>CM028379.1:60076320-60101614 GCA_013146195.2 Codonopsis lanceolata | reverse complement strand
TTTGCAAAAACAAAAAAAAGAAGAAAATGAAAAAGAGAAAAATATGGCATGCAAATAAAAAAGAATGGCAAGCATGCGAAAATGAAAAGAGAAAAAAAGAAAAAAAAAATGGCCTTTTAAAAAGAAAAAAGAATGCAAGAATATGAAAAAATGCATGCAAAAGAAAAAATGCAAGCAAGAAAATATATGCATGCAGCAAATAAAAGGAGAGAAACAAAAAAAAAGAAAAAAAGGAAAAGAAAAAAAAGAAAAGGAAAAAAAGAGAGAGGGGACAAATACAGGCAACAAAAAGAAAATGTTGTGGCAAAAAGAAGAAATTTTCACCGGCTAGAAAATGCAAAGAAAAAGAAAATGCAACAAAGAAGAAAAAGAAAAGGAAATTCCAAACTGAACGTAAGATGCAAGAAGAAGAAAAGAAAATTTCTAGCCAAGGTTAGAAAGAGCAACAAAAAGAGAAGACAAATGCATCAGCATAAAGAAAGATTTTCCAGCTAAGGCAAAAAATGAAGCGGCAGAAAGGGGAGGGATTTCTAGCAAAAGCCGGAACGGCAGCAAAAAAAGAAAGAATCCCCAAAGAAGCGCAAGAAAGAAGTAACAAATAAAGAAGAACAAGAAAAGAGTAGCATGAAGTAGCAAGTGCAAAGAAGAGAGTGAAAGAGTAGCATAGCAAAGAAGAGCAAGAAAGCAAGAAGAAGGCAGATGGTCACATGGGCAAAGCAAGGGTAAGGAAAGAAAAGTATCTTTTTCCTTTTCTGTGCATTTGTGTGATGTTTGGAAAACTTTTCCTGAAGGGGCAGGTAACGTCGGATCGAGGGAGAGGCTTTGTTCTCCAACGAAGGTTGCATTCCTGAGGAGGAAATGCATTCCAGGCATTTATAGCTGTGTTGGAAACTTTCCCTTAAGGGGCACGCAACCCCGGATCAGAGGGAAATGTTTTGTTCTTTGACGAAGGCTGTGTTCCTGAGGAGACATTACATTCCGCACAGCAGCAGACGAACTACAATTGGTCTGATTCCTTGTATAAGAATACGTAGGCAGCCTATTTCGGTAGCCACGACCATCGCAGAACTTGATAGATACCTTTGCGGCACTCGTTTGATAAGCTTTGCAGCACTTGTTTGATAGCATTGCAGCACTTGTTTGTTTAAGCATCGCAGCACTTACACCGCATCACTTGTCTGTTAACACGGCAGCACTTGATCCCCAACAGAGGTGAACTACATTTCGGTCTGATTCCTTGTATAAGGATACGTAGGCAGCCTATTTCGATAGGCACGACCGTCGCAGGCATGATAGTTTAGGTTTTGGCCTGAACTATGTTTTGGTCTGAGTTCCTTGATTAACAGATACGTAGGCAGCCTACACTAGTAGGTCCGACCATTAGAACACTTAATTTGCATATTTGCTTAAAAACTACGATAACCTGCTATAACCGACTATATATGTCTAGGATATGGAGTTTGGTTAGCATTATAAACTATTGCATTATAACTGTAACCTGTTGCATTTCTTTCCTATTATAATTGCACGAAATTGGAGAGTCTATTGTTTATCAACGATGTTCGTCTACTCAGTAAGCCTCGGGTTACCCGTAGACTCCATCGTTGAGGGGCTCTGTAGACACCCCAATTTCGTACCCCTGGCATGTAACTCTGGCATGTGATATCAAGAACTATTTAAACTTAACAAATGTCAAGTTACAGGAGTTAAAAAATGCAAAAGGCAAAGCAGGATGCGCAAAACAATGAAATGCAGGGGCTAAAGCATCAAAATTGAAAGATTAATAGTGTGCTGGCGCTGCCAAAGGGGGACCTTGGCGCGGCGCCCAAAGGACCTTTTGGCCGCGCCCAGCTAGCTACAATGCACCCCGGACTTAACGCATTGTGTAATTTTCGAGGCGCGGTGTACAAGGAGATCATGCATGCTGAGAGAAAAAGAAATTCCCGATGAATCCCTCCTTCAGCCTATAAATAGAAGGCTTGGGGCTCACTTTCAGACAGAGAAAAAACACCGATAAAATTTCTCCGCGTCGCCGTTACGCTGAGAAAATAGAGAGCGAAGTGAGATAAGGAGTGATCCTCCTATAAAGCCTCGAAACCCTGCCAAAACTCCACCAAACCTAAAACCAGCCTGTCAAAGTGATCCCTAGCCCTTTAGTTAGGCATCCACCATATTTACCCGGTCCAAAACCTCGGAAAGAGCCGTTACTCTGCCCGAGTAAAAAGGCCAAAACCACAAAAAATAAGCCCTTGTTCTGCCCGAAATCCGCCAGTAAGAAGCAAGCAAGCACCAAAAAATAAGCCGTTACTCTGCCCAAACCACAGCAGCAGCAGCATAAAAAGTCTCCCTCTCTCGAGAAGGACAAAGCGGGCACTCTTCGCTCTAAAAGGTAAAAGCCTTTAAGGGCGTTTATTTTATAAAAGTTATTTTCAAATCCGGCCCAATGTAGAAAATATAAGTCGTTGTGCTGCCCGGATTTAGTTAGAAAATACTATGTAAAAGAGCCGTTATTATGGCCAAATATTTTTAAATGTATTTGTAACTATTGTAAGGAGATGGCTGTAAGTCTGTAAATAATGTAGCTACGGATGTATTTGCTTTTATTTCCTGTCTTTAAATGCTTTGTTTATTTGCTAAATAAATATAACAAAAAACATACTTTAGCCAAAAACGCTTTTGAGAGCGAGTTGGGTGCCTAGCACCTTCCCAACTCAGAACTTAACCTCCGAACCCGTTTTTATATTCTCTGGTTTTTCTTTTTTTTTTGGTTTTTCTTTATTTCTTCCTTAAAATAAAGATGGCGACTCTATAAAACATTTTGGATCCAGTGGGGCATCGCAACATTCCTTTCTTGCAGTTTTCCGTTTTCCCCTAAAAAAGGGAGAATGAGAATGAAAGGGTGATGCATTCCTATATCCCGGTATTCCCTAAACAAGGGATAACTTGATGTAGAAAACCCAAAGCACCCATAGTGATCCGAAATAGGCCATAAGGCTATTTTTTTATAAAATCCATAGTGGGGCCTCGCAACACTCCTTTCTTGCACTTTTTCGTTTTTCCCTAAAAAAGGAAGAATGAGAATGAAAGGGTGATGTATTCCTATATCCTGGTATCCCCTAAAAAAGGGATAACTTGATGTAGAAAACCCAAAGCTGCCATATTGGACCAAAAATCCACTAAAGTCAACCGAGGCGTATCCAAACGCTATTCTAGACAAAGACTCCTCTCAGACTTTTAATTTCGTCTTCCCTAAACAAGGGAGGATGGAATGAGAGCAATGGTGTCCCGCATCCGCACGCACGCCAAGCACTCCCTACCTGCGGCGGGGCACGGGTGTAGTCAGGGCGACCCACACCACCACCCAATAATATGCCTGGTTGACAGTCGACCACGAATGAGCTAACTGAGGACTACAGACGAGCTAACTGAGGATCCTCGGCAGGCCAAGGATCACCCCAAATTTCGAGTACGACCGACCATCTAGAAAAAGAGCAATCATGCTCGGCGGATGAACTCTCCAAAAACATCAACACTATACATAGTGGCCAGGTGTCGACTCCAAATTCAAAGGACGTGGGTACAACCAATAGGGGACCGCTAGCTAGCCGACCAATAATAGGGCCTCACGTCCAAGCCACCCACTTTGACTTGAGACTCAAGACAGGGACTATAAAAGGAAACCCCCACCACCTTGAAGAAGGTATGCCTTCATTTACACTCTCAACGCACACAACGTACAATCTCAATACAAGTTACCACTAGATACTCTAGGGAACGCCTGGCTCCGATTAATAACACCCTGTTACTAACTCTCACACCGAAGGGCTTTAGCTGGGACAACCTCCCAGCTCCCTAACGGTTCTCACCATTTCAGGTCATCAATGCCACGATAAAGATTGAACCACCTACAGATTCCCATAGCAAACACTTTCAACATATTACTAGAAGAGCACAAGGTCCAGATATCCTAGTCATCATCTACACCTTAGCTCTAGCCGACTACGTGGACAACCAGCTCAGTCACACCGCTTTACAGCGTGATCATATACTAAATTGGAAAAACCTAAAATGAACTAGAAATGGATTCTAAGTAGTTAACCAACAATAACTAACTAATTACACAAACACCCCTTTACAGTTAAGACGAATTACATCTAGTTACTAAAACTATCCACAATCACTGCATTCAGAAACTTCTTCCATTTGGACTTTAATTCTCCATAGTTTGCACAAGTTTAATCTCCATATCCTTGTTTGATCTTTAGGTTAATTATCATTCCTTCATTGTTACTATTAATACCTTCCCCACAAGTTGTTGTCGTACATATGTTAACCACCAATAACTTGGATAAAAATTTCCAGTGTAGACTCTTCCCCATAAACATTGTGAAGACGTCTTGTTGGTCCCAAAATAGGCTCTAACTAGGCTAGAAGGGGGGGGGTGAATAGCCTAGTATGTTTTGTATAAAACTTTTCGAAACCCTTCTTTTAAAAATTCTTCTTTCCTTTTAAAGCAATTTTACAAGAAAAGTTAAGGCAACGTAAAACTATAAGTGTGAAGAACTGGATAGAAAGTCTGCTGTTTAGAATAAGACGGATTCAATGGCAAATTTGGATAAGTAAAGATGGCAACAGTTAAGAAATAGGCAGAAACAGATCAGACGACACACGGTATTTAGAAGTGGTTCGTACTGTGAATAGTACTACGTCCACTACCAAAGTGGTTAGCTTTGGATTTTAAAAGGTGCACTTGTTTATCCACTAATGTTCTTTACTCTTGAACCTATCGATGCACAAGAGTGATAAGTTAGGGTCAGGTTCCATATATGACCTAAGTGACAGTTAGATCATATGTTCTTGTGCCTAGGATATAGAATGGACGAATTATTTGGAGATGGAGACTGAACAGTAATTCGACAGGCTATATCTATATTTTGTGAACGAACCCAATAAATTGAATGATACTTTATTAAAATAAGCCATAGAGGAGATACAAGTGAAACTCTAATCCTAGATTTCCCTCCACCATAAGATCTTCATAACCTGTGATTGCTGCTAAATTAGTTAACTTTAGAATAATAATTAGTTTAGATTAAAATTAATATAAAAACCCCCTTAGTTTAATAATTTGCTACTGATAATCGTGCTATTCGTGATCTTCTTGTCTCTATGGTTCGACTCTTACTTCCTAAAACTATTCCACAATAGTCTTGTCCACTTGCAAGGAAATAATTAAAATAAGACATCGATCAAGTTTTTGGCGCCGTTGCCGGGGACAAGCTAGTTTGCATAGTTAGTTTGTTGGTAGCGTAATTTTTAATTTCAGTTTTTATAAAAATAAAAATACAAAAAGATTTTATTTTTTTAGTAGTTAATTGTTTTAATTGCTTTATTTATTTTATGCACGATCGTAGATCTTTGAATCCTAAACTGGTAGAACTAAATCAAGATATAAATAATATAGGAAAGAATCAAGAAGATCTTGATAATCTAGCAACCCAGCCTGATAATCAAGAACAATTGAATCAAGAAGATCCTCTGGTTGATCCTCCAATGGACAATAATAATCTAAATCCTGAAAATCCAGTTCATTCGGTAAATGTGAATCAAAGAGAAGAAGAACCTGCTAGAAGAAATATGGAAGTAGTAGTAAATCAAAGAACTATAAATGATTATAGTCGACCCACACTGAATGTAGTAACATCATGTCTAGTCTTACCGGAAGCAGTAAGGAATTTCGAATTAAAATGTCATTATTTTAATATGATAACTTCTTTTCATGGAATGGCAGCTGAAGATCTAGTAAGTTTCCTTAGAGATTATGAGTATATGATGAGTAGTTTCCCGTTAGGAGGGTTGACTGAAGACCAAGTAAAAATGAAATACTTTCCAAGTGCATTAAAAGATTTGGCGAAAAGATGGTTTATGAATCTAACACCTAGTAGTGTTTATACTTGGGCTCAACTATATGATTTGTTTATGAGTAAATATTATAAGCATGCATCTCTTATAGAATACAGAAAACAAATCATGTCTTTTCAAAATGAACCAGGTGAAACATTCCATGAAGCTTGGGATAGATTTAAAAACTTACTTATTATGTGTCCTCATCATAATTTGTCTCAAGATGTGCTAGTACTTCAATTCTATCATGCTCTTTCGCATGCTTTACAAACTATGGTTGATAGTGCAGCCGTTGGTTCTATTAATAGAATGACACCAGTTGCACTAGAAAAATTATTTGAGATGTTGAGTGCAAATTCTCAACAGAAAAGTGCAAGAGGTAAAAGTAGAAGTTTATTCCAAGTTCAAGATAAACCTGATACACAAGCTCAATATGAAAATTAGCCAATTCAAGAAGCATGTGCCATGTGTGGATTATATTCTCATGCTACTAATTTTTGTCCATCTAGTGCTATGTATTCTGAACAGGTGAATGTCATGAACATGTACCCTCAAAGACAAAGGAATGATCCCTACTCAAACACATATAATCCTGGTTGGAGGAATCATCCTAATTTTTCATGGGGAGGAAATAAACCATTACAACCTCAACAATTCCAACCTCAACAATTCCCAAATCAAGGTCAATTGCGAATTGAAGAAGTTTCAAAATCGGATGGAGCAAACAAAGGACAAGTTGCCCATAACAAATATTCGCTAGAAGAGGTAGAAAGTTTAAGGGAGAAACTTGCAAAAGTTATGAACGAGAAAAGAGAAAAATGGAAGTTCCCTAGTCAAACCGAACAAGCAAAGTCTATCACCACTCTGCGAAGTGGTAGAGTAATTGGAGAAGAGGTAAGTGATCCTATTCAATCTTCTAATGTGCCTGATAAATTAGATAATTCTGAAAAAGAAGTTGAAAAGGATAAAAATGAAAATAATCTAACAAATAATAAAGAAGTAGAAAAAGAATTGACAAACAAAGAAAGTCAAGAAGAAGTAGGACAAGAAAAAGAACAACAAGAAGAGGAACCTTATGTGGCACCACCACCATATGTTCCTCCAATCCGCTTCCTAGAAGACTTATGAAAAAAAGTAATGGATAAACAATTTTCGGAAATTTATAATATGTTATCCAAAGTGAATGTTAACCTTCCTTTGCTTAATGTTATTAAAAATATTCCAGCCTATGCTAAGTTTTTCAAAGATCTTCACTCTAAGAAACACAAATTCGAAAACAATGAAAAAATTATTGTTCTGAAAATGTAAGTGTTGTTTTACAACCCGAACTTCCCCCTAAGGTGAAAGATCCAGGCAGCTTTAATATCCAAGTCTCATTGGGTAGCTCTAAAAAGATGAAGGCTATGTTAGATTTAGGAGCAAGTATTAATTTGATGCCTTTTGCAGTCTATAAACAATTAGGGTTATGAGAACTGAAACCCACTAATATGTCTTTACAATTAGCTGATCGTTCAGTTAAACATCCTTTGGGTGTAGTAGAGGACATCCTAGTTCAGGTTGATAAATTAATCATTTCGGTTGATTTTGTGGTTCTAGAGATGGAAATGAAAATATGCACAAATAATGAAGTCCCTATCTTGTTAGGCAGACCTTTTATGGCCATTGCCAATACAATGATAAATGTTAAGAATGGTAAACTCACAATGTCAGTCCTAGGTGAAAATGTAGAAATCTTAGTTTTTGATGCAATGAATAGACCTAGTGACATGAATGCATGTTTCTCAATTGATGAAATAGAAAAACTAACAACTCAAAACTTTGAAGAAAAGTGTGAGAATGATGATTATGAGAAAGATGTGTTTGTAAGCTATGATGATAGAACTTTCTCTCATATAAAATTTGACATTGAAGAGTTAGAAAGAGAACTTCATGAGACTGATGAAAGAAAAGAGAGAGAAAGATTAGAAGCCCTTAAAAATAAAGATAATATGGAAGAGTCTGAATCAGATAATAATTTTGATAAAATAGAAAAAGAAGAGGATGAAAATAATGATGAAGAAGAAGTGGAAATTCTAAAATCACTTTTTGAAGAAATAGAAGTAGATGAAGAAATAGTAGAAAACATTGAAGAGGTTAAAGAAGAAACAATAAAACCTGAAAATTCTGAATTCATTCCGTCAGTTAAATCTCCTCCTGAAGAAGAATTAAAGCCATTACCACCCCACTTAAAATATGCATTTTTAGGGGAAGGTAAAACTTTGCCTGTTATAATTGCTACAGATTTAACAGAAGAACAAGAAGCAAGTCTATTAAAAGTTTTATGGACACATAGAGAAGCCATAGGATGGTCCTTAGCTGATTTAAAAGGCATTAGTCCGTCTATGTGTATGCATAAAATACATTTAGAAGAAGGTAGTAAACCTTCTAGAGAAAGACAAAGAAGACTTAACCCTCACATGGTAGAACCAGTGAGAAAAGAAGTTCTTAAGCTTCTCGATGCGGGTATAATTTACCCAATATCTTATAGTAAATGGGTTAGTCCAGTTCAGGTAGTCCCTAAGAAATCAGGAATTACAGTCATTAAAAATGATAAAGATGAATTAGTTCATACACGAACTATCACCGGTTATAGAATGTGAATTGATTTGAGGAAATTAAATGTGGCAACTAGGAAGGACCACTTTCCATTGCCATTTATTGATCAAATCCTTGAAAGACTAGCTGGTCATGAATATTATTGTTTTCTTGATGGTTTCTCTGGCTACAACCAAATCCCAGTAGCACCCGAAGACCAAGAGAAAACCACTTTTACATGTCCTTTTGGTACCTTTGCATTTAGGAGAATGCCCTTTGAACTTTGTAATGCCCCAACTACGTTTCAAAGATGCATGATTTCTATATTTTCAGATTTAGTGGAAAAATGTGTCAAAGTATTCATGGATGATTTCTCAGTATTTGGAAATTCTTTTGACCATTGCCTAGAAAATCTAACATCGGTCTTGAAAAGATGTTATGAAGTCGATAAGGCAAAAATTGAAGTTATATCACAACTACCTCCCCCAACTTCTGTCAAAGGTGTTAGAAGTTTTCTAGGTCATGCAGGTTTTTATAGAAGATTTATAAAAGATTTTTCAAAAATATGTAAACCTCTATGTAATCTGTTGGCAAAAGACACCGAATTCATCTTTGATCAAGAATGCTTAAACACATTTAATTTATTAAAAGTAAGATTGACAACTGCCCCAATTTTAACCGGCCCCGATTGGTCTCTCCCTTTCGAGATCATGTGTGATGCTTCAGATTTTGCAATTGGAGCTGTGTTAGGTCAAAGGGTAGATAGGAAACCACATGTAATACATTATGCTAGTAGAACATTAAATGATGCACAACTTAATTATACAACAACAGAAAAAGAATTTTTAGCAGTTGTATATGCATTGGAAAAGTTTAGATCATATTTGTTAAGATCAAAAGTCATAATATTTTCTGATCATGCAGCCCTAAAATATTTATTGAGTAAGAAAGAGGCTAAGCCTAGACTCATAAGGTGGATATTATTATTGTAAGAATTTGACATTACTATTAAAGATAAAAATGGAACGGAAAATGTCGTAGCCGATCATTTGTCTAGATTGGAATTTTCACCCTTACTTGAACGTCAATTTCTTGATAATAAAATTCCTGTAAATGAAGACTTCCCTGATGAACAATTACTAGCAGTCAAAGATTTATATCCTTGGTATGCGGATTATGTCAATTATTATGTGTCTGATATCATAAATCCTGACTTTGATTTCTATCAAAGAAAGAAATTTTTGACCAAAGCAAAGAATTATTTTTGGGAAGAACCTCATTTATATAAAATGTGTTCCGACTCTATAATTAGGAGATGTGTTCCAGAACAAGATCAACAAAGCATTATGGTATTTTGTCATGAATACTCTTGTTGTGGTCATTTTAGTGGTAATAAAACTGCTATAAAATTTTTGCAATCTGGATTATATTGGCCTTCAGTTTTTAGAGATTGTGACATATTTTATAAAACTTATAATAAATGTCTGAGAACAGGTGGAATAGGAAAAAGGAATGAAATGCCCTTGCATATAAATATGGTTGGTGAAATTTTTGATGTTTGGGGTATTGATTTTATGAGTCCTTTTCCAGTCTCTAATAATTGTGAGTATATTTTACTTGTTGTTGATTATGTGTCTAAATGGATAGAAGCTATTGGAACTAAAAATAATGATGGAAAAGCTGTGGTCAAATTTGTGGAAGATATTTTTGCTCGGTTCGGAGTACCTAAGGCCATAATTAGTGATCAGGGAACACATTTCACCAATAGATTGCTAAATTCAGTCCTTAGAAAATATGGTGTAACTCACAAGTTAGCTACACCCTATCATCCTCGGACCTCTGGCCAAGTAGAAGTGAGTAATAGACAGATAAAAGCAGTTTTAGAAAAGACTGTTAGACCAAACCGTAAAGATTGGCAGTCTAAACTTAATGATGCTTTGTGGGCATACCGAACCGCATATAAGACCCCAATAGGAATGAGTCCTTACCGAATGGTGTATGGCAAAGCTTGTCATTTGCCAGTTGAAATTGAACATAGAGCCTATTGGGCTGTCAAAGAACTTAACTTAGATTTAACCTTGGCTGGTGAAGAAAGACTGTTGCAGTTAAATGAATTAGAAGAACATAGGTTAAATTCGTACGAGAATGTTAAAACCTATAAAGAAAAGACCAAGAAATACCATGATATGGGATTAACCAACAAAATGTTTCGTCCAGGACTAAAAGTATTACTTTTCAATTCTAGACTCAGGTTATTTCCCGGAAAACTAAAATCAAAATGGTCTGGTCCTTTCACTATAGTTCGAATTTATCCTCATGGAGCAATTGATATTAGAAATCCAAGGACCAATGAAATATTTAAAGTTAATGGTCACCGACTCAAACCATACCTTGAACCCATGTCAGTAGAGAGAACAATTGAACTTATTCGTCTTGCTGACAATGAACCACCAAATTATTAGGTTTGCAGTTGGGTCGAACCAAAGATGTTAAACAAGTGCGCTAGGTGGGAGGCAACCCACTATGATGAATTTTATTTGCTTTCGTAGTGTAATTTAATTATGCGATTCTCTGTCTTATTGAATTTTAGACATTTAATTTAAAATTAAAAATGCCAAAATTCAAGTTTGGGGGAGAAAAGCATCGTAGTGTTGTATTTATATGTTGCTAATATTTTAGTTTAGAGTTTGTGTAGAATTTTTAGAGTGCAGGAAAGAAACGGAACGTAACGGAACATAACAGAAGGAGCAAAATGTAAAACTGCCAAAAAGGTTGGAAACAGAAAAAGTATGTATGTTCGGAGACCTTGCGGACGCAAGGCTTAAGCACCCTTGTGGCCGCAAGGCCCTATTCAATGCAAGAAGTGTGACCGTCAGGCAGTACAACAGAATCAGTGCCCACGCGTGACTGCCGACCTTGCAAACGCAAGGCATAAAGGACCTTGCGGCCGCAAGGCCCCCTTTTTAAGCAAACAGTGGGCAGCAGCAACAGATCACTCTGAATTCTCTCTCTCTCTCTCAAAGCAAAACAACAGCAAAATCTCTCTTCCTCTAGCAAAAATTCGGCAAAGCCCTTCCAATCCGACCAAGATCCAAGTCAAGGGTCTCCTCTTCTTCATCCTTCATCGTCCCATTCACCCTCATCTCATTCCCTCAAGGCTTGAAGAAGGTGAAGTCCCCATTTTTTTCTGGCGAAAAGCTTCCAAATTCCGACCAACCTCTTCATCTTCCAAAAGCTTGCAATTCCAAGTATCTCTCACACCCTCATTTTAATTTTTGACGTATTAAAAATATTTTCATGCTAGGGTGCTAGAGTTATTTTACGTAAAAATTATATTTTTGCATGCTTTAGTGTTTAGGTTGTAAGTTTAATTTTTAGAAAAGAGTAGATTTTTGTTTGTTAATTTTTGTGCCCCAATGCCAAATGGCCCCCAAGCGTAGAAATACCGGCCCGTCCAGTTCCCGCTCCCAGGAGGAGGAGCAAGATTATGATGTCCATCACTTCATTTCTTTTGAGGCGTCGGAGAGCTACTCCAAAAAGCTCTCCATGAACATAATCCCTGAAATGGGATTTAAGGCTAGTGACTTTGGCCTCCACGAGAACTTTAGGAACTGTAGGTGGGCTCCCCTTATTGCTTCTCCGTGCGCGGCCATCGTGGCCATTGTCCGTGAATTCTATGCCAATGGGCAAATTGGCATAGACGGTAGTGTCTTAGAGACTGTTAGTGTTAGGGGTGTGGGTGTTAGTTTTTCGTCCCAAGACATTAATGGTTGTTATGGCACCTCTAACTTTGCGAGTGGTGCCGACGACTACAGTCGCTACCTTTCTAGCCCTATCCCTCTCGAGGTGGTCAATGCGACCATCTCAACGCCTGGTGTGGTTTGGACCCAGAACCAAAACCCACCATTTGGTTCGCGTACTATGGAGGAGTCCTTCCTGACAAACACGGCCAAGGCCGTGTTCAAATTTATTAGCACCCGACTCATGCCTTCCAGTCACCAGCACATGGTGACTTGGGCTAAGGCAGTTTTGATCTTCACCATCTTGACTGGTGGGTCTGTCGATGTTGGCCGCCTGATCAATGGCAAACTTTAGACCCTTATTAGAGGTAACACAAATGCGGGATTCGCGTTCCCACATTTGATTACCAAACTATGTGATGAGGCTGGAGTCAGGTGGGCTCCAGATGCGGAGAGGATTAGGAAGGTGCCCGTCATTACTAGGGCATTATTGTTCGAGCATGCTCGCCAGCCATGGAAGAGAGGACCTCGTGAGGAGGAGCCCGAGGAGGAGGGGGATCCGTTGGAGGCGATCTCCAACACGCGGGAGGAGATTGCCCTCGAAGTTGATATCGTGAGTCAGCAGTTGGCACAAATGCGTGCCGACCAAACTGACTTCTTTGGTTGGGTTAACCAGGTGGGGCAAAATGTCTCCACATATTATGGGATACCATCTGGCACAATCCCCGAGTTTCGTCCTCGTTCGTTATTTCCTCCCGACTCGCCGTGAGTCGAGGCCCAAGTTTCTTCCTCTTTCGTTAGATGGGCCTGCTATGTTTGACAGCCCGACCCGGACTCCAGTGCGGAATCCCAAGGTCGTGCCGTCAAGACAAGCTAAAAGATGGACAAGCACCCGCTAAGCGTAGTGGTGCGAGTCAAGAGTTGAACCAACAGACTCTAAACAGGAATGTAAAGCCATAACGGCAAAACCGAATAACCAAAAACTAAAATCTGCGGAAGCAAATCATAAATGGGACCAAAACCTATAGCTATAAACTAAGAAATACAAGGCTGAGAGACGACTATCTCTCGACAAATCTACGACTCGCGTGACGCAACATTGCGCACGTACAACAAACCATCGGCAAACCAAGGCCGGCGAAGCAACAAGAATACCAACCTGATAAACGACAACTCGACGGCTATAACATGCCGGAGGAATAAATCAACTAAAGAATAAGATATACAAGTTCTAACAACTAAACCCAAGTCTCACGACTAACGTCGTCGGAGATGACCATACCAACAATAATAGGATGAGTGAGCTAAAGCATGCTCGAAATAACAAGGGAATAGCTACTAAAAGATACAACAGCTCGACTAACGAGTCGGCTACCAAAATAATACAATAACAAGATACTAACATAATCTACCCAAGTAAAGTCTACATAACTTTACAATCGTGTCTCACAATTACAAAATAACTTAATAATAAACCCAAGCTTAAAGCCCGGAAGACCACCTTCTAGGAATCACTATCCGAAGCCGCCACGCGTACTAACAGGATCTCTGCAAAAACTAAGGAAAACAAACACACGAAATGAGTCATAATGACCCAGTAAGTTACTAAATGCAAATGTATGGCATAGCATGTCGTGGCATGACATAATGCACAAGCATATATATAAATTCATGGCATCTAAATCGTATACCAACAATAAACCTGTATTAAATCATCAAGTATCATGAACTTCATAAATCACATGTCACGTTATCTTTCATATAAGTGCTCATAGTAAGCCACATAAGGGATAGAGAAGATACCCAAATAGCTCCGTTGTGTTGCTCCTGCAATACACAATGTTACTAGTTCGTGCCGTCGATGTTATGTGAATTCATCGACTCATGCCGAGAACCTACTCGATCTCAATAGCAAGCCAATGCGGCACTTAGCGTCACGGCAGGGGCTACTTCCCCCCCGCGGCCCACGGTGGAGGTGTGTGTGAAGTCCCGTAGCGGCGATCCATAGCAAGCACGAATCCCATAATTCGTGAAGGCGATGCATCGTCCCACCTTGACTCAATAAACAAACCAAATAATGCCAGCTGGACTCAATGCAATGCACAAGTAGATATTTACTCTCATGCTCAAACCAGAACCAAGATCGATCGTAGCGGGAATACCAAATCAAGTAGGACATAAAGCTCTACACACCAATTTCAACAATGCACATATTTGCATATACTTAACAAATTCAACCAACTTATAAGTTTAGTCAAAGAACCACATAATGAGGTACTCATACTCCTCAAGCCACAACCCAGTCAAACACAGCGTATAAGCTCAAGAAATCACAATGTGAGATTTACTATAGCCCTCTAATCAAAATCAAACCAAAGACTATACTTTAGTCTAAGAACAATCATAATCAAGACTTAGCATTTTAGCTTCACTTAACGGTTCACCGGACTCAACCATAGTCCCAACCGTCGTAAATATTCGACTTCCTTAAAGCCAATCTCAAGGGTACCAAACTACACCGTGATCATATCCTCGCAAGTGCTTTCATGTGCACGCGACCAAATTCCCTAAGAGAGAACTCATTCAAATAATCGTTTCTTAAGGTAATACGAGACCATAGGTTGATCTCTAATGCTCCGTGCCCTAACGAGCACGCCTAATCAAATCCCCAATAAGCTTCTATGTCGGGGGAGTCACAATGGGACACAACTCGGGATGCTCGGGTACTCACGATCAAAACCAACCAAACCCGAACATCGTAGGATTTCAACCTAAGGCTCACTAACATCTTATTGAACCTAAAATAACTCCATTGAGTCTTAATATCGCATTTCATTAAATACACATTTCATACAACCCAAACCTAGCACATCATTCAAGTTCATAGGAATTATCCCAAAATTAACCCGGCTTATTTCCCAAGCCTAAAATCCAAGAATTCGTCATAGACATAGTCAACGAAACCCAAATGACGTAGGACTTTAACCCGAGTTCTTTAACACAATATTGAACTCATTACGACTCCGTAGAGTCTAAACACTAAGTTTCATTCTTAAACCTTTCATCCATGTCAACACTAATACCCACTTTATTTAACAACAATATATCCGATAATTCGGGCTTAAATTCTCGAGCCCTAAAATTCACAACAAAAATCCCAACATAAATCAAAACCCATTTCATAAATCTCATAATCCCACTTAAATGTTCCTACTCATGATATCATGTGAGTTCATACATCCAAAGCCCCAATCGTAGGCATAATTCCACAATAAACCCAAATAGCATATAGGCATGATTTCTAGCATGCTCATAAGCCTAGAAATACAAAATGAAGAGTAACAACATATTCAACAATCATAGAAATCACTCTACAAATGCTCCTAACAATTTCATACTTCCAAAAATCCCCAAAATTGGGCAAACATAGCATACAAGTGTTCATTGCCCACAAATAGCATATAAGTTGTTTTCCTTAGGGCCAATGAACCAAAATCAAAAGGAAGTAACTTACCTAGCTTGAGTGAAAACTCAAGAGAACACAAATCCGATCGGTGAAGTCGTTCTACTCGTCGGGGGCTTCAAGATTCCGAAGTTTGAAGGAAATCGGGTGGTTGGATCATCAAGGATCGAAGAGAGAAGGAGCTAGGGCTCAAGAGTCTCGCATGGAGTCTCTCTCTCTATAATACGTATGAAGGAGAGGAAGAAATGAAGAGTTTTCAGTAAATGGTAAAGGGGTTTGGGTATTTATACCCCCAAAATTAGAAGGGCACAATAGGCATTTCTCAAGTGCAATTAGTGGAGATTAGGGATAAACAAACACTAATCTAACCTTAATTAACTTCTAACTAATGCTAGGACATGTTTAGGGTTAAGTATGAGAGGTTAGGAAGGGTTTAGAGGGGGTTTAATGAGGGTAGAATAGGTATAATTCGCCAAAACACAAAACAGGGCAAAATCCCGTAACAGCAATCTGGAAGTGAGGCGGGCGCCTCACTCCCTCCATCGGCCGCGGCTCTTGCTGCCCAGAGGATGCTCTGTACTTGAGGCGGGCGCCTCAGCTCCATGCGGGCGGGGGCGCCCGACTCTGAACCTTCAAAACTTGGTCTAAACTTGTCCTAAATGGTCCCAAACTCATGGGCAACCATCCTAGGTCTAACCCAACTCAAAACAAGTCTAAAACACACGAACAACTCCCGAAACAACTCGGGCGAAAGCGGGAAGGGGTGCGAAGGGGTGCGAGTAACAACGTGCGGCCGTAGCGACGAAGATGAACTTCGCAGCAGAGCGAGCAACGAAAGGAGACTTTTAAGGCAAGTCTAAGGGCTAATGAAGAAGCTTAAACACTTCTAGAAAGTTGAATAACAACTTGGGGAGATAAGAATCCCAAAGGAGGCGATTCACGCGACTCGATTCCCGAACTCTGTGATAGAGGCGAGCTATCTCCAAAGCTTCCAAAATCATCGATAGACTTAAGGAACACCTCCAACTTGAAGTCTAACACAACTAAACATGTTAACAAACCATCTTAAAGAGATCTAGGACTCAAACCGAGGTCACGAACACAAAACACAAGCAAACCCTCAATCGCGTCGCACTCCGACTATCGTCGAGTCACGACTTGCGACTTTAGCAAGTCAACAACCATATAGAGTCTCTTAATAATGTTTTGGTCTTAATATGGTCTCTCAAACATATCTAGACCCTCTCGCAACCCAAACATACCGTCGACAAAGGAAGAAGTGCAAGTATAGCACGCAAACCGAGATAACGAAGGAGCGGGGCGTCACACTATGTCCTTTTTATATTTGTCCTTCCCCATCAATCCTTTCATATGTTCCTCAATTTTGGGGACAAAATAGAAATTAAGTTTGGGGGGGGGATTCTAAGCCCAGAGTCTTAGTAGGTCCTAGCCTAAGGAGGAGTGGAGTTGGGCTACGTTTTTAGGGTGGGGAAAAATTTCTTTTCCCTGTATCGTGTTTTCTCCTCACCCGTCTTTCTTACTTTTTAATTTTTCTTATTTTCAGAGATGTTGCCTTGACCAGAATATTATAATATTTGGTTCTTGCGGGTTCCCATTATGGGGACCCATCATCAATTGTGTCATCATCATCTCCAAATTTTTTATAAAAAAATATATTTTTTTAATTCAAAAAAAAATTTATTCCTCGAATCTTTGTGTGGTAGTACTAGTCGATAAGGAGTTAATGCAATGAACCACATAACTTTTCCATAGATCCTTCTGGAATTTACTTGATTTTGCAAAATTCTTGATTTTCTCCAACTCTCTGTGCACCTACACCAGTCATAATTATGGATTGACTAGAATAGTTTTATAAAGTTTATAGCACCCATTTCATTTCAACAAAATATGCACAAGAATATGATGAATAGCCGTCCGAACATGATTGTTGCATTGAATTGTAACTTAGGTCAATTGCATGATAAGTTAGATCCCTTGGATTTTTCTCACTAATATATCCCAAGCACACATTCGAACCGTGTCTGCATGTTAGTCTCGATTGTCCCTACCATCTGTTTTAGCGAATGATTATGTGAAATCCAGTGATGCTAAACATTTAACCCCACAATTCCCACAGTTGATATGATATTTTATGTGTCTTACTTGCTTTAAAAACTGCATGAGCATTTGGCATTAAGAAATGATTTAGGCCATCTTTGGATCGTTTGAGCCTATATATTCCCTGACCATTACTAAAAATATCCATAGTGTCCCCTTTTGAGCCTAATTAAAAAGAATGGAGTGTGCTAAGCACATATTAAACCCCCATTCGACATTGTTTCTATTACCCACATTAACTTAACCCTAAAAGCCTATACACATTTAGCCTACCCTTTGAGAGAGTAGGATGTGGGTGGCGAATTAATTTTATAGGGCCATTTTTCAGTCAAGCAAGTTTTCTGAAGACTTCTTCCCGTCATTCAATATATATATATATATCGACGAAAAATGAAACGAGAGAAGAAGAGTGCAAGAAGATTCAAATGAAAGCATAGCTTTCTGTTGAAAAAGATGATGAAATTTTTGGCTTGAAAAAAAAGTTTGGGAGGGAAGAAAAATTACTGCCTAATGAAACTTCCTTTTGTTTGGAAGATGATGACTTTGATATTTTTGGCTTGATATTTTTGCCAATGCTTGTGTTTGTTTTCTCTGATAAGTAAGGCATGTAGAATTGATCTAACACTTCATGTTCACATTATTCGCAAGCTCACTGTGTTAGCATAATCTTAGCTATTACAAGTAATTGGGATATGAGAGCATTGTATGTCATACATAGAAGTGTATGGAATGGATGTATAAGTTTTTAAAATCCTTGGTGATCTCTCTTTCTGTAATAGACCGGGTTTGGATGGTAGATCTCATACTTTATGATGCATTGGTTTTAATTAAATTCTGATTTTCATATGAATGTGGTGCTTAGCTTAATAAAACTGTTTTAGTTAAGATATTCTCTAAGACTGGTGATCACACACACACGGAGAAATTAAGACTAGTATCAGTTTTGAGTATAAGACGGTTGGTTTTATGTGATTAGTCTGTACATATGTGGTGAGCATCGGACTGAGACTACTTTGGTATGCCATGCTAGTATGACTTGAGGTTGAAGCCAAAAAGATTTTTGTTTTATTTTTAGAATAAGTTTTTACCTGCTTTTGTATTTATTAGCTTTTGTATTTATCTGCATAGTCGAGTCACTCTTTAGAGTCTCCTTGAGTTTGTGGGCTTCTAGACGAGTGTAAATAGTCTCACCCTCCAAAAAGATTTTCGCTATTTAATTGATTTTGTATTTATAAGTATTGTTTACTCGTGGACGAGCAAAGTTTAAGTTTGGGGGTATTTGATCGATGTATTTTATACGTCGATTTCATGTACTTTTATGACTTAAATTGAGCGATTCCACGAGCTTTTGGCTACAGATATGTGTTTTTCAGTTGTTTTAAGAGTTTCAGGGTTTTAGGTGAAATTATACAAATTATAAGGCTTTTTGGGAAATATTTCAAGAAGGGGCCAAAGTGTAAATTGAAGAATAAACGGCAGAAGTGAAGTCTGGAGACCTTGCGGCCGCAAGGTATTTTTACCTTGCCTCCGCAAAGTAGGCAGTGAGTTCAGACAGCAAACCCCTAGATATTGAAGACCCTTGCGGATGCAAGGTGGTAATGACCTTGCGGCCGCAAGGTAAGCAGAACCGACTTTCGGAGATTTTCAAGCCAGATTGAAATTCCTAAACCCCCTACAACTCCATGGTATAAATAAAGGACGGTAGCTTAAGCTCAAGAACGGCCAAGAAGTAGTTTTTGATAGTTCTAGCATAGGATTTAGAGTGTATAACATAATTAGTTGTTGTAATTACAAGTATTGAAGATCGATCCATGTATTCTATCATCTCCATGTGCTGTTCATCTTCAAGGATGAACTAAACACCCATTAATCTAGGAGTTGGGAGGTAACTTGTATCGAATCTATGCTTTATATATATTTTTATTCATTCAATTCTTGTTGATTGTGATGATTATCAATCCCTCTCTTATTTCACTTTGAACAAATGAATGTAATCGTGAATAATAAAGGCCTAGAGGTGCGGATAACTGCATGATCAATGTGCATATGTCGTAGACTGGCTCACCATCATGATAAATTGAACCTATCGATGCACGAGAGTGATAAGTTAGGGTCAGGTTCCATATATGACCTAAGTGACAGTTAGATCATATGTTCTTGTGCCTAGGATATAGAATGGACGAATTATTTGGAGATGGAGACTGAACAGTAATTCGACAGGCTATATCTATATTTTGTGAACGAACCCAAGAAATTGAATGATACTTTATTAAAATAAGCCATAGAGGAGATACAAGTGAAACCCTAATCCTAGATTTCCCTCCACCATAAGATCTTCATAACCTGTGATTGCTGCTAAATTAGTTAACTTTAGAATAATAATTAGTTTAGATTAAAATTAATATAAAAACCCCTTTAGTTTAATAATTTGCCACTGATAATCGTGCTATTCGTGATCTTCTTGTCTCGTAGTTCGACCCTTGCTTCCCAAAATTATTCTACAATTGTCTTGTCCACTTGCAAGGAAATAATTAAAATAAGACATCGATCAAGGGGTTTATTAATGAAAAGGCGTGAAATCAATCATTTGAACCGGTGAAGTGACTTTAAGTCAGATGACTCACACTTGAAAGGACCTGATGACTGACGGCTAAGGGCAGTCACAAAGTGACTTTTAAAGAATATCTCAACCAATTTTTAAAATCAGTCCCTTACAATTTTTTTATAAATAACCCTCTTAAACTAGGAATTAGAAGACTTACCTCTGTCTTCGAGTAAGTAGTAATAATATTGTTTTTCTTTACATAGGAACAAGTCTGCTTTGTTGCAATGTTAAGTCTGCTCAAATAGTAAAACTGAAAGAAATAAAGTTGAACCAATATTTAAGAAGTTGGGTCAAGCATACCAAGCTCTCCCCTTAGATAAGCAAACATATCTGCTTCCAATGCTTTGGTGAAGATATCTGCTAATTAGTGTTCAGTAGAAATGTACTTCATGCTTATGTTTCTCTTTTCAACATTATCCCTAATGAAATGATATCGAACATCGATATGCTTTGTCTTGGAATGCATCACGGGATTGTAAGTGATAGAGATCGCTGAGGTGTTGTCACACATGATGGGGCAATCTGCTACCTTGATGTCATAGTCCACCAGCTATTGCTTGATCCAAAGCAATTGACAACAGCAGCTCCCAGCAGCAATGTATTCTGCTTCTGTGGTGGAGTTGGAAACTAATGCTTGTTTCTTGCTAGCCCAAGATACAAGTCTGTCACCTAAAAATTGACAAGTTCCACTTGTGCTTTTCCTATCTACTTGGCATCTATCATAATCAGCATCTGAGTAGCCAACTAAGTTGAAAGAGGATTCTCTTGGATACCAGATACCTAGGTTGGTGGTATCTGATACATATTTGATGATTCTCTTGGCTGCTAGAAGATGTGACTCACGAGTGTCTGCTTGAAATCTAGCACATACCCCAACAGCATACACTATATTAGGTTTGCTGGCGGTAAGATAGAGCAGAGATCCGATGATTCCTCTGTAGAAAGTGATGTCAACTTTCTTTCCTTGTAAGTCTTTTGATAATTTGCATTTAGTAGACATTGGAGTGTCAAAAGTGTTGGTCATTTCCAATCCGTATTTTTTGACAAGTTTGTTAGCATACTTGGATTGGCTTATGAAAATCCCTTTGTTGGATTGTTGGATTTGAAGGCCTAAGAAGAATGTGAGTTCTCCCATCATACTCATCTGAAACTTTCCAGTCATGAGAGTCTCAAATTGTTTGCACAACTTCTCATTTGTAGAACCAAAGATGATATCATAGACATATATTTGCACCAGTAGTGAATGACCTTTGTGCTTGAGAAGGAAGAGAGTAATGTCAATCTTTCCTCACACAAATCCTTGTTCTATCAGGAACTTGGATAATGTTTCATACCAGGTACGAGGTGCTTGCTTGAGACCATAGAGGGCCTTCTTAAGCTTGTAAACATGAGTTTCCTTTCCTTTCTCAATGAAACCTGGAGGTTGAGTGACATAGACAGTCTCCTGAAGATCACCATTGAGAAAAGCACTCTTAACATCCATTTGATATAGCACAAAGTCCTTGTATATAGCATAGGCTAGGAAGATTCTGATAGCTTCTAACCTTGCTACTGGAGCAAAAGTTTCATCATACTCGATTCCTTCTTCTTGGCGATATCCTTGTGCAACGAGTTTGGCTTTGTTTCTAATAATGTTCCCATCTTCATCCTTCTTGTTTCTGAATACCCATTTTGTTCCTATGATAGTGTGATCGGCTAGTCTTGGGACTAGCTTCCACACTTGGCATCTTTCGAACTGCTGAAGTTCCTCTTGCATAGCCTCTAGCCAACTTGGATCTTGTAAGGCTTCTTCAATCTTTTTAGGCTCTTCTTCTGAAACAAATGTAGCACAGAACATGCATTCATTTCTTGAAGATCTTCTAGTCCGCACCCCTACATGAATGTCACCTCGATTTGAGAAATAGGGTGATCTTTGCATATTCTTGTGACAGCAGGGATATGATTCACTACTGGTTCTTCATTAAGAGGTTCAGGAGGAGGACTAGGAGGAAAGTCAGCTGTTTCTTGAGGGATGTGTTGTTCAGAATTGGATTCATAGGTAAGTTGAAGAATAGGATTTTGAGGTTCAGAAGCGATGGGCTCTGAATTAGGGTTATTATGAGCATGGTTGTAGTCTTTTGTTGAATCATTTGAGAAATGTTGATCAGGAATATTTGAGTGAGTTGCTGAGGGAGGATTTGGTGATTGAGAGGTTGAATTTTGAGATGTACATGCCTCAACATTAACAGAATCATCAGCAACATTTGGAGCCACATGTGGCTCTAATAAACCAAATTCATCAAATGAAACATGAATAGATTCAACAATCTATAAAGATCTTTTATTGAAAATCCTATAAGCCTTGGAGTGTAAGGCATAGCCCAGAAATACGCCTTCATCGGCTTTGTTATCGAATTTACCTCTATAGTCATTACCATTGTAAACTACAAAGCATTTGCAGTCGAAGATTTTGAAAAATCCAATGTTTGGGGTTTTACCTCTCCAAAGTTCATAAGGTGTTTTATCGTGAAATTTGTTGATCAGGGATCTATTTTGCGTGAAGCATGTTGTATTGACGGCTTCTGCCCAGAAGTGCTTAGGCAGCTTTGCTTCGGCGAGCATAGTTTTAGCAGCTTCGATAAGTGTTCTGTTTTTCCTTTCTGCTACACCATTTTGTTGAGGAGTTCTAACAACAGAGAAGTTGTGACCAATGCCATGATCGTCACAATACTTTGCTATGCCATTATTGGTGAATTCAGTTCCATTGTCTGATCGAACATCACTGATTTCATCGAGCTTTTGAGTCTGTAGTCTTCTGAACATCATCTCTGTCCAAGTATATCTTGTATAGTCGTCGACTACGACTAAAGTGTATCTATGACCACCATAGCTGATAGTAGTCACAGGCCCGAAAAGATCCATGTGAAGAAGTTGCAAAGGTCTAGTAGTTGTAAGATCTGGTTTGCTTTTGAATGAAGCTTTAGAGAGCTTCCCTAGTTGACAAGCTTTGCATAGATGATCATGATCAGCAGAAACTTTTGGCATTCATCTCACCAACCATTCTTTGGATAGCTTTGATAAATATTTGAAGTTCAGATGGCTGAGACGTTTATGCCATAACCAGCTTTTATCTTGAGCAGAGTTTGCTACAAGACATAGATTAGCAGCCTTGCCATAGGCGTTTAAATCTATCACATAGACATTCCCTTGTCTATGTCCAGTTACCAAGGTTGAACAAGAGTCTGGATCTTTAATATCGCATCTGTTTGAGGAGAATTGGCATATGAGTCATTTGTCACAAAATTGGGAAAAGCTCAGAAGATTGTGCTTCAAGCCTTCTACTAGAGAAACTTTTTCTATGGAGAGATTTCTGCGAATGATGGATCCATATCCAATAGTTCTTCCTTTAGCATTGTCTCCAAAAATGACTGAAGGTCCTTCTGCTTCAGTAATATTTGAGAGAAGGCATGATTCTCTAGTCATGTGTCTTGAGCAGCCACTGTCTAGATACCATACGTCTTTCTTTTCTGAACTTAAAGCAGCCATAAAGCAAATATGTGATAGAGAAATAAGAAAATCAAGGTCCCCTTTTATTTTTCTTTTGGGTCCAAATGGTTAGCGTATTTTTGGAACCCATACTTGCCTGACTTTTGGAATAGGGGATTGATCGATGTTTTATTTAATCTTTTTCCTTGCAAGTGGACAAGACTATTATAGAATAGACTCGGAAGCAAGGGTCGAACCCACAGAGACAAGTGATCACGAACAGTGCGATAATTAATAGCAAATTATTAACCTAAGGGGGGGTTTTTATGTTTAATTCTACTCTAACCTACTAATTATAGATGTTTAACTAATTAGGCGATAATAACGAGATATGAAGATCTTATGGTGAGTGGAAATCTAGGATTAAGGGTTTCACTTATATCTCCTTTATGTTCAATTCATAATAATGTCATTCAATGTCTTGGGTTCGTTCACTAAAAATAGATATAGTCGTTGAACAATTGGTTCGGCCTCCATCCCCATAAAATTCATCCATTCTATATCCTAAGCAAAGAACGAGGCTGTTAATCTATTTGTCACCTAGATTTATGATCTATCATCACCTAGATCATGTAAGAACACGGTCCTAACTTATCACTCTCGTGCATCGATAGGTCCAATTTATTGTGTTGGTGAGCCGATTGTACGACATATGCACTTGGTCATGCGGTTATCCGCACCTCTAAGCCTTTATTATTTGCGATTACATTCATTTGTTCAAAGCAATATAATATAGGGGTTGATAAACAACACAATCAACAAGCATTGAATAGACATATATATAAGAATCAAAACATAAATTCGATACAAGTTACCTCCCACCTCCTAGATTATGGATGATTTAGTTCATCATAGACAATGAACAGACACATGGAGATGATCGGATACATGATTTGATCTTCAATACTTGAAATTACAAAATCTAACTATGTTATACAATCTAAAACTACCTAAAATCCTATGAAAAGAGCTTCCGGTAGTCCTCTCATCTTTGGCTCGGCACGGCTTCTATATATACTCGGGAGTTGTGATTGGATCGAATAGTGTGAAAATCCGAATAGAGTGGCATTACGCCTACCTTGCGGTGGGCAGGTGTTGGATACTTGCGTCGCAAGGTCTCCGATGTGGTGGCTTTTGATTTCTTTGATTGGCGGCTCGAGGACGTACTGCCTACCTTGCGGTCGCAAGTTGAGGCACCTTGGCGTCCATGAGGTGTCCAGAATGACAATCTTCATTCTTTCTTCATTTTCCTTTTTTGGCCCTTCTTGAAATTTGCACTTAAAACCACCTGGAGTTTCACGTATTTTCACAAATAATCACGAAACTTACAAAAACTTCCGAAAACATATATTAGTAACCAAAAGG
>CM028379.1:59998155-60076220 GCA_013146195.2 Codonopsis lanceolata | reverse complement strand
TTTTCATATTCTTGCATTCTTTCTCTTTTTGTTTTTCTGTTGCTTTTTTTTCCTCTTTTTCTTTCTTTCTTTTCTCGCATTGCCATTTTTTTTTATTTGCATGCCATAGTTTTTCTCTTTTTTTTCATTTTCTTTCTTTTTTTGTTTTTTGCAAATGCTTTATTTTTACAAATGCTTACCCGCGCCTAAGCCATGGCTTTTCATTATTTTGCAACCGGGTCCGCTGGGGATACCACTTTTCCTTTGCTCTTGAATGGATGGTCACGATTTGGTTAACAAAATTACTTTCGTTAAGCTTTAGGGGCCATTTCGTAGCTTTTGTAATCCGGGGACTTAAGTGCCGCAACTTCAAACATTGGAGGGGGAAAAAGGAAAAATTCCTTTTTCCACCCTTTTAAGTGGACGGGCAAGCAGGAGTGAAGCTTACTGCTTCACTTCTTCTTCTTTCTTCCTTTTGCTTCTTTCTGCGACGCGGCCATTGTTGCCCATTTTCATTTCTTTTCCATTTTTGCTCCTTTTCTCATTTTTCTTCTGCCAATTCGCGTGTTTTCTCTAGCAGATGGCTTCTTCGTCGCGATCCAGGGAGGGGAAGGCTCTCATGCACCAAGAATCTGGCGAGAGGAGGAAGGAATTCCCTCCTTTGATCCAAAATAAAATCAAATATCGATATTCCAAGTATGACTGGGGAAATATTCTTCGCGATTGGGACACCCATGTGTCCAATCTTCAAATGCCGGTAAGTTTTTTTCTTTCTAAATTTACTTGGATATTTTCTCAAATCTGCTAGATTTTAGCACTGCTTTGGGCTTTTGGAGCATTCCTGACCATGTTAATAATGCTTATGCATGCAATATTTATGCTAAAATGATGCAATTTAGTGATGATGCATGAATTTATTCAATTTATTTTTGCGATGCATAATTGAACTGGTGGTCACTATTTGAACCTTCAATGCATGATTTATATTATTAATGCAATTGAAGCTATATGATGCATGCTTTATGCTGAATATTAATTTTATATGCTATATGCTTATGAAACGGACTTTTTGGAATATAATGCAAATTTTTTCGGACATATTTTCGGATAAATGCAGGACAAAACAGATGTATTTTATGCCCTAAAATTCACTTTTCATGCATGCTTATGATGCAGGAGCCTAATAAATGTCATGGGAATATCTTATTTTCATGATTGATGGTACTTTATTCTCTTTATAATGCAACTATTTGGACAATAAATGCAAATGATAGATGCATATATTACTTTTTTGATGCAAATGCAATGCAGAAAAATTATGAGATGCTTGCTAACATGATGCATGGACATTCTTTATTTTATTATGCATGTGAAAATGCAATAATGTGGTATATGCTTCTCTTTATAATGCCTAAAATGTCAAAATGCATATTTAAATGCAAAAAGATGCATTTATTATTATTATTATTTTCTTAGAATGCTAAAGATGCAAATTAAAATTTTGAAAATGCTAAAATGTGATAAAGATTTTTTTCTTTTTCTTTTCTTCGGATACCCGAAAAATTTCAATGCACAAATGCATTTTTATTTTTATGATGACACCTAGAATGCAATTAAAATTTCGCATGCTAAAATGCAATACATATGTATTTTTATTGCTATGATGCCAAAATATATTTCAAATACTAAAAGATGTGTTTTTTTTTTAAATTATGGATGCCAAATGCTTATTATATATTTTTCACATGCAAAATGATGTTTTATTATATATATATATATTTTTTTTTTTAAAAATGCATCACGGAAATTATAATGTTGCCATTTTATGATTTACAAAATATGATGCATGCAACATGTTTATTCTTTATTATTTTTTTATTATTTTTTTTATGCAAAGGAAATAAAAGATAGTAAACTTACCTTTTCTTTTAATCTTTTTTTTTAGCTTCGCAGGCCTTTTCAGCGGGTTCGAGCCACTTGTGCCAACGTGGCAGATATTTATCACATGATGCCCCAGGCGGCACAAGTTTTGGTGGAGGGCTCCGGTTTCAGCACCTTCCTACACGCCTTCGCCCCTTTTCAAGCTATTTGTCCATTTTCGACGTGCTCCAGGATTACTGATGGGATACTACCCAAACATTCCATTTCAGTTGGGGGGAGGCGACCATGACCCCCTGTGACTTTGCTGCCATCACCGGCCTTCCTACCAGCGTTGGTTAGACCCTAGCGCCTGATTATACTCTCCGTCGGCGTCATGATGAGGTGGAGGACCTCCTGGGTTTTGAGCCGGAATACAAGTCGACGGATGAGATTTATATTGGCAGCGTGCGGAAATGGCTTCTAGACAACGCCGGGCGGGTTCCAGAAAATGACCCCGTAGCCGTGGCTCGCGCTGCTAGAGCGTTCTTATTCTTCTTTCTTGGCACGTCACTTTTTGCCAATTCTTCCACCACCCTGAGAGTTTCTGTCCTAGCATGCATGGCAGATTTTGAGCAGATTCCTGCTTATGACTAGGGGCAGGTGGGCCTGGCCAAACTTTATGCTTCCATGGATAGGGCTAGCCGAAATGATTCGCCGACTCTGAATGGATTTGCCCCGGCGTGGGAGGTATATGCCTTTCCCTGCTTTTGCTGCTTCTCTCTCTTTTTTTTTTTTTTTTTCGCATAACATATATTTTTTTTCGTGCACCTTTTTTTTGCAGCATATATTTCTATTGCTGATAAAATTTCTTTTTTTTTCGTCTTCTTTTGCAAGTCTCGGCTTTCTCATTTTTTCATTTCACGCCAGGTCGGCTACATCAGCGTGTCCACCAGCCACCTTATTTGCTTGAGTTTGTGGACGAGAATAGGGTTCGGCCGGACCAGGACGGTGGCTACTCAGAAGGAGTAGGTACAAGAGCGGATTGCTAGCTCGAGTGCAGATACAGTGTCCTTCCTTGGGAAGGCTTGGAGGGACATTATGTTGTGGCTTTAGGGCTGAGTCGCTGCCGGATACTGATGGTATCCATCATGGTAGATTTTTTATACATGGGCGAGCGGGTCAATCGCCAGTATATTATTCAGTTTCGGTGCCACCAGTGGTGCCTCCTAGGCCTCCTTTTTGGGTGATAGAGCCGGATCACTTGCCGAACAGGTATCAGTACCTGTCAAAATTCCTTATGCCCGCGACTGATTTTCCGGTTATGGCGTATGAGGATTTTCTGCAGACCGTGCTTCATCCTCTCCCTCCTGCTCATGTTGCACCTAGACGGGCTTCTGATACATCTGCCAGGCCAAGGCCCTCCATCCCATCTCTCGACGAGCATCTGGAATTCGTCGAGCCTGATGATGTCTTCTCTACCTTTCAGTATTATTGGGGCTGCCGAATGGTAGAGGAAATGCTTCCAGATGTCGAGATTCCCGAGGATCGTCGGGTTCGGAGCAGGCCCGTTCGGTCGACACATTTACCTTTGCATTTTCTCTTTTTTTTCATGCTTATATTTTTTCATTTATTTTATTTTTGCATATCTATTTTTGGAGACATATATTTTCATTTATTTTCGTTTTTCTTTTTATGCATATCTCACTTTTTTTTTCAGGTGAATGTGTCCTACTTATAAGAGGCTGCTGCGGGGCTTTTTTAGTATCAACAAACTTTATCAAAAGCTTGTTGACGAGTTTTCCTGCATGGGGAATGACGCAGTGCGGCAGACCAGGCACCGGGATGGTGATGACGACGATGCAGATGCCGGGTCGAGCCGCGCTCGGGGCCGAGGACGAGCATACAGAGCTGGTGGCACTGAGGGCCCTTGGGTTATGGGAGATGATCTTGATAGGAGCCAGTCGTCCCATGCACATTAGTCTTGGATACCTGTATTTTATTAGCTTTTCTCTCTTCTTTTTTTTTTGTTTATTTGTACCAAAAATCTGTACAAATATTTATTATATAATGCAATATAATTTATATGATGCAATTAAATTAAAACACAGACTAAAAAACGCATGCATAAAATAAAGCTATACCGATATCTAAGGGTAATGGCACGCTGTTTTTCAAAAACGGGTTTTTAACAGAATACACCTTCGGACTCGAGCGGGTTTTTCTAGTGATACGCGGAGAGGAAGAGGCAGCCGCCTTCTCATGTTCTCGGCCATATAATTGCTACCAACGCTATTGTTTATAGGCTTTCACTCTTCTTTTTTGATCAGACAGAAATAATAGAGATGCATCGAGCCGAAAACCGGATACCGCCGGTTTCAAGGAACGATGGCAGCATCTTGGCGGCCAAACAGCCTTTGGTGCGGCGCCGCTTATGGCGGCGCCGAGTCTTCTACGTGCAATCCTTTCGACAGTCATTCGCGTCGTGCTCGAAACCGTCTGTTTCTTAACTTTTCGGTATAAAAGGCGAATGAGGGATTGCCTCTTTTCACAAACTCATCTGCTCTCTTCGCATAAACTTTTAGCCTTGCTTCTGCTCAGCCGTTGCCACCTTTATCAAATAATCCTTTGCATTTGTCATTAATTGGGACATGCTGAGGGGAGCCTCTAGGTTTTGGTCTCCTCAAGACCACCTCTTTAACTTCGGTATGAACGAGATGTGTCCTACCTATGAGGAGTTCTGTGCAATGGTGGGGATGGCACCTTCCCGTCTTATCCCCGTGCCTTCTCATCGGATGCGTTCGTATATGGAAATTAGGGAGCTGTTTCGCACCACTCGCCTCGCTACTCCGGGCTTTTATAATGGAGTAACTTTTTGATTTGGATTCTTCACGGAGCCTTTCTGAGTTCAGGGAGGATGACGTGGATTACTTGAGGCGTCAGCTATCTGCACTTTTTCTTTGCCTGGTAGGGAGATATTTGATGGTAGGTCAACCCGGATTCATAGATGTACGGGTCGTGGACCTAGCATTGCAGGCACGGGATCGCCGGTTGAATATTATCCCGGTGATTCTGGCAGAGACTTTGGCGGGCCTGGATGCTTTTGCAGGCGGTGATGAGATATTCCCTACCAGTAGCCCCATTTTGATCCACATGTGGCTGGAGAAGCACTTTCTTTGGGTGATGGGCCCCGTACCGCCGGGAGCAATGTATGATACGGGGCTTTATGGCTTTCGCGGTCATTTCCCTCAGACCAATTATTCGGAGTATGATTGGGATGAGATATTTTTTCACAGGGGCTCCATGGACATAATTTGGGTGATCAGCCACTGGCATATCCGACACTTTATCATGTATTCCGCATAATATAATCAGGTTGTCTTGCTGGGCATCGAGCGGACTTTTTTTTTACAGAGCAGACAAGATCTTGGGCCAGTTTGGGAGAAAACAACTTATCCTTGACCCGACCCATCCTGTATTTCTGGAGTTGGATAAGAATAGCGGGGACCTGGGTACCATTATCCAGGGAAAGTGGCAGCGGGATTTTGATAGGCTGCAGGTGGCCTATCCGTTTTCTAATTATATGCTCATCTCCCATGAGTATCTGTCGTGGATCATGATGGCTGCTGAGGGGTCGTCCCGCATGATCAGGCGTGGACTGAGGCGACTGCTGGGCCGTCATATTGCTAGTGGCATAGATGTCGCCTAATGGAAATAGGCAAGGACATTGATAGTTCAGGGCTAGTTGCCCCCCAGGCTTTGCAAGAGGAATTCTGGCGGTGCACAATCTTGGTGCCCAGACAGCTCCTGGACCAAATACATCAGGTCCTAGCAATGCGCCACCCTGGCTAAGCAATGCAAGCAGGTAGCACAACCCTTGGGAACCAGAAGTGGCTGCTCCTCCCCCTAAGATTGGATGGGGCACTGCTTTTAGAAATGATGGCAACAAGCCTCCTCGATTGAGCAACGTAAGCAGGTAGATAATGCATAGTCCAAATATCATAACAAATATTCCTAAGTTGCACCTTAGGACTTGTAATATTATATTTTAGTGTTTTAATATGAGCTTCTGTCGTGGTTTTTCTTTTCTTTTGTCAGTCGAGCCCCTTGCATGCTGAAGACTGGAGGTAGAATGTCGATGATTCAAATAATGCCTTCCCTCACCCTTTTCTCCTGATTATATATATATATATTTGCTCTAATTTTTGCCTAGGCTGCCCTTTCGGGTTTTCAACCTAGCGAGCCATTGTTTCTCTTTTTTATTTTTTTTTATTTGCTCTAATTTTTGCCTAGGCCGCCCTTTCGGGTTTTCAACCTAGCGAGCTGGAAAGGGAAGCACCTGCCGGATAGATTAGCTCAAGCATAATACCTTTTGAGCTTGTCGAGATTGAAGGGCTGAACAAGATCTTCTCCTTCTTAGTTTGTGAGAAGTACGACACCTCCTGACCGGATCTGTTTGATAATATACGGTCCCATCCATGGAGATTTCCATTTTCCCCTAGTATCAACATAACTAGGGGGTTTTCTCGAAGCACGAGATCCCCGACTTGGATGTCGCGGCCTTTGACTTTTTTTATTGAAGGCCCGGGCTATGCGCCTTTGATATGCCCGGGTATGCTCCAGGGCTAACAAGCGTCGTTCGTCGATTAGGGCTAATTCTTCAAATCGCCCTTTGACCCAATCGATTTCCGCTATGCCAGATTCCATCATTACTCTTAATGATGGTATTTCAACTATAATAGGCAGCACTGCTTCCATGCCATATGCCAAGGAATAAGGGGTATCTCCAGTGGGTGTACGGACTGAAGTGCGATAGCCCCACAGGGCTAATGGAAATTTTTCTTGCCAGTCTCTTCCTGTATCAGTCATTTTTTTGATAATGTTTTCTAGCGTTTTGTTGGCTGCTTCAACGGCACCGTTGGCTTGCGGTCGGTAGGGGGAGGATTTATGCCTTTGGATCTTGAACTCGTCGAGCAGACGATTCACGTCCCCTTCAAAATGCGTGCCATTGTCGGATATTATCTCGAAAGGCACCCCGTAGCGATATATAATGTTAGTCCGGATGAATTCGGACACCTTTCGAGCATTTAGGATTTTATAGGAAGAGGCTTCCACCCACTTTGTGAAGTAATCGACGGCTACCAGGACATATTCGTGGTCATTGGATCCCTTCGGGTGAATTTGGCATATAACGTCGATTCCCCACGTTGAGAAAGGCTAGGGGGCTGTGGAGTTATATAAGACATGCGGGGGCACATGATGCAGATTGGCAAAGCGTTGGCACTTGTCGCAACGTCGCACCCACCGAATATAATCGGTTTCAAGCATACTACAATAGTACCCCTGTCGGATAATCTTCTTGGGCAGTATATGGCCATTCATGTGGGGCCCGTAGGTACCACCATGCAGTTGATCCATGATTTGCTCAGCTTTGGCCTGATAGACGCATAATGAGTTAAGGCCTTGATAGTGCCTTTTATATAGACTGCCAGCGGTCAACACAAATTGCGATGCCCACCTCCGCAGGGAGACTTTCCCTCTTTTGTCTAGGCCGGGAGGATAGATCCCTTTTTGAAGCAGGTTCAGGATATCAGAATACCAAGGCTCATGATCTGCTTCAAGGGCTGCGCTAATTTTGAAGCAGTATGTCGGAATGACCTTCTTCCCGACTACGAATGGCTGAACATTAGTTTCTGCGGGAATTTGGACTAGCGATGCTAGAGTGGCTAAAGCATCGGCGAATTGATTTCTATCTCGTGGCAAATAGTGGAACGAGATGGAATCAAATCGAGCGGCAAGTGATGTTAGTTTGGCATGATAGAGTTGCAGCCGGGGATCCTGGGTTTTCCACTTCCCTTCGACTTGATTTATAATTAGGGCGGAGTCTCCATAGACCTTGAGATCTTTGGCTCCCCTTTGGAGAGCTTTTTCTAGGCCAGCAATACAGGCTTCATATTCCGCCGTGTTATTTGAGCACTTGAACTCCAACCTTATGGCCAATGGAGTATGAGAATCGACTGGGTCTATGAGCAAGATTCCTAAGCCAAAGCCTCTTTTATTTTCGACTCCGTCAAAGAACATCTGCCAGCTGGTGTCATGGTCAGTGATTTCCAAGACACCTTCATCTAGGAAGTCAGGCTTAGTTGCATCTTCGGCTTTTAAAGGCAGATCGGCTAAGTGGTCTGCAATTACGCTGCCTTTAATAGATTTGAGTGTGACATAGGTTATGTCAAACTCGTTGAGAAGAAATGACCATTTAGCCAGTCGGCTGGACAGTGATGGCTTGCCGAAGATGTACTTTATAGGGTCCATCCTGGAGATGAGCTTGATGGATCGTCCTTGCAGATAGGTCTTGAGCCTTTGCGTGGCCCAGACTAGGCCGGTGCAGCTTTTCTCTAGCGCTGAATAGTTTAGCTCGCTTCCTTGTAGCTTCCTACTTATGAAGTAGATAGCATTTTCAATGTAGGAATCTTCTTTTTCTTGGGCGAGCATAGCCCCTACTGACGTGTCTGTGACTGTTAAATATAGGAGGAGCGGTTTATGTGTATGGGGTGGAGCTAGCACAGGTGGATTGGTAAGATAGACTTTTATTTTTTCGAAGGCTAGCTGGCACTTTTCGTCCCAGACTTGGTCAGTATTTTTCTTTAGGAGTTTGAAGAAGGGCTCACATGTGGTTGTCAGCTGCCGGATGAAGCGGTTGATATACTGCAATCGGCCTAGGAAGCCTTTGACTTCAGTTGGAGTTCTTGGCCGTGGCATGTCTATAATGGCTTTAATCTTTGCTGGCTCGATCTCGATGCCCTGCTCGGTCACTAAGCATCCCAGGACCTTGCCTTTGGTAACCCCAAATGTGCATATGGTGGGGTTAAGCTTCATTTGGTGCTTTCTCAACCTTTCGAAGAATTTTCGAAGGTCTTTGATATGGGCACCGTTGGCGTCGCTGGAGTGCACGATCATGTCGTCAACATAGACCTCCATTTCTTTATGGATCATGTCGTGGAAGAGGGTGGTGGCAGCCCTTTGATAAGTAGCCCTAGCATTTTTCAGCCCAAACGGCATGACATTGTAGCAATAGGTCCCCCAAGGAGTAGTAAATGAGGTCTTCTCTTGGTCCTCTGCTGCCATTTTGATTTGATTGTAGCCCAGCATGCCGTCGACGAAGGATCTGACTTTGTGAGCAGCAACGGCATCTACCACAATATCAATATTGGGTAGAGGGAAGTCATCTTTGGGCGATGCTTTGTTGAGGTCGCGGAAGTCTACACAGATCTGGACCTTCCCTTCGGGCTTGGCAACGGTCACTATATTGGACAGCCAGATAGGGTATTCAACTACCCGAATGAAATTGACGTGCAGCTGCTTCATGATTTCTTCTTTAACTTGTAGTGACCATTCTGGCTTGATTCGGTGGAGCTTTTGCTTGATTGGCCGAGCATCCGGATATATGGGGATCCGGTGTTCGACTATGGCTGGGTCTAGCCCGGGCATATCTTCGTAGGACCATGCAAATATGTCCACGAACTCTTTGAGGAGATCAATAAGTGCTACCCTTTCAGAGCCTTGCAGGTAGCTGCCGATTTTGATTTCTTTTATTTCATTGTCCAGCCCCAGATTGATGATGGACAAGTCTTCAGTTGCTGCTGATGAATGATGTTGTTCCTGGTGCTCAACTGACTTTACAAGCTCAAGCAAATAATTTTTTTCTTTTGGGTCCATTTCATCAAATGACTCATTATTATAATTATTTAATACTTCTTTTAATGCAGGTGCAACTAAGGAATAAGCAAAGACATTTAGATTATCATTAAAAGCAAACTGTACAGGGTTATTTACATTATTGAAGACCTGGGGTTTGAGATCCTCAACTTTAGGGAGCAGATCGGTAGATGACCAATCCGTAAAGCTAGGGAAAGAGAGGGGAATAGTATATCCGAAGCGGTCCACCAGATCTAAAAGCGGGCCGGTCGTAGTATACCAGTTCTGCAGAGGCTTATCGGTAATAAGCTTAAACTCAGCAGGGAGCCTTTCATAATCATTGCCTCCGTCTATCATACCCAGGAAGCTGTCTTCTAGACCGTCATCATCTAATAGGGCCAGAGCATAATCATCTTGGTCTATGGACCAAGTATTTTCTATCACGACAGTCTTATATGCAGTGCTACGGGGCTCCAGGGTAACATGTACCATTCTATCTGTGAGAAGACTGACATCTTCAAAGATTTCCCAACCGAGGCATCTTTTCCCATTTTGGTCTAACCAGGGCTCAGGAAACATGAGATAGGCTTTTGTTTCCCCTTCCCTTACAAAGTAACCATTTAAGGTTTTTCTATATGGTTGGAGAGGGGGATATTTATAAGGACGCTTTTCTTTTTCTGCCTTTCTTTTCTCACGTTTCTGTTTCATGACTGCGGCTATTTCAGGTGGAGTAGGCGTGTATCCTAGACCAAAAGGGGGGATACATTCATTAAGTTCATCCTGAACTAAATTAACAAGTCCTTGCTGATTTATGCCGAGACCTAGACCAGGCATATAGTTCATTTTTCGAAACATGTTTAGAGGGACCATGTTTCCTAGGGAAGTGGTTTTCTTTTTGGCAATGTCAGTTTCCCGCCCATATTCAATGACGTTGACCATAGCTTGGGGGATAACCTCAAAGCCACTTAGAAAAATACATGTGTCTTCATGCTCTATCGCGAGGATTGATTGGGATATCCTCGCGTTCCTTATTCTTCACGTTCTTATCGGCCAAAATAATCACTATGTGGTCATCGTGGATGAATTTGACACGTTGGTGCAATGAAGAGGCTACCCCCTTTACCCCATGGATCCAAGGGCGTCCCAGCAACAGGCTAAAAGTGGCTGGTATATCCAGGACTTGGAATTCAACTGGCATGTCTAATGGCCCAATAGTCAGCACTAAAGTGACCACCCTCAGGACACATCGACTAGTGTTGTCGTATGCCTTTATTATCTGCGAGGAAGGAGTGAGTTCTGATATTTTTGTACCTAGTTTGTCCAGCGTGCTAGCGGGACATACATTCAAAGAAGACCCATTGTCTATCAGAACTCGGGGGACCCATTTTTCCATTATTCCCACAGTGATATGGAGAGCATCAATGTGGTTGGTTCCTTCTCTTGGTAGATCTAGATCAGTAAACATAATCACATTCCCAAAGTGAATGTTCCCGATCATTTGAGTAAGCTCATTTGGGGAGGTTTCAATAGGGACGACTGCCTGGTTTAAAGATTTAGCCAGCGTATCACGATGGGTCTTAGAAGCACAAAGTAAGCCCCAGATGGAAATATTGGCCTGAGTTTTCTTCATCTGTGCTAATAGGGTATCTTCCAATGTTTTAGCATCAGTATCTGTTGCTTGGTCTTTGCTAGAGTGGTCACCTCTTTCCAGGTTTGGCTGGTAGGCTCGGCCAGATCGGGTAAGGTGGCTAACATCTCCACCGACCCAAGTGGCTTTTTCAATATTGCAAGTATTTTGGCTACCCAGGATGGTGTCCGAAGAGAGCATATTACAGTTAGGCTCTTTTATGGATAGAGATGGAGGGAAAGGAACAAGGATATATGGTAATGGGTGTTTATTTATTTCGAACTTGGGTACACAAATTTTTTCATCGACCTCAATCATATTGATTTGAGGTAGAGGGTTATTGACTACATTTGGTCTGGGTGGAGGCTTTTCAATAACCTTATCATTTATAAGGTCCTAGATAGCATATTTGAGTACATAGCATTTATCGGTGAGGTGACCACTGCAGCGATGGTATTCACAGTACTGGGCATGGTTCCAAGTCCTGGGCAGGGGGTTCGGTGGCTTATAGTTTTCCAAAGGCTTTAACACTCCCTGTGCCATTAGCCCCTGCAGTATTATAGACTGGGGAGCTTGTAGTTCATCATAATACTGGTTCACCCTGTTCTGATTTATGAAATTTCTGCCTGAGCCATTATTTTCTCCAACTGTGTTGACAGACCTGTCTGACCCATAGGACCACGGAACAGTGCTATAATTTTGGGTAGGAAAAGGGGCTGATGCATTTCCTACCATATTGACGGCTGGTGCTGGTGTGGCTGCCTTTCCTTTAGAGTAACGAAAAGAGCTAGGAGGCGTATTGACTTTTAGTTGCCCGGTTCGTATATCTTCATCAATACGGGTTCCTATCTCCACTATTTCTTTAAAATTGCTGTAGGGGAGATACCGCATATGTTCCAGGTATATGTGTTGGAAATTTTTAATGAACATTCTGGAGGACTCAGCCGGATCAGGTCTGTCAAAGGTCTGGGCCAACTTTCTTTTCCACCTGACTGCAAACTCAACACAGGTTTCTTTTTCCTTTTGGGTGCACGACTCGAGGTCCTTTTTATTTTCAGGGCTGGTGTTGTCTTTGTATCTTTCAAGGAACCCTTCAACTATCTGATCCCATGTATTCATGGTGCTACTATCAGGCAACATTAGCCATTGCTTGGCAGCCCCTATTAAGGTGAGGTGGAAATTGGAAGCCATAGCTTCAAAACTGGCTCCCCTTGACTGCATGCCAGTGGAATAAGATTTTAAGTGAGATATAGGGCATCCAGTCCCATCAAACTTTTCTATGTCGGGCATTTTGAATTTTGAAGGTAATATTGCTGAAGGTTGCAATGCTAGTGCCTGCGTAGAAAATTCTCCTCTGTTGAAGAAGTTTGAGCATCATGGTCTTCATATTTTCCATGTCAGCCTCCATTTTGGTGGCCGGGGAGTTGGCTTTTGGTATATGTTGGCAGTATTAGGGAAGGCTGGGTTAATTTCTGGATGCGGTATCTGGTAAGGATTTTGGGCAGGATAATGATTTTGGGCAGGATATGGATTTTGAGCTGGATATGGATATTTGGCGGGTAGATTTTGGGCTGGTGGATTAATTAGCAAGATAAGGATTTTGGGCTGGTAGATTTTGGGCTGGATATGGATTTTGGGCTGGTAAATTTTGGGCAGGATATGGATTTTGTGCTGGTGGAATTTGGGCTGGTGGAGTATTGATAGTTTCGGTTAGGCGGCCAGGATCATTAAAAGGTAAGTAGGTGGTAACTTGGCTTGGTGGGTTATAGCTTTGTGGGTCCATATGCGGGCTATTATGGAATGAGTTGGTTATGGGAAAAGGGAGGTCATTTGGACTCTGGGGAATATTGGTGCTTGGGAAAGAATATGGAGGATAGGACGGGTAAGGGTTGATATTTGGGTAGTAGGGACTTGGTGGAGGATTTGGATTTGGGGTGGTGGCAGTATTTGGTGGGTTAGTGTTTGGCTGGGGGTTTGGGTTTGGAGGAGCATGAGATGTTGATGCTTCTTGAGGGACTGCAGGGGAAGAGATTACCTCACCACTGGATTTTAAATTTTGCACCAGATTAGCCATCTAGTTCATTATACGATCAGCCTGTGCACCCAAATTTTGGTCTAGCCACTGCTTCATTGCCGGAGTCGAAGCGTACCCTGGAGCCCATGTATCTGTACCCATAGTGGACTGCTCACTTTCTGCAACCATACTGCTCAGATCTGTACCCTCTGAAGTGATTCTGCCCTTATCTGATCTGAAACTGATACCGCCTGATCTGCTTTCTGTACTTATTTCCCGTATCAACAGGCCAGTACTATCTCTGCCTTGCCAAATTTGGGCCAGGTTTCTGAGGAAAATGGGTTTGGAGGTATCAGAAGGCTGGCTGAAGGCTTTTTGGGTTTGGGGTACAGCGTGCCTTTATTAGTATTTTTTATTTATTATTTATTTTCCCTACAATTGACCGGATAATCACCTGCTTTATTTTGACAGTCTCAGAACTATTCCTGGAATAGTGGATTATGTCTCCAGAGTATAGGACCAACGTATTCCACCTGCCTTTCGACTCCCCAAGATCGGACTGATCTCAGGCGAAGGGCATATACTCTTTCTAGGATCCATCATTGGAAATGATCTAGGTCGAGCATCAGAGAATAATAAATCAGCCCCTGCGTATTATATTTTTTTTCTTTGCACAAAATATTTTTTATCATCATTTTTTTTTTTGGACTTGCGCATTTTATTTCTCTTTTTTTTTATCTCACTTTTTTACAGGGGCTGACCCACGATTCAAAGATACAAAAACCGGTCGGTCTTTGAAGTGTCCTGAGAATCTATATGCAATCTAACGTTGGCTTATGCAGGGGGTAGGCTGGCCATGGTGTAGGGTAGCAGTTCGGAATATATTTACATGCGTGCGCGTGTGTGCGGTAGCTAAAATGCAGTAAAATCTATTTATTTTTTTTAGATATAAAAACAGAAAATAAAAACAGATATGACATGTCTTGCTATTGTGTGAAGATTTTCTAGGTTTTTTAGCTTGAGCGCAAGCAAGCATATCACATCAAGAAATATAAAGAAAAGCGGGGAATCTATCTATCCCTATTAATTACAAATTGGTCATAATCCCCAAAATAAAATGGCAGAATGAATGCAAATATACACATATTTTGTGGAATAAAAGGAAAATAATATACGGAACAAAATAATAATATAGGGCCGAAAATGAAGCAATATTAAAAATAAAGCCCAGGCCCATTTATTATGCTGCCCGGAAATTTATTGCAAACATATATTATATATATGATATATATATATATATATATATATATATATATATATATATATATATATATATAGTTTGTTTTTTTGTTTTTGAAAAATATATATATTTCAAAACATACGTATAATATTTATTGGAACGAGACTGCTGCAAGATGGAGGATCATATCCACAAATATAGGCACAGATGTATAAGAACGCAATATTCAAATGCATAAATTAATATAACAAGCATACTTTAGCCAGAAACAAAGAAAAACAAAAAAATGTTTTTTTTTTTTTTTTATGAGTCTAGCCCTCCATTTTTATTTAAAATAAAAACGATCTCCCCATCAGAGTCGCCACTGTGGGTCGCCCAAACTACGCCCGTGCCTCGCGCGCCCTTGAGTAGGGATGCGCGTACGTGCGGATGCGGGACACCACTGCTCTCATTCCATCCTCCTTTGTTTAGGGGAAGACGAAATTAAAAGTGCGAGAGGAGTGTTGTCTATAATAGCGCGTTTGAATACGCCTCGGTTGACTTTAGTGGATTTTTGGTCCAATATGGGAGCTTTGAGTTTTCTACATCAAGTTATCCCTTTTTTAGGGGATACCAGGATATAAGAATGCATCACCCTTTCATTCTCATTCTCCCTTTTTTAGGGATAAACAGAAAAGTGCAAGAAAGGAGTGTTGCGAGGCCCCACTATGGATTTTATAAAAAAAATAGCCTTATGGCCTATTTCGAATCACTATGGGTGCTTTGGGTTTTCTACATCAAGTTATCCCTTGTTTAGGGGATACCAGGATATAAGAATGCATCACCCTTTCATTCTCATTCTCCTTTTTTTTAGGGAAAAACGGAAAAGTGCAAGAAAGGAATGTTCCGACGCACCACTGGATCCAAAATGTTTTATAGAGTCGCCATCTTTATTTTAAGGAAGAAATAAAGAAAAAAAAACCAGAATATAAAAACCGGTTCGGAGGCTAAGTTATGAGTTGGGAAGGTGCTAGGCACCCAACTCGCCCTTTCGGTCTCAAAAGTGGTTTTTGGCTAAAGTATGCTTTTTGTTATATTTATTTAGCAAATAAACAAAGCATTTAAAGACAGGAAATAAAAGCAAATACATCCGTGGCTACATTATTTAAAGACTTGCAGCCATCTCCTTACAATAGTTACAAATACATTTAAAAATATTTGGCCATAATAACAGCTCTTTTACATAGTATTTTCTAACTAAATCCGGGCAGTACAACGGCTTATATTTTCTACATTGGGTCGGATTTGAAAATAATTTTTATAAAATAAACGCCCTTAAAGGCTTTTACCTTTTAGAGCAAGGAGTGCCCGCTCTGTCCTTCTCGAGAGAGGAAGACTTTTTATGCTGCTACTGCTGCGGTTTGGGCAGAGTAACGGCTTATTTTTTGTGCTTGCTTGTTTGCTACTGACGGATTTTGGGCAGAACAAGAGCTTATTTTTGGTGGTTTTGGCCTTTTTACTCGGGCAGAGTAACGACTCTTTCCGAGGTTTTTGGACCGGGAAAATAGGGTGGATGCCTAACTAAAGGGTTAGGGATCACTTTGACCAGTTGGTTTTAGGTTTGGCGGAGTTTTGGCAGGGTTTCGAGGCTTTATAGGAGGATCACTCCCTATCTCACTTTGTTCTCTATTTTCTCAGCGTAACGACGACGCGGAGAAATTTTATCGGTGTTTTTTCTCTATCTGAAAGTGAGCCCCAAGCCTTCTATTTATAGGCTGAAGGAGGGATTCATCGGGAATTTCTTTTTCTCTCAGCGTGCATGATCTCCTTGTACACCGCGCTTCGAAAATTGCACAATGCGTTAAGTCTGGGGTGCACTGTAGGCGGTAGCTAGCTGGGCGCGGCCAAAAGGTCCCTTGGGCACCACGCCAAGGTCCCCCTTTGGCAGCACCAGCCCACTATTCATCTTTCAATTTTGATGCTTTAGCTCCTGCATTTCACTGTTTTGCGCATCCTGCTTTGTCTTTTGCCTTTTTTAACTCATGTAACTTGACATTTGTTAAGTTTAAACAATTCTTGATATCACATGCCAAAGTTACATGTCAGGGGTACGAAATTGAGGTGTCTGCATGTGGGCCCCTTCTAGGTCACGTTGGTCGCCACATGTTCCTCCACGTGGAATGTGTTAGGTTGGGTACTTTGAGTATATATAGTTGTTGCTTTTGTACTCCAAATACAACTCTCATATTCAAATAATATACAGAAATCGTTTTGGATACAATTTTTTCTTCTCTTTACAATTTTCAATTAAGCCAAATCACTTTTTACCCCCCATGGTTCTCACCAAATCCCAATTTACCACCTATATTAAGGTTTGTGTCATTTTCGTATTCAAGATTGTCATTTGTCCCAGTTAACCACTCCATTGCCGTTACAAAGTCGACGTTAACTTACGATGGTCGTCCACGTGTGGGTTGCTGTAACCTCCACCCAAAAACCCAGAAATCATGGACCCAAGATATTCCCACCTAGAAAAATTACATTCTTAGAATTACATAGTCATAACAATTGGTCTAGATTTCTCAATACCGACAAGGAAAATAAAACCCCAGACAAGTATAAGGGAGGCAACAAGGTAGTGAAGGCAAGCGACCCTTGGCAAACTCAGATGAGTTTGCCAAACCAAGAAACCTTTTCACAAACAAAATCCTAGGTGGGAATTGTACAATTGTGTTAAACCAGATTTGAAGGTCACATTAATGGTGCTACTTGTGAAGATAATAATTATTCAAGGGAAAATCTTCTCACCTTTTCTCATTCATAAACTGAATATATATATACATCAAGACGGGGGAAACTTTGGCTGCAAGAAAAGCCCGAAACTAATGCTAATCTGCCTATAATTGAGGACTGTCTAATATGCTAATCTGCCTACAATTAGGGACTGCCTAATATATGAAGATATATACCAAAGATAGGTCCACAATTACACACGTGAGATATAGACACACACTAACACCCCCCCCCTCAAGTTGGAGCATGGAGATTCGTAGTGCCCAACTTGCCCAACAAATAATCAAACTGATGTTTTCCAAGAGCCTTAGTGAGGATGTCGGCTAGTTGAAGTGAAGTCGGAACATAGTCTGTGGAAATGGTTTTGCGACGAATCTCATCACGAACGAAATGACAGTCCACCTCAATGTGTTTGGTGCGTTCATGAAACACCGGATTATGAGCCAAGTGAAGCGCAGATTTGTTATCACACAAGACATGCATCGGTGCATCATGGGTCACGCCAAGAGTGGAGAGCAAGCCCTCGAGCCATTTCAGCTCGCATGTGGTTGCAGCTAGGGAGCGATATTCGGTTTCGGTAGAAGAACGGGAAACCGTTTGTTGCTTCTTGGTTTTCCAAGAGATCGGAGAGCCCTCGAGGAACACAAAATAAGATGTCAAAGAGCGACGTGTCAAGGGGCAACTAGCCCAATCAGCGTCACAATAAGCTGCCAAGTGCAGGGAGGAGTCAGATTTGAGCAGAATGCCCTGTCCAGGATTGGATTTCAAATATCGAACCACACGTAACGCTGCTTCCCAATGTTCATGACGCGGTTGTTGCATGAACTGAGCAAGAATGTGCATGGAGTAAGAAAGTTCTGGACGCGTAATAGTCAAGTAAATGAGGCGACCAATCAGACGGCGATATTTTTCCGGAGATTCCATTACCTCACCGGTGGCGAGTGCTAAATGATGATTCTGTTCAATGGGTATGCCAGCAAGCTTGGCGCCCAACAAACCCGTCTCAGAAAGAATGTCAAGCGTATATTTATGTTGACATAGAAAAATACCAGTGGAATTCCGAGCTACTTCGAGCCCCAAGAAAAATTTCAAACGCCCAAGATCTTTCATCTGAAAGCATGTTTGCAAGTAGGACTTAAATCGATTAATAGCAACACCATTAGTACCACCAATTACCAAGTCATCGACATAGATCAAAATGGCCAGGTGTTCACCATCCTGTACTAGAGTAAATAAGGAATGATCAGAAGAGGATTGCTGAAACCCATAGGCAGTGAGAGCTGCAGTCAATTTTGCAAACCAACATCTTGAGGCTTGGCGCAAGCCGTAAAGAGACTTGCGAAGGCGGCAAGCCATACCAGGCTGATGACCTCCAAAACCCGGAGGGAACTTCATGTAAACTTCCTCCTCAAGATCACCATGGAGAAATGCTGTGATTGTGACGACCCGACCCGGATCTCAATACGAGATCCCAAGGTCGTGCCATCAGGATAACTAAGAGACAGACAAGCACCTGCTAAGCATAATGGTGCGAGTCAAAAGATGAGCCAACAAGCTCAAGACAGGAATATCAAGCCATAACGGTGATACAGGAAATCAAAACCAAAACCTGCGGAAGCAAAAACCATAATGGGACCCGAGCTAACAAGCTCCTAAATATAAACAACCAAAGAGATAGTAAATCTCTCGGCCCAAAAATTCGACGCGCGTGACGCAACATTGGACACGCACAACAAACCATCGGCAACCAAGGCCGGCAACTACCAAAATCCCAACCTGATAAACAACACTCAACGGCTATAACATGCCGGAGGAACAATTCACTATAACCATATACATGCTGCTAAACCACCAACCAAACCTCACGACTAAAACTATCGGAGGTAGGAACAACAATATACCACAACTAGGATAAACGAGCCACACATGCTCGAAACGACAACGGAAATAATCTCTAAGGATACAAAGGCTCGGCAATACAACCGGCTCTCAAATACACAACCATAATATAATACTACAATCTACCCAAGTAAAGTCTACATAACTTTACATTCGAGCCTCACAAATAATAACAACATAATAATAAATAACTCCAAGCTTTTGACTTGGAAGACCACCTGCTAAAAGTCGCTATCCGAAGCCGCTGCGCGTACTAACGGGATCACTGCACACACTAGGGAAAACAATCACACGGAGTGAGTCATAATGACCCAGTAAGTTTCTAAATGCAACATGAGGCATATTATGACATGGCATGGCATAAATGCACAATCGTATAAAATCATGGTATCATGCTAGTATACCATCATGAAACATGTACTTAATTTTTAAAGCACATAAACTCACATAAATCAAGTAGCATCTTATTTTTCATATAAATGCTCATAAATAATCATGCGTAACAGTAAACGTAATCGAACCGTTACAATCAAATCCGGGTTCAAAACCCAATCAACTTACCATGAGATCAAACCTCAAACCATGATCTGGGCTCAATTCCCAATCATTCATACCCTGGGGTTCCGTCCCCAATAATCACCACTCATCAGATTTCCTTTAATGAGTACTCGTTACATTCATACAGTCTCCGGATGAGAAATGAGAGCTCGATGTCAGGCTAGATGGCATAACTCGAGATCACATCCCACTACTGGCCAAATAGTGAGGAGAAAAGGACCCAATGCAACGATTCGTAGCGATTGTTCCCAAAGGCTATGAATCGTCCCATTGCCGACACAACAACCAAAACCCGCCAGCTGGACTTTAAACCAAACATTCAAGTAGATATTTACTTGTCTAAACCAATGAGACCAAATTCATTATTATCGGGCTCATTAAATCATGTAGGACATAATGCTCTACAACAACTCATAAACCATGCACATAATTGCACATAAACAAATAGGGCATAATGCTCCACAAAATCTCATAATCCATGCACATATTTGCATATAACCACGTAGGACATAATGCTCTACGAAATCTCATAAACCATGCATATAATTGCATAAAATCAAGTAGGACATAATGCTCTACCAAACATCATGAACAACGCATATATTTGCATATAACCATTGTGTTCAACTAACTTACAAGTTTAGTTTAAAAACAACTTATTGAGGTATTCATTATTCCTCAAGTCATCAACCCAGTCAAGTATAGCTTACAAGCTTAATAAAATATAATGTGAGGTCTTCCTAAATCCTCAACTCAAATCAAACCAAGACTACTACGCTAGTCTCAAAATATTCACAATTCAAGACTTATTATTTAGTCTTTATTTTAAGTACACCGGACTCAATCATAGTCCTAATCGTCATATATGATCGATAACACCAACACCATACTTAAAACATCATGACTACCCCGTAGTCACTTCGCACAAGTGTTTTCATATGTACGCAACAAAAATCCTTGAGAAGAGGATTTTCTCTTAATCTTCTCTTAAATAATTTCGTGACCTTATGCGGGTCTCAATTATCCCATGCTCTAACAAGCATGCTTAAAACATATTTCTAATAAATCTTCATACCATGAATGTCTCCATTGGACACAAACCAAAGACCCGGTGTGCACAAACACAACCCAAGCAAACCCAAACATTGTAGGGTTTCAACCCAAGGCTCTTTATCATTTTATTGGCCTTATTACGACTCCGTTGAGTCTTACTAACACATTTCATTCTTTATGTGTTTTATAAATTCACACCGTAATAATTTCTTAAAGTTTACAACCAAATCTCAATAGTCATTCGGGCTTAATTCCCAAGACTAAAAAAAACCACAAAACACATCACAATCACTAACCATTTAAAGTTTGGAACTTATGTTCTTCGCTCCATTAACTAAACGAAATCCAATCATCGTAGGATTTCAACCCAAGCTCAATTAGCACATAATCAAACTTATAATGACTCCGTCGAGTCCAATCTACCCTTTCTAAAATTTTAGGGCATAGAAGCTATGGTTCTCAATTCTCCCTATATTCATAACTATCAACAATAGCCATCATCCCGAGTTCGTTTAACTCACATAAATCCGACAAAACCTTCACTAATATAACATAGAATAAATTCATCATTTTGAGCACAATTTCATTTAGCTCATCTTACCAATCATAACTCCCAATTCATGATTAAATCATACAACCCGGTTTAATATACTCTATTAAGCATATAAAGCATAGTAATCAAGCTCACATCAATAATTTTGCAAGCTAAACCAAATTTGGGCAAAACACCCTCCAAGTATCTCAACCAAACCAACATCAAAACTCATGGATAATCAACATAATCAAGTTCAATAGACTAGTTAGAACATGAATTTCACATATATCATGGTCTCACATAGGTCAATCAAGCTCTATCATCAATTTGTAAACCTAGGGTTCATGCTTCTTCTATAAACCCTAACAATGGCTTCCATTGACCTCACATAGCACAAATGATTGTTTCCCTAGGGTCAATGGAGCCCAAAAGCAAGAGAATTAAGGTAGAAACTTACCAAAACTCAGCCCTAACAATCTGAAATTTCGTGCCCTAACAATGGTGTCTTCTCCTTAACTCTTTCTTCAATCTTGTAGGTAGAATGGGGAAGAAGAAGACCCTAGCAATGGACACCAAGCTTAAGCCCTTCAATCTCCCTAGAAATCACCTTCTCAAGCTTCCTCTTTGGTTGGGTTGAAGTGCTCGCAGAAGAGCAAAGGGAAGTCGAATTTGCCTTGGCCGAACTAGGAGGAAGAATGCGGCTGAATTTCTTTTATATGGGGGATTAAATCCTCTAATCAAGTCACTAATTAACCCCTAATCTCCTAATAGATGTTTAGGATTAGTATTAGCTTAAGTAGATGGGTTTAGGGTAGGTTTAGATTGGGTTTAATTGGCTAAATTTCGGACAACACATAAAAAAACAAAAATCCCAGTAAATGCCTTCAGGACCCTTGCGGTCGCTTTGGAGCTACATGATGCGACCGCATCACTTGTACTTTCAGCATCCTAGGTTTTCTCGCTTCCTCGCTCGGTCCCGGACTCCCCCGCATGCATCCTCGAGCCTTAAAGCTTCGAAATGGCTCACAATTGGACTCTTAAAGTCCTCAAACATTAAACTAATCAATCCAAGTCTCAAACCAATTTTAAAGTAGGTCTAGACTCCCAAAAACAACACCCGAAACAACCCGGGGCAAAACCGGCGCAAGACGTAACAACTTGCTATCTAAACGTCGAATGAAACCGCAAACCGACGGGTAATAACCCATGATTGTAAACACCTATTAGGGCTACAAAATAGGCCTGAATGCCTCTCGATGATGAACAACGGATAGGGAAATAGGCTCCTGAAGACGAGACGTTCGCCGGCTCAATCTCAAACTACGCGATAAGGAGAATTGCTATTCTCGAGGCGTCAAAACTTCATGAGACTTATGGAATACATCCAATTAGAAGTCTAACACATCTAAACATGTTATTTAATCATCATGTAAAGATCTGGGACCAAATCGAGGTCCAGAACACAAAACCCGAATAAGCTCTCAATCAAGTCCCATTTCGACTATCGTCGGGTTACGACTTTTGACTTTAACAAGTCAACCACTATATGACATTTCTTAGAAGTGTTTTAGTCTTAATGTGGTCTCTCATACACATTTAGACTCTCTCACAACCAAACGAGCAATCAACCAAAGAAGGAATGCGAGCATTGCACGCAATTCAAGCTAACCGGGAATCGGGATCTTACAGTGATGACCCAACCCGGATCCCAATACGAGACCCAAAGGTCGTGCCGCCAAAACACACAAACAACAAGCAAATAACAAATAATGGGTAAGGCCATAACGGAAATACGCCAACAGCTTAAAACACATGCGGAAGCGGAACATAATATCACAGTGGCGCCCGAGCTAACAAGCTCAAACTAAATACAACCAAAGAGATCGTTAATCTCTCGGTCCAAAAAAAATTCGACGCACGTGCCGCAACATTGGGCACATAGAGCAAAACTCCTTGTCATGCAATATAAATATATATAGCAACAATTAAACCAAGTCATCGGCGACGTTACAGCCGGAACCCAACATTACACTAAGTCTAAGACTCTAGTCTAACATACTCAACGGCTAAAAACATGTCGGAGAACAAACATGATATGTTATCCATCATTAACACATAACTAGAATATAATCATCACATCCACCAAGCACGACTAACACAAGTCGGCTACCAAAAGAACAAGTGTTAATCAACATAAGTATAAATATTACATTCACAAATAAGTTTGCTATCCATCATGAAGTTTACATAATTTCACTTTTCCCAACGTTCTTACCAAAAACTAAGGCTACAAAAATAAATTAAAGTAGCAACCTTCACAAAAATTACACTTCTATCGTAGGCTCAACGGTTTCCTTCGAATTACTAGCTCGGCTCGAATCTAAGGAAAACAAAGTAAACGAGTAAGTCATAATGACTTAGTAAGCTATTAAAGATACAATGTCATGGCATGGTATTATGCGCAAAATAAAACATATACATCTCATGTCATACTTATGATATAACATTTCATGATATAATTCTCATCATAAACCCAATCTCAACCATAAACACATAGAATATAGTTCTACTTAATTTATCATAAAGTTATCCATATTATATAAAATATGCATACAAACTCCAATAACATGTAGCATGTTATTTCCACATTTCAACTTATCATCAACCCACATAAACCAATTACACCATGAGTTTCATAATTCTTCATTTATCATCACTCATATAATAATTCATGAATGGGAGACTATTGTTTCCATTATAATCATAAATAGCATGTTATATTTTTAGTATAACATAAATCATAAAAATAAAATAATCATTTCATTAGCATGTTATATTTTTACTATAACATTTCATCAAGTAATCATCATCTTATGTAAATCATATCATAACCACGTAGCACAACAATTCATATACGTGCTCGTAAAATAAACCACATAAGAGAGAGAAGATGATTTTCATTTTCGTTTCCAGCGTGTAACTCCTGCAGAAACAAGTGTGTCCTCGATAACCCTTTCGTGGCATCGACGTCCCCGAAACAATCCTCGTTCGGGTTTCATAGCTATCAAAGTCATGTGTATTACTCTAACTAAGATCAGCTACTTCCCCACCGTGGCCATCGATGGAGGGGTGTGTGCAAACCCGGCGCGGCGATCCATTGCTATCACGAATCCCACAATTCGTGAAGACAATGCATCGTCCCGCCAAAGACTCAAACCAAAACCGCCAGCTGGACTCAAACTCAAGCACACGTAATATATACTCGCATGCTCAAATAAAGGGAAAAGTACAACACACCGTACTAATCCATTCAAGTAGATATCTATATATATATATATATATAATAACAACCGTGATTTTCCCGCCTAAATGTTTTCCATAAATGTAAACACAAATATGCATTGGAAGTTGAAACACTTTGTTTTATTACATTACTTCTTAATTTTTATGCTAAATATTTAATTAATATGATATTGGAAATTGAAACACTTTGTTTTGTTACATTTTCTATATATAATGACAAATGTAATTAGCACATCCATATATAGCAAGATCCCTTCAAAAATGCACTTACCAAAAATGGGAAGATATATATAATGAAAAATGCAATTTTCTTATCTCAAGATTGCTAGAAATCCACCGTAACTAATTACAAAATAAGAATTATATTTATATATGAACACATATACAAGTATTGATAAGTAAATAAAAAAACATAAAAAACAATTAAGAAATTAAATATCATCAATCTAAGAGGCAATGCATTTTCTCTTTTTACCAATATGCAAGGGAAACAAGAATAACAATTTAAAAACTTATTATACTATAAGATCTTCCTATATTGATATTAATTTACTTGTGAGTTTTGTTAAAACAAATTTTATCCATAGAAGCTAAAGAACAAGTACATAGTAAAATATAATTTGATGAACAATTATGGATCTCTAAAGTCTGACATGTCTAATTTTATACTCAACAAACATTACTTACTCAGCTATAAATGCTATGTGACCACTTTTGTTGCGTATAACCAAGTAATTTCACCGGCAAAATTAGTAGTGAAGGGTCTCGGCAGGAGCCGACCTGGGACCTACCTTTTTACCGAGTCGACCTGAGAAGGGATCAGCCGATGTCATGCCGACTAAAGAACGAACCCACAAGGCCGAGCGCGACCCAATTCTTCTCATGAGTTCTCCAATCACGTACGTCGCGGAAGATGATGAGAGCAAGGACAGTTTGTGCGAAGAGGCCGAGCGCGACACAATTCTTCTCATGAGTCCTCCAATCACGTATGTCTCGAAGATGATGAGAGCAAGGGTCCCAAAGAAGAGCCGACACGGATCCACCTTTTACCGAAGTCGGCTGAGAAGGGATCAGTCGCTGCCATGCCGACCAAAGAACGGACCCACCGAAGGAATTCTTTGAATGCCGACTCACGGTCACTCCCATTAATCCACTGAGCGAGCTCAGTCAACCCTTCTGAGAAAAGGATCCTCGATCCTACCCACGCCGAGCAACTGGGGGTCGGCAGCGCTCGTCCTAACGTGACACACACCCCGATAAAGTCATTACAATGTAGCTCTGCCTCATAACTTGATCATACGACAAAAGTATTGCCACATTCAGCTAACTGCTCCCTGACAGACGTCCATCTTTTCAAATCACTCACTTAATTCCGTGCCAAGCAAATGATGAAGGGCCGCCCGGACCTGCCAATGAGAGGAGGCCACCTCCATTTCACGGACAACCATGCCACTCTTCGATAGGGTATAAAAAGGGAACTGAAGGTTACAAAATAGGGAGGAGGCAAAAAAGAAAGAAAGAAAAGTATTAGTAAGGTTCACCCTAGAAGAATCTCCGGAATCTTGGTCATCCATAACCTGGAAACCTAGATGTCTCCCACATTTCTATCGAATATCTTAGTTCTTCAACTTAGTTTAGTAATAGTCAATGTAACCGTCGTAACCCAAATGTTAGAGAGGGTTTGTTAATGTTCGAAACCTTGATCAGTCGGATATCCTTCTAAATTCATTATCTCTTCACCATATTCCGTTGTCTCATACTAGCATAGGACAAGATCACCATTTTTGCGTGATCAAGTAGCATCAACCAACGAGCTCCAGCTTATCTGGTACTGCTCATTTCTCATAACGGAGATGTCAGGTGTTCAAGTCTCACTAGAGACACCCTGGACTTTACAACTTTCAATAGAAAGGTCGGGTGTTCAAGCCTCTTCAGAGGCAACGTTGTTGTTAAAGCCTTACTCAAAGGCCTCATTTAGCTGCTCGCTTATCTTAATGGAGAGGTCGAGTGTTCAAGCCCCAACAGAAGCATCCTGGTGCATCAATATTCTCAACCGAGAGGTCAAGTGTTTAAAGCCTCATCAGAGACACCATTTGTTCTAACCACACCAAAGGCATCATATATCTATAATTATAGCCTTTCAACGCATTAAAATATTAAAAAGTAAGCGTTTGAGTAAGGTTTATGTCTCCTCCAACCTTTAAAAAAAGTAGTAGCATCAGTTATGGCATGTTGGATGAGTGAACTTTTAAAGATCAACATGATCCTGGTGAGAGGTGACAACATCATTATTACCGGATTCTATTTTCGCTCATTTACATTGTAGAAAAGCAATGATGAATATGAACAAGTAAATCGTAGTCTAATTGTTCTAGGAACATGTACAATGACTCTAGAGGGGTGTGATTATATATATGGGCAAGTAGCCGAGTATCATACTCTGTGAAATGTACAATGAATTGAGAGCAATCATAATTTAAATGTCTATTTCATAGTTTATTGAATTGAGCTTAAATATTTTTATATATAGTTGTAATAATTACGTACATATATTATCAGTGTCACCTCATTTGGGTAACACTATTAATGAAAGAGTTTTTGAGTCAGGGATATTTTGGTCATTTCGGGGGAAAGATGACCATAGGAAGTATGTAATTTGAGTCGTTTTTATTTGGTTTATCGCCATTTGAATTTGTTGTGCAATTTTTATTATCTAACAAATATATATTTGTTTAAAGATGTATTCTAAAAATATATATATATATTTTTCATTCATGTAATAAGCAATAATTAAATTCACTTATATTTTTATCCTTACATTTTAATTATGTATTTAATTTTCATAACACACTAACTAAAAGATAAAAAAAAAGTTATATTAATATTGATTAATATATATTACGTGCATTTTGTTATTTGATAGATAGTAGTAATAATTATACATATTTAATCATAGTGATCGTAGTAGTAATCGCACATATTTAATGACAAATGTTGTATTTAAAAAAGTATTATAAAATTTATAAAATATTTTTTTTATTTATTGTATTATCTATTAATAATTTTACCTTTTCTTAATCGATGTGTTATAATAATTTCAATTACGTACATCGAACTCACAATATTTACGTTACAATTATTTGTTTATTTTATTTATTATCGTTGAAGTTTTTAATCATGATATTAGTTTTACAATATATATATATATATATATATATATATATATATATATATATATATATATATTTCAGCAGTTCTTTTTAATTTATTCTTTTTAATTTTTTTTTTTTCATTTCATGTTGCTTATGTATAATTTGATTGAAAAATATATATGACGTGCGTTTAACGCAGGGGTGTAAAGCTAGTTTACTTATAAATCACATAGTTATGCACTTCATGCTAACTAACACATAAACATCTTAGAGCGATAATATCAAGTCTCTAATACACTTGAAAACGCTCGGAGGCTTGACCTCCATCAAAACTACCCCAAATTCCGTAGGATCTTAATATGTGATTCACTATATTCATATTAGTCCAATAATCGACTCCGTTGAGTCATTTATACTCTTTTCAAATTTAAAGGCATAGAAGCTATTTGCATCATAGCCCTCCTATTATTCATTAGCTATTATTCATGGCTAAGTTCTTAAGGTTAGCAGCATTGTGCAACCCAACAATCCATACCTTCCCAACAACAACCCCAAAACATGGTTCATAGGTCAACACTTAACATTTAAAGTCAACCATTACATTTCAAGCATGCATCTCAATATAGCATTTAATCAAGCATGCTTTCATCCAAAATAACCATTAATCTAAACAAGATGTAATTTCATCTAGCATGCTCATTACCAAGATATAAATTAATCTAGCATGCTCATAACCTTCCATTCATGAACTAGTGTTGACCAACATACTCTTATATGCATAAAAGTCAACTCAACCCAATAAAGTCAAACATTACATTTTATTCATGCAATCCATAATGATAATTCATTATACATGCTCACAACCAAAAATTCATGAATTAGATAGCATCATACTCTTATATACATGAAAGTCAACTTTATTCTCAAAAGTCAAATGAAGCATTCCAACATGTAACCCATTGTAAAAATTCATCTTTCATGCTTACAATCAAAATTCAAGACTCATCAAATATACTTCCAAACTCCCAAATATATATCCATGTATAATTCTAACAATTCATAATATCCAATAAAACCCAAGAATCATACATATCATCAATAACCCATTTACTTTATCAACATATAATCAAACCCTAGGTTTTTAGGGAATCATATATCCATCATACCCAAGTCCAAAATTACCAAATAAAGCTTAATAACATACTTCATTAAACATAGAAATCAACCTACTCATGCTTCTAGCAAGTTCACTCACCAAAAATCCAAAAATCAAAATAAAATCACACACAACATACATGTGTACTCATTGACCTCAAATAGCAAGCATCTTTGTTTTCCTTAGGGTCAATGAGCACAAAATAAATAGAAGAGGGAGTCTAGTGGCTTACTTGACTTGAATAAAAACTCGAAGGAATGAAAATCCGATCAGTGAAGTTGTTCCACTCGTCGAATACGTCAAGAATACGAAGTTTGGCGGCAATTGGACGGTTGGATCGTCGTAGATCAGAGGAGGAAGAGCTAGGGCTCAAAGCCCCTATGGAACCTCTCTTTCTATCTCTCTATACGTATGAATGAAGGGGAAGAATGAAGAGAATGGTTGAAATCTATAAGAGATTAGGCTATTTATACTTCCCAACTAATTAGGGCACAATAGGAACTTCCAAGGTACAATTAGTGAATGTTAGGAGTAATTAGCCTCTAATCAAACCTTAATTAACTCCCCAAACATGTTAGGACATCATTAGAACTAAGTATGGGTGTTAGGAAGGGTTTAGAAGAGGTTTAGAAAGGGTAGGATAGGAATTACACAACAAATAATCAAAACAGGGACAAGTTGTTCGAAGCCCCCATGCGGCCGCATGGTACTACATCAAGCGACCGCATCCTCCTTCTTTCAGCCCTTGGTGAATTTCTGCAATCCTCGTTCGCGTCCGGTCCTTCCCGCATGCAACCGCAACCCTTAAAGCTTCGAAACGGCCTATAATTGAACCCTTAAAGTCCTCAAACACTTGGCTAAACCACACAAGTCTCAAATCACTTTCAAAGTAGGTCTAAAATCCCATAAACAACACGAAACAACTTGCGAAACCGATTTAAAGGCGCAACAACTCGCTAACAAAACGTCGAATGAAACCACAAACCGACGGGCAACAACCCATGATTATAAACACTTCAAAAGGCTATTAAATGGGCCTGAATGCTCCTCAGATGATTAACAACAGATAGGAGAAATGAGCTCCCGAAAGACGAGACGATCACCCGACTCAATCTCAAACTACGCGATAAGGAGAATTGCTATCCTCGGAGCGTCAAAACTTCACGAGACTTAAGGAATATATCCAAATACAAGTCTAACACATATAAACATGTTAATAAATCATCATGTAAAGATATAGGACCAAATCGAGGTCAGGGACACAAAACCCGAGTAAACTCTCAATCGCGTCACATTTCGACTATCGTCGAGTTACGACTTGTGACTTTAGCAAGTCAACAACTAAATGGCATCTATTAAAAGTATTTTGGTCTTAATATGTTCTCCCACACATATCTAGACTCTCTCACAAACCAGTCAGGCAGTCAACAGGGGAAGAAATGCGACTATTGCACGCAATTCAAGCTAACCGGGAATCGGGGTCTTACAAATGCATTGTGAACATCCATTTGGTGCAATTCCCATCCCTTTACCGCTGCCACGGCAAGAAAGGTTAGAACGGTGACGAGCTTAGCTGTAGGAGCGAAGGTTTCATTGAAGTCCAAACCTTCGATCTGATGATTTCCAAAGATCACCAAACGAGCTTTATAGCGCTCAACAGAACCATCAGCATTATACTTGATTTTATAGACCCATTTGGTGCCAAGAGCCTTCTTTCCCGGAGGCAATGTCTCAACAGTCCAAGTCCCATTGTCTTCCAATGCCCGAACTTCCTTTGCCATCGCATCACGCCAATGAGAATGTCTCATTGCTTCAGCGAAATGAGTGGGTTCTGTACCTGTGGAAATGGCAGCCAAAAATCTCCGATGCGATATGGAAAACCTATCACAAGATACGTAATATGCTATGGGATAGATCGTACCTGAGGATACCGAAGGAGATGGGTGAGTAGACGATGAACCGAGGTGAACTGTATGTAGAACATGATCTTTCAACCGAACTGATTGGAATTTCTGGCGCTGACCGCGACCAAGAATGTCAGTTGTTGTGGGCAATTCTGGAACAGTGTCAGAATCTGGTGCTATATCCGCAATGGGTTCAACAACAGGCATGGAAATAGGAGCGGATAATGGAATGCAGACAGGTGGGTCATTATCCTCATTCGGAATAGAAGAATCCCAATGAACATCATCCTCAATGGGACGAGCATCAAGAGAGCAAGGTGAACTGTCTGAATGCAGAGCCATAGAATCAAAAGGGAATTGAGTTTCAACAAAGATCACGTCTCGTGACTTGAAAAAAAATTCATGTTTCCAAATCATATAAGCTCCAACCTTTCTTGCCATAGGGATAGCAGTAAAAATACATTTCCTACTCCGACTAGCAAATTTGTCCCTCTCTCGGTTGAGACTTTTAGCATAGCAAAGGCATCCAAAAACCCGGAGGTGAGTAATGGATGGTGGTTTTCCAAATAACAATTCATAGGGTGTTTTTCCGTCCAATACCGCGATAGGAGTGCGATTGATTAAATAAAATGCGGTTAAAATACATTCGCCCCAAAATTGTATTGGTAAGTTTTCTTGAAAACGAAGTGCTCTACCTACATTCAAAATGTGCCGATGTTTTCGTTCCACTCTCCCATTTTGTTGTGGTGTGCCAACCATAGAGGTTTCGTGGACAATACCTCGCTCTTGGAAATAAGCAGTTAAACAAGTGAATTATGTGCCATTGTCACTACGGATGGTTTTGACTTGTTTATTGAATTGGCGTTCAGTGAAAGCTAGAAAATTTTTAAGGATGTAAGGCACCTCATCTTTTCCTTTCAACAAATAAACCCATACACCACGAGAGTAATCGTCCACAATAGTCAAGAATGACCTAGCTCCACAAAAAGCTGGCTCTCTATATGCTCCCCATAAGTCACAATGTATCAAATCAAAAATGGCATTTGCTTTATTATTACTAGAAATAAAAGGAACCCGGGTTTGCTTTGCCCGAAAACAAACATCACAATGTTCAAATTCTTTGCTATTAATTTCACTACCAGAATTTAACTTCTCTATAATTCGCATAGAAGGATGCCCTAACCTTCTGTGCCACAACTCTGCATTCTGCAAGCCACTTAACTTGTGTACGCAAACCGGTAAATCATTCTTAACGACATACAGTCCCTCGTGTTCTTCACCCACTCCAATCAGTGTCCTAGAAGTGCGGTCCTTTATAACACATAAAGGATCAGTGAATTTCATAATATATTCTTTGTCACGAGCCAACTGAGAAACGGAGATCAAATTGCAATTTATTTTAGGCACTAATAAAACTGCTTTAAGGAATAATTTCCCCAACACCACAGTCCCTTCCTTTGTTGCCGTGACCCGTTCCCCATTTGGCATCCAAACTGGACACGGGGGAATATCTCTCAAATTAGAGAAACACTCAATAGCAACAGTCATGTGATGCGTTGCCCATGTATCGAATATCCATTGTAATTTTGTCTTACCATAAAGCCTTATATTTGCGTTGGATTTGTGAGAATTCCAAAGCGTCTTCAGCGTTGTCCAATCTTCAACGCTTAAGTCTTCCAAGCCTGCTTTGTCTGCGTCTCCAAGTCCAGCAACCTCTGTGGTGTTTCCCATTGTTTGTGTCGCATTAACACATGTTGTTGCTCCCTTTCCACGACCTTGCTGTCCATTGCGCCCTCTGCCACGACCCTGTTGTCCAGCTCCCCACCATTTGGATAACCATGCAGTTTATAGCATGTTTCAATGCTGTGTCCTGGTTTGTGACAATGAGAACACGCAACCATTTCTTCTTTTCGGTCCCCTCCTGGAAACTTCATCCCGCCAGTTTTTATTGCAAAACTCATTGGGTCAGATCGTTCCGGCACTCCATTGGTCATTGTTTTCACTTGCTCCTGCTCTGTCACCCGTGAGTAAACACAGTACATATTTGGGAGAGGATCCGTGGCAATGATGTTAGAACGAACTGTGCTATAAGGCGATTCATCAAGTCCTATTAAGAATTGATGAACACGCTCCTCCTCACTTTTTTTCTCTAGCTTAGCATTTAAATTGCATTTGCACCCATTACACGTACACTTGGGCATTTGATCATAATCAGTCAAATCATCCCAAATCTTCTTGATTCTCACATAATAGGCCATTACTGTATCGCCATTCTGCTTACAATTTGAAACCTCCGTTTTCAATTGATGCACCCGCGCACCATTGCGAACAGAGAACCGTTGTTGAATGTCATTACATAATTCTCTTGCCGTGTCCCTGTATGAAATCGTAGATCGCAGTGTCGGTTCAATTGTGTTAAATATCCATGAAATTATCATGGAGTTCACCGTTCCCCAGTCTTCGATTTCATCTGAACCTTCTGCAGGTTCATCGATGGTGCCGTCGATGAAACCCTTCTTATTCTTCGCCCTTAACGAAGTTCTTATCGCCTTTGCCCATTCTTCATAGTTTGGTCCCTTCAACTGGGTATGAGTAATCAGAATCCCAGGATGGTCATTCGGAGAGAGTGCAAACGGAGAGATGGGTTTCTTTCCATCTTTAGCACCGTTGCCTTCAACAGTAGTCATCGTTACAAATCGTTAAGTACGACTTGCTCTGATACCATGTGAAGATAATAATTATTCAAGGGAAAATCTTCTCACCTTTTCTCATTCATAAACTGAATATATATATATATATATATATATATATATATATATATCAATACGGGGGAAACTTTGGCTGCAAGAAAAGCCCGAAACTAATGCTAATCTGCCTATAATTGAGGACTGTCTAATATGCTAATCTGCCTACAATTAGGGACTGCCTAATATATGAAGATATATACCAAAGATAGGTCCACAATTACACACGTAAGATATATACACACACTAACACTACTAGTCACTGGATCCATAGAAAACTTGGCAACTCGAATGAGTTCGCCGGATTTTGAAATCCCAAAACGATCCAAGTATATGACTTTAACCATAAACAATGCAAGAATCTATTGATGGTTGGATAATGGATTGGCAAACAAAAATGGCGAAGGGCATTAATCTCACAACATAAAAAACGCACTGATAAGGAAGACGTCGTTGATAGGAAAAAAGACCAAAATAACTTGCGCTTGGACTTCCACGTGCAAGTTAACGTTGACTTTGAAACTATAATGGACGAGAGGTGAAAAATTGGGACAAATGACAACCTTAAATATGAAAGTGACACACAAACTGAGATTTGTTGGCAACCTTGTGGGTAGAAAGTAATTTGTTCTTTTCATTACTTAATCCGTTCCTTAGTAATATTTTTTTTTCATTTTTCTCCCCTTTTTAAAAAATTGTCCTGTGTAAAAAACATATTTTTTTAATCATTTTATCATTACTTTTTGTTGTTATTGTATTGATAATTATATGCACATTAATATTAAGAAAGCTACATGTTGTATTAATATTTATAATAAAATTAAATAGGTTTTCTTAATTCATGCCACCAATCAAACATGAAAATTATTTAAAAATAGAAAAATTATTTGTACGCATTAAAAAAAGGCAAAGACTTGTGTAGGCCGGTCTTACGGATCCTAGATCTGTAAGACGGAGCCCCATTTAAAAATTTACGTGTTAATAACTAAACCCATTAATGAATGTCACAAAATTTGGTTAGCTAAAGTGGTTAGTAACAAGCTTTAAAAGTTTTGCTTGATGTGGTCCAAGGTTTGACACCCGTATACAACAAAATTAATTTTTAATGCTTATTTTCTCTATTTGCTTCGGTGCCTCACGCCTTGCAGTTTAAAACCAAACGTGACATATTAAAAACACAAAAGTAACATATTTTAATGTTAAAAGTGATACTATAAATGAAAATTTATTATAATTTTTATTAAAATACTACTCCGGACCTATATATAAGCAAAAAATACCAAATTTTGGAGGACTTAAATATAAGCGAAAATCACCATATTAAACTCTACTCACAACTTCCAAGAAGTTTGGTACCAAAAATACCCCTTGCTAATTCTTTTGTTTTTCAAGATGTGTGCATATTTCCTATACACAAAGAGCCACTAATTATAAAAAGGAGCTATAATGAATTGAGGACAATGGGTTAATATTGCATTAATTGTCATCAGTTTTGAGTGGGATACTTAAGGGTATTTTAGTAAGTATACTATTGTTTTATATAAAATCAAGACAATTTAAATAATTTAACTTACTTTCTTAATCTGTGTGAAATCGATTAGTTTTGTTTATATATAGGTTCGGAGGGAGTACAAAATAACACTCTTAATACTAAAAGTGACACATTTAATACTAAAAAGTGACACTCTTAATACTAAAAGAGTAATGCTAGAGCCACTCAATGAGCACTCAAATTTGTGCACCAAATGATGTGGTTTCCAATATGTTATCTTATTTGGCATTTTATGGGCTCCACTATAAGTTAAAAGTTATGTTAACAATATGACACATAAGATGTCACATCATTTGGTACCCAAAATTGAGTGCTATTAGAGAGACCCTAGCATTACCCATACTAAAAAGTGACACTCTTCATACTAAAAAGTGACACTTTTAATACTAAAAAGTGACACTTTTAATACTAAAAAGTGACATTTTTCCTTAAAGAATTTACCGGACCAAAATGAATCATCTCGTGTTTCAAGCTCATTTACTACATGCCTAGATCCTGCTCGCTCTGTTACGAAGGGAAAGAGAAAAAGAATTAAGGGAAAGTATTGAAAATTGCAAGAAAAAGACTACTCATTTTTTGATTCCCATCAAGTTAAGGAATTTGGTTCCAAGACTCCTAATGCTCGGTTATTTTAGACATATTTTCAGTAAATTTTGTAACTTTGAATAAGAAACATATGATTTACCTTGAAAAGTTATGGTTTTGTATTTTTAACGATTGACACTTGGGATTATATACATTTTTTATGAATGAGAAGATATATTTAAGTAGTGTTCAATTGGTTATTGTTGTTAAAATCACTAGCCCAAAAGTGACACACTTTAGTCCTAAAAGTAACACACTCCAAGCCTAAAAGTGACACTCTTATTGATACAAATTGTATGATTATAAAAATGAGTTGTTTTACCAAAAGTGACACACCTAATGCCTAAAAGTGACACAATTAACACCTAAAAGTGGCATACTAAACGTGACACTTATGAATAAACATTTAAAGATGAAAAGTGATTTTTTTTGCCAAAGTGACACACGTAAAACTTAAAAGCGACACATTATATGTTTAAAAGTGACACTCTAATTTAAAGTAACTAAGTAAAACTTAATCAGATCTAAGGCAACAATTATCCAAAAGTGACACACTTTTGTTCTCAAAGTGACACACGTCAAGCCGTGTCATTTTGGCAATAAAACATAAAAACAATCCTAGGAGGTTTCAAACGTAAGACGAGACGTGATGTATCTAACAACTTATGACATTCACTATGAACCATCTCACCAGATTGGTTTTTATGACTTTTTGTAACGTATTATTAATTTATTATGATCCGTAAATTTCTAAATGGGGCTCCATCTTACGAATAAGGATCCGTAAGACCGTCTTACAGGAGACCACCCCTTAAAAAAATTAATTACTTGTGTTTTTCTTTGAGTCCAAAATGCTTCGCAAACTCTATTTGGGTCTTGTTTGGACACACGATTTTCTTTTTCCAAATTTATTTGTGTGTGTTTTTTTTTATCTTTCTTACTTTTACGCAATCGTTATAATCCACAAATACTACAAATCACGAAAAGAATTTGTGAGTCTGAATAAGATTGACATATACATTTAGAAAATCTCTCAAATATTAATCATAAAAATCAAATCTATATTAATAATCTAAAAAATAGATGAGGTATGATATTACAAGTTTAAATTTATGTTATTAATACATATTTTAATACTAGTATCATCATATAAAATTTACTTATATCTCTACATCGTCAGATCAAATTTAAAATTTTTAAATAATGCGTGAACATTCAAATTATAATAAACTCAACAAAATCATGTATTGAGATTTGAGTTAAAATTATCAAACAATGCTAACATTAAAGCTCGAAAAAATATTACAAACTTAAACTCCTAATATTATTTGTCTAAATAAAATCAGTTATTCATTTGTAATATGCAACCACAAATACTCATATTTGTTTCTTAAAATAATCCTAATTCTTTTTTATGCTACACAATTTGGTCTCAGGTCGTTCCTTACGGTTTATAGGATATCTAAGCTTATGTGAATGTATGATCTTGTTGAAACCCTGTCAAAAGTAAGACACCTTAGAAAGAATGCAAGGCAGTATCTCACGAAACCCCTCAGGCATAAGAGTAAGTTCTTAAGCTTGATTGAAAGCAAAAAGACAGAGTTTCGGTGTGTAAAGTGAGCGTACCTTTGAAATGAGGCATTGTAAGGTATATATAGCCCTTTGGGAGTAAAATCCCGGCTGAATAATTACTATGAAGAGATCATAGGCCTTTATGACCATAAATACAGGTTGACCGCGTAACTGACGGAGTCGTGGCTTAAATCTTGGGCTCGAGAGTTATCAGGCAGTTGAGTTTGGAATGAATATCTGGTTTATTCGAGCAGCTTGATCCCTGCTCGGTCAAATCTGTAGAAAAATTTGTGGTCGGGATGTATGTAGGATGTTTACCCCGGGTTGTCCTACTCAGGCGACCTCTTTCCTGGTCCATGTTTCCCACGTGATTATCAAGTGAGGGCTCATGTGCTTGGCTCGTGACCAGGGTTTGGGTCGAGCTCATCAGTGGCCCCCTGCTCCTTGTTCGCTGAGTACTTATGCTCGACTATTTCTTTTGTAAAATCCCAAAGGCTCAAGCCCTTCCTAAGCTTTAGGTCTGTCCGTTTATGCTCCCTTTGGGTAGCCTTGTCAATCATACCTATCTCCCATGCAAAGCTCATCCCAAAACTCATCTTTTGGGACAACCTTCCCTTTGGATATTCTTCCAAATATTTCGTATCACTTAGCCATCGGAGGAGTATTGATGCAAAGGAACCACCTGGTAGCATACGAGAGTCGGAAGTTAAATGACACGGAGATAAGATACACCGTACAAGAAAATGAGATGGCAACAATCATCTACTGCCTACGAGTGTGGTGCCATTACTTGTTGGATCCACACTTTACAATCAAGACGGACAACATCACGACAAGCTACTTCCAAACCCAGAAAAAGCTCACACCCAAGCAAGCACGGTGGCAAGACTTTCTAGTTGAGTTCGACTACACATTGGAGTACAAATCGGGTAAGGCCAACATCGTGGCCGATGCATTAAGTAGAAAGGCAGAAGTGGCCGCCATTTGCCTAATCGAAGGGGATATTACACAACACATCAAGGAAGGTCTCCAGGAAGACCCAAGGAGCAAGGAATTGGTGGATTTAGCTAAGGCTGGGAGGACCTGCCGATATTGGGTAGAGGATGGTCTCCTCTACACCAAGGGTCGATGATTGTACGTTTTGAAGTGGGGCAGCTTGCGGAGAGACCTCATAAAGGAATGCCACGACACTAAGTGGGCAGGGCACCCAAGCCAAAAACGCCCCAAGGTACTACTGGAATTTACGTATTTCTAGCCCCAAATGAAGGATAGTGTGGAGATATACGTAACGACATGCCTTGTGTGCGAACAAACTCGAGCCACTACCCGTCACAGAGCGACCATGGCATTCCGTCTCTATGAATTTTATTAACGCCCTACCCAAGTCAGACGAGTATGGGTCGATCATGGTGGTAGTAGATCGATTCTCCAAGTACGAGACATTTATTCCTTGCACAAAGGATTGCACGACAGAGGAGGCTGCTCGGGCATTCTTCAAAAACGTTGTCAAATATTGGGGACTTCCGAAGAACATTGTGAGTGATTGAGACCCCCGCTTCACGGGACGATTGTGCACAAAGTTGTTCAAGCTCCTTAGGACAAAACTATGCTTTTCGATTAGCTTTCACCCACAAACCGATGGCCAAATAGAAAGGGTGAATGCCTTACTGGAATGCTACCTTCGGCACTTTGTTATTGCGAACCAGCGGGATTGGGCAAAGTTGCTTGACATAGCCCAATTCTCATATAATTTACAAAGAAGCAAGTCCACTGGGCGTAGTCTATTTGAGTTGTCAACTGGGAAACAACCCATTACCACATATGCACGATTCTCCAAGTACGGGACATTTGTTCCTTGCATGAAGGATTGCACGACAGAGGAGGCTGCTCGGGCATTCTTTAAAAACTTTGTCAAATATTGGGGATTTCCGAAGAACATTATGAGTGATCGAGACCCCCGCTTCACGGGACAATTGTGGACAGAGTTGTTCAAGCTCCTCGGGACAAAACTATGCTTTTCGACTAGCTTTCACCCACAAACCGATGGCCAAATAGAAAGGGTGAATGCCTTACTGGAATGCTACCTTCGGTACTTTGTTATTGCGAACCAGTGGTATTGGGCAAAGTTGCTTGACATAGCCCAATTCTCATATAATTTGCAAAGAGTGAGTCCACTGGGCGTAGTCTATTTGAGTTGGCAACTGGGCAACAACCCATCACCCCACATATGCTTGCCTTACCTGCGAACGAGATAAAGGCACCCAAGAGGAACTCTATGACCAAATCATGGGAGGAGCAAGCCAATCGTCATCAATATTCTCCCATAAGGCATGTTAATAGATTTGATATACATTAGATATAGGTATATCTGAATCTGATACAAAATTTTAAATCACTGACCCGATCCGTTAGCTCGACAGATCCATATCTGAATCTGTTGTCAATCAACATATCAAATTAAACATCTAATCTGATCCAAAATAAAGATTTATAAATCAAGATCAATATGAATAAAAAAGAGCGTTAAAATGAGAAAAACCAAAAGACGATATCTATGCATTATTATATATATTATGTACGTTGTATAATAATAAATATGTTAAATTTAGATCAAATTTAATCGGGTTATTAATGAGTCCAATATATGTAAATTGATATTTAATTCGCTACGTAAAAAAATTATCAAATTCATATTCAGATTATTGAAATATGATATTCAAAATTTTGCATCAATTCCAACCACACCCCTATTCTTATTCAGACATCCTTCCCCTACGAGTTTGTGGATGTAACTATTGGCCTCATTTATGAGACAAGAACATTTATTGAAACACACTTCCGACTCCTTCCTCAAAGTTTGCTAATCTACAATACTATAGATGATGTGATACACTGATGTTGGGTTAGGATAACTTTGGTACTAGTAAATTGTAAAATACTACCTTCTCTAAATTATTGTTTATTTTTTTCCTTTTTTATTCGTTCTAAATTTAATTTAAAATTTATTTTTAAAAATATCACTTTTATTGTTATATTTTTATTTTTTATCTTATTTTAATTATAGATTACATATATATGAATTTTTTTTAAAAAAACTACATATTAAATTAATATTAATAATCAAATTAATTATTTTTTTTAATTTATAAGTCATATAGGACAATAATTACGGAAAAAATACTGTTTAAACTTTATACCATGACAATGTCGCACATTAATTAGACTTTGGATCACTCATTTTCACGCTAGAGGACAAACCTTTATAAATAGAGTTTTGACTAGTTTCGACATCACCATGTTCGTTAAGAGCATCTCCAATGATGCCACTCTATATCTCCCTCTAGCTACCTCGTTTTTTGTTCATTTTACACTTTTTTAACACTCTAAAAAAATTTCCACTCCAGTAATCAATCTCTATACAATCCTTTAAAACCTTAAATCTCTTTCATCACAACTAACAAACTTAACTATCACCATATTTTTCATCTTTTTTATTTATATCTTCCCAACACAATTGGAATGAAATATTTATATTTTATATTATATATTCTCTATGAAAAAAATATTTTATTTTTTAATTATTTCGATTATTTTCATCTAAAAATATACGTCATTTTAATGGTCAATTTATGTTTATAATACATTATTATTATTATTATTATTATTATTATTATTATTATTATTATTATTATTATTACTATTATTATTATTTTATCCTCTCATATATTAAGAACACGAGACAAATTATTTCCTTTGGTTGAAAAGAATTCACAATTAATACACAAATTTCATTAAAAAAATAGATATCTTTCAATTTGATCAATAGAACAAGTTTACGATAATAATGTAGTACGATAATAATGCAAAAAAATAATATATGTATATCCGTAGCTTGCAATAGTAGGGAAATTTAAGATGACAAAGTTAGTATAATTAAAGGAAACCACATATTATACTACTAATATTTATTTTAAAGTCAATTACTTTTTTAAAGCGTGTGACAGGTCAAAGAGAACAATTATTTGAAAATGGAGGAAGTATATGTTTTAATAAGTTTTAAAATTACGTTTATCTCAAAATATATATCAATCTAAAGGGAAATTTATGTTTAAAATATAGTTTTATTATTATCTAAACATAACTCCTGAAGAAAAAAGAAAATAATTTTTTAGCACCAAATAAAACATATTAAATTAATAATAATTTTGCCCGGAATGGAGGAAGTATTTTTTACATTTTATCTTCTATTGAAATAATTTTATGTTTTAAGAAATTCAATTACTTTTATCTAAAAAAATATATGTTTACAAAACTAATTATTTTGTTATAATCTCAATTAAATCTCTCTATTAAAAAAATATATGTAAATAACAAACATGGGCATTATGCACATGAGAGGGTTAGACACACAAAAAAAAATGTCACTATTTATGCTAAGAGTCCCTCTAAATTTAGAGGAATGTTTAGTTGGTTTTAGAGGAAGAGGGTGAGGTAGGGGATCCATTGTGGGATCAAGTGTAGCTAAAAAACTCTAAAAATGGTTTAGAGTGTTCATAAAAGCCATCCATTGTGGATGCTCTAATGATTCCCAAGCTCGATTGATTCAATATTTTTTAAAAAATAATCGATTGTATTATAAATATTTATGTATTGATATATAGTTTTTTTTTAATGATTTTGTGCATATGACTATAATGAAAGTAGTAAAAAAAATAAATATAAAATGATAAAAGTGTTATACTTATAAAAAAAAATTAAAAAATAATTACTTTGGAATAGACAAAAAAAAATGACAATTATCTATATTACAAAACAGTTACGTAATTGACTAGGGTTATTCAGAGGTTAAATTAAATTATTTTTAAAAATTTAACGGTTGGGATTCACCATCACATTTATATGTGTGAGTAGTTTTCTATTTTTAACTCCTTATTTTTTCTTTCCCTACAAGTCAGCCCCTACAATTAATATTATGAATAGTCACCCATTTTTTTCTTCATATGTTTTATCTTCATATTACAAAGTCACACCCTGCGATTAATTTTCTGAACAGTCACCCTTTATAAAACATCAATCCCTCAACTATCACTTGAAGCAATGTACCCCTCAACTGTAACTTTTTTTTTTAAATCGCACCTTCTATTTAGGCACTGTCATTTCAATTTACGAAATTAGATATACTGACATCGTATATGATTACAATAACAAATTACAAATTACAATTTATGTCTACAATTGATGTGATCTAAATTGGTGACAAAAACTTCCACAAAACAAATTTATAAATATTTTATGATGGTAAAACTAATTCACCGTATTTGTTTATCAATTTCAATTTTTTGGTTAAGGTACTTAAAACACAAATTGTGCAAATTTTAGAATCATTTTCGGTAAAAAAAAATAATAAATAGTTTATAGTGGTAAGGTTAATTAATCATATTTGTTTATCAAATTTTCATTTTATTTTTTTTGTTCAAGTACATCCAAAACAAATGGTGCAAATTTAGTTTATGTTTTTGGTAAACTACTTACTACATATTCATGTGTGTATAAATTGAAATAGCTACATAATACTATAATATACAAATCATGTTTATTAATAAATTGAGCATGTCAAATAAAAGATAATTATCCTATTATGATTTCAAAGGTTGAAATATTGATGTATATTCATGCATCGTAATGATTAATAACATCTTTTATCGGCTATTTAGTAGATGTATATGTCAAATTATTCATATACAACATACAATGATTCGCAAGTACCAAAGTACATGATATCATTTTAATCATATTTCATTATATGCAGAACATTGAGACACACGATGCAACAAAACAGTGCAAACATTAAAAACAAACTTACAAAATCACGAAAGGATTGATTTTGATCTGTAAAAATTCAAAATAATTCGATTTTCATTTCATAATACGTGTTGATCGATTTTCATTTCAAGATATGTGTTCATCTTCTAATTTTGTTTTTTCTATTCATTTTGTTTATATATAATTTAATTTAAAAATATATATGTCGTGCGTTTAGATTTGAGTTTTTTTTTTGTGGCAGGGCACAGTGATCAGTCCGTGAGAGAGATGTGAGAGAGCAGGGTAGGGTATTGATTGTTGGGTGGGGAGAAAAAGGGGACAGAGGAAGGTGGAGGCTTGGACGGTTTCCTGATGTGAAATGAGGTTCATTCATGGTGTGTTCTTCAGCTTTTTTTTTTCTTTCTTTATGATGGGTGAGAACTGATAACATATTTTGTAATTGAGAGATTGAACAGATTTTTTGATGGGTATTAATGGGGAGGTTGCAGAAGGGGGAAGAAGAGATTATTTCTGTTTTGGCACACCGTTTTGCGTGTCAATGATCAATTTCGTTTTTGAATTAAAATATGATTTTTGACTACTTTTGGTCAACCCACTATTTGGATCAAGGCCCTCAATTTGCCATTAGAATGTCACTTCGAGTTGCCCTCAACTACATCAATGACTGCAAGGATTGTGAAAGGGTAATGACTTTGATTAGGACATTCTCGTCGGCCCATTTTGAAAATGGGACTTGGAACAATGGAGGAAGTTGTAATCGGAAGTTGTAATCGGAAGTTGTATTGGCCGACTACTATTTAGGCTTGAGAAACATACAGTTTGAAGAATACGAAAGGCCCAAGAAATTCCAAGTGAATACAAGGGAGAAGAGGTTTAACTTTTGGACGTGACTAGGCCGATGACAATGAAAGTTTTGATATGGACTTCCTATTTTTTTTTAAACTATAAAACCTGAGATTCATATATAGTGGTATTAAACTATTAGTGTAATTTAAGAAGTTTTATAATTTCATTCTTACCAACATATGCGAAACACCAATTCAAAAAATGGATCAAATTGATATTCAAAGTAAAAAAATTGACTCTTTTTATGAAATAGTGGACTAATATAAGTTTTGGGGTAATTCATCCGACATACATTCAAATTTAGTCAATTATCATAAAATTAAAAAAATGCAATCCATCTGTCCTAAAAGAAAGTATCACATTGATTATTTTTTTGTTAGCTTGATTAAACTTTTTTTTTGTTGAAAATTTACTAAAACTTTAAAGTAGAGAGGTAGCATGTTGGAAAAAATTGTGGGCGATAATCTTTTTAAAAATTTCAACCGTTTAATCGGAAAATATACTTCATACATCGCGATGCAAAAAATCATGCTTTGTGAATGCTTAATTATACTTTTTTTTGGATGAGTTACAAACAAAAAGACTATTTTGAAATCAAAAATATTTCATTTTGGAAAAAAATAAAGCAACAATAAAAATCAATCTAGGGAGGGCTAATTACAAGCTTACTGTTATTGTTTTACTGATATATTATGGCTGTAGCTATCCAGTTTCTTCTCCGTTAACATGCATAACTGAATCAATTTAATTTTAGTACAGCGGTAAGTTTAAAATATTTGTATTTTATTTTTTTCTCTCTAATTGTTATCGTAATTAACTTAATGAATTTAATTTTTTTCTGGCCCGTAATTTCATATACAAATAAAAAAAATAAAAAAAATCGTAAGTTTTGTAATTTGAAATATTTTTTTTCTTTTTAAATGTTATCGTAATTAACTTAATCAATTTAATTTTTTTTCGGTCGGTTTTTTTTTTGTTCGACCCACAATTTCGTATACAAATTATTAATTAATTCCTCCGTTCCGGGTAAAGAGACCACGTTTGAAAGTCAATTTTTTAAGAAAATAATACCTTTAGTAGTTCATTAATAATAAAATGGCTTTTATGGTTTTATAAATATTTAGTTGTAGTTTCTTAATTTTTTTCTTAATTGTTCGGCCCACAATTAATTAATATTTATTTCTTGGTTTTCTTATGAAATAAATATTGAAGTAGAATATTTTAATTTGTTACGTATTTGGGTTTTTCCCCCTTTTCGTTGTGTAGTGTACATATATCCAACCCCACAAATTATAAGTAAATATTGATTCATTTCCACATTATCTGTTTCATTAACTGTTTAGTGTCTATCTTCCACACTAAATCTATAATATGAAACAGGTCACACGGTTAAAAAAAAGTTAAAAAATTAATACCCTTGGTGTCTATGTCAAAAAAAAATTTGTATTTTAGAAAGATTATTAATTGTATAAGGGCAAAATTGGTTGTCCTCCTCAAAATCTAACAAGGTACCGCCTCTGTTTCCTTAAAAAAAAATTACAAATAAATAAAATCTAACAAGGTACCGCCTCTGTTTCCTTAAAAAAATTATAAATAAAAGTTTTAATTTTTTTCTCCACTATTGAATGATCATAATGTCTTAATTGATTACCGAGAGGTTTTCATTTCCAATTTGTTATTTTAAATTTTTTTGAAACATAATTAAAACATATATTTATTTATTTAAATATTGACACTCTCCAATAATGACATCCTCCCATACTCGCACCGTGCCATGGGCACGAGCACAAAGACTAGTCTATAATACAATAGGGTTCACTCTCGCACACTCGCAATTGACTTGGGATAAAGAGCAGCTAAGATTGATTCATTTACGAAGATCTTACGGCTATAATTGTTGCCCAAATTCACATGTGTGAACAGCGGTTGAGCAACTCCCTCTGCGTGTGCGTACCCCTCTCCCCAATCATTTTCTCTCTCTTCTCTCTTCCTATTATTACTCCTACTCCTACTCATATTCTCAATTTACTCATATTCGCTGGGCATGGGCATGGTGGACGACAGAAACGAGGTCACAACGAGATGGCAATGGGTGAGAGATGAGAGAGAGAGATCCTTATCTGAACTGGGGGCAGTGGTGGTTGGATGAGGGAGCGAAGGGGTTGAACTGGTAGGAGGGGGTGAACTTAATGGCCGGCGAAAGAACGAAGAAGACGAATGAGATGGGCGGCATGGAAAATCGCCGGAGAAGATGAAGGGGATGGCGGTTGGGACTGAACAGATTTGAGCGAGGGAGATGGAGATGGTGTCGGGTTTGAGAAAGAAAGAGGGAGATTGCGGTTGTGAACAGGGAAGAAGAAAAAGGCCGACTGGGCTATGACGAGTAAGGAGGCCGAATTCAGAGAGGGAGAGAGAAAAGTGGGAGATGGAAGAGTCCCTGCATCCGCCTTTTCCTTTATTATTTGTACTAAATCACTGCCCCAAGCTCTTTTCTTCCACGTCTTTCAATTTAAACTACTTTTTACTATTTTTATCCGCTAAACTGATCGCAATTACTTTTCCCGAAATCACTTCCATATTTTCTGCATTCTGTATTTTCTCCCTCTCCCTCTTTCTCTCTCTCTTTATCTCCTCCACTCGTGTAAGCTTCGACGAAACTTCTACAATTTATTCTCGATTATAACAAAGAGTCAACCATTTACATCTAGAAAAATGTTTTAATATGATGTATTGATCGGAAATTTTATTAGTATCCAATACATATCTCCTGTGTGATTAATTTTGAAAGTTGAATCTATTTTCTGGATAAGTTAGTTGTAATTGTAATTTGTAGTATTAATCATTTATTCTCTAATTATATATTTTAAAAAATCATTTATCCTCAAGTAGTTTTATGATTTGATCCAAGAGAACTTCCCTCATCCACGATTAGTAGGTCATGGTAGAAATCTAGCAGTTTCGAACTTTCGGGTGAAGGTTAGAGTCTTAAAAGTTAATGTAGCTACTTTTAACAACTTTTTGGGTTTTTTTTCTAATGGAAGAACAATTGTGTTAATGATTTACAGAATAGAGCCTAAATCTTTCTAGATGAGGTTTATTAAGCTTAAGATTCATCATGTGACTATGAGTTCTAATTTGCTTTGGTTTTGTCGAATCAATTTTTCTTTTGTTCGAATTTATTTATTAGAATCTTAAGCCCCCAATATCTTATTAAGCCCCTTAAAAATAACATTTGTTTCAAAAAAATATTATTATTTTTTATTTTATATGTTTGTAATTTGTAAAACCATTATCTGGTACTCCTATATGAGTTTTTTTCTTTCTAATTGGATTTGTATTTGGCTGATTTAATTGGATTTGTTATTATGGACTTGAAATGACAGCAGTTTTGATGCCTCGAAGGCGGCCACGTGGGAACAAATTGATGAGATCATAACCGTTGAGTTATTGTAATAATTTTGGACGACTAAATTGGATGCTCATGACTTTTAATTGTTGTCCTATATTCTTATTTAAAAATAAAAATAATTATTTTTTATGTTGTCCTATTTACAAAGTTAATAAAAATACTAAAATTTTAAATTGAAAAATAGTCAATTTAAATCAATAGAAGTGATAATAATAATTTAAATTGAGTGTATAAAACATTCTTCTCATTTTTAATGTTGTTAAGAAGGGTGGATTTATCTTTTTTTTTGTTTAACCATTTTTTTTAAAATGTCTAAAACACAATTTATTGAGTTTTTCTTTAGGTGGTTTGGGTTTAAAAATTGGTATTATTTTTTTTGGAAATTTTTTGGTTTAACTAAGAATATGTATAACCATTAATTGGGAATTCTTCTAATTTTTTATGTTATTAAGACCACTCTAAAAGATAAGCTGTTTTTATTTTATTTTTTAAAAAATAGAATAAGTAATAATATGTATAATTATTAATTTGGAATTCTTCTGATTTTTTACGTTGTTAATAATATGTATAAAATATAAAATACACTTTTCATTAAAACACATAGTCACTTTTTTATACCAACATAAAAAAGAGATATTAATTGTTTAGTGTCTATCTTCCACAGTAAATCTATAATATAAAACATGTTACGCGGTTAAAAAAAAGTTAAAAAATTAATACCCTTGGTGTATGTGTTAAAAAAAACTTTATATTTTAACGAAAGATTATTAATTGTATAAGGGCAAAGCTGGTTGTCCTCCTCAAATTTGTAATTTTATTTCTATTAATAAAATCTAACAAGGTATCGCATCTGTTTCCTTTTAAAAATTACAAATAAATAAAATCTAACAAGGTACTGCATCCGTTTTCTTAAATAAAATTACAAATAAGAGTTTTAATTTTTTTCTCCACTGTTGAATGATCATAATGTTTTAATTGATTATCGAGAAGTTTTCATTTTCAATTTGTTATTTTAGACTTTTTTGAAACATGATTAAAACATATATTGATTTATTTAAATATTGACACTCTCCAGTACTGACATCCTCCCCTACTCACGCCGTGTGATAGGCACGGGCACAAAGATTAGTCTATAATACAATATAGTTCATAGTCATACATGTGCAATTGATTAAAGCTATTTAGGGGCTAAGATTGATTCATTTACTGAGATCCTATGGTCATTATCACTCCCCGAGTTCACATGTGTGAACTGCGGTTAAACAACTACCCCCTCTCTCTCAAACTCCCCCACTATTCACGGTTGGTGGCCGCTAATCCTTCCTCCACTAAACCCACGTCCCTTTTCTTTTCAATATTTTAATTAATTAATCAATTTTATGTAAAAAAATTTGTAAGTTTTGTAATTTGAAATATTTGTTTTTTTTTCTTTTTAACTGTTATCGTAATTAACTTAATCAATTTATTTTTTGAAACTGAATCTCAATTTAATTTATGTCTAAGTTTTGAATATTTCTATTTTAATTTTTTTCTTTTAATTGTTATCGTAATTAACTTAATCAATTTAATTTTTTTCCGGCCCGCAATATCTTATACAAATAAATTTAAAAAAAATCGTAAGTTTTGTAATTTGAAATATTTGTTTTTTTTCTTTTTAACTGTAATCATAGTTAACTTAGACAAATTATAAGTAAGTATTAATTCATTTTCACATTATCTGCTTTATTTATTGATAAATTCACAAACTAGCTAGTGTCGTGTCATCGACACGGGTAAGAGTACTAGTCTATATTATGAAAGAGTTTGGGGGCTAATTAACAGCTCAAATCGAATTGTGTCAAACACAACTGACAGTTCAGATTGATTTGTAATTATGCGAGTTACATATAAACCCCTAAGTTATAAGTTTTCTTTGAATTACCCCTCTATAATCACATATAAAACCTTAAGTTGTGGGTTTGTTTGAATTACCCCGTTAGTTACGAGTTTTGTTTATCCCGACCATTTATTGAACCGATCTTATAACGACAATGTGCCTATAACAAGAAACACAAATACTAGAGTCTTTATAAATAACCTTCTTCAACTATAGATTGAGTCGAAGTGTATTTTTCAACTACCAATTAAAACAATGTATTCTCTCAATTACATATTATATTTACCATAATATATACTAACACATCAAATATGTTGTCACCGTGTCATAGACAGTAATACGAAACTCTCGTAGGTATACATAATTTTTAGTGAGATCATGATAGGATGATAATCGGGTTGGTCTCATGTGGAGAAATATAACCCCAAAAGTCCACGATAATTTTTTTAAACCACTACAGTACACTTTTGAAAGAGAAATAACAAAGATACACTTAATGAAAGAAAGACGCGCGGATAAAGCTACTGCTCAAATTTTGGCATCATAAGGAAAAAAAGTGGGTATTGCCCAAAATTTTGGGCATCACAATGCAATAGCTTACTGCCCGAATTTGAGCATTGTTCAAAATTTTGGTTGTCGTTTAAAATTTTGGCCGTCATTCAAAATTGGGTGTTGTTCAGTATTTTGGGCGTCGTTAAAAATTTTGGCCATCGACGCTCACATCGGAGGCAAGTATGGAAACTAAGCATCTAGTATCAAAACATTGGGCATCGTTGAAAACATTGCTCGAATCATAGGTACATCTACATCTTCTTGGAGCATTTTAAGCGCATCCAAAATGGTAGGCAACGATACCCACATTTGAGGCTACGACGCCTACTTCATACGCAACGACACCCACATCATAGACAATGACACCCACATCACAGACAATGACGTCCACATCAGAGGCAACGTCCCTACATCAGAGCCATTGCTGTAGTGTACTCTCATATTCGAATTTTGTGCACACACTCGACATTTTGTTTGACTCCAAACTAAGCATAAATTGAACACTCATATTTTCAATTAATCCTAAATTGAACACTGTCCCTAAATATCTGTAAAAATTGAGTATTAGAAAACTTTCGAAGCCCAAAACAGTGCTTAATATCGTTTTTGGCCTTAAAATAAAGACATCACTGAGCTAAGTTTGTAGATCTCGTCGAGAGCTTCGATTTGGTATGTGGTGGGACCTGTGCTTCATCCGAGATTAAAAGTTATAGAGAAAAATGACCGGAAAAAATGAAAAAAGTTAACAGTAGAGAAAAGAGCTAGAAGAGCGACAATTATGGATTTTTTTTTTTAATAAAAGCGTATTAAGCGGTTTAAAAAAAAGTTGTGGAGCAGTTACAATTTCAAAAAGTGTACCGGCCCGCAATTAATCTAGGGTAAAATTATGACAGGTCCTTTTTTAAAAAGTTTTTAATCCCAAAAGTCCATCGTTCTTTTTTTCAACCACAAAATATTACTTTTCGAAATATTGTTTCAGAAACGTCATCGTCTCCTTCAACAGTCGTGACAACACAGTTTGGATTCGAAAATCACAATTGTTGCGCAATGAAATATAGATCGACCTACTCTGCTGTCAAGTCGTGGGGGTCGACGGGGCAGCTCCCCTTCGTGGTGGTTAGGGGGAAACGCCCCCGAAAGGTAAACGAGTTTTCTGAATCATTAACTATGAAACTTTAATGAAAATGTGTGGGGTTTGATGATTTTCACAGTAGGGACCAATGCGAAGTAGGAGGAATAAGAAGACTTACGACAGAGGAGAATGTAGAAAAAAACTCGAGGAAATAGTTTGTTTCATTATAATTTTGAATCGCGGTACGATTAGACTAGGTAGTTAAACTATTTTGAATCGCGGTTGAAAAATATTGGATTAAATTGATGAATTGCTGTACAAATAAATTAGACAATTAAACTATTGAACCGCAGTGTAAAAAATAATGAAATAAAATTGATGAATCGCGGTATAAACATTGATGAATCAATGTACAATTAGATTACACAATTAAACTATTGAATCATGGTGTAAAAAAATAATGCAATAAAATTGATGAATCGTGATACAAACATTGATGAATCGCGATACAATTAGACTACACAATTAAACTATTGAACTGCGGTATAAAAATTAATACATATATTTTTGAATCTTGGTGCAAATATTTTTGAATCACATTGCATTTTTATTTTTTTTAAAATTGAGGTACATAAATTTTTTTAATCGTAATGCATAAATTTTTGAATCGCGTTACATTTTCGTATCGCGTCTTAGGTTTTTTTAAGGGCATTGCAATCATTTCATCCCAAAAAATATCTTTTTTGGGTTTTAAAAAAAACATATACTAAAGCAAATTAAAATTTTGAAAAGTAGATCGGTCTTAATTATTCCATTAATCTATCATTATTAGCCGTTTAAAGAGAAGGGCCATTAACAAACTAGGAAAAACTTCTCTTTCATTAACTATGATCACATGTTCTCATGTCGGTTCGTTCCCTCCAATTGGCAAAGTCCCCACTATTGCTCTTTTGCACACGTGTATATAAGGACCCGCCACCTCATCATAATCCACGTGGCAATACATATGGGTATCTTAATACTCTCTCTCCTTCGACTTCGTTGCCATTGACCCCACCCCGACATATCAGTTCTCAACGGTGTCGGCCTTTCCAGGTTTCCGCCAGCATTGTGGGCATCCATACCTCGAGATTGTCTTTCGTTTTAACGGTCTCGATCTTCTCTCGGAGCAGCGAAATCCTGGCCGTCGAATTCTTTTGTTTTGTCCAAGTCAAAAAGGTCAAACTAGTCAAAAAAGAGAGAAAGGACAGGATCGCGCGTGCGATAGGGCAAGGTCCGCACGTGACATAGCGTGTGGGACTGCGACTGTTGAAATCATACTCTTGGGTAAGGCTTTAGTTGACTGATAAGAGTGAGTGATTGGATAGGCGGGTTGTGCGTGTTTTTGGTGTGTGTCTTTGGTGTATCTCAGGAATGTGGGACCCCACGGTCCCTACCTATGGGGCTAAAAGAGTGAGAGAGGGTCTGAGGGGAGTCACGTGGTTGTGGCACGGAGGAGACTGAGGTCATATGGGTCAGGACTCAGAAGTCAGGACTAGGGAATCACGTGAAGTGGTAGAAGGACGAGGGTTCTCTTTTCTCTTTCTCTTCTTTTTATGGAATTTTATTGGGCTGTTAGGTTATGGGCTTGAACCTTAAAAGACTTTTGGATTAGTCATTGACTGCTATATTTAGCATCATTTTTAAAAAGAAACATCAATAACAACTTATAATTTATTTTTCAACAATCCATTTGTCAAACTTTTATAATTCATTTGGCTTCAATTCAAAAGAAACATCTTTAGATCATCCACACTGGTTCCCTTTATTAACATCCTAAAACCTTTTTAGGGTTTTTTACCACACTCAACTCCCACAATGGACACTCTATCAATCACCCTATCCCTAAAAAAAGTTAAATCTCCCCCAACTTATTGGATGAGTATTAGCCGGCCTCCATTCATCTCTTTCTTCTCTCTCCCCCACCTATTTCCTTCTCCATTGGTCTTCTTCCTAGTATTCATTTCTTTTCAAAAAAATTATTCCAAAATTTAAAAAAGACGACAAAAATTGATTTTTTTTTTGGCTTGATCAGAACATCCAGTTTTTGGCCAAAATTTTGATGTGCTAGAGTGGAGAGCCTATGAATTAACAACCCAACTCACATCATCACTTTTATGATGATATGATTTCCATTTTTTATATTTTCTTTTTCAATTAATTTAGTGTATTTTTTGCACTATCATTTTCCTTTTTTTTTGTTATTTATAACTTAAAATTATGGGTATATTGATAATATTAAAAAGCGTGACAAGTCTTTCTTTAAATAAAAATAATTGATATAATCAAAACATATAATATATTTTTTCATAAAATATAAAATGTAAAAGTATAAATATTTTATTTCAATTGCGGTAGGAAAATAAAAAAATAAAAAATAGAAATATATTGGTAATTAGGTTTGTTAATTAAGATGTCACAAATTCAAAGGGTTATATAGAGGGTGCTCATTGGAGTTGAAATTTTTTTAAAGGGCCTCTAAAAAGGTTTAGGGGGTTATATAAAGGGTGTTTTAATGTGTAACCATTGTGGATGCTCTTACAACTGAGTTTCTTCCTTCCTCTTTCATTCAACTTTAGTTAAAAAATTAATTACGATTTTAAAAATAAAAAGAATCTTTGCAACCTCTAACCTTGATGTATAAGATAAGTCAATCACCCATAGACGAGTTTTTGGCCAATTTTACACGTTCATTTGACAAATACATTCTGTTAGAGTTTTTTTTTTCTTTTTCATAAATCACGTTAGATTTGTGTTCATTAATCCACCACGATATACAATCATTTGCACGTTATGTTTGTTAATTTGTCATTCTTAAATATATGTCCAATTCTGTCTCGGTGTTTTTAATTAGATATCGTATCTTGCAATTCAGTATCGTTGTTTTATATTAATTAAGCATCATGTATAAAATTAGGAATCAACCATAAATTATGGTCATCCACGTGTCATTATTTAAAAATTAAGCACCGATGTTATTTAATTATTCATCTAATTTTTCTATTATACCTCGGTTTAAAAATACACATGTTTATTAATATAAAAATTGTGCACCGATGTTAACTTTCAAAAATTAGACATTATTTTTTCCAATCTTACCTCAATGTTTTTAAATCAGTGGTTGTTGGGTAAAAAACATGTTATTTCCTTTATGTATAATATTTTTGATTAATTACTAATAATTCTATATGAATTTGTTATTTGTAGATATATGTTGCAAGTCAAATGTCATTTTATGCACCTATTGCTAAAGTTTATGTAGATGATCAATTGAATGAAGTCATCAACTATGATCATCTAATTTTACAATTAAACACTCTTGGCCAAGGAGAAATAGAGACAGATGTTTGTGAGCATTGGACATTATTCGTATTTTACGATCAGGAAATGAAGTGAGTTGTCTATAACTCTATGAAACTAAAAAACAAAAAGATTGGCACTTGGAAAAGGCCAAAATTTTGGCGAGTAATGATCAATTGTTTAATAAATTTTCTTTAATAATTATGCAATATTTGTTTTTGATAAATTTCATCTACAAAAAAAATACATAGTAAAAAGGATGAAACAATGTCCTCTGTTCATTGAACAATTAATGAAGCTTGAAGATGTATTCTCCATCCAAACAACTGAACAAGCATAAAATTACCGCAACAAGCTCTTCGCACAAATGATAGGGATAAAAATACCTGCAACTATATCAAAAGATATATGTGCAAAATACAGAACCTAAATGATGAAATATAAGTATATTTACAAGGATAAACATGTGAGAAACTGATATGAAATATTTTGTAATAGAAATTTGTATGGTTTGTTTACAATTATTTGTTGAAAATATTTTGTTCATTTTGATGCACAAATATGTTGTTATTTGGTTGAAGAGTTTAATTTTATCATTCCGACGACAAACATTTCCTATTTCGATGCCCAATTATGTGAAAATATGGTGACATACTTCAATTTATTTTTTGTATCGCAATATATAAATAATTAGACATCCTTTCTTTCAATCATGCCTTGATGTTACTTAATTAGACATTGTTTCTTTCAATCATGCTTCAATGTTATTTAATTAGTCATCGTTTCTTACAATCCTGCCTCGATATTACTTAATTAGGCGTTGTTCCTTGAAATCTTGTCTCGGTGTTACTTAATTAAACGTCGTTTCTTTAATATGGTGGTAAACATCTATTTATTTTTCCAATCATACCTCGGTGCTACTTAATTAGGTGTCGTTTCTTTTAATATAATGACAGACTTCAATTTGTTTTTTGTATCGCGACATATAAATAATTAGACATCTTTGTTTCCAATCCTGCCTCGGTGTAACTTCATTAACCATCATTTCTTCCAATGCTGCCTCGGTGTTACTTGATTAGGTGTCATTTATCTAATATGGTGGCAGACTTCAATCTATTTTTCCAATCATGCCTCTGTGTTACTTAATTAGACATCGTTCTTTCAAATCCTGCCTCGGTGTTACTTAATTAGATGTCGTTTCCAATCCTGTTTCGGTATTACTTAATTAGACATCGTTCCTTTAAATCATGCCTTGGTGCTATTTAATTAGGCGTCGTTTCCAATCGTGTCTCGATGTTAGTTAATTATGCATCGTTTCTTTACTTATGAGATGCTAAAGTTTTGACCGCAGACTTTTGTGCGCGCGTTTGTTGTTCATTGAGGATATTTTTATCATTTTATCATCAAAAGTATATTTTAGCGAATGAAAACAAATATGAAGGACTTTTCCAATTATAATTTTATTTTATGAGATTGGCCCGGTTATCACCCTATTTTAAAAGCCAATAAAATGAAGTTATGGGCCTACTTCACTCATGGTATGACCCACACAACCTTTTATAATGGCCTGTTTTGTAACTTTAGACCCAGTTTCCTTTACTGATCCCTATGTGTCTTTTGGGAGAATTTGAGTCGGTCCATTTGGATAATTTTCAATTGTTTTACTTTTACATCTTGATATTTTTTTCAAACCAGAAAAAGAAACACGATCACAATATCATGTATTGCAATGAACAAAAAAACTCATATTTTTCATGTGTATCGCGATGCATGACGTGTTTTTTTTCTACTTTCGAAAAAATATCAAGAAATAGTTAAAACTTTTAAAACTCGACTGGCACGTAAATTCTCTAAAAAAAACGTTTCGGGTTTTCATTATAAAATAAACCATCTATCCAAACATGGTCTTGGGTGTTAAAATATAAATGCTAACGGGTGGGATAATCATGGAGTCTACAAGCTATTACTCTTTAATGTTTGTGATTAGAGAAATCGGAGTGTAGGTCTCCTGTAAACCGTCTTATGATTTTAATTCACAATACGAAATCCCGCTCTCTCACTGTTCAATCCATCAATATATCATGAGTTTGAGTAAAGAAGATCTGTCTTACAAAAAATATTTGTAAGGCGGTTTTAACCAAGTTTTTACCGAGAAACCGAGAATTAACCTTACATAGAGTCAATGAGTAAGCATATAATCACATAATTTGGAAACAAGGCATGTTCTAGTGTAGGGACATTTGGGGTGAAAGAAAGGTAAAATGGAAAGATGGTTTGATGGAACAAAGAGAAGGTAGCAAAAAGAAATAAAATGAACAGAACCTTCTTCCAACAAATAGTTAAAAAACTTTTTCACTCCACCACCCTATTCTCTTTTTCTTTCACTTTTGTACAAGACCAGTTGCTCTCACTTGCTTTCAACTGGGATGCAATGACTTCTCTTTTTTACTACTTGTGGGACTAATGAAAACAAGATATATTCATATTGATCGATTTGTAACCAATCACAGAGATCTAGAGAGAGAGGCCATGCAAGCAATACCATTTACCACTAACTAGGAGGCATCACTGTTAAAATGACATGAGTAGGACCTCGTGTCATCAACCAACATGATTTATTAAAAATGCTTGAAATCAACCAAACATTGCATAATTATCATGATTTGGGATTGCTAAACACATTCTACTTTGGGACAAACATCAAGTGTATATGTAGTCTTTATGGTCTTTAATTTGAAGTGTATGGAATTGTTTTTGTACACTATAAGCTTATCAACAACGTACCTTCTGTATATTTTATATAAGACGAATCTTCTTGATCCGACCTACTGTGTGTTGGTCAGTTGAGTTGAGTTGTGAGAGAGTGAGACTCCGTCTTACGATTTAATATGGTTTCACAGGAGACTACTCTTCTTTTAATGTCAAATTAATTAATTGTAATAATACGGCCTCACAACGTAGTATAAGCCTATACGAGACTAAAAAATTATGAGAACGTACACGGAATTTTTGAAGTTTGAGTCAACTTTTATGAAAGCTTAACAACACAACAATGGCTGCAAAGCTCTCTCTCCCCGTCCAATTGGATTGGTTCGAAGCTCCTCCATGCATTGGCGGCCGCCGACGTGTCAAATCGGTGGACCATTGACACTGTTCTGCATGTTGATTCCTCTCCAGCTATCCGAAAACCCGCCAGAATGTATAAGTGAGTCCCAATTGGAGCCATAGTTAAGCAAATACGTTGGAACATCGGTTCTCCGTTGACGTATTCATAAGATGATGAACATAAAGGGGAGTCAAGATTTCTCTTTTGTGACCCTTCAACTATGTACCATATGTTGAGGTTTCCATCGTATGCCTCAATTTGTCCTTTCCATGCATTTAGGCAATCCCCAGAGCTGAACAATTTACCCTCAACCGCGACGATTTGGTTAGGAGGAATGTCTAATTGCCACATTCTCGGCACAACGTTCCACTTTCGACTCTCAATGTCGTACACTTCGGCCGAACTACGGTCTATGTACGGCATGCGCATGCTTCCGTCCGAGGTTCCACTAATAGCGAATCCACCGATAACGTGGAATTTCCCATTCCACGTAACGCCTACGCATTTGTATCTTGAGTTGTTCATATTTGGCAACGTCGTCCACTTGTCAAGTAAGGGATCGTACATCTCAGCATACGAGACGCCCCTTGCACTTGCCAGAGTGGATTGACCCCCCGCCACGTAGATCTTACCGTCGTATACATCACACCCAAAATCGTACCTCGGGGTATTAAGTGGTGCACATGTCGACCATGTTTTGGAGTTGACATTGTAACATAGCACGGATGATCGTACTTCTAGGTCCATTTCGACAAGTTGCTCCGACGAGTGATCGCTACTTACTTTGCGACTAAGTCGGCCTCCAATAATGTAAATCGAGTCATTTATTGAAATCATTGCGAAGCCATTCAAAATATAGTTGTCCGCCAAGTCCGGGACTAAACACTCGTAACTCCACGTGTTGTTAGAAGGATCGTAACACCCTATCACGCTCGAGAAGTTAGTGCTATGTGAATTCTCTCTAGATGAAAACAAGGCATATATGCGGAAGTGGGAGGTGACATTATCTGACGATAGTGGTGCAGCGGTGCGTGGTGGTGGAGAGTGGAGCGAACCCATTGAAATAAAAAAGTAAGGGGTGGTGGTGGTGGTAGTGAATTCAATTATGGTTGTCAATCGGGGAAAAGTAAATATAGGAAGGAATGATAGTTTTAAAATCGGCCGACGGAGAGATCAATGACTGTGTGTGAATTATTGGTGATAGAAAATATGCTTATTTTGATTTACTTATTACAAGGAGTTTTTCTTGTTGTTGAATGAATTATTTTTGTAGGTATGTCTATTGGAATGTCCGTTAGTTAGGGTATTGTTGGTGAATGCAAAGAATTGGGAAGGAGGAATTGGACAAGGGATTTGAATTAATTCCCCGATAAGTATTATCTAAGACGACGGAATAAGTATTCTGTAAGACGAAGCTTTACTTTTTTACAGACCCAGTAACACACGATAGATCGAGTAAAGATGATATATTTTATAAAAATATCCGTAATAACGTGTTATCTAAGTTTTTCCTAATTCTCCCTAAACATAGTAATAAGAGCAATTTCAAACCATTTTTGTTGTTGATATTGTCATTTTCAGCTAGGATTTAGAGTCTATATCGAATTAAAGGAAAATAAAATAATCGATGGCCGCACACGTGTCCAAAAGTCACAATATTACAAGAAGATAATTCAAGTTCAACGATTAATTAATTAATTAATTTTGACGTTTAATTCAATTTAACAAAGATTCTTGATTTATTAACTACAATAACTACTAGACCGTACTAGTAATATTAACTTTAGTGTAATATCTCGCCATCTCGGATTCAAGAGATTCGTTCTTACTGAGTCATAGAAAAACAACCGAGTTAATCTTGATCTTGAGTACAGCTTCTTTATTCATAGAAATGTTCTTGACTTGGTCTTTTGCTCCATTGATGTCCCCACTTTCTTGCTGAACTTTTGGGTGGGAACTTCATTGTTCCAAGACAAAAAGACAATGAACAAGTAAAATATTGTCTCAAATGATGAAATTTTAATATCTTCGTGGTCAAGTCTAGTGGTGAAAACAAAGTTTTTAATTAGCTTTTCTCTAAATATTTTCCCAATTTTTTTTAAAAAGTCTTTATCTATGATATTGCAAAAATCACCCTTGAGCCGTCCGATTGATGCGTAAGATATCTGAGCTTGATTGTATGGATTGGATTTCTTCACAACTTGTCTAAGAACACGGAAAACATCTTAGTTGAAGTGAAATGTTTGGACTCGCGAAATCACTACGGTGTGAGAGTAAATATGTGTTTTGACAGATGTTTGAGGCGGTAAAGAGTGTGGGTACCTTGTTTAGGGTTTTTGGATGGGTACTTATAGGCCCCCAATGACATAGAATCATTGTGGGATTCACTTCCATAGTTACCCAGTAGGTTTTTGAGGAAATCCTAAATTATAGGTATGATAGGTGGCTGATCGGGAGAATGTCAGAGCAGATAAGATAAGTGCTATGCTCGATCAGATAAATAAACCTTTGACCTGTTTTGGAGAACAAGTTTATGAGATTCCCTGCTCAATGCTTGCCTGAGCGAGCATGACTCTGCCCTGCTGCATGTATGAAGCTGGTGATGATAAGTGTGATTCCGGGCATGGTCAACTAGTCGAGCAGACAAGACTTGTATTCAGCTAGGCTTGGACGGGATATATATGGTTCTCTTTTCGTGCATCTCGCTAGCTCTGCTCATTAGGCCTGATAGACCTTACGCTAATCGAGCTCGTGATTGACACGAGGTGAACGCTCGAGTTTTACTCGTAATCGGGTTTGGGCCGGACGCATAAATCTATTTCTTCTTTTTATTTTTTGAGAAATTCAGATCAATCCACTTTTAAAAAATTCAAAAGCTTTACAACCAAATATTTTTTCAAACTGGTCAAGCCGGTAGTATTTTGATTCTAAGATAACACACACGAAATGAATTGGCTAAAATGTCAATTACATGGGGTAGCTCAACAAATTAAGGAGTCAAGGATTTGATTGAGGTTTTTGGTTCGGGTCTTTTTGGGTCACTCTATTAAGGATTTATTCTTCACGAATGACTGGAGGAGAGTAGTCCTCACAATTACAATCAACAACCCATTAACCCAAGTGACTCAATATAAAAAATTATTCGGTTCAACCCAATCCATTAACATTTTTTAGTCAAAACGTTTCAATTAAAATATATTAATGGGTCGAATTAAAGCAGGTCGAATCGCTTTTTTAACAAGCTAGTTTTCACTCTATAAAATGTGTGACTTTTTTTTGGGAATTCCAGAGTAAGAAAGGGCGACCCGTGTCAACCCGTTACCTATTATTACCCGACGCGATTCAATGCAACCCCTTTGATATTCGGGTTCTTTTGGATTGCGACTTATTTTAACCCGTTATCCATCCTATCCCAACCCAATACACCAAATTGTCAGGCTTAGTGGTTTCGTGAAATTTTCAACGAAAGTTAAACGGAACACTGGCCAAACCAAAACGGCAAAAAGAAAGAAAGTTGGAATATGACTTCCCAATATTTACCAACTGAGATGCACAATATACCAGCTACAAATTACAAACCAGTACCCTAAAACATTATTCAATCCAAAAGAGAAAATTGTGATTATGAATAAATATGGGACAAAAGACTACATAATCATACGTTCTAGTAAAGAGAAACAAAGGCTCCAATATTATCATGATTGGTTCTATCCAAAACTAGTTGTGTGTGTGTGTGCATGAGACTAGAGAGAGGAAGTTCACTTTTTCCTAGGCACTAAAAAGCACCTAAAAAGAAGAGGGGAAGGGGGAGCAGATCCAAATGAGATACTAGCATGATACTAAACTACAACTCCATATATAACAATAGTATATTTTCGATCTGCAATCTCTTTGCTTCTCAATTAACCAACATTAGTCCGGCGCTTTGTATAGACAATTAGACATTGCATTTGCTAGGGTTTGCTTACCAAGAAGGAAAAGTGTCTTTCTTTCTTTGATTTCATGTTACATATATGATATACCTAATTAATGTTAAATAATATATGCTCCGTAGACCTTCTCTTTTCTGCTTTTCCTTTTTTTTAGTAAAATTTGTTTGAATCAGTTTATCGTGTACCTAAACTTAATCCGCCTCTGTAAGTGAGTTCAAGCACGCACCTCACGGTCAACCTATACATTTGAAAATATTGAAAAAATTATGTTTAAAGAATGAAATGTTTAAAGAATGAAATTATGTTTAAAGAATGAAATTGTATTTAAAGAATGAAATTGTGCAATGTTGTAGCACAGATTTCTTCACGTGACATTTGTGTAATAACAAGATAATTGTGGAATCGTGTTATACTCTGTGAGAATATCGAAATCATATATTTATTTGTTCAATTTGATGTTTGGATGAATAAATTATGATAGATTAAAGTGTGGTTGTTGGAACGATAAAAACAATCACCACAGACACTCTTGCTTCGCACTTTGTTAGTGTTTCCTTTGGCCTCCTCTATTTCTATTGGTGATAGAGTTAGACACAATTTAAGTTCGCCGGAGACCTTCGTGCTCAAGGTCTCCCCGGTGTCTCTGTTGTATACTGGGAGACAGACATCCATTAGAGCTTCCAAACACCCATAGGAAGGGATAAATATGTTTTAAGGAAACTGTGTGCTACATATGCCTCAGACCAACAGACTTTGTTCTGCACTGCAGTATTCCTAAGCTACCAGCAAACTTCGCTAGCCCACCAGCAGACTAGAAGTCCACCACCAGACTTGATGTCCACTGTAGACTTGAAGTCTACCGACAGACTTTTTACAAGCAGACTTCAGGATCTCAATCAGACTTCCTGTGCAGTACTCTCCATAGCAATAACCATTTCAATTATTTATCAATTTTGTTTCTATATTATTTATTGATTTCCATGTACTATTTTTTCTAACATAAAATAAGGTCTTCTGTGAAACCATTTTACGGATTTTAATTCGAAAGACGAAGCTCATTTTCTCAGAACTCAACCCACCAACAAACGGTGGATCTGGTTAATGGGATCTATTTTATATAAAGTACTCGTAAAGTCCGTCTTTCTTAGGTTTTTGCCTTTGAAAGTACCATATGCACTACTATAAAACGCACCTTCAGCAACGGAATTATCAGCGACGGAAATTTTCCGTCGCAGATTAGCGACGAAAATTGAGCATCAGCAACGGAATTGAATTGAAAATGCGTTCAGCGACGAAATTTCTCAGCGACGAAAATTCCGTTGTTAAAGGTGACCTTTAGCGACGGAAAATTCTGTTGCTGAAAATAAATTGAAATTAAATTCTGAAATTTTTAGCGACGGAAAATTCCGTTGCTAAAGGTGAACTTTAGCGACGGAAAATTCCGTCGTTGGAATTAAATATAAATTAAATTCTGAAATATTTAGCGACGGAAAATTCCGTTGCTAAAGGTGACCTTTAGCGACGGAAATTTCTGTTGCTGGAATTAAATATAAATTAAATTCTGAAATATTTAGCGACGGAACATTCCGTTGCTAAAGGTGACCTTTAGCAACGGAAAATTCCGTTGTTGGAATAAAATATAAATTAAATTCTGAAATATTTAGCGACGGAAAATTCCGTTGCTAAATGTGACCTTTAGCGACGGAAAATTCTGTTGCTGGAATTAAATATAAATTAAATTCTAAAATATTTAGCGATGGAAAATTCCGTTGCTAAAGGTGACCTTTAGCGACGGAAAATTATGTTGCTGGAATTAAATATAAATTAAATTCTAATTATATATATAGAAAATATTATAATCATTTTTATGAATGATATTTTATTATTAAATTAATATTTGAAACGTTAATTTAATAATATAATATGAATAATTAAAATGATTAGCATCAATATAATTAGAAAAATTAAAATATTCACATTACAACTTAACTTAACTTAACTTATCTTAACTTAACTTAACTTAACGTAACGTAACGTAACGTAACTTAACTTAACTTAACGTAATGTAACGTAACCTAACTTAATTTAACGTAACGTAACGTAACTTAACTTAACTTAATTTAACATAACGTAATGCAACTTAACTTAACTTAGCTTAACTTAACTTAACTTATCTTAACTTAATTTAACTTAACGTAGCGTAACTTAACTTAACTTAACGTAATGTAACGTAACTTAACTTAATTTAACGTAACGTAACGTAACTTAACTTAACGTAACGTAACTTAACTTAACCTAACATAACTTAACGTAACGTAACTTAATGTAACTTAACTTAACTTAACTTAACTTAACTTAACTTAAATTAACTTAAATTAACTTAACTTAACTTAACGTAATGTAAATTAACTTAACTTAATTTAACGTAGCGTAACGTAACTTAACTTAACGTAACGTAACTTAACATAAGTTAACATTAAAACACACTACGCCTATTGGCGAAATGGTATAATAAAGTACGATGGACCATTATACCATGAAAACATGCTACGCCTATTGGCAAAATGTTATAATGGAGTACGATGAACCATTATAACATGAAAATATGCTACGCCTATTAGCGAAATGTTATAATGGACTACGATGGACCATTATAACATGAAACACGATACGCCTATTGGCGAAATGTTATAATGGACTACGATGGACCATTATAACATGAAAACATGCTACGCCTATTGGCGAAATGTTATAATGCAGTACGATGAGCCATTATAACATGAAACACGATACGCCTATTGGGGAAATGGTATAATCATTGAGTACGATGAACCATTATAACATGAAAACACGCTACGCCTATTGGCGAAATGTTATAATGGACTACGATGGACCATTATAATATGAAAGCACGCTACGCCCATTGACGAAATAGTATAATAGATACGATGGACCATTATAACATGAAAACACGCTACGCCTATTGGCGAAATGTTATAATGAACTACGATTGACTATTATAACATGAAAACACGCTACGCATATTGGCGAAATGTTATAATGGACTACGATGGACCATTATAACATGAAAACACGATACGCCTATTGGCGAAATTGTATAATGGACTACGATGGACCATTATAACATGAAAACACGCTACGCCTATTGGCGAAATGTTATAATGGAGTACGATGGACCATTATAACATGAAAACACGCTACGCCTATTGGCGAAATGGTATAATGGAGTACGATGGACCATTATAACATGAAAACATGCTACTCCTATTGACGAAATGATATAATGGAGTACGATGGACCATTATAACATGAAAACACGCTACGCCTTTTGACGAAATGGTATAATTGTGGGTTCCCGGGAAATTGCGCTTGTGCCCCTCACGCCCTTGGATAGGGGTGCGCGTACGTGCGGATGCGGTGACATCCACTGCTCTCGTTCCACCCTCCCTTTTCTAGGGGAAGACGAAATCAAATGTGCGAGAGGAGTGCTGTCAGAGTAGCGCGTTAGAATGCGTCTCGGTTGCCTTTAGTGGATTTTGATCCAATATGGGAGCTTTGAGTTTTCTATGTCAAGTTATCCCTTTTTTAGGGGATACCAGGATATAGGAATGCATCACTCTTCCATTCTCATTCTCCCTTTTTTAGGGGAAAGCAGGAAAGTGCAAGGAATGAATGTTGCAGCGCCCCCACTATGGATTTTATGAAAAATAGCCTTATGGCATATTTCGGATCACTATGGGTGCTTTGGGTTTTCTACGTCAAGTTATCCCTTGTTTAGGGGATACCAGGACATAGGAAGTACATCACCTTCCCATTCCCATTTTCCCTTTTTTAGGGGAAAACGGAAAAGTGCAAGGAAAGATGTTGCGAGGCCCCACTGGATCCAAAATGTTTTAGAGTCGCCATCTTTATTTTGAGGAATAAATAAAGCAAAACCAAAAAGAAAACCAGAGATAATAGAAAGCGGGTCCGGAGGCTAAGTTACGAATTGGGAAGGTGCTAGGCACCTAACTCGCCCTTTCGGTCTCAAAACAGTTTTTGGCTAAAGTATGCTTTTTGTTATATTTATTTAATAGATAAATAAAGCATTAACTGCCTACAAATACATTCATTTGTCTACATTATTTACGGACTTGCAACTGTCTCTTTTTACAAATTATTACAAATATACTTGAAAATATTTGGCCATAATAATGGCTCTTTTTAGTACTATTTCCTAACTAAATCCGGGCAGCACAACTGCTTATATATCTACATTGGGCCGGATTGGAAATAATACTTTTACAAATAAAAACTTTAAAATAAAACTTACTGACGGCCTAGGGTGTGCTCGCTCTGTCCTTCAGGGAGAGGGAGTCTTTTTTGTTGTTGTTGTTGTTGTTTTTGTTGTTGTGTGTTGTGTGGATTCGGGCAGAGTGACTGCTTCTGAAAGTTACTTTCGGCCTTGGGATTTGGGCAGAGTAACTGTTTATTTTGGTTGTTGTGTTTGCTTGAGGTAGGCTGAAATCGGGCAGAATAACGGCTTATTTCTAGCTGATTTGGCCTTTTAAATCGGGCAGAGCAACTGCTCTTTTAACGATTTTTGGACCGGGGAAATAGGGTGGATACCTAGCTGGGGGGCTAAGGCTCACTTCTATCGGTTGGTTTTGTGTTTGGAGGAGGTTTGGCAGGGTTTCGAGGCTTTTTGAGGTGATCACTCATTATCTCACTTCGCTCTCTATTTCTCCAGCGTAACGAGAACGCGGAGAATTTTTATCGCTGAAATTCTGTGTTGAAGGCGGACCCCAAGGCCTCTATTTATAGGCTGGATTGAGGGACACTGAGGGAATTAAATTTCCTTCATTAAGCATCAATCAGTTGTACCAATCGCAGACAAATTTGGACATTACGACCACTGTTGAAGAAGCTGGGAGCCGGGAAGGCAATTTTGGGCGCTAGGAAGCTTAATCTTGGTGCCATGCCAAGATTTCATATGGGTGGCGCCAACTTTTTCATAGTTTCCAAATTTTGCACTTTGAACCCTGCATTTCATTCTTTTGCGCATCCTGCTTTGTCCTTTTGCACTTTTGACCCTATAACTTGACATTTGTTAATGTTTTAACAGGTCTTGATATTTTATGTCATGTCACATACCACGGGTACGAAATTGGGGTGTCTACAGAGCCCCTCAACGATGAAGTCTACGGGTAACCCGCAGCTTACTGAGTAGACGAACATCGTTGATAAGAAATAGACTCTCCAATTTCGTTCAATTATAAAACGAGGGAGAAAGATGCAACAGGTAGCACTTATAATGCAACAATTTTTTAACATGAAACAAACCTCCATATCCTAGACATTTTTTAGTCAGTTATAACAGGTTATCGCAGTTTTTAAGCAGATATGCAAATTAAGTGCTTTGATGGTCGGACCTACTAATATAGGCTGCCTACGTATCCCTTAATAAAAGGAATCAGACCAAACGTAGTTCGGCCTCAAGCAAGACGAACAACCAATGAGGATGTTGTGTCCTTTGGGTCAGAACCCATCCGAGAACACAACGGAAAAAAAGATTTTTATGTTTTTCGAAAAGCCGTATTCTTCCGGTCCGAAACCGTTGTCAAATATGGTATGAAGATTTTTGTGTTTTTCGAAAACCTTACTTCAACCGATAAATATATGTCGTTGAAATACGTTAAGAGGCATTTTCAAAATCATGCCTGGCTGGTCAAATACCTTGTTTCCAAACACAATAAGAAAACTTTCAAATTTTCGAAAACTGTATTCGACCGATAAATGTCGTTGAATACGACAAAAGGAATTTTCTTCAAATTTTCCGAAAACTATACCCAACCGATCGAAATCTGTTGGATACGATAAAGATTTTTCTTTTCTTCCCTTCATTTTTTTTTTTTTTGAATATTCCTCTTTTTTTTCTTTTTTCTTTTTTTTTGAAACAAAACTTTTTTGAAAAAGATTTTTTATTTATTTATGAAAGTAGAATAAGCAAGCCTTACCTTTCTTACCTTTTTATGCTTTTGACCGCTGCTGCTGGTTCAGCTGATTTGAACTATTTCTGCAGTTCTGGTCTTTCATGCTGGGGATCTCAAAGACCCATCCGAGAGACAAACGAAAAAAAAATATTTTCATGTTTTTCGAAAAAGGCCATATTCTCCCGGTCCGAAATCGTTGACAAATACGGTATGAAGATTTTTGTGTATTTCGAAAACCATATTTCACCCGGTAAAAACCTGTCGTTGAAATACGTTAAGAGGCATTTTCAAAATCATGTCTGGCTGGTCAAATACCTTGTTTCCAAACACAATAAGAAAACTTTCAAATTTTCGAAAACTGTACTCGACCGATAAATGTCGTCGAATACGACAAAAGGAATTTTCTCCAAATTTTTCGAAAACTGCACCCAACTGATCGAAATCTGTTGGACACGACAAAGATTTTTCTCTTTTTTCTTCCTCTTTTTTTTTTTGTTTTTATGCCTCTTTTTTTTTTTTTTTTTGAATATTCCTCTTTTTTTGTTTTTTTCCTTTTTTTTTTGATGATTTTTTTTGGTTTTTACAAAAAGGAAAGGATGCTTACCTTTGCCGCCGAATTTTCTGACTTTTCTGCTTGTCTTGTAGCTGACTTGCTGGAGACATGAGCTTTCCTGCTCTCGAGATGAAAGGCCGTCGAATTTGGTTAACAAAATTACTTTTGTTAACTTTATGTTAAGTCTTAGGGGCCATTTTGCAACTTTAGAATTTTGAGGACTAAAGTGTTGACTCTGAGTTGCTTGGAGGGGGAAAAGTGAAAAATCCCACTTTTCCTCCCTTATTCACTTACGGGATGAAGGAGCAGCCTTCATTTTTTTCTCCTTTCTGCTTTCTTTTCCTCCATTGTTGACGGAAGAATTTTCCTTTCATTTTCTCTAATTTTCTCTTCTTTTCTCAATTTTCTTTCGCCAAAAATTTTGTTTTTCTGCACAGATAGCTTCTTCCTCAAGATATCGGAAGGGGAAAGCACCAATGAACCCGAAATCAGGCAAAGAGAGGAGGGAACTTCCTCCTTTGGTCCGAAATCATGTTGATTATTGTTGGTCCCAAAATAGGCTCAATCTAGGCTAGAAGGGGGGGGGGGTTGAATAGCCTAGTTATGTTTTTTTAAAAAAAAAACTTTTCGTAAACACTTCTTAATGATTTCTTGGAAGGTTAGAATAGAAGTGTTAAGGCAGCGGAAACAAAGCAGAATCTGAACTATCAAGAATGCTGTGAAGGTAGTGCAGATTCTGAAACAGTTAAGCACAAGCAGTTAATGAGAATGATAAGAAAAGTTCAAACAGCACACAGGAATTTGAAGTGGTTCGTACTGTGAATAGTACTACATCCACTACCAAAGTGGTTAGCTTTGGATTTTAAAAGTGCACTTGTTTATCCACTAGGTTTATGAGTAAGATCTCTAATGGATCGTGTACAAAATAAGTTTTTAACCAAGTGTATAATGGTGAGAGTCCTGGTTTGCTTTTGAAGGATGTTTTTGAAAGCTTTCCCAGTTGACAGGCTTTACACGCGCGATTATGATCAGCAGAGACCTTTGGCAATCCTTTAACTAGACCTTCTTTGGATAGCTTGACCAGATATTTGAAGTTCAAATGGCTGAGTCTTTTATGCCACAGCCAGCTTTTGTCTTGAGCAGAGTTTGCCACAAGACATAGACTGGCAGCTTTGTTGTAAGCATTTAAATCTATCACATAAACATTCCCTTGTCTATGTCCAGTAACCAAGGTTGAGCAGGAGACTGGATCCTTGATATCACATCTGTTTGAAGAGAATTGACAGATAAGCCCTTTATCACAGAATTGAGAAATACTCAGAAGATTATGTTTCAAGCCTTCTACTAAAGAGACTTTTCCAATGGAGAGATTTCCTCGAATGATGGATCCATAGCCAATTGTTCTTCCTTTAGCATTGTCTCCGAAGATGATTGGAGGGCCTTCCACTTCAGAAGTGTTAGAGAGAAGGCATGATTCTCCGGTCATGTGTCTTGAGCAGCCGCTATCTAGATACCATACATCTTTCTTTTCTGAATTTGAGCTAGCCATGAAGCACACCTGAGATGTAAGGGTAAGAAAATCATGGTCCCCTTTTATTTTTCTTATGGGTCCAAATGGTTAGCGTATTTTTGGAACCCATACTTGCCTGATTTTTGGAATAGGGGATCCAACATGCTTCATGATGGATTTCAGCAGACATTCATGGACCAAGTGGCCAAAACATTTACAAAATGTACAATGATGGAAATTACATAAATCTATTTGATCATGCTGGGTGTTGGAAGGTTTTTGAACATTTTTCTTAACAGCAGCTTTTGATTTAGCAGTCTTGTTAACAGCAAGCTTAGGGGTATCTGTGTGAGGTTTCTTGAGTTTGTACACAGCAGTCTTTGCTTTAGCAGAGAAATACTTGCTGGTAGTAGATTTCGATACCTCATGCATTTTGCCTTTAAGCTTGGTATTAACATCATGTGCAGCAGCAGCACCATCTGTAGTACTGTTAATGAATCTGATAGGTTTGAGCAGACTTTTCGTAGGCCCTGAAACAGCAGCCTTTGCTTTCACAGAAGTGCTGGTGGAGGGCCGTTGAGAGTCTGCACCACCTTTAGCAGGTTTCTCTCCAGCAGATGATTGTTTTGCTTTCAAAGCTTCACTGTTTTTGATAATTTGAACCTTAGGGTATTTATAAGGAGTATCAGTATAACCAATTCCTTCTTTACCCTTGTTAGGTTTCTGATATTGAGCGGGAACATTGCTATTCACTGTAAAATGTTCTTTTTCTTGTTCAGAGGTTGCACCAGAAATGTTATTAGAGAATCCTAGCCCAGATTTATCTGTTGAGGACTTCTGATCTCCAAGAATTTGATCAAAGACTGCCGTTAGTTATTCCATGAGTTAATGGTTTTTTGCAACTCATCTTTCTCAGCAGATAACTCTTTGGCATGATCAATAAGGCAAGCAACCTTTTCATTGAGAAACTTGTTCTCTTCTTTTAACTTGATACTTTCCTGCTGGACTCCATGGAGAGTTTTTAACTCGGCTTTCAAAGATGGATTTCTCTCACTCATGACTTTTAGCTAACTTAACATAGGCCTTTCTAAATTCATTGAATTCCTCTAGCATGTCTTGAGCATCCTTGAGGATTTCTTCGTTTGAAGGCTCTTCAGGAGATTGTTCGATGTTAGCTTGAAAAGGAGAGTATTTAACTTCACTATCTGAGTCATAGGTGGGTGGTGACTCTAGAGCAACGAGGCAGATGTGTGCCTGCTCGGGTGAGTCATCACTATCATCCTCATCAGAATCAGTTTCAAACCAAGTGGATACATGGTTTTCTTCTAAGTCCTCAGCCAGTAGACCTCTATGTTTAGAAAATGATTTAGAAGGTCTCCTTTTATAAGCTTCATATTTTGGCTTGGGACATTTAGAAGCAAAGTGACCAGGCTTCCTGTAATTGTAGCAAACCAACTCATTGTTGTGTGAGTTTTCATTCTTTTTGTTAAATGCTGGTTTGCTTCATTCTTTTTGTTAAATTTTGAGAACTTTTGAAATTTCTTAACGAACATAGCAAATTGTTCGTCAGAAAGGATTTCATTCTCATTTGAAGAAGTAGATGGTTTATTTTCTTGGGCAGGAATTTCCTGAGAAATGGCAGAAAAGGAAGGAAGTTTAAAATGTTTGTCCTGTTCTTGAGCTTGAAGTAATTCTTGCTCATAGACTGTTAGACTCGCATACAAGCTTCTGAGGTGCATGGAGTTCAAGTCTTTGGACTCTTTTATTGCAGTGGTTTTCACATGCCACAAACTTCCTAGAGAAGCTAAAAATCTCATATTTACTTCTTTAACACTATATTCCTTTCCTAAAGAATAACAACTGTTTACTACCTCACAAAATCTGTCGTAGGCCTGCCATAGAGTCTCCTTAGGATCTTTTCTGAATGAATCGAATTGTTGAATGTAATTGTATTTCCTGTTGTCTCTGGTGGGTAGATCTCCTTCAAGATATTCCACCAAGGCTTCCCACATTTCCTTGGCAGTTTTGCATCTGATGATCTATTGATATGTGCTTGTGTCGACAGAGCTGGATATGATATGAATAGCCTTGCTGTCGAGTTCAACGAGCCTCATTTCTTCGTCTGTCCATTCGTTCATGGATTTAGGTATCTCAGGAGGACCATTGGCTACTTCGGCAAGTAGGTTGGGTTTCATTGGAATATAAGGACCTGTTAGAACACATTGCCACAACCGATTGTCAATAGAGTTCATATATCTCATAACTTTATCTTTCCATACTTCGAAGTGGTCTTCGTCCAATATTGGGACGTGGCTTGTATTTGAAGTAGGCAGCATATAGTGAGCCATAGGATCTATTCACAAGAGGTTAAGCTTGGAAAAAATGAATTTTCAGAGAATCAGGCTCTGATACCAATTGTTGGTCCCAAAATAGGCTCAATCTAGGCTAGAAGGGGGGGGGGTTGAATAGCCTAGTTATGTTTTTTTTTTAAAAAACTTTTCGTAAACACTTCTTAATGATTTCTTGGAAGGTTTGAATAGAAGTGTTAAGGCAGCGGAAACAAAGCAGAATCTGAACTATCAAGAATGCTGTGAAGGTAGTGCAGATTCTGAAACAGTTAAGCACAAGCAGTTAATGAGAATGATAAGAACAGTTCAAACAACACACATGAATTTGAAGTGGTTCGTACTGTGAATAGTACTACATCCACTACCAAAGTGGTTAGCTTTGGATTTTAAAAGTGCACTTGTTTATCCACTAGGTTTATGAGTAAGATCTCTAATGGATCGTGTACAAAATAAGTTTTTAACCAAGTGTATAATGGTGAGAGAAACAATCAATGATTAATTGTTCTCTTCACGTGCAGAATTAAAGAACAGTTTAAAAACAAACTAAAAGAAGCTGAAACGAATTTAAGATGGCGATCTGCAGCACTGTAAAGTTTGGTGAAGTGTTAGCCCTTGTCCTTTGATCTCTTGAATGCTTGAGTATTGAAGATGAAGCTTGAGAGTTTAATGCGCAAGAGTTATTCTTCAGATCTTCAAGACTTGAATAAATACCAGGAAGAGATCTTTGGACCGTTGGACTGAGACAGAGTGGGTCGTCAGGTCCAACGCTCTCAATTGCATTGAATGCAATTCGGCGCTTTGGGAGATGTAACCATAGTCATCGAGATGCAGTGTGTGCAGAAGACATTCCCAAATAGAGTAAGGTTTCGATCGCATGCGCTCACCGAAAGTCTTCTTAGCCAAAAAGGGTAATGTCTTCAGTCTTCAGGTTTCAGGAAACAGTCTGGACAGTTGTCAGCATGTAAAGTTGACTTCTTGAAAATGAAATCTGATGAAGACATAATGACTAGATATTTTCGAAAATATCTAAATAGGTGTACACGTGTCATAATCTCATGATTTGGCTATTTTAATTTTTGCACTTTGAGCAGACTTCAAAGTCTGCTGTTCTTCCAGGCCAAGAAGGCTTGCAAACCGCGCCGCGCCTAAAACTAACACTAAACAGTTCTAAACAAATTGATTCTAAGAGCTTGCCACACTAATTGGTACGCAGCACCTTTTAGCCATCAGACACTAGAATCGAGGATGACTCAACCAAATCTAGAATTAGGAATCAACAATCTCCTCCTATTTGGTTGATGTCATCATCTCAGCTACTACCAGACTTTGAATCATGCACTGAGATAATAACATGTCTTAAAGTTTTTTTATTAAGAGCAGACATGCCTCTCAGAGCAGAAGCCTTAGTAGAGAGATAGCTACTAGACTAAGTACTTACAAGAGAAAAGCATTAAAAACAAGTACTAAGTAGAGCAGGGTTTAAATCTATGAGATAAGCACACATGCAACATGTAAAGATTTAAACACGAAGTTTAAATGAACTAAATAATAGCAAGATAAAGCAATTTAAACTTTGAAAGAAACTGAAGTCATCTGTGATTAAACAAGTCGTTTAACGCCAAGTTTTGGTAAAACAACAGAGTTTAAAAACAAAGATACGTAACTAAATACCCAATGAATCGTAATAGATTGGGCCGAAAGTGCGTCGTCGTTCTAAGTAGTCTCCAACCCGCACTCGATTCTCGCTATTTAGGCGTTTCTGAGTCGCTCGTTTCTTCAATCAGGGCTTGATTCAAAAAGTGAGAGCTAAAGTGAGTAGCTCTCTCCTCCCTGATGGCACCAACCCTACGCTGTTCAGCAGCAGCAGCCCTTGCATCTGCTTGTTCGACGAGGCGAAGATCAGTGAAATCAGCAACCTCCCGTCTACGAATAATTGCTCGTGCCATGCCGGTCTTGAGCTCATCGAAGAGGGCACGAATGCTGATCTGCTGAGAGTGCAAAGATGCCTATCGTGAAAGCTTGTTGATCTTGAACCAGGAACTGGTGAGTAGTGAAGGCTTGAGCAGTGTCATTCACCAGTTGATCAACAATCTTGCCGATGTCGAAGATGGTGGCATGAGTAGCGTTGAGGCCATAGCTGAGCACCTCGATCTGCTATGCCATAGAAGATACGGTGATGTTGAGCTGAGCGAGCTGGTCATTGTAGGTTACTGACAGAGAAAGAAGAAGAAGAGGAAGAGGAAGAGGATGCTTCTAAAAGGTAGGAGGGAAAAGGATAGTCGGGTAGAAGAATGAAGTTAGGAGGGGAGGTAGAAGGGTAGAGAAGGTCGGAAATAGAAGAGAAATCAAAAAGAAAGGAATGGGTGGCAGAAGAGATGGAAGGAAAGAGAATTTGGTATAGATCAGCAGAGATGGAAAGAGAAGTGATGTATTGAGAGATAGGAGGGAAGATTTCTGGTAGAAAGGCGGTTTGGTAGAGAAGAGTCGATATGTGAGGGGCAAGAGGAGAGAAGTGATCGGGCATAGAGAAGGAAGTAGATGGGGTAGAAGGAGTGGGAATAAAGGCTAGGGAAGATGCAGGAGGAAGGATGGAGATAGGTTCGGGAGAAGATGGTGGAGAAGGGATAGAGTCGGTGGTAGGTGAGGGTGGAGAAGAGGGTGTTGGAGCCACAGACTTCTTGCGAAGTCTGCGTTTCTTCTTCTTAGGAACAGGTGAAGAAGGCTCCTCCTCAACAACAGCAGGGGTTGAAGAGGAAGTAGGAGAAGAAGGAGGGGTAGCAGCAGGCTCCTCCCCAACAGCAGCAGGGGCTGTTGAAGAAGTAAGGGAAGGAGAGGAAGAAGAGATAGGAGATGAAGGTGGAACGAAAGGGATGAAGGGTTCTGAGGGTTTGGTGTGTTTGGTTTTTCGCTTTCGAGAGCGGAGAGGAGCAGGGTCTGGTTCAGCAGCCTCAACAGTGCAGGAGCCTGGAGCGCATGGAGCAGCCAGCCTTTCTTTTTTTCTTTTGGCCCGCGAACGAAAGGTGGTAGCGGTAGCAAAGACTTGAGGAAGTGGCTTTCCTTTTCTTTGGAACTGGCTCCTCCTCAACAGAAGACATCTTCTTCTTCTTCTTGAGAGTTGTGGAGGGAGCAGGTTCAGCAGCTTTGTTGGAGCAGCCTTCAGCAGCAGCTTCTTTAGAGAGCTTCTTCCTCAGATGCTTGGCCATGAAAGCATCCACAGTTGTCTCTGGATTGATTCTGATAACTTTAAGTGGAGGGGGGTTCAAGACATGGACGATGACCAGAGGGTGAAGACCTTGCTGAACTCTCTTCTCGTTCTTCAGCTTGAGGGTGATAATGATGAAGGTGCTGGTGAATTGGATATATTTTTGAATTTTCTTCTTCTCAAAGGCAAAGATGCGTGTATGAAATTTCGTGTTTGACCGAAGAAGAGTATTGAGAAGACGAACGAAAGGTCGCTTCTGCTTGAGAGAACCTTTGACTGCTTCTACAGCATCGCACAGCAGCTCAAATAGAATATGTGCCCAGTTGAGTCGAAGGTTGAGAATGACACAGACGTGTATTCCAAATGGTTCAAGTCATAATGTCGCGGTGCCGCTTTGAAGATCGACTTTGTCGAATAGATGACTGATGAAGTAGACATCGTCTTCGAATAAAGTCCTCTTCATCTTAGCAGCAGCCTCCCTTGGGGTGTTCTCCCCGCGTATATAAGACCAAGCAGTGGCCTTTTCATCATCTGTCAGTGAAGTGGGGCCATCGAATTCCACGCCAATAATCTTGGCGATTCTGGAAGCAGTGATAGTGACGGTGACGGTCCTGACAATAGCAGTGATGGACGTTCTGGATTCATTGATTGTAGCCATCTGGAAGAATTCTTCCACTAGAAGATTGCTGAAGTCGACATCCTCCAAAGATGAACACAAGGGCGTAATCCCGCATCGTTCAGTCATCCACAATTTTGACCCCAGAAGCATAAGCACAAACAGACGGTTCGTCAATGCACATCCCCGGATGATACATAGTGGGGGCAGTGTTGGAATCTCTATAGTTGGATTCTGAGCCTGTTCAGGAACAGTAGATGCAGAAGAAGTTCCAACCTAAAAATTTCAGGAACTAGGGCAAAAGCTCAAGAACTTGAAATGTGAACAAAGTGTAGCAACAAGCCCTAGAAATTTCTAGACAACTCATGAAACGCCATATACAGGCTGAATATTACTCAGAATACTAAAATCGACAGTTCGTGAGCAGTAATATGTAGATACTACCAGTAATGAACAGTAAATATTGAAGTTCTAAGAGTTATGGAGCAAGGAGTCATATGAACAGTCAATAATGGTGTAATTACATACGAAAGTGTGTAAATTTGTGCTTACACTGTGATTACTGAGTTAGGTTTGAAATTTCTTACCATTGCAGAAGATTCGCAGAAGTAGAAGATGAAAAGGAAGTAAATCTGCAAAATGAACTAACGAACAGGACGAAGGAACCAGGAATTTTTAGAGAGACGAAAGTTTTAGAGAGAGAGAATAGCCAGAGACAGTGTTGTGAAATGAATTTTTGGCGGTTGAGGGTTTATAAACGAAAGGACGTGCCGTCAGTCATAGAGACTTGTGAAATGTCATTAAGTCAGACGCCTTTTTGATGACAAGACTTAATGAATGACGGCTTTTAGGAAAGAGAAAAATACCTTTTCATAAAATATCTCAACCAAATTTGAAATCAGTCCCTCACAATTTTCATAAACAACCCTCTAAAACTATGAGTTTAGAAAGCTTACCTTTGTCTCTTAGTGACTGTATATATTCTTGACTTTACTCTTTAAAAGTAATAAGTCTGCTTAAGAAAAATTGTCAAGTCTGCTTAAAGAAATTATCAAGTCTGCTTAAAATTTTATAAAAAAACTTAATTTTAAAACTTGAAAATTTAATTTTAAATTTAAATTAAATTTAAGCGCTTGGGTCAAGCATACCGAAGCCTCCCGAGATAAGCAAACCTGTCTGCTTCTAGAGCTTTTGTGAAGATGTCTGCCAGTTGATGGTCGGTTGAGATATACTTCATGCTAATGTTTCTCTTTTCTACATTGTCCCTTAGAAAGTGATATCGAACATCGATATGCTTTGTCTTGGAGTGCATCACGGATTGTAGGTGATGAGATTGCCGAGGTCTTATCACACATGATCAAGTCGCTACTTTGATGTCGTAATCCACCAACCGTTGTTTGATCCAGAGAAGTTGACAAGAAGCAGCTACCAGCCAGCCTATGTACTCGCTGGTGGAGTTGGAAACATATGCTTGTTTTTGCTAGCCCAAGAGACAAGTCTGCCTCCTAGAAATTGACAAGTTCCATCCGGTGCTTTTTCTCGTCAACTTGGCAACCAAAGATAGTCGCATCCGAGTAGCCTACTGTTGAAAGAAGATTCCTTGGATACCGATACCTAAGTTGGTGGTATCCGATACATACTTAATTATTCTTTGGCCGCAAGAAGATGTGACTCACGAGGGTCTGCTTGAAATCTAGCACATACCCCAACAACATACACTATGTCAGGTCTGCTGGCGGTGAGGTAGAGCAGAGATCCAATTATCCCCCTATAGTGGGTGATATCGACTTTCTTTCCTTGTAAGTCTTTTGTAAGTTTACATTTAGCAGCCATTGGTGTATCAAAAGTGTTTGCTGTTTCCAATCCAAACTTTTTGACAAGATCTTTAGCATACTTGGATTGGCCGATGAATATTCCTTTGTTGGATTGTCAATTTGAAGACCCAGAAGAATGTGAGTTCTCCCATCATACTCATTTGGAATTTGCCAGTCATGAGTGTTTCGAATCGCTTGCACAGCTTCTCATTAGTCGATCCGAAGATGATATCATCGACATAGATTTGCACTAGTAGAGAGTGTCCTTTGTGCTTAAGAATAAAGAGAGTGGTGTCGATCTTGCCTCGCACAAATCCTTGTTCTACTAAGAATTTGGATAGAGTTTCTCATACTGTGCCCGAGAGCTTGCTTAAGACCATGTGAGAGCCTTTTTAAGCTTGTAGACGTGAGTTTCTTTTCTCTTTCTCCACAAAGCCCGGAGGTTGAGCAACGAGACCACTTTGAAGATCACCATTTAGAAATGCGCTCTTGACATCCATTTGATACAAAGACAAAGTCCTCAGTATGTAGCATAGGCTAAGAAGATTCTAATAGCTTCCAATCTTGCTACCGAGCAAACGCTTTCACATAGTCGATACCTTCTTCTGACGCATATCCTGTACAACGAAGTCTTTCTTTGTTTCTTACTATGTTCCCATCCTCATCCTTCTTGTTTCGAACACCCATTTTGTGCCAATGACAAGATGATCAAAGAAGCTGGGGACTAGCTTCCATACTTGGCATCGCTCAAATTGTCAAGTTCTTCTTGCATGGCTTCTAGCCAACTTTTAGATCTTGAAGAGCTTCATCCATCTTCTTTGGCTCTCCCCATGCCACGTAACATACATTCATTTTTGGAAGATCTTCTCCGTCCGTA
>CM028379.1:59920837-59998055 GCA_013146195.2 Codonopsis lanceolata | reverse complement strand
TGGATCTTCAAGAGCTTCTTCGATCTTCTTGTTTCCTTTTCTCTCGAGACAAATGCAAAGACGTAACATACATTCATTTTGAAGATCTTCCGTCCGTACTCCAACATGAATATCACCAATGATTTGAGAGATTGATGGTCTTTGCATGTTCTTGCGACAAATAGGAATATGATGAGTTGGGCTCTTTCTCATGACAAGGTTCAAGGAGGCTATCTAGAAGATCACCGTGTCTTGATGAGAGTTGGATCGTAATTTGGCTCATAGTAAGTTGAGGAATAGAATTTTCGTTTGAGAAACAAAAGGTTCTTGATTCGGATTTTCGAGCAGGTTGAAGTCTTCTCGGTGACCCGTTTGTCAAGAAGTGATGGTCGAATGTTTGATTGAGTTGCCGGTGAAGGATTAGGTATACTAGAGGTCGATGGTCAGTGTAACTGCCTCAACATTAACAAAGTCATCAAGAACATTTGGAGCCACATGTGGCTCTAATAAATCAAATTCATCAAATGAAACATGAACAGATTCAACTATTTTTAATGAACGTTGTTGAAAACCCCGTAGCTGGAGTGTAAGGCATAACCCAAAATACACCTTCATCCGCTTTATGATCAAATTTGCTCTATAGTCATTACCATTGTAGACTATAAAGCATTTACAAAATTTAAGATTTTAAAAAATCCAATGTTTGGGGTTTTACCTCCAAAGTTCATGTGGTGTTTTACCGCGGAAATTTGTTGATCAATGATCTGCTTGGAAGTGAAGCAGTCAGACACGCTTCCGCCTGTATGTTTGGGCAACTTGCTTCAAAGAAGCATAGTTTTAGCAATTTCCGATAAGTGTTCTGTTTTTCCTTTCAAAGAACTGCTTTTGTCGTGGAGTTCTTATTAGCCAGAGAAGTTGTGCCCAATACCGTGATCATCACAAAGATTTTGCTATTCCATTGTTGCTGGTGAACTCGCGCTATTGCTCTGATCGAACGCCACCGATTTCATCGAAGCTGCTGCTTGCAATCTTCTCGAATAAGGTCAGTAAGAAGATCGTATGTGTGATCTTTAGAAGACATCATCTCTCGGCTCCAAGCAGTATCTTGTATAGTCATCCACTACTACTAGTGTATCCGAACCACCATAACTAATAGCAAGGATCGGTCCTAAGATCCATGTGTGCTAGCTTGTAGAGGTCTTGTCGCTGAGAGTCCGGGTTTGCTTTTGAATGACGTTTTTGAAAGCTTTCCTGGCATGCTTTGCACGAACGATCATGGTCAGAGACCTGGGCAACTTTGACTAGACCTTCTTGGATAGCTTGGCTAGATATTCAAGTTCAAATGACCGAAGTCTTTTATGCCAATTTCTTTTTGTCTTGAGCGTAGTTTGCCACAAGACATAGATTAGTAGCCTTACCGTAGGCTGCATCAAATCAAATCTATTACATAGACATTCCCTTGTCTATGACCGAAACCACGGCTGAGCAAGATATTGATCCTTGATATCACATCTGCTTGAGGAGAATTGACATATAAGCCCTTTGTCATGCACTGAGAAATACTCAGAGATTATGTTTCAAGCCTTCTACAAGAGAGACTTTTCCAATGGAGAGATTTCGAATGATGGATCCATAGCCAATTGTTCTTCCTTTAGCATTGTCTCCGAAGATGACCTGAGGGCCTTCTCTCTTTAAATATTTGAGAGAAGGCATGATTCTCCTGGCCACATGTGCCTTGAGTACCGCTATCTAGATACCACACATCTTTCTTTTCTAAGTTTGAGATAGCCATGAAGCACACCTCGAGATGTAGAGGTAAGAAAATCATGGTCCCCTTTTATTTTCCTTTATGGGTCCAAATGGTTAGCGTATTTTTGAACCCATACTTGCCCTCGATTTTTGAATAGGGGATCCAAAGAAAGTTTCATGATGGATTTCAGCAGACATTCATGGACCAAGTGGCCAAAACACTTACAAAATGTACAAGCTGATGAAAATTACGTAAGTCTACATGATTATGCCGATGTTTGAAGGTTTTTGAACATTTCTTTTCTTAACAGCAGCTTGGGTTAGCAGCCTTGTTAACAAAGCAAGCTTAGAGGCATCTCAGATGAGGCTTCGAGTCTCAGATACGCGCCAGCCTTTGCTTTAGCAAAAGAATGTTTGTCGGTAGTAGACTTTGATGCCTCATGCATTTTTCCTTTAAGCTTGTGTCAACATTCTCGCGTAGCAGGCACCATCTCGTAGTATCGTTGATGAATCTCGATAGGTTTGAGCGCACTTTTCATCTGCCCTCGAAACAACAGCCTTTGCTTTCACGTATGCCGGTGGAGGGTCATGTAAGTCCGCACCTCTTTAACAAAGATTTATCTCCAAGCAGATGATTGCTTTGCTTTCAAAGCTTCACTGCTTCGTTAATTTGAACCTAGTGGTATTTATAAGGAGTAGCAAGATAACCAATTCCTTCTTTACCCTTGTTAGGTTTCGATACAGCATTGTGTGAATGTTACTATTCACCGTAAAATGTTCATTTTCTTGTTCGAGGTTGCGCTTAGAGATTTCATTAGAGAATCCTAGCCCGTATTTATCTCTGCTGAGGGCTTTCGATCTCCAAGAATTTGATCAAAGACCGCCGTTGAAGTTATTCCATGAGTTAATGGTTTTTTGCAACTCTTCTTTCTCGCCAGATAACTCTTTGGCATGATCAATAAGACAAGCAACCTTTTCATTGAGAAACTTGTTCTCTTCTTTTTAACTTGATACTTTCCTCGCCGGATTCCATGGAGAGTTTTTAACTCTGCTTCCAAAGATGGATTTCTCGCCCAGCCTTCTCATGACTTTTAGCTAACTTAACATAGGCCTTCCTAAATTCATTGAATTCCTCTAGCATATCTTGAGCATCCTTGAGGATTTCTTCTTTGAAGGCTCTTCGTAAGATTGTTCTATGTTAGCTTGAAAGTGGAGAGTACTTAACTTCACCTGCCTCGAGTCATAGGTGGGAGGTGACTCTAGAGCAACAAGACAAATGTGTGCTTGCTCGTGAGTCATCACCATCATCCTCGTCGAATCGCTTCAAACCAAGTGGCTACATGGTTTTCTTCTAAGTCCTCACCAGAGACCTCTATGTTTAGAAAATGATTTAGAAGGTCTCCTTTATAGGCTTCATATTTAGGCTTAGGACATTTAGAAGCAAAGTGACCAGTGTTTCCTCGCAATTGTAGCAAACTAACTCATTATTGTGAGTTTTCAGCCAGCCTTTTCTCGAAAGTCCGCCGGTTTGCTTCTTTCTTTTGTTAAATTTTGAGAACTTTTGAAACTTCTTAACGAACATAGCAAATTGTTTCGTCGAGAGAATTTCATTCTCGCTTGAAGAAGAAGTAGATGGTTTGCTTTCTTGAACAGAATTTCCTGGAGATAGCGTAAAAGGAAGGAAGTTTAAAATGTTTGTCCCGTTTTGAGCTTGAAGTAATTCTTGCTCATAGACCGTTAAACTCGCATACAAGCTTCGAGATGCATGGAGTTCAAGTCTTTGACTCTTTTATTGCAAGTGGTTTTTACATGCCACAAACTTCCTAAAGAAGCTAGAAATCTCATATTTACTTCTTTAATACTATATTCTTTTCCTAAAGAGTAACAACTATTTACTACCTCACAAAAACTGTCGTAGGCTTGCCAAGAGTCTCCCTTAGATCTTTTCTCGAATGAGTCGAACCTGCTGAATATAGTTGTATTTTCTCGTTGTCCCTTCGTGGGTAGATCTCCTTCAAGATATTCCACCAAGGCTTCCCACATTTCCTTGGCAGTTTTGCATCTGATGATTTGTTGGTATGTGCTTGTGTCGACAGAGCCGGATATAATATGAATAGCCTTGTCTGCCGAAGTTCAACAAGCCTCCTTTCTTCGCTGCCGTCCATCATCGCTCATAGATTTAGGTATCTCAGAGGACCACCGGCTACTTCAAAGAAGTAGGTTGGGCTTCATTGGGATATATGGACCTGTCGTAACACATTGCCACAACCGATTGTCAATAGAATTCATATATCTCATAACCTTATCTTTCCATACTGAAATGGCCTTCGCCCAATATTGGGACGTGGTCGGTATTTGAAGTAGGCAAGATATAGTGAGCCATAGGATCTATTCTCAAGAGGTTAATCTTGGAAAATGATTTTTCAAAGAATTAAGCTCGATACCAATTGTTGGTCCCAAAATAGGCTCAATCTAGGCTAGAAGGGGGTTGAATAGCCTAGTTATGTTTTTATAAAACTTTTCTTTTAAGAGCACTTAAAGATTTATGAAAGGTTTGAATAGAAGTGCTTAGGCAAAACAAATCGATTCTCGAGATAATCAAAAGTGCCGTTAAGGCAGTACAGAATCGTAATGCTTAAACACAATCAATTAAAGTGAGAGATAAGAAGAGTCTAAATCAAGACACAGAATTTGAAGTGGTTCGCATCGTGAATAGTACTACATCCACTACCAAAGTGGTTAGCTTTGGATTTTAAAAGTGCACTTGTTTATCCACTAGGTTTATGATTTAGATCTCTAATGGATCGTGTACAAAATGAGTTTTTAACCAAGTGTATAGAGGTGAGAGAGACAATCAATAGATAATTGTTCTCCACACGTGTGTAATTAAAGAACGCTTTAAAGACAAACGTAATGAAGCCGAGAAAGAATTTAAGATGGCAGATGGCAGCCTTTAAAAGTTTGGTGAAGTGTTAGCCCTTGTCCTTTGATCTCTTGAATGCTTGAGTGATGAAGATGAAGCTTAAGAGTTAATGCTAAGAGTTATTTCTTCGATCTCAATCAACACTTGAATATATACCAGAAGAGACCTTTTGACCGTTGGTTTCAAATCGAGATAATTGAGTCCAACGCTCTTTGCATTGAATGCAATTCGGCGCTGATTGAGACAAGAAACGCCCACGCCATCGAGATGCGCAGGCGTGAGAAGACATTACTAAACGTAGTAATGTTTCGTCAGAAAGTGTGCTTTGCAGCCTTGGAAAGTCTTCTTAGCCAAAACGGTAATGTCTTCGCCTTCGATTTTCAGATTCGCCCGACAGCTTGTCATTATGTAGTTGACTTCTTGAAAAAATTATCTCGTGAAGACATGATGACTAGATATTTTCGAAAATATCTAAATAGGTGTACACGTGTCATTGTCTCTTGATTTTGGCCAAATTTGATTTTCCGCTTAATTGAGCACTTCAAAGTCCGCTTGTCCTTCAAGGGTCGCCAAGAAGCTTGCTCGTGAGCGCCTAAGAACTAACACTTAGAAACTATTCTAAACAAAGTGATTCTAAGACAGCTTGCCACACTAATTAATCGGCACGCATTTGCATCTTTTAGCCTATCAGACAAAAAGAATCGAAGATGACTCAACCAAATCTAATCATAGGAATCAACACCCAAGAATATCATACGAGGATTTTCTGAGGACGATGCTCCATCCTCCTCCTCCTCCTTCTCCTCGGATTGCCGCCGTGTGCGTACCGGGCTGGCATGATAGTCTGGGTCTTCTTATTCTCTCCTCGATGCTACAATGGAGTTTTCCATGCCCGATGATGCCTTTTTCGACTCTTCCGATAGGCAGAGCAGACGAGTCTATCGAGGAGGTCCTTCCTGATGCCGAGATCCCTGAGGAGTATCGTGTCCCTGATCATGCCCGCACGGTATATTAATCATCTTTTTTTTTTGGTTAGCATCATTTATTTTTCTGTTTGGATTGATGTTCTCTCTTTTCTTTTTTTTTAAAATCATCTTCTTTTCCTCTTCTCTCGAGTCAAGGTATCTACATACAAAGAGGTCGTCATAGGCTTTGCCAAGATCAACAAGCTTTATCGTTTTGATGATTTTTCTTATCGGGTATCGATGCTACGCTAAAACCTGCACGCCGTGATGATGACATGATGATGATGCATGGGATCGAGTCGTGTTTCAAGTGCAGGACTGCACACGAGCCGGGCGGCATGGTGGGCCCCTGGGTCCGGAGGTGGCTTTGACAGAGGCAGAGCGTCTTTTGATTATTAGTTTCTTTTCCCTGCATATATTAGTTTTTCTTTTCTTTCTTTTTTTTATATGTAACTAAAATATGTACAAACATAGATTATGTAATGCAATATAATTTTAAATGACATGAGAAAAATGCACATTCAAAATACATGCAGAAAATAAAGCTATATCGATTCCTAAGGGTAATGGCACGCTGTATTTTAGAAATGAATTTAAAAGGAGTACACCTTCGGTTTTGAGGGGGCTTTTCCGGTGATTTGTGAAGAGGAAGAGGCAGCCGCCTCCTCCTCTGCATGGGAGTATAATTGCAGCCCATCTATTATGCGTAGCCTTTCCTTTTGATAGCCTCGCTAAGTTTTCTCTGGATCGACGAGGCGCTAGTAGTGATTTGGACGTAAAACCAGACACCAATGATTCAAGAGGCAGTATTGAACGAAGTTGGCACCACCCACACCAAAACTGGGCGCCATGCCAAGAGTGAGCATGGGTGGCGCCCATTTTGCTTTCCTGGGAAACTTTTCCGATTACTGTTCACAGTTGTTTGTCGATTTCTTTTGATTTTGCGTATAAAAAGGACGCCGGGCAACGTAAACTTTCACACGTGACTTCTTTCTTTCTGCATTCGCTTCCTTAAGTTTTCTCTCTTGCCCAGTCACTCATTTCCTTTGTCAAATAAGCCTTTTATTTTGCTGAAATGGCTGCACCATATCATACTCCGTTGGAAATAGAGATTTACTTAAACCGCTCTCGATCTCGGATTCTTGCTCCTTCGAGCGATTTAACGGATCGGGTTCGACCATATTTTGGCTTCAAGTGTCTTCTATCCTGGAGAAATATTGTTATTAACTGGGATATGTTAAGGGGGGCATCCAGGTTCTGGTCTCCTCAAGACCACCTCTTCAACTTTGGAATGAACGAGATGTGCCCGCTGAGGAGTTTTGTGCGATGTTGGGGTAAAGGCCCACTGCCTCATTGTTGTGCCTTCGCCTCGGAGACGTCCCTATATGACAATTAGGGAATTGTTCCGTACTACTCGCGATGCTACTCCGGGTTTTTATAACGGAGTGAACTTTGATTTGACTGTTCTTCCCGAAGCTTTTACGAGTTCGTGGAGAATGATGTGGGACTATTTGAGCGCCGATCGACGCCTCTCTTCTTGGCTTGGTGGGGAGATATTTACCGGTAGGCCGATTCAGGTTTATTGACGTGCGGGTTGTTGATCTTGTTTTGCAAGCACGGATCGCCGATCGAATATTGTCCCGTGATCTTAGCAGAGACCTTGGCCTACCGATGCTTTCGCCGGTGATGAACTTTTCCTATCGGCAGTCCCATTTTAATCCATATGTGGCTAGAAGAACACTTTCTATGTGTGATGGCTCCTGTACCTCATGGAGCAATGTATGACCCGGGGCTCTATGGTTTTCGCGGCCGCTTCCCCCAAACTAATTATTCTGACTATACTGGGCTGAGAGATTCTTTCGGAGAGGCTCTATGGATATAGCCTGGGTGGTTCATCACTGGGAAATTCGGCGCTTCCTTTTGCATTCTGCTGGATATGCCTAGGTTGTCATGCTGGGTATTAGGAGGACTTCTTTTTATAGGGCGGGATGTAATATTACGCCGCTTGGGAGGGAGCAAAGTTATCCTGCACATGACTCGCCCCGTGTTCTTGGAGATGGAGAATAACGTAACTTTGGACTTTGATTTCCAGAGAATGTGGCGGCTGGATTTTGATAGGCTTCAAGTGGCTTATTTGTATTCCGACTACATGCTTCTGTCCCACGAGTATTTGGCGTGGATAATGGTGATTGCAGAGGGGTCTTCTCCCGAAATTAGGCGAAGACTGAGAAACTTGTTCGGCCGTCATGTTGCCACTAGTATAGATGCTCGCCTTATGGAAATAGGCGAAGATATTGCCAGCTCGGGGCTGGTTATCCCTCAGGCCTTGCAGGAGGATTTCAGACGGGTGCATAATCTCGGCACCCCGGTGGCTCCTGGACCAAACGTAGCAGGTCCCAGTAATGCGGCTCCTCGGCTCAGCAATGCGGGTCGTCAACATAATCCTTGGGAGCCAGAGGAGGCTGCTCCCCCCCCCCTCAAGCTGGATGGGGCACCTGTTTTAGGCATGATGATTATGAGGTCCCCAGAAGGCGAGTCGGCAACACAATCCTTGGGAGCCGAGGAGGCCGGCCCCTCCGCCTCATCGATGGGCAATGCTGTTAGGCATGATGATTATGAGATGCCTCGGCTTAGCAATGCGAAGTCGGTAAAGCACACTCCGGGAGCCGAGGAGGTCGCCCCTCCGCCTCAAACTGGATGGGGCACCGGTTTTAGAGACAATGGGGCCGGTCCTAGCAACACAACTGTCCAGGAAAATGGGGATGCTGACGATGAGGAAGGAGATACTTCCGACGGCTCTCATGTTGATGAGAATAGAGGTTCCTCTGCACCTCGCAGAAGGGGGATATGGGCCCGGCTAGGTGGACGCCGCAGGCACTGATAGACCACTTCGGGGTTGAGCTGCAAATGAAGGAATATTGGGGGGAACAAGTGGGGGTATAGGCAAAATAGATATGTGCAGGCATAATGCATAATGTAAATGTCTTAAATAAAAATTCCTAAGTTGCACCTTAGGACATGTAATATTATATTTTAGTATTTTAATGCGAGCTTCTGTCGTGGTTTTTCTTCTTTTTCTTTTGTCAGTCGAGCCTCTTGCATGTTGAAGTCTGGAGATAGGATGGCGAGAATTCAAAGAGTGCCTTCCCTCTCCTTTTTCTCCTAATTTTTTTTTGATTGATTTTTTTTTAATCTTTGCTCTAATTTTTGCCTAGGCCGCCCTTTCGGGTTTTCAGCCTAGCGAGCCCTTATTTCTCCTTTTTGTTGATCCTTTTTTTTTAATTTTGCTCTAACTTTTGCCTAGGCCGCCCTTTCGGGTTTTCAACCTAGCGAGCTGGAGAGGGAAGCACTTTGCCAGATAGATTGACTCAAGCATAATACCTTTTAAGCTCGTTGAGATTGGAGGACTGAACAAGGTCTTATTTTTCCTAGTTTGTGAGGGGTATGTCATCTCCTGACCGGATCTCTTTGACAATATACGGCACATCGTGGAAGAGAGTGGTGGCAGCCTTTTGATAAGTAGCCCCAGCGTTGTTTTTTTTTAGCCCAGACGGCATGACATGATAGCAGTAGGTCTCCCAAAGGGGTGGTGAATGAGGTCTTTTCTTGGTCCTCTACTGCCCTTTGATTTGACTATAGCCCTGCATGTTGTTGATGAAGGATATGACTTTGTGAGTAGCAACGGCGTCTATCACAATATCAGTACTGGATAGAGGGAAGTCATATTTGGGCGACACCTTGATGAGGTTGCAGAAGTTCACGCAGATCTGGGCCTTCCCATTGGGCTTAGGAATGGTCACTATATTGGACAGCTCGATCGGGTATTTTCCTTTTTTTTTTCTTTCTTTTTTTTTCATCATTTTTTTTACTACCCGAATGAATTTGACGTGCAACTGTTTCATGATTTCTTTTTTTTTTTTACTTGTAGTGACCATTCTGGCTTGATGCGGCGGAGCTTTTGCTTGATTGGCCGAGCATCCAGATATATGGGGATCCGGTGTTCGACTATGGCTGGATCTAGCCCCGGCATATCTTCATAGGACCATGCGAAGATATCTACGAACTCTTTGAGGAGGTCAATGAGTGCTACCCTTTCAGAGCCTTGCAGGTAGCTGCCGATTTTGATTTCTTTGACTTGGTTGTTCAGCCCCAGATTGATGATGGCCAAGTCTTCAGCTGCTGTTGATGAGTGATGTTGTTCCTGTTGCTCAACTGACTTTACAAGCTCAAGCAAATATTTTTTATCTTTTGGGTCCATTTCATCAAATGACTCATTATTATGATTATTTAATGTGTCTTTTAATGTAGGTGCAACTAAGGAATAAGCAAAGACATTCATATTATCATTAATAGCAAACTACACGGGGTTTATTACATTATTGAGGACCTGGGGTTTGAGATCCTCAACTATCGGGAGCGGATCGGTAGATGACCAATCCGTAAAGCTATGGGAAGGAAAGGGGATGGTATATCCGAAGTGGTCCACCATGTCTGCGAGAGCCAAGAGCGGGCCGGTCGTATTATACCCGTTCTGCAGAGGTTTGAGAAGCTCGAACTCAGCAGGAGCTTTTCATAATCAGTGCCCCTGTCTATTATACCCAAAAAGCTGTCTCCTCCAAACATTTATTTAGAAACTCCTTTATTGATCAGCATATTTTACAGCACCTTTATTCATGGTTAACTAACTTGCCCTTTTTAGACCTCCTTGGCTGGATCTGTTTGAACAAATTTTGTGTCTATCACTGTAATTACCTTGTTGTCAATGAGATCTTGAATTGCATCTTTGAGTGTATGGCACTTGTCGGTAAGATGACCACTGGTTTGATGATATTCACAATACTGGGCATGATTCCAGTAAGTATGTAATGGTTTGGGTGGTTGGTAATTATCAATGGGTTTCAGTATCCCATGGGCCCACAGTGTTCGGAGTATTTCAGGTCTTGGGGCAGGCAGGTCGTCATAATGCCTTATTTCTTTTCGGCCTCTTGGCTTAGGCAAATGGTTTGGATTTGGTCCGCAACCGGTAGAATTTTTTCTGTTGGATAATATTGCAGTGGGAGTGGGTTGCCTGGACCTTGGCCCAAGAGGGATTCTTTTCCTGATACACAAGTTACTTCTTTTGGAAACCCTGAGGTAATTTGCTTGGAATAAGTATTTGAAGGGTCTAGAGAAAGGTAATTCTTTTGGTTATAGTAGCAGGCTTTTAGGTGGGGGAGATCGGAGTTGATTTCTGGAGGATACAGGGTAGAGCTATGGGCATTTGGAATCATACCTCCTTGGGCCATGGGATCATCCTTTGGCTGATGGCTGGCACTTGGTTGCTTTCCAGAGGCTTGGAAAAGGATATTCTCTGAGGTATCAGGAATGTTTATTTTAGGGAGGTGGGAAGTATTAGGAACATGTTTTGAGATTTTGACTTTCTGGGAGAGAGCAGCCAGAACCTCTGAGAAGCCTTCTAAAAGATCACCCACCACTTGGTTTGTTATTCTTCCTGTATGAGCGTCCACCGCCTCTTTTAGCCGGGCTTTAAACTCAAGAGAAGGTGCATACTTAGGAGTTTCTTTTCCTGATTCCCAGTGGCTTCCATCATTGCTGGCTCCTGTCATAGCTTGTTTATTTTCTGGCTGCGGTATTTGGTAAGGATTTGGGATATTGGCAGTATTTGGTGGGTTAGTGTTTGGCTGAGAAATTGGGTTTGGAGGCATATGTGAGGTTGATTTTTTTTGTGGACTGCAGGGGAAGAGATTTCTTCACTACTGGATTTCAAGCTTTGTACCAGGTTTGCCATTTGGCTTATTATATGGTCAGCCTGTGCACCCAAAGTTTGGTCTAGCCATTGTTGCATTTCTGGAGTTGGAGCATACCCGGAGCCCTCAGATCGTGCCATAGCGGATCGCTCACCTTCTCGCCATATTGTGCGGATCTGCGCTTCTCGAATGCCGCCTTTATCGATCGTTTCGATACCCTCGATTTGATTTGTTTCACTTGTTTCACAAGATCGCGTCTCGCCTTTCCAAATTCGGGCCAGATTTCTGAGGAGAATGGGTTTGGATGTATAAGAAGGTTGGCTGAAGGCTTTCTGGGCTTGGAGTACAACGTGCCTTTATTAGTATATTTTTTTTATTATTATTATTTATTTTCCCTACAAATTGACCGGATAAGCACCTGCTTTATTTTGACAGTCTCAGGATTTTCCTGGAACAGTGGATTCTTTCTCCAGAGTATAGGACCAACGTATTCCACCTGTCTTTCGACTCCCCGAGATTGGACTGATCCCAGGCGAAGGGCCTATACTTTTTTTTTTTACTGGGGCTGACCCACGATTTAAAATGCAAAAACCGGTCGGTCTTTGAAGTGTCCTGAGAATCTATATGCAGTCTAACGTTGGCTTATGCAGGGGGTAGGCTGGCCATGGTGTAGGGTAGCAGTTCGGAATATATTTATATGCATGTGCGTGTGTGTGTGGTATCTAAAAAGCAAAAAAGTTTTTTTTTAAGATATAAAAGCAGAAAATAAAACAGATATGACATGTCTTACTGTTAGTTGTGGATTTTCTCGGCTTTTTAGTTTGAGCGTGAGCAGGCAAGCATACCATCAAGAAATAGAAAGAAAAGTGGGGAATCTATCTATTCCTATATTAATTACACATTTGTCATATGTCCCCGAAATAAAATGACAGAATGAATGCATATATGTATATATTTTGCGGAATGAAAATAAAGCAGAATAAAGTAATAAATAGGGCCGAAAATGAAACGATATTAAAATAAAGCCCCGGCCCTTTTGTTGTGCTACCCGAAAATTATTGCACATAAAAACTTGCATATATATTATTTTTTTTGCAATTTTTTTTTTGAAAAATACGAATATTTTCAAGTATATCCGTAGCAGTGTCTGAAATGAAATTGCTGCAAGATGGAGGATCATATCCACAAATATAGACACGGATGTTAAAGGAATGCAATATTCAAGTGTTTAAATTAATATAACAAGCATACTTTAGCTAGAAACAAAAGAAATTTTTTTTTTTGGTTATTGTGTCTAGCCCTCCATTTTTATTTATTAAAATAAAAATGATCTCCCAACAGTCGCCAGGAAATTGGCGCCCGCCTTGGATAGGGGTGCGCGCGATGCGGTGTGACATCCACTGCTCTCGTTCCACCCTCCCTTTTCTAGGGGAAGACGAAATCAAAAGTGTGAGAGGAGTGCTGTCAGAGTAGCGCGTTGGAATGCGCCTCGGTTGCCTTTAGTGGATTTTGATCAAATATGGGAACTTTGGGTTTTCTATGTCAAGTCATCCCTTTTTTAAGGGATACCAGGATATAGGAATGCATCACTCTACCATTCACATTCTCCCTTTTTTAGAGGAAAGCGGGAAAGTGCAAGGAAAGAATGTTGCAGCGCCCCCACTATTGATTTTATGAAAATATCCTTATGGCCTATTTCGGATCACTATGGATGCTTTGAGTTTTCTACGTCAAATTATCCCTTGTTTAAGGGATACCGGGACATAGGAATACACCACATTTCCATTCTCATTTTCCATTTTTTAAGGGAAAACAGAAAAGTGCAAGGAAAGATGTTGCGAGGCCCCACTGGATCCAAAATGTTTTAGAGTCGCCATCTTTATTTTGAGGAATAAATAAAGAAAAACCAAAAAGAAAACTAGAGATAATAGAAAGCGGGTCCGGAGGCTAAGTTACGAGTTGGGAAGGTGCTGGGCACCCAGGTGCTACTCGCCCTTCGATCTCACCCAACTCGCCCTTCGGTCTTTTTGGCTAAAGTATTTGGCTAAAGTATGTTTTTTGTTATATTTATTTAACATATAAATAAAGCATTAACGGCCTACAAATACATCCATTTTTCTACATTATTTACGGACTTGCAACTGTCTCTTTTTACAAATTATTACAAATATACTTGAAAATATTTGGGCATAATAATGGCTCTTTTTAGTACTATTTCCTAACTAAATCCGGGCGGCTGCTTGCTTATATATCTACATTGGGCGGATTGGAAATAATACTTTTACAAATAAAAACTTTAAAATAAAACTTATTGACGGCCGCTCGCTCTGTCCTTCAGGGAGAGGGAGTCTTTTTTTGTTGTTGTGTGTTGTGTGGATTCGGGCAGAGTGACTGCTTCTGAAAGTTACTTTCGGCCTTGGGATTTGGGTTGCTTATTTATTTTGGTTGTTGTGTTTGCTTGAGGTAATTTGAAATCGAGGCGAGAATAACGGCTTATTATTTTTGATTTGGCCTTTTAAATCGGGCAGAAGAACTGCTCTTTTCACGATTTTTGGACCGGGGAAATAGGGTGGATACCTAGCTGGGGGCTAAGGCTCACTTCTACCGGTTGGTTTTGTGTTTGGAGGAGGTTTGACAGGGTTTCGAGGCTTTTTGAGGTGATCGCTCACTATCTCGCTTCACTCTCTATTTCTCCAGCGTAACGAGAATGCGGAGAATTTTTATTGCTGAAATTCTGTGTTGAAGGCGGACCCCAAGGCCTCTATTTATAGGCTGGATTGAGGGACACTGAGGGAATTAAATTTCCTTCATTAAGCATCAATCAATTGTACCAATCGCAGACAAATTTGGACATTACGACCACTGTTAAAGAAGCTGGGAGCCGGGAAGGCAATTTTGGGCGCTAGGAAGCTTAATCTTGGTGCCATGCCAAGATTTCATATGGATGGTGCCAACTTTTTCATAGTTTCCAAATTTTGCACTTTGAACCCTGCATTTCATTCTTTTGCGCATCCTGCTTTGTCCTTTTGCACTTTTAACCCTGTAACTTGACATTTGTTAATGTTTTAACAGGTCTTAATATTTTATGTCATGTCACATACCAGGGGTACGAAATTAGGGTGTCTACAATAATGGAGTACGATGGACCATTATAACATGAAAACACGCTACGCCTATTGACGAAATGGTATAATTGAGTACGATGGACCATTATAACATGAAAACACGCTACGCCTATTGACGAAATGTTATAATGGACTACGATGGACCATTATAACATGAAAACATGCTACGTAACGTAACGTAACGTAATATAACTTAACGTAACGTAACGTAAAGTAACTTAACTTAACGTAACGTAACGTAACTTAACTTAAGTTAACTTAACTTAACTTAACGTAACGTAACATAATGTAAGTTAACTTAACGTAACGTAACGTAACTTAATGTAACGTAGCGTAACGTAACGTAACTTAACGTAAGTTAACGTAACGTAACGTAACGTAACTTAACTTATCTAACTTAAGCGTAACGTAAGTTAACTTAAAGTAACGTAATGTAACGTAACTTAATGTAACGTAACGTAACTTAACTTAACTTACATGAATATGTCATTCTCCAAGATGATATTGTATAGAATGATGAGCACAATAGATTCTGGTTACTTTTTTGTCTCGGCCCGATTCGATCAGGTAAAACCCAATCAGATCAAATATTTTTTCAAAATTTCGTTTAGCGGGTTACCCTAATTGGAAAACACCTCAATTTGTTCACGAGAATGCATCAATTCGTTTAGCGGGTTACCCTAATTTTAAATTCTGAAAATATTTAGCGACGGAAAATTTCATTGCTGGAATTAAATTGAAATTAAATTATGAAAATATTTAGTGACGGAATGTGCTAGAGACATGCAACACAGTATGACCACATGCAAATTCAAATTTACTCTATTTATACAATTTTGTTATTATTTTCTTAAATATATAAATTAATGTGAATATTTTAATTTTTGTAATTATATTGATGCTAATCATTTTAATGAATGATATTATATTATTAAATTATTTTAATAAATGAATGATATTATAATCATTTTAATGAATGATATTTTAGTATTAAATTAATATTTGAAATGTTAATTTATTAATATAATATCAATAATTAAAATGATTAGCATCAATATAATTACAAAAATTAAAATATTCACATTACAACTTAACTTAACGTAACTTAAATTAACGTAACTTAACTTAACGTAATGTAAGTTAACTTAACTTAACTTAACGTAACGTAACGTAACGTAATGTAAGTTAACTTAACATAACATAACGTAACTTAACGTAACCTAATGTAACTTAACGTAACGTAACGTAACTTAACTTAACTTAACGTAACTTAACGTAGCGTAACGTAACGCGTAATGTAAGTTAACGTAACGTAACGTAACGTAACTGAACGTAATGTAACTTAACGTAACGTAACGTAACGTAAGTTAACTTAACTTAACGTAATGAAAACACGCTACGCCTATTGGCAAAATGTTATAACTTAACGTAACGTAACGTAATGTATCGTAACGTAACTTAACGTAACTTAACGTAACGTAAGGTAACTTAACGTAACGTAAGGTAACTTAACGTAATGTAATGTAACGTAACTTAACTTACGTAACTTAATGTAACGTAAGTTAACGTAACGTAACATAATTTAATGTAACGTAACTTAACGTGACGTAACGAAACGTAACTTAACTTAACGTAATGTAACTTAACGTAACGTAACGTAACGTAACTTAACTTAACTTAACGAAACTTAACGTAAAACGTCTCTTGATGCAAAATATGGAAATCGGTAGAGTCGACAAAAAAGACCTAGCTCATCCAAAAAACAGTGAAATTGCACAAATTGAATTGTCGTGGCTTTGTTCAATTTAGTTTAAACTCGATCTAGATTTGAGCGGTTGAGATCGATTTGATATTTTACGAATATAGGGTGGGCAAACAGATTCTGGTTACATTTCTGTTTCGACCCGACCCAATCAGGTAAAACCCAATCGGATCAAATATTTTTTCAAAATTTCGTTTAGCGGGTTACCCTAATTGGAAAACACCTCAATTTGTTCACGACAATGCATCAATTCGTTTAGCGGGTTACCCTGATTTTAAATTCTGAAAATATTTAGCGACAGAAAATTTCGTTGCTGGAATTAAATTGAAATTAAAATTTGAAAATATTTAGCGACGGAATGTGCTAGAGACATGCAACACAGTATGACCACATGCAAATTCAAATTTACTCTATTTATATAATTTTGTTATTATTTTCTTAAATATATAAATTAAGTTGTAATGTGAATATTTTAGTTTTGTAATTATATTGATGCTAATCATTTTAATGAATGACAGTATATTATTAAATAAATATTTCAAATATTAATTTAATAATAAAATATCATTCATTAAAATGATTATAATATTCTATATATATATATATATATATATATATATATATATATTATTAAATACAAAAACAAATATTTCATTATTTATTTTAAATACAAAGGGATTAATTTAATAATAAAATATCATTCATTAAAATGATATATATATATATATATATATATATATATATATATATATATATATATATATAGGAAATATTAATTTAATAATATAATATCATTCATTAAAATGATTAGCATCAATATAATTACAAAAATTAAAATATTCACATTAATTTATATATTTAAGAAAATAATAACAAAATTATATAAATAGAGTAAAATTATATTCTGTACCAGCACCCACATTCTGCATTTTGTCTATCACCTGCTCTCAGCCACCACTTGATTCAACATTTTTCTTAGATCCCACTGCGACCCAACCACTTAAAAACCCCAATATGACGCCCTACTCATGGGTCCTATCATAGTATGACCTATTTTTGGGTGATGGTGGTACCGGTAGAATTGGTGGTGATAATAAAATAATAATAAAAATATTATATGATCATGTTCCCGAAAAATTAAAACTCCCTCCACCGCCAACCCCAAAATCCCCAAATATTCATATTACCGCCAAAAACAATCTTCCCTTAGTGAAATCCCTAAATCAACTATCCAAATCTATTCATTCCAAGCCGCCCCTTCATCTTTTCGTCTCCGGCGAATCACCAAGCTCATCATCTTCTTCACCTTCGCCTGCAAATCAACAGCCACATCCCCAGCCGCTCTTCCCCAAAATCGAAGAGCCAGTAATGGAAGGTCTCCCAAGCAGCTGGCTTCATCCTCCATATCCGCCCCCTTCATCTTCTCGCCATAGCCCAGCCGGCTTCACCAAATCCTCCACACCCACCATGGCTGGCCGCGATTTCTACACCATCTACAAACCCAGCCGCCATCTTCACAGTCGGCCCATGTTCGTGCCCCTTCAAATTATTCACCAATGTCTCATGTCTGTCCCAGCCAAACCCGTCACTGCCGTCGACCCCTTCCGTTCATGTTCTCCCCTCCATCTGCACATCGATCTGTCACCCATCTCCTTACTAGCCGAATCTTCTTCCAACCGGCCTCCTTCGCTTCACCACCTATCGCCATCATCTCCAATCATCATCTCCATCTTCTCCCGCCATCCCCAGTTCTGGCTATCTTCATTGGAGCCCCAGCGCCATCTTCGTCTTCCCCGTTCAAATCGCCAGCCATAATGTTCTTGGTCTCCAAGCACAATTTCCCTTTCCTGTTCGTTTCCCCCATATAGCAACCGATATCTTTCATCTCTGAATCCGGCATCATCACCTCAAGCAACCGCTGCTCCAGCTCCAGCAACACGCCTCCACAACAAATCCAAGTTTGGAATAATTGAAATCCCCCATATTGCAACACAAGTAAGATCTGTCATATTTTTCTGTTGGATTAACTGCTAAAATTATCTAAATTCATTGATTTGAAAAAGTCAGCTCATTGAATTCTTTTATAATTTGTTCTAATATAGAAAATTGCCACTCTTCACAGTAGTGTAAGGATTTGATCATTGATTGGAAAATTTTGGTGATTGCTAAGATTAGTGTTTATTCTCCAAAAATTGCGATTGTGGGTATTGACACTAGCAAAGAGTTAGGTTGATTTATTATGTAGTAAGGATGTGATGTTATTAGTTTGCTCTATGATTGCTGAATTTTCATAATGCCTTTTTAATGCCCAATTGGTTAAAACTACTGTCATGTTTAATTGCTTAGAATTGGGAGTATTATGCAAAAACTTGTTGGTATACTCTGGTTATACCTGCACAAATTGGTGTTGTCTTTTAATTTAAAAGTTGAAATTTTTTGGTGAATTGTTGGCTGGGGATGGTTTGGTAATTGAATTTTTTGCGTTAATATATGTAATTTATTGGTGATACTATTTCAGTTGAAACTTTAGGTATGTGACTGTTACGAATTGGAACCAAGACGATACCTTTGTAAAACCAAAACCAATGGTTTGGTAAGGTTTCAATTTTTGATTGCAAAGAAACTGGTATATGCAGTTGAGTTTCAGTTTCTACCTAAAATCCAGAACAGTTCACGCAACCACACTGAGCATAAGGTGTATAAATAGTAAACGTCCAACAAAATGGTCAGTTTTTTACTTTTTGAATTATTATTGATTATACAGTTAGCTTCTTTGTGGATGTTGGTATGGGTACTTTCTGGAGAGTTTTGGTTACAGATACTTGTAGTGAATGAAAGTGGATTACTTTCTTTCTCTCTCTCGCTCTCTTTCATCGCTTTCTTTGACACTGGACTGCTTATCCTTCATCCTCTATATTCTCATTACTTCTCAATAAAAGTTCATTTTTGGTAAAAGGTATGGCCTATCATGTCGGTTACTTGTTAATTACAAAAGATTATTGGGTTATTGTAGTAAATAGGGCCTTTTGTTTCAGATATTTGATTTGACAATTGTTCTGGTGGTGGGACCTTTTGTATCCGTTGGCGCTTTGTTTGCCATAGTTTATTCTTCCCTAAATGCGAAAATACTACAGCATGCGAAATCATAAAAATTCTAAAAGTGAAACCTGGGAATTGAGATAAGAACAAAAATATGTTCTCAAGATGCCATCCAAGGCAAGCCTTAGGCACTGTTCTTTAGTTCTCAGTCTGTTTGATATTAATTCTTAAACCTAAACCACAACTCTAAACACTAACTTAACCGTAATACCTAAACCTAAACCTAAACCTAAACCTGAACCATAAACCATAAACCTAAATCGTAACACTAACCTTAAACCTAAACATAACACTAACCCTAAACCTAACCTAACCCCAACCACACCCCCAACCCCACCCCACCCCCACCCCCAACCCCACCCCCACCCCCAACCCCAACCCCAACCCCATCCCCATCCTCATCCCCAACCCCAACCCCACCCCCACCCCCACCCCTAACCCCAACCCTAACCCTAAAACCTAAACCTAAACCTTAAACCTAAAACCTAAACCTAAACCTAAACCAAAACCTAAACCTAAACCTAAACCTAAACCTAATTCGTAAAACTAACCTTAAACCTAAACCATAACACTAACCCTAAACCTAAACCTAACCCCAACCCCAACCCCAACCCCACCCCCACCCCCAACCCTAACCCCACCCCTAACCCCAGCCCCACCCCCAATCCCCAACCCCACCCCCACCCCCAACCCCAACCCCAACCCCAACCCTAACCCTAAAACCTAAACCTTAAACCTAAAACCTAAAACTTAAACCTTAAACCTTAAATCTTAAACCTTAAACCTAAACCTAAACCTAAACCTAAACCTAAACACTAAACATAAACCATAACACTAAACCTAAACCATAAACCTAATTTGGTTCCTTTTTGTTTTATATAAAATTCATTAACCTTTAAGTTAATTCATTATTGTATAAATATACTTGGCAGGTTTGTAGGTGCATACCATACGCCCGGAAAATGGATTAGGGAGTATTGGCGACGTCGAGTACTCCGTGAGATTTGGCCCTCGTTTAAAAAGTTGCCCAACGAGGAGAAGGACAATATTTGGGAGGCCTTCAAGGTAATGTCTTAATATTTTTTTTTTATTAAATGTTAGTTTGTAATTAAAAATGTTATAATTCTATTTTTATATTGTAGATGAAATATACATGGGAGGAGGACCAGGAGGTCTATGAGGAGGCCACGATGCGTATGGTACATATGCTAGTGTAAATTTAGTGTATTAATGTTTAAACATTGATTTATGTACGTTTGTTAGCTGGGTAGCCATGTTGATGCTATGAAATCCATGGTTGTAGTTTAATTGACTTTGAAACCAAAAAAGATAATTGTATGTACGTTTGGGGGGTGTTAGTGTAAATAGTAAGAAATAAAGAGGTGTTAGTGTAAATTTAGTGTATTAATGCTTAAACATCGATTTATATACGTTTGTTAGTTGGGTAGCCATGTTCATGTTATGAAATCCATGGTTTTAGTTTAATCGACTTTGAAAGTAAAGAAGATAACTATATGTACGTTGGGGGTGTTAGTGTAAATGGTAAGAAATAAAGGGGGTGTTAGTGTAAATTTAATGTATTAATGCTTAAACATCAATTTATGTACGTTTATTAGCTGGGTAGCCATGTTGATGCTATGAAATCCATGGTTGTAATTTAATTGACTTTGAAACAAAAAAAAATAACTGTATGTACGTTCATGGGTGTTAGTGAAAATGGTAAGAAATAAAGGGGTGTTAGTGTAAATTTAGTGTATTAATGCTTAAACATCGATTTATGTACGTTTGTTAGCTGGGTAGCTATGTTGATGCTATGAAATCCATGGTTGTAGTTTAATTGACTTGAAACCAAAAAAGATAACTGTATGTACGTTGAGGGGTATTATTGTAAATGGTAAGAAATAAATGGGTGTTAGTGTAAATTTAGTGTATTAATGCTTAAACATCGGTTTATGTACGTTTGTTAGCTGGGTAGCCATGTTGATGTTATGAAATCCATGGTTTTAGTTTAATTGACTTTGAAACCAAAGAAGATAGCTGTATGTACGTTGCGCGGGTGTTAGTGTAAATGGTAAGAAATAAAGGGGTGTTAGTGTAAATTTAGTGTATTAATGCTTAAACATCGATTTATGTATGTTTGTTAGCTGAGTAGCCATGTTGATGCTATGAAATCTATGGTTTTATTTTAATTGACTTCGAAACCAAATAGGGTGTGTTCGTGTAAATGCTGTGAAATTATATTGTTTGGTTTAACTAAAGTAATTATAATGATTGTAGGAAAGGGAATATGACGACGTTAGTTTTCTTGATGTGTTTGTTAGTACACATACTAGGCCAGGTTCCTTCGTCGATGACCCTCCGCAGTGGGTTGATGATAGATCATCATCTATATTTGTAAGTAAACTTTAATTGAAAGACTTTCTTTTGAATATGTAAATTTATTTGTGTATATGATAATATTTGTTTGTTTTATTGACAGTCTGGATATAAGACATCGGTATTGGAGGAAGATGATGATCCTACGCATCCCCCTACGTAACCCTTTCCATTTAATCCTCAGGTTTGAAAAGAAATCACACTTGAAGGACGTAAAAAGAGGGGAGATAGAGTGCACAGAATGGGGGAGATACATTTAATCCTCATTGTTTGATTTTGCATGTATATATTTGGTACTTCTATGTAATAACATTTAGAGTTTGAGGTTAATTTTTAAATTGGTTTTATATTATTGTTTATTTTGTATCTTCAGTTTTGTATTAATTGTTATATTATCAAGTACAAAAATTTATAATTATAGTATTTTGTGTATTTTTTTTTATTTTTTTTCATTATTAGTGATGGAATTTTTCGTTGCTGAAATTAAATTTTAATTAACTTTTAAAAGCCTTTAGCGACGAGATTTTCCGTTGCTGAAATTAAATTTTAATTAACTTTTAAAATCCTTTAGCGACGGAAATTTCCATTGCTGAAATTAAATTTTAATTAACTTTTAAAAGTCTTTAGCGAAGGAAATTTCCGTCACTAAAATTAAATTTTAATTAACTTATAAATACCTTTAGCGACGGAAATTTCCGTCACTAAAATTACATTTTAATTAACTTATAAATACCTTTAGTGACGGAAATTTCCGTCGCTGATATTAACCTTTAGCGACGGAAATTGGTTGATCCGTCGCACATCTGCAACGCGTGATCACCGACGGCCCACCAACAAAAAAATTCCGTCGCTGGGAGCCATTAGCGACGAAATTCTGACTTTAGCGACGGAAAATTCTGTTGCTAAAGGTCATTTTTCTAGTAGTGATGCATGTCAAACAATATAGATCTTTTTTATGCATTTCCTTTTTTAAGTTGAGTGATGTAAAACACTACCCAATCACCGAATCGAAGAATATGCACCCTCGACACTTGACAACGAACACGGAAATTAAGAACTTAAGATGGAAAACATTTGAAAGTAATGGATAGATTGAGCCCCTATTCGCAATTGAATAGGAACTTGGGGTGCAATCGCGAACCGACAACCCAATTGTTAACAACCTACGATCACTGAACGTCACAAGCTCTCGAATCAACTAGATTGATAAGTTTGGGGTTGAGATTCTAATCCTAGAAACCTCACAACCCTCAATTAAGAGCAACACTCATAAGAGCAAACAATGATCTAAGATACATTGATTTAATTAATCATATATCATCTTATTACATCATTTGATCGTGCCTTTTATAGGCTACAAATACTCAAAATAAACTGCAGATTCGTGCACTAGGGGAATTTCAAAGGTTGGGTGGAGATTACAATGATATTGACTTAAAGCTGAAAATACCAAAAGCTGGAAATGAGGTGTGGCGATTGTTGGTTTATGCCCTAAAGGCAAATCTATTTCTCCAAATATCATTATTTATTGAGGTATTTATTTATTATGTATTGTTTGTTTATTCATAGTAATGCCTCACAAAGCCCTTAGAATAAATATGTTATTATTAAATATCCCTGGTCGAGTATTATTATTAATAAGGGTAATAATAATACACGAAGACTAGTATATGTTGAGACTCATAAAGTTGATATAAGTCTACACATGGGTGCATGTTAGGTGTAACGGCGTACTCGATCGACCCCATGAGAATACTACGTGGATCGTTACATAAGTGTCATAAGCGATTCTCATAGTGACAAATATGTTCGTTGTCCGTTGATTTGAAGTCGTTATATACCCTTGATGAGGAGTTGTATATTTTGATACCGATAAACGTCGTTCTGTAACAAGGTGATTATAAAGTTGGATATTAGATATGCCACGAATTATATTGAGGGATATGAACGATGTAGATGGACTTTGTCCCTCCTACATAACATGAGTATAATATTTTTTAGCCCCTTGATGAGTGAGACTTAAGTAAATGCATGGTCGTGCTCAAATAAATTAATATGAGATATTGAGTTTATTTGTTTATTATATAAGTCTACTCGGAGATCAATAAATCAAGATTAAACTTTAACAAGGATGACACGTTCCATGCATTATGTTTAATCAAATATTTGGACAAAGGAAAAAGAACTATTTTGGTCATAATCAATTATTTGTAATCACTGATAATTCATATTACTTGGGTAGTGATGATGTATTGCTAGATGACACTCATTGTTTATAATTAATTGTATATTTGATTTAGTAATTAATTATTGCCAACATAATTTAGGAAACTATTTGGTCACATACTTAGAATGAGTTGCATTGTAATTTATTTGTGTCATTAATCAGATTAATGGGCTCAAGGTAAAATAAAATGGAGACCACAATATAGTCCTAGTTAGACTAGAACTTATAATGACCGGCCCATATCTCTCTTTCCTATATACATATAAGAGTCTTCTTAAAGGAGTGTTAGACACACAAAAGGAATTTAGGGTTTGGTAAAACACTAAATTCATTATGAGAAAAATTAGGGATTAGTTCTTCGTTAGACGAAAGATTTCATACTTTGATTCATCAATTGTTTAGCACAGAATTATTGGATTAATACTGTTCAATCCATTCGTGTGGATACCATAGAGAAGTCACGCAAATTGTTTGTTGCGGTGATCGTGATTCAAATGTGACTCTATTGAAGATTGATCGTTCCAATATTTGGGTATGCATCATAAATCTAATTTATATTAATTCGCTTGGATCTTGGGATGATTTTTAAATTATAGTTTTGATTTTCCGCCTTGTTAATTTCGATTAAAATCCCAACAGCGATCGCCTAGGGCGATCACGCCATAAGCAGATTGTTTTTTTGTTGATTTATTGGTGCGACAAAACTTTCCTTTAGCTTCCCAAACTTGACTCTTAAGCCCCTCCATTTTTAAAGTGTCAATCCTTGACCCTATGATCACATCAGCCTTCTTCTTGAAAATAATTTGTCCTCGAATCTATACGTGAAACTATATGATTCGCCCTTGAGACGAGAGACATCCAATCTGCCCATTGCGTAGAGAAGAAAAAACCATCTATAATTTGCTTCATAAACCAAGAAACCGATGGAGTTGGAGGTTCGAAATCTAATGTATCTTCATAGACATGGAACAATTTTAATTTTCGCGAACCGCTATCTCATTTGTCTCTTTTTTTGAGTTCTTCTTTCTCAAACTTCTCTTTCTCAATCTTTTCTTTTTCAACTCTTTCTACCCTTTCTTGCTCAATGTTTTTTTCTTCCTCCTTCTAACTTCTTTCTTTTTCAACTCTTTTTTTTTTTTCAATCCACTTTTTTTTTCTCTTCTTTCAATTTCAAGCCTCTCATTTTCAAGTTTTTCTGTCTCAATCATCAACACCTTCGTAGTATTTAGATCCTCCCTCATTGCAATCACTTCTTTTTGATAGAGCTCCATTGTTGTTAATGGTGCAAGTGTGATTTTCTTTTGATTTAACACAAAAAAAACCTATTGAAAGCATCATGTTTGACTTGGCGATCAACTAACCATGATAGGCCAAGCACCAATTGTCCATCTAGACCCGACACCACTTCAGACCAAACTTCATCCTTATACCCTCCCATGGAGAAAGGAATTAGAGCTTGCCTAATTCGCCTATTATCCTCATTATCATAAAGCCATTCGACACGAATTCCCAATTCTTCGACAACTTCCTTGCTTACCAAATTAAAATCAGCATATACATTTATTTTTAATTCACATATTGTGCTTCAGATGTAACAATGAGAATGAAAAATTCGACCACGATTCACCATAATGAATGAGTAAATTTCAAAGTGAAATGCAATTCACAATGAAAGTAAGAAGAGAAAATGAAAATCAATGGGTAAATTGAAAAATTTTGTCTTTTTTTTTCTTTCAATTCAACACTTTTTTTTTCTTTCAATTTTCTAGAGACTTCGTTTAAGAGAAGAAGAGGAAGAATGAACGAAGAATGAATGAAAATATAACGAAAGATTAGACGAAAATTCGGGTTACCTCTTCGATTGGCTATGATACAAATTGATGTGAAACACGACCCAAGCACCGAATTGAAGAATATGCACCCTCGACACTTGACAACTGATGATGCAAAAATATCATCATAACGGGGGTGGTGCCAAAATTCATGGTCGTACTTGAATCGTCCATTGACTGGATCGGTCGTCAAATCGTGTCTGAATATCTGGCTAAGTGTAGGTCTGCAAAACTGTAGAAGAGAGAGCCCCCGTAGTATGAGCTAGTATGGTTTATTTATACCTGAGGGGTTAGGGTTGGCTTGTCACGCATGGGTCCGACCTGAAGCATTCAGTAGACATGTATAGCATAGTGGGTTAGGTGTAGTAGAGAGCCTCCTTGCCTAAGTGAGGCCCAAATGCCTTTTGAGGTAGAATAAAAATATGCACTTCAGTAGCCCCCTTGTCCTTATTCCTTGGGATTTATCTCAAGGGTAAGGAGTATAATTTTCTGACAAGCAAGACATCTACCCAACTGCGAGATACTCGAGTGGGAGGATAAAATAAAGCTCGACCGCGAGATGCTAGAGCGGGAGGATAATCTACTCAATTAGGAAACACTCGAGCAAGAGGATAATATGAAGCTTAACCGCGAGATGTTTGAGCGGGAGGATAATCTACTCAACCGCGAGATACTCGAGTGGGAGGATAATCTACTCAACCACGAGATGCTCGAGCGGGAGGATAATCTACTCAACCGCGAGACGCTTGAGCGGGAGGATAATGTACCTCAACGTAGTGAGGGTCTTTAAGAAAGCCAACAACCTCAACATGGTGAGGGTCTTAGAGGAATCTAACAACCTCAATGTGGTGAGCGTCTTCGTGGAATATAGCAGCCTCACCATGGTGAGGGTCTTCAAAAATCCAGCAGGCTCACCGTGGTGAAGGTCTTTGAGAAATTCAGCAGCCTCACCGTGGTGAAGGTCTTCAAGAAATCTAGCAACCTCATCGAGGTGAGGGTCTTCAAAAAGCGAAATGCTCTAGCGAGAAGCTAAGCCGTGGGATGCCCAAACGGCAAAAAACGTAGTATGATCGGTTTCTACTATTTTATTAGTGGTCATATTAAACCTCATTCCCATAAAAGACAAGTTGATCTGGCGAAAAATGTTTTTCAGAACTCAATGAAAGCTCCAATGAACCTTCATTCCATATTTCATTCATATTCTGCCAGATTTACTTGGAAACAAAAATCCAGAATATTTTGTCATGTTACCTTTACTTCTCTCAAGTCTAACATTGCAGGTACATAACATTTTGATAATGGTTGCTCTAGGCATATGACATGTTCCAAAGAATATTTGGAAAATTATAAAAACGTCAAAGCTGGGTGTGTGACATATGGTGGTGGTGTACAAGGAAAATAATTGGTAAAGGTATTCTAAATTCTTGAATTAAATAATATGTATCATCTTGAAGGTTTGATTCCTAATCTGATAAGTATTAGTCAATTATATGATAATAACATGTATGTTAGATTCAACAAAGAAAAATGTGATGTTTTTAATAAAAATAACTTATGTATTTTATCATGCATTAGATCTAATGATAATTGCTATCTTGTTGCTAACATAATAACTTGTCATTGTTCTTTCATAAATGAAATTGACTTATGGCATAAAAAACTTGGTCATATGAGTACTAAGAAACTAGAAGAACTTATTAGACATTAAGCTGTTAGAGGTTTGCCAAAATTAAATAGCAAAGCAATGAAAATATGTGGTGCATGTCAAAAGGGTAAACAAACCAAAGCTTCACATAAAAGTATTCAAAATTGTGCTTCTTGATGTTTTGAATTGGTTCATACTGACCTCATGGGACCAATTGAAGTTGAAAGCTTAGGTGGTAAAAAGTTTACTTTTGTTTGTGTTGATGATTTTTCTAGATTTACATGAGTATTCTTTATTAGAGAAAAATCTGATACTTATAATCTTACTATTGTGAAACTTAGATCTGACTATGGTAAAGAATATGAGAATTCATCATTCTCATCTTATTGTGATAAAAAAGAAATTTTACACTAATTTTCTGCTCCTAAAACCCCTCAACAAAATGGAGTAGCTGAAAGAAAAAATAGGACCCTACAAGAAATGGCTCGTGTTATGCTTAATTCTAAGAATTTGTCTTAAAGATTTTGGGTAAAAGCTTTAAATACTTCTTGTCATATTATTAATCGTGTGTATCTAAGACCTGGTAGAAATATGACTCCTTATGAAATTCTAAAAGGAAACAAACATACTATAAAGTATTTTCATGTTTTTGATAGTATTTGTTACTTGCTAAATGATAGAGAGCATCTTGCTAAATTTGATTCTAAAAGTAATAAGTGCGTGTTTATGGGATATGCTACAAATAGCCGTGCCTATAAAGTATTCAATCATAGGACAATAACTATTATGGAATCTATGAACATTGTCCTTGATGATCTATCTGATTTGGGTAGAAAAAGTGCTGATGATCAAGTTGATGATCTACTAGAAAGTCTACAAACTTCAGAATCTGAAGTTATTCCAAGTGAAGAAACTGTTTCAAAGAATGTTGGAACGAATGAAGGCTCCAATGTACCTTCATCGGGGACTTCATTGAAGAATGCTGAAACTTATTCTAATTCTAATGAAGAAAAAAACATTACGAACAGATCAAAAGACATTCCTAGCAGAATTCAAAATGATCACCCTTCCAGTTTGGTGATTGGTGAAGTGAGTGTAGGTGTGCAAACAAAAGAAGATAAAAGGTTAGTTACAAAGACATGGTTAAACTTGCTTGTTTGTCCCTTGAATATTTGAAAATGCATACTTGTTGCTATGTTTCTGAAATAGAACCTAAAAATGTGGTAGAAGCTTTAAAAGATGAACCTTTGATAAATGTCATGCAAGATGAACTAGAACAATTTGTGAAAAATGATGTTTGGTATTTAGTTCCACGTCCTAAATCTACAAATGTTATAGCAACCAAGTAGATATTTAAAAATAAGTCTGATGAAAAAGGTAATGTGATTAGAAATAAAGCTCGTTTAGTTTCTCAATGATACACTCAAGTGGAGAGAATTGATTTTAATGAAACCTTTGCTCAACTTGCTAGAATTGAATCCATTACATTGTTGTTAGCTATTGCATGTTATTTAGGTATTTCATTAAAACAAATGGATGTTAAAAGTGCTTTCTTGAATAGTGTGTTAAATGAAGAAATCTATGTAGAACAACCTAAAGGCTTTGAAGGCTCTTTTAAGCCAGATCATATTGATAGACTTAAGATAGCTCTTTATGGTTTGAAACAAGCTCCTAGAGCTTGGTATGGTGGATTAACTGATTACCTACTTAAAAATGATTTTAAAAGAGGAGAGGTTGATAAAACTTTGTTTATTCAAAAATTTAATAAAGAAATTCGTATTGCTCAAACATATGTAGATGATATAATTTTTGGTTCCACATCTGATTCTATGTTAAAACAATTTGTAAATGGAATGACTTCTACATTTGAGATGGGTATGATTGGTGATTAATTTTTTTTTTTTTTTTGGTATGCAAATTAAACAAACTAAAGATGGTATTTTTCTCTCACAAGCTAAGTATGCTAAAAATTTGGTTAAGAAATTCAAAATTGAGAATGCTGCTCATAAAAAGACTCCTATGTCTTCCAAAGTCAAGGTTAGTTGAGATGATAATGGTAAAGATGTTAGTAATACCCTCTATAGAAGTATGATAGCTAGTTTACTTTACTTGACTGCTAGTCGTCCAGATCTTATGCATTGTGTATGTGTTTGTGCTAGATATCAAGCAAACCCCAAGGAATCTTACCTTATGACCTTAAAAAGAATTATTATATATGTCAAAGGAACTTCAGAATTAGGGATTTGGTACTCCAAATATACAAATACTAATTTAATTGGTTTTAGTGACTCTGATTGGGCTGGTGATGTGTATGATAGAAAAAGTACCTCTGGTGGTTGTTTGTACCTTGGAATTAACTTTGTGTCTTGGTATAGTAAGAAACAAAATTGTGTTTCTCTTTCTACTGCTGAATCTGAATATGTGGTAGTTGGTAGCAGTTGTACTCAGTTGCTCTGGATGAATCAAATGATTGAGGATTATGGTTTGCATAGTCACTCATTACTTATATATTGTGATAATAAAAGTGCTATTGATATATCAAAGAATCATGTGCAACATTCTCGAACTAAGCACATTGACATTAGACATCATTTCATTCGAGATCTATTAGAAAAAAATATCATACGTATAGAATTCATAAGAACTGAAAATCAACTTGCAGATATATTTACCGAGCCATTAGATTATGAGAGATTTTCCACCCTATGGAGATCTCTTAGTGTTTGCATTTTATAATATTAGTTGTCAATGTGGTTACATTCGTGATCACATTTGTATACACTGTATATTTCTTAGGCTTTTTATTTATTTATTTTATTTTATTAGGCATAATTGTATTGCATTGCACAACTATTCTTCTTAATTTCTTCTATGAATTTCACCTTCAAAGAATCTTTTTTTTTTCTACAACTTGAATTGATTTTTCTCAGAAAGCTTATGCTTGATCATAATGTTTCCTACAAAAAGTTTATAGCTCATTTGGTGTTAGTTATATCCAATAAAGGAAAGAGCTTTCAAATTTCATAGAAATTTTCTGGTCGGTTCACAATATATATATATACACGTTATCCATTTTGACTAGTTATTTTTTTACTATATAAATATAGGTTTTTCGATAGAAAATGTGGGTTGAAATAGGTCGACTCGTTCTGACCCGTTACCCATTTTGACCCAACTCATTTCGACTCGTTTAATATAGCGGGTTTGACTCAACTCATACCCGACCCAACTCACTCAATCGCCAGCCCTACCCATAATTAAAGTAGGATGAAAAAATAAGGGTAAAGTTGTAAAAGTGTTGTTCTAAAATAGAAAGTTTCAAACAAGACAATTATTTTGAAACGGACGAAAAAAGAAAGCAAGACAATAATTTGGGAACGGAGGAAGCATTACGGAAATTTCCTTTTTGTCCTTGACTTCGTGTAAAAAATAATAATTTTTTTCCCTTAAACCCTTATAAATATCTATATTATAATACAACTTGGGAAACACGCTCGCAATTGACTTGAGATAAAGAGCGGCTGAGATCAATTCATTTACCGATATCATACGGTCTCAATTTCGTCTAGATTTCACATGTGCGAAGAGCAGTTATGCAACCCCTCTCCAACTCCCCCACTTCTCCCTGCCGATATCCAACTTCCCCTCTCTTTCCCCTCCTTTCTCGCTTCACAACCATCTCTCTCTTCCCTAGCTCTCTCATGTCCCTTTTCATGATTCAAAATCCGACAGAGCCATATCCCCCTTCCACGCACAAGCACTGATTTTCAAGTCTAGGGCTTGTAATCTTAATCTCTCTGTTCCAATACTGACATCCTCCCCTACTTGCGCCGTGCCATAAGCACGAGCACAAAGACTAGTATACAAATAATACTTCGATTGTTCCAAAATAATTGTTATAGTTTTTTTTCGTCTATCACAAAAAAAAAAAAAATAATAATATATATATATATATATATATATATATATATCTTGTTTAAACGTTTCTTTTTTATGACAACACTTTTACCACTGTACCTTTAGTTTTTCTTACTACTCTAATTATGTGTCACATATTAACACACACATGGTCTTTAAAGTAATTACACATTATACTAATATTAATAAAAATTTAATTTTTTTCTTTGATTCGTGTGTTTGGTCAAATAAGACAATAATTTTTGGATATATATAGTTGTTTTTAAATACCCGGCCAATGTAGTTGGTTGGTCAAAAAGAGAGGTCACCTATTATACCCAGCCCCTCCTTCAAAAATGCAAGTTATATTTCGTTAAACATGTTAGGTTCCGTCAGATTTAACAAAGACTAAGACTGAATTCAAGAAAAAAATTGCTGACATACTTAACGAAACCTAGCGAACAAAAAAACTAAGAGGAAAAATTGCAGCACATTCAAGAGGTGGGCAGCCGGACCTTTGGAAAAGTAATAATATTTATTTATTTATTTTATTTTTAAATCCTTTTTCACTTCTCCATTAGGTTCCATTAAGTTTGTTATATTTCATTAACTCTTTTAGCCTCTTTTTTTACGATTCCGTCATCGCTAAGACGGAGGGATAACCGTTTCATTATGTCTTTTGATTTTTTGAAGGACCGACCGTCTGTCTTGGCTGGCCACTCAATTTTTTATCTTTAGTTTTCCATTAAGTCTATTAGCCTCTTATTTTCTAGTGATTCAGTTCAAATCTTCGTAAAATCTGACGAAAACTTTACGGAAAGTATCCATTATTCATCAAGGGGTGAGGTGTTGGCCAACCCACTAAAATATACACTTTAAAGATAAAAACAAATTAAAAATATAGCATTCAAAATATTAGAAATGAGAATTACCGTATAATAGTTATAGATCATAATACATAAAAGGACAATATTTAATACATCACCTATAAAATATGTAATACATTATTTTTTTGTTATAAAAATAATATATTACCCTTAACAAAAATAAAACAAAAAAAATTGAACACTGCCATCGAACCACCACCAACCGCCCAACCGCCTACCAACCCCACCACCTCCCCCAACCCTCCCACACCGTCTGGGCCAAGCCCAATCCCTCCCCCAGTTCCAGCCCACCCACCAGCCCCTCCCACAGTCCCAAGCCCAGCCCCACCCGTCTGCCCCTCACTCAGTCCTTCCCTCACCCTTCCCACATGGACTGGGCCTCCCCCAGTCCCTCCCTCACCCAACCCACACCCCAGTCCAACCTCCTGCCCCTCTTCCAGCCCGCCCAACCTCCACCACCATTTTCGCCCAGAAAAAAAAATAGTTTTTTTATTTCATTTAATTAAAAACTAACTCTCGCCCAGCCCCATCACCTCCCGTCCACCTCTATCACTAATCTTATTTTTTTCATTAAATTATAAATTAAATAAAGGGCAAATTGATTTAAAAAAATCAAAACGTGATGTATTAAGTATTTTATAGATATTATATTAAATACCTATGTATATTAAACTGTGCGAAAGGCATATTGTCACTATTCTGGTGCTACATTAGGATAACATATGTGCTAATTTAGCACTTATCAAGTTATGATTGTAAAAGGTAAATTTATTCACAAGGCTAGATGATTATTGTTTTGCTTTGACTTCTTAAGTCAAACTTAAATTGATTGGTTATTTGTTAACTTTTTTTAAAACTATAATAAAATACGAAATTTGTAATACTTATTAGGAATAGATGATTAAGTTATATAGATTCAATTAGGGTGTCAAGTTGGGTATATTGTTAGGTTTGGGTAAAATCTAAACTTATTCATTAACTCATTAGTCATGATGGATAATCCGAATATTCCCAAACTTATTCAATTCTATTAACACCCAATATATAATGGATAATACCCATCAACTTTTACACTAAATTTTGGATAATCCTTTTATCTATTGTTAGAAAAAAAAACTATTTATCTTGTCAGCACTTTTAATTTAAAAAAAAAACCCATAATATGTCCCAAATGTATGTCCATTTTATAATGGAAAAAGAAGATAGTAAGAGATTAAGAACTAAAAATGATAGTCTTTCTTATAAACTCTATCTTACGTCAAGGTGATCAAAGGTTTTTCTTGGTTACTTCTAAGTATTTCTTATTATTGAATAATTTACATATTGCATTCTCATATAAAAACCCAACCCGTTATGATATCGAGGACTTATTACGTTACCCACCAACTTCATATTTGAAGTATTATCCATAATAATTTGTATCACATTCGCTGGCCTGATTCTCTCCACAAAATTATTTTAAAATTCAAATATCTTCTCCCTTGTTTTTATATACTCAGAAGCATTAAACGACTAGAAAATTATCTAATATCCTTTCTCTTTTGTCTTTCCCTCATCCGACCCAATAGTACAACTAGAGGTGGCAAATATTATCCATGCCCATATACCCGCTCGGACCGCCCGCTAATCGATGGGTATATGCACATGAATATTGTAAAAAATTTGTCACCATCAGAGTCAATACTTGATTCCAAAAAAATTCTATAAATAGAAAGAAGCAAGCACATATGATGGAGCTAATCAATTTTGACATTTTCAATTCTATAAAATGGGAAGAATTTTTCCAAATGGCTGCAGAGAATATCTGTACAAGACCACATGATCAAGATTCAAGAAAAGTAAAACAGTGCAAGCCCTTTCTTTCCCGAAGATGACGACTCATTGGGCTCAACAGACTTACTACCTGTTTGGGCTTTCATATCATTTTCCCATGTGGCCTCCTCTGACACACACCAGCCCACAAAGATAGAAAAGATGTGAGATCAACCAACCTGGCAACCAGTCATGTCTATACACTAAATTTTTAAAAAAAATTAATTTATTGTTTTGTTTAATGTTTACAAAGTTATTTAGTGATGTTAAAGTAATACAACTTGTTTTTTTCCATCCTAAATTTGTTCCGAGGCAATTTTTTTTGCTCGCCGAGCCTTTTGCTAGCCTGAGAGAATTTGTGTCTGATGAGAGTCTAACACATAAAATTCCGTAAAATTGATCGATCGATAAATGGTCAAACTTGTATATCAGTTAGTAAGCTTGTCTTCTTGATTATAGATTCCGTTAAGCGCAAAAGTATTAGAGTATATGTTTTTGTAACTAGTTGGGCATGTGGTCACGTTCGATAAATCTGCTTAGATGGGCTCCTTGAGTCCCAATTATATTATTGTTAATAGTTAGTATTATAGTCTGACGAGATTTGGGATAGACCAATTTGTCCTACAAGAAATAGAGTTTTATAATATAAATTGGACAAGTAAAGGATTACCGAACACATACACACAGCTTGGTATACTCGTTTTCTCTCTCTCTCTCTCTCTAAATATTATCTCACCAAATATTGGCTCTAAGAGACTTGGATTTGCTGGCGATAAATAATGTTTGATATTTGTATCACATATCAATCCGACAAAAAAGATTTACAAATTATATTATTTGTGGTGTACGTGAGTTCATAGCACAAGCTGAAAATCTTGAGCTCGAATTCGTAAACCCTATTTTATATGACAAAGACTTGTGTAGGACGGTCTTACGGATTCTAAATCCGTAAGACGGAGCCTCATTTAGGAATTTACGGGTTAATAAATAAACATGTTAATAAATATCATAATTGTATATTAGTTGCGTTGGTCGGTTGCATCCCTTAAGGGTTTAGTGGGTGAAGGTCAAGGGTTCAAAACTCTAAAGCTTACAATATTTAATATTAATGCTCTTTAATGAGAAATTCGTCTATTTGCTCCGGTGCCTTGTACTTTCAATGTTTGCCACCGAATTTCTTATGTTTCTTACGCCTTGCAATTTAATCTTTTGGCAGCTTCGTTAACCATCTGTTAGTATCAACTGCCTTGGGATACTTGACAGATCCTAACGGACTTTGACGAAATATTAAATTATACATTTAAAGTCAAACGTGTCACATTGAAAACACAAAAGTGACACATTTTAATGTTAAAAGTGACACTATAAAAGAAAATTTATTATAATTTTTATTAAAATACAAAGTAACACTTTTAATACTAAAAAGTGACACTCTTAATACTAAAAAGTGACACATTTAATGCTAAAAAGGGACACTCTTAATGCTAAAAAGTGACACACTTAATGCTAAAAAGTGATACACTTAATGCTAAAAAGTGACACTCGTAATGCTAAAAAGTGACACATTTAATACTAAAAAGTGACACATTTAATACTAAAAAGTAACACTTTAAAACCAACGGTGACTGCCAAAACTTGGCTGGGACGATGATGATCTTGTTGACGGTGATGTCGGTGGGACGGATTCTAGCGGATATATATGCTTTCTGCCTAGTCGTCTGCCCTCTACTCTTCATTCGTCTGCTTTGAGGGTACATGAATACCGGATGGAATTCGCCTGCTTGAAGCGGACAATTGTTGGGAGACCTTACAGTTTAATCCTTTGTCAGCTCTGTTAGTCATCCGTTAGCATCAATTGCCTTGAGATACTTGACGGACCCTAATGAACTTTAACGAAAAGATAAAAGTGACACATTTTAAGGTTGAAAGTGACACTATAAAAGGAAATTTATATAATTCTCATTAAAATACAAAGTAACACTCTTAATACTAAAAAGTGATACTCTTAATACTAAAAAGTGACACATTTAATACTAAAAAGTGACACTCTTAATACTAAAAAGTGACATTTAATATTAAAAAGTGTCACTCTTAATACTAATAAGTTACATATTTAATACTAAAAAGTTACACTCTTAATGCTAAAAAGACACAAAGGATTAAACTGCAAGGCGTGAGAAACATAAGAATTTCCGCGGCAAACAATGAAAGTGCAGGGGCACCGGAGCAAATAGAGGAACTTCTCATTAATGATAATTAAAACTAAATTATGTAGCTAGGGGGGTTTTGAACAGCTAACCTTTGGTGAATAAATCTTCACACAACAATTCGGTCCATCTTGCCAAACTTATTATAATGATTTTTGTTAACATGTTTAGTTATTAACCCGCAAATTCTTAAATGGGACTCCGTCTTACAAATCAAGAGACCACCTCATTTTATATATAGTAACATTCTTCAGTTTTAACATCCTTACTAGTAACCAAAGACATCCAATAAATCCATTCCATTAAACTACTTTACCATAAATTTCTCGAAAGTTATATTTTGCATAAGTTTTCAACATTAAAAAAAAAAAAAAAAACTTAAAAAACCCAATGTAATCCTCACTTAATAAGACATTTCTCTTTAGTAAAATAAGAAAGGATGTGGGGTATCAACTTCTGAAAGTGCCTAGTGACAAAAACCCTGATCTGATCATCCATCCCTATCAAATAAGTGAATAACAGTTGTTGAATACTCTGTCCATTTCCTAAAATAGAATTATTAATTATTTTTATGTTACTTTTACAGAAGTGTTTATTTTGTAATCTTTTTTTAATTTTATGTTTTATCATTTTACACTTAATACTTGTTACTATTTTAGTTGATGGATTTGTCAACGTGGGCATCTTTGAAAGATAAATAATATTTTACTTTCTTTGTGGTAAGAATAAGTGTTTATTTTCACAATTTCCTTCTTCCTTAATAAACGTTTTTGTGTGTGTATATTTTACTAAATTTACCATTGTTAAATACTCCCTCCATTCCTAATAAAAGTTCAATATTTCATTTTATAATGTTTCACCTAAAGAGTCGATTTTCAAATCTGACGTAGCCTAAGTCCTATATATGTTTTCCTCTTTGAACTTACCAAAACTCCTACAATAGATATGTGGAGAACTCGGTTAGCAAATATTGGAATATATATCGTTACGATATTTGTTGAAGTGATATCTATTGTAGCTGGTACTTGACAAGCTAATCTAATATTTGAGTGTTGTATCGCAAATTGATAAGGACATATATTTGATATGTACAAAGACAACCTAGTCTAAGACCTAGACAATGTTTCAACAAGTTACCACACTAGAAAGTACATAACTCTTTTAGCTAGTCTTGAAATATATTGTGTAATGGGAACAAGCAAAGAACAGATATAGCAGATATTACACATACATATTCCTAACAACTATTAAACAAAATTTAACTCGAATACAAAAGGTCATGTCCCCGACTTGAGTAGTATTACAGAAACACACAAGTATTAGGAAGTTGTTGATTAAGTATAACAAAATGAAATGAAACAGAAGTTACATAAAATTAACGAGGTAAGAAAAAACAATAGCCGACAGCTAGCAATTAAAAGTTCCAGGTGACTAACTCAATTTCCCCATCAATCACTTTTTAAAGTTGTCAGTTTTGTTGCCTCAACAATTGTGATTTTCAAACAATTTAGGAAAAATATAATTGAGTAACGAAAGAATACACCAATGATTTTAGGAATAATAATATGAAAGTGGCATTTTATACGATTAAACGCACGTTAAACGCACGTCAACTAAATCGTATATAAATAAGGAGGATTGGTTTATTAACAATTACACATAAGTATATCACTAATCATTATAGATTCTAAAAAATTTCCTTATACACAACATTTGTTGTTTATTAGTTGGTTTTTTATCTTCACCGCATATCAATATTTTCAAACCAAAATAGTTTGTTACTCTAGAAACTACGACGTATAATTATTCATGGTTAAATACTGGTTTTTTCAAAAAGAGACCTACGTGCAATTATTGGCTTTGACACTTGTTAATTGTCATTGCATATGATACAAGTAATGTAAATTGTCTTCTCTGGAACTTGAAAGACAGTTTTATATCAGATAGAGTTAATAACAATCTTGGGATAAAAGCATTTTCTCCAACATTGCTTCATTTCAAAAAAAATTGTTTTGACAATGTAATCCACATGATTTATGATGATTAGTTTTGTTCCATTGCACAACCTTGCAGCATGCTCAATGTTTCTCAATAATATTACTGGAACACTAATTTTAAGTATTAATTCATGGATCTGACAACCCCGAACACTTTATACTATTCAAAAACTCTGTATAATAAATGTCCTTAAACAAATTTGAATTTTTTTTGCGCTGCAAATAGAATCTGAACTCAAATAAATTCTTCATTTTGAATGATTTCTTTTATTAAATTATTATATTTGTATTTTATGAATAAATTTTTTTTGAGAAAAAATAAGCTAAAATCAAAATAACGAAATTATTTTTACTGTTAACTATTATTTTTGTTTTGTAAATTATTTTGATTTTCATAACTTCCATTATGTATTTTTTGTTTTATTGACTTCGTAACATTTATTTTTGTTTCATTTTTAAGAATTAGTTTTAATAAAAAAATTTGCTCCGTAATTTTTTATTATTATTTTGCTAATCTAATTTTAAATTGTTTTATTTTATTGACTCTGTAACTATTTTTTTTGTTCTATCAAATATTTTTATTTTACTAACGTATTTTTGTTTTACATAACTATTTTTAAGAATTTGTTTTAAACTTTTGTTCCGTAAATTATTTTTATAATTTTACTAACATCAGTTTAAATTATTTTTGTTTTATTGACTCTGTAGCTATTATTTTTGTTCCATCAAATATTTTTATTTAACTAATGTATTTTTGTTTTACATAGCTATTTTTAAGAATTTGTTATAAATTTTGTCCATAATTTATTATTATTATTATTATTTAAGTAACCTTAGTTTAATTTTTTTTGTTTTTATTGACTTTGTAAGTATTATTTTTATTCCATCAAATATTTTTATTTTACTAACGTATTTTTGTTTTACATATATATTTAAAATAATTTTTTTAACTTTTGTCCGTAAATTATTTTATTTTACTAACCACCGCATTAAATTATTTTTGTTTTGTTGATTCTGTAACTTTTATTTTTATAGTGGCTTGTTCCATAAATTATTTTTATTTTACTAACCTCTTATATTTTTGTTTTTTTTACTCCGGAACTATTATTTTTGTTTTATTTACTATTTTTTATGTTTAAAGAGAGAAAAATGTTTAAACATAATTAAAAGAGAGAAGATGATGGTGATGAGAGAGAAAATATGAAGGAGACGGGAGAGAAAAAGAGAAATACAACCAGAGAAAATAGGAGAGAGAAAGAGTGAAATGGTAACTCAAAAGTCAATAATTCAAAAGTATATATATAGATTTTGGATAATCCTTTTACCTATTTTTAGAAAGAAAAAATTATTTATCTTGTCAGCACTTTTAATTTACAAAAAAAAACCCATAATTTTTCCCAAATGAATGTCCATTTTATAATGGAAAAAGAAGATAGTAAGAGATTAAGAACTTAAAATGATTGTCTTTTTTATATACTATATCTTACGTCAAGTTGATCAAAGGTTTTTCTTGGTTACTTCTAAGTATTTCTTATTATTGAATAATTTACATATTGAGTTCTTATATAAAAACCCAACTCGTTATGATATCGAGGACTTATTACGTTACCCACCAACTTCATATTTGAAATATTATCCGTAATAACTTGTATCACATTCGCTGGCTCGATTCTCTCCATAAAATTATTGCGAAATTCAAATATCTTCTCCCTCGTTTTTATATACTCAAAAGCATTAAACGACTAGAAAATTATCTAATATCCTTTCTCTTTTGTCTTTCCCTCATCCGACACAATAATACAACTAGAGGTGGCAAATATTTTTCATGCCCATACGTCCGCCCGAACCACACGCTAATTGATGGGTATAGGCACATGAATATTGTAAGTGGGTACAAGTGGACATGCCCATTTTTACCCATTAATTAATATGGGCTTATGTGGGCATAAATGGGTGCCCATGTAATTAGAAAACTTTCTCCGATTTGGTTGCCATCACTATAGGGTGTGTCCCTGTGCCGGTGTCAAGCAACATTCTGTAGTCCCCATTTGTTGTCGTAGTGGAACTTGGCAAAATCATGAAGACAGCCAACAAGAGTAGTCTTGTTGCGTTCTGCATCCCTGACCATCATTACCAATGGAATGTCATGTCATTCGGCTTAAAAAATGCCCCATCCGCCTTTCAAAAGGCAATGGTAACCATTTTTGAGCCAATTCTTTCCAACACACTGGTTTACATCGATGACATACTCTTATTCTCCCCTGATGAAGAATCTCATGTAGCCTTACTCTCCCAGTTCCATTCCCTGGTAACTTAGTACGATATCATGCTCTCGAAAAAAAAATGGAAGTTGGCGTTTCATCCATTGATTTTCTAGGGATGAAGATATCTAACGGTAAATACCAGCTCCAGCCCCACATTGCTCAAGGAAGAGCTTGAGTAAGTATGCTCGCAATAGTTGTCTTGGGACATAGGTGCATGTTGGTGTTGCACTAGAGTCAATGTCTAGGAGAAGGACATCTCTTAAGTTTTCTTGGCCAGGGACCATTAGATCCAGAGAATGATTCTGTACTTTGTACGCCATTTGGTAATGGAACATTGCTTGAAACGTATTTACCTAGGTAGTACCACCAATTTGAATCTGGGCTTTTAAAGTTGTGGGTAAGGAAGGATCATTGAGAGGCTTGTTGAAATTTGGATAGAACGTGACAAAAATTGTTCCGGCATTTAGGGTTATTTGAATTGTACCAATACATGCGTGTTGATACTCAACAAACCTTGTATCTACCAAAGCAATTCTTGAGAAAGCTGGGAGTCCTTTACGACCATGGAAAGTAAGAGCTAGTTTTATAGCACCAAAGTGGATATGGGTATATCCTTGGGAGACACATTGTCTGGGAAGGTCGACTGGAAAGGATAAGACAACTAAGTGTTCAGCAGTAGTTGCAGGAAGTTGGTATGAATCAAACTTGGAAGCTTAAACATACTCTTTAACTTGTTGGACCGACGAAGATCTGATCAATTTTTTGACTTTTCTGGTTAAAGAAGTAGTGGGTTTAGAAAATACATGGTAAGGATTAAAAGGTTCCTTGACCGGATCCCTATCCTCACCTTCCAATCTCCCTCCTTACTACCAAAAAGCTCGATCCATCATTCACAAAGGCCCAATGCTCCATCCATCTCCTTTGACATGTCATATGCTTGCTCCAGCCTCAAATCCGCAAGAATACCAAGCAGTCTTTGGCCTATCTTCAGGTGTAATACCCAGTTGCCAAAAACCTGACTTAAGATCGAACTTTGAGAACTTTTGCATCGAATAAGGATTGGAACACTGATTTTTTCTGTGGTAGAGGAAACTTATCATCTACCAAGAAGTGATTGAGTGGCTGGTAATTGATGACCAAACGAAGCTTTCCTCGAACTTGTTCACTCCTTTTGTTGACATGGAATGCCTCACATGCCCATGGAGAGGATGTAGGTTCTATAATTTTTTGGTCAACAAGTTGGGTGCATTATGTGAGAGCAAGTTGATAATGGTCGGGATTTATCCCTGGATGGCTTGCTTTGGTAGGATTGACATCTTCATTCTGTTTGAAGGGCAACGAGACATAGAACGCAGAATTCAGCCATAGAGGAGAGAGATGTTTTGCCAAGAACTATGTATGGGATGAAGCACAAGAATCTTGGATGATCTGATGTTTGAGGGTTTCTATGGATGAAGCAGACGCCATGTAAAGCCGTGGGACTGGGCTCGATGGATTGAAGAAGTTTTTATAACATAGACCATCATGCGTCCATCGTAAGTTGGGTAACTTATGAAGGATATCGAAATCGATGAGGAGGTCTTTTCCATGTGAGCTCGAGCCTAGCAGTCTATGCTTAATGACACACTTGGGGAATAATCTGATATGAATGGGAATACTGATTTTGTCAATGATGAAGCTTTCACCATTAGTTGCAAGAAAATACTGATGATGTGGCTTCCAAAAACTAGTAGGGAGTATTTTTGGATTTAGGATGGAGACTGCGGATCCTGTATCAAAGAAGGCTATAACTTGGATGGGCTTAGCATATGTAGAGGTGAGAAGGTAGATTTTGGCCAGGGGCATGGGTTGACTTTTTTGTACAGGTAGGATGTGGGGAAGAGGATTCAACATGAAAACCCTTGGCATGGGATCATCGTCTAATAAGTCGGAATATGTATCTGATGAATTACTTGGATAGGCAATTGAACAGATTGTAGAATCATCTAGTTCATCATCAAGAGAATAGAGGGACTCGAGGTCAGAGAGATCTACCGGCTCAATTTGACTGAGCGTTTGGATCAACGCTTGAGATTTCTTTGTATCCGGACAATCTTTTTCAAAGTGTCCCCTTTTTGACAAATGAAACACCTATCAGAATTGCGGCCACGTTGGGGCTTCTTCTTTATAAATTTCCATTGTTTCTTGGACACGAAGGGGCGTCGTTAAAAGATCTTCCTTTGTTGGGAGGAATCAAAGGATTTTGAGAGATATTTAGAATGTGACTTCCTTTTAGTGTGAGTGCAATCACAGGACGACTTGTCTTTACACTTGATTTGGAGGTGCTTTTCGTCACAAGCAGGACCTAATCTTTGCTCAATTTTTTTCAAATTCTGCAAAGAACTTTCTCTGGTTGCAAAGTTTTTCCAGAGCATTTAAAATTAACTGGTAAAGGCCACCAAGAGAGGTTTGAGCAACTATCATATTTCTGGATTCCAAGGATCTGTATGTTTCATTGCCAAGAGATTCTAGAAAGGAGTTGAGGAAAACTTGCTTAAGGTTGACATCATCAACACCATGAAGGCAATATAAACACCGAGACATTCAATTATAATGCGTTTCAAGATCCTTTTTTCTGGAAAGAAGAACACTTCATTTTAAGAAAATCTTCTCTGGCATGGATAGTGTGTTCTATGGGGCTGCCAATGAATTCAAAATAAATGATATTCATGAATTCTTCTGAAGTCGAGGACTGCTGAATTTGCAGCTGTCAGTATTCTCCAAGACTGAGATACCAATTTCGAAGGTGCCCTTGGATCCGGGCAAGGAACCTTTTAATGACCAACTCGATGGAATTAAACTGCAGCTCTGTTGTGCACCAAGTTAACATTTCGATACTTCGTTCACGCCATTTGGAAGGCGGAATATCATCGAAAGTGAATTGTTGTTTGATATCGGTTTGAGGAGCAGAGTTTGATTCTCTTGTGGTGATGTCTAGGATGTAGATTCCTTTGGATTAATATCTTGAGAGTCATAGACCGTTGGCTCTGGTTCTGTCATGAACAGATGTTCGAAAGCTTCTGTAGGATCGAATTCTTCTTCCATTTTTGAAGAGGATGGATTAACCACTGGTTCGACAAAGAGGGACGAAGAAGGGTTGTGATGGTGGGAAAGGGTTTGTAGGAACTGGGAAACTGGGTTTATCTTTTCGATCGAAAAAATGTCAAGGGCTATGGTGGAAGCACCTATATGAGGATCTGGATGTTCTGGTTGGAAGGTTTGCGGGACAGAGTTTTTGGATGTGGTGTCTATGTTCGGAAAGGGAGGCCGTAATGACTTGTGAATTCTTCTTGGTGGGTTTGTTGGTGGATGGATAGGGAGGGATTAAAATGTCAGGGGTTATGGTTGAAGTCATCCACTATTTGTACTCCTTTCCTGTTGAATAAAAAGGAGCATTGCAGATCTCTTTTTTTTTAGCTACTTATTTAAACCTTAAAATAAATTAATTTTTTTCTAATGTTTTATTAAGGCCACCTCCAATTTGCTTTGTTTCAAATATGATAAATATAGTACTCTATTCGTCCCAAAATATATAACGTTTTGAAAGTTTTTTGGTTTCAAAATAGATGACACTTTACAATTTTCAAGGAATTTTTTCCCATCTTTTTCAATTCTACTCATATTTATTGATTATGTAACTCGTGTTGGGCTATTTGGGCAAGAATATCAAGACATCTCATTAATATTTGGATATGAACAGTTTAGTTTTTACAATATGTTTCGTTGGTCTGTGTGAAAAGCCCCAAAACATAATATATTTTGGGACAAAAGGAGTAGTACTTTTAAAATCAATCAAATCGAATTTTTTTCTTTTTTTAAAAAATAATATTAAAATTGACTTTTCAATGATAAAACATCATTATTATTGTTTCAAATTTTGTAATGTTTAATTTTATTTGATAACCTTATGTTAATGAGTAAATTGGTGTCCATGGTCACTCATGCCCATTTAGTGGCGTCCACATATATCTATGTTATTAAATTGACACTTACTTATCAGCCCATTTGACACTTACGTCTATGCTCGCCCAAACTAGCTCATTTGCCACCTCTAAATACAAGCATGCTTCTTCCACTCCTCTTCGTGGTCTTTTATATGATTATGAGATTCTCAACAACTTCCACCACTTTCTTTAGCAAAGTGATAAAGTGATAAACTAGTGGAATTGATAAAAATTTGTCACCATCAGAGTCAATACTTGATTCCAAAAAAAATCCTATAAATAGAAAGAAGCAAGCAGTAGCACATATGATGGAGCTAATCAATTTTGACATTTTCTATTCTATAAAATGGGAAGAATTTTTTCAAATGGCTGCAGAGAATATCTGTACAAGACCACATGATCAAGATTCAAGAAATGGAAAACAGTGCAAGCCCTTTCTTTCCCGAAGACGACGACTCATTGGGCTCAACAGTCTTACTACCTGTTTGGGCTTTCATATCATTTTCCCATGTGGCCTCCTCTGACACACACCAGCCCACAAAGATAGAAAAGATGTGAGATCAACCAACCTGGCAACCAGTCATGTCTATACACTAAAATTTTTAAAAATATTTAATTTATTGTTTTGTTTAATGTTTACAAAGTTATTTAGTGATGTTAAAGTAATACGACTTGTTTTTTTCCATCCTAAATTTGTTCCGAGACAATTTTTTTTGCTTACCGAGCCTTTTGCTAGCCTGAGAGAATTGGTATCCGATGAGAGTCTAACACATAAAATTTCGTAAAATTGATCGATCAATAGATGGTCAAACTTGTATATCAGTTAGTAAGCTTGTCTTCTTGATTATAGATTCCGTTAGCGCAAAAGTATTAGAGTATAAGTTTTTGCAAGTGGTTGGGCATGTGGTCACGTTCGATGTATTTGCTTAGATGGGCTCTTTGAGTCCCAATTATATTATCGTTAATAGTTAGTATTATAATCTGACGAGATTTAGGATAGACCAACTTGTCCTACAAGAAATAGAGTTCTATAATATAAATTGGGCAAGTAAAGGATTACCGAACACATACACAGCTTGGTATACTCGTTTTCTCTCTCTCTCTCTCTCTCTCTCTAAATATTATCTCACCAAATATTGCCTCTAAGAGACTTGGATTTGCTGGCGATAAATAATGTTTGATATTTATATCACATATCAATCCGACAAAAAAGATTTACAAATTATATTGTTTGTGGTGTACGTGAGTTCATAGCACAAAATGAAAATCTTGAACTCGAATTCGTAAACCCTATTTTATATAGTAAATTCATTTCACTTTATTCGGTTTTAACATTCTTACTAGTAACCAAAGACATCCAATAAATCCTTTCCATTAAACTACTTTACCATAAATTTCTCGAAAGTTATATTTTGCATAAGTTTTCAACATTAAAAAAAAAAAAAAAAAAAACTTAAAAAATCCAATGTAATCCTCACTTAATAAGACATCTCTCTTTAGTAAAATAAGAAAGGATGTGGGGTATCAACTTCTGAAAGTGCCAAGTGACAAAAACCCTGATCTGATCATCCATCCCTATCAAATAAGTGAATAACAGTTGTTGAATACTCTGTCCATTTCCTAAAATAGAATTATTAATTATTTTTATGTTACTTTTAAACAAGTATTTATTTTGTAATCGTTTTTTAATTTTATGTTTTATCATTTTACACTTAATACTTGTTAATATTTTAGTTGATGGATTTGTCAACGTGGGCATCTTTGAAAGATAAATAATATTTTACTTTCTTTGTGGTAAGAATAAGTGTTTATTTTCACAATTTCCTACTTCCTTAATAAACGTTTTTGTGTGTGTATATTTTACTAAATTTACCATCGTTAAATACTTCATCCATTTCGAATAAAGAGTCAAATATTTCATTTTATAATGTTTCACCTAAAGAGTCTACTTATAAATTTGACCTAACCTAAGTCCTATATATGTTTTCCTCTTTGAACTTACCAAAACTCCTACAATAGATATGTGAAGAACTCGGTCAGCAAATATTGGAATATATATCGTTACGATATTTGTTGAAGTGATATATGTTGACTGTTGTAGCTGGTATTTGACAAGCTAATCTAATATTTGAGTGTTTTGTCGCAAGTTGGTAAGGACATAGATTTGATATGTACAAAGACAACCTAGCCTAAGACCTAGACAATGTTTCAACGAGTTACCACACTAAAAAGTACATTACTCTTTTAGCCCGTCTTGAAATATATTGTGTAATGGGAACAAGCAAAGAACATATATAGCAGATATTACACAAACATATTCCTAACAACTATTAAACAAAATTTAACTAGAATACAAAAAATCATGTCCCCAACTTGAGTAGTATTACAGAAACACACAAGTATTAAGAAGTTGTTGATTAAGCATAATAAAATGAAATAAAACAAAAGTTACATAAAATTAACGAGGTAAAAAAAAAACAACAACCGACAACTAGCAATTAAAAGTTTCAGGTGACTAACTCAATTTCCCCATCGATCACTTTTTAAAGTTGTCAATTTCGTTGTCTCGATAATTATGATTTTCAAACAATTTAGGAAAAATATAATTGAGTAGCATAAGAATACACCAATGATTTTAGGAATAATAATATGAAAGTGACATTTTATACGATTAAAAAAATAAGGTACTAAAGAGGTTTAAAATTTGGAGAGAGAATTGTCTTGGTTTTTTTTAATTTGGAAGGAGTAACATGGGTGAAAAAAAAAAGGATCCAATAATGTACTCTCGCGGTCTCAAAATTATTGTTCTACTTTTATTTTTTGTTTGTCTCAATATAATTGTCTTTTTTAAAACTTTTATTTTTAGGACAATATTTTTACCATTTATCTTTATTTTTTATCATACTTACATACACATGTATTTTAAAATAAATTATATATCAAATTAATATTAATAATTAAGTCAAATATATTTTCTCAAATTTTACTCAAATCAACACAAACAATAATTTTGGGATAGTTATATATATAAACGTATAAACCTAGAGAGATAGAGTGGGCATAGCCCAGAATGACAGGTCAAATTGGGGGGCCCACCGGTGAGAAAGAATTTAAGAGAGAGAGAGAGAAAAGTGGATAAATAATTGGGAGTGAATCACAGAATGAGCCAAAGGGAAAGAGGGGTTTAAAGAAAGGGACAAAAAGGGATTTAATGAGAATATTGGTAGGCAAAAATGACTTTGTGAATAAAGACATAAAGCAAGATTTTAGGGGAATCAATATCAAATCCTCGTCCCCCCTAACTTACTATTTTCCCCAAATACAACAAAGGTTTGTTACTCATCTTCCGGAGACAAATCAGTTTGGAGAGAAAAAAGGGAATTCTGATTTGATTGGTCATTGATCCATTTCATCGCCGATTTATTCACTATCCCTAAGCTACTGTTTGTTTGTTTGTAGTGTGTACCGCACAGTTACTACGTAATGGTCATGTTTGAATTGCAATCGACTCAAACATAAAGATTTGTTTTTTTATAATTTTCCTTTTCTACTCTTATGATAACGACACTACTCATCTTCTAAATATTTTCACTTTCGATTTTGCGATGTCCTAATTAATGTTTCTAAAGATTTTTAGTGTATAAATTATCATTCTTCATAATATATTATTTCATTTAATATTATTGAGTTGTCTGGTCCAAAATATCTAAACAGTGATCACGTGCCAAACACACCATCACCATGGTCACGAGCGAATCACGTGCGTACATCATCGTGTGAACTCAACTCATAAGCGAACAGGATAGATCTCTAGTCACCTCGATATATCAAGCAAGCAGCCCCCCACTCGTCATCTAGGGGCCAAGCAGTGGCGGACACAAAAATTTTCTCAACCGAATGCACAAATTTAACAAAGTTACAAATCATAATTGTCTTCTACGCGTTTTCATACTTTGAAAACGTTTAATTACATCATCATTTGTAATGTTCCTAAGCAAATATTTTTCAATAAAACATACAAGACAATCATTTATAAATTGATCACAAATTTGGTTTCCGTTTAAAATTTTTCTCTATAATCACTAAAACCAAATTCCTTCAAATCAACCACAATTTGGAAGTCTACACAAAAAAATCTCATAAATCAACTACTTCAACCCCCAAATTAAAATGCTCTAATTTCAGATTAAATAAATATACATTCTCTACCAAGATATTAAACACACAAATTTAGGAAATAAAACAAGTATTATCATAATATCAATATATCATCTATCACAAATTCATAAATCACAATTCACAATAATTACATAAATTAAATACTCAATCAGGGCTAATTCAAAATTATGATTATTTCAAATTAGGGCTATTTTAAAATGAGGGTTATTAATTTTTTTAAATTTTAAATCACAATTATAATTTATTTTTTATTTAAGTGGGGGCAAATTGTAGAAATTTTATTCAGGTAAATCACAATTATAATTTATTTTTTAAATTTAATATTATTATTATTATTCAAAAAAAATCCTTCACAAAAAAACCCCAAGTGGGGGCAACTACCCCCATACCCTATGCCTTATGTCCGCCACTGGGGCCAAGTGTGTAGCGAGCAAAGTCAGCCTGCTCGAAGGAATGTTTAATGGTCATCCAGAACGTGGGTAGTTAATGCCGAGAAATCCTCCCCCACGTTCTGAACGTGGCCTAAAACGTATCCACGAGTTACGCTCCCGCAGTTAAGGTTTTCATCATGGCCTTCATGGCCAAGCCTATATGAACTCCTCTAACAAAAGATGAAAGATATGTTCACTTTTATTGGCCTAAACTCTGTCAAATTGGTATCTCACATGTGTGTTAGCTAATTTTCACACCGGAGTGCGTTTTTAGGGTAAATCCCCTGCCTAGTTCACGTGTTCTGAAGCTGATTGACAGGTTTGGGTTGAAGAGATACAAACCCAAATATCCTAATTCTTAAAGCCCAATGTATTTGAATATTTTGGATATATCAGTTGGTTTCGTTGTCGGGAAACGGTTTGCAAAGTTTTAATACTTTTACCGATGACTCTTTAAGTTCTTATTATGGCTGCTGACGGTGTCAATTTGTCGAAGGATAGGCATACGGCTACTCCTAGTGTGGAGGTTCAGGCCGACAACATATTACCCCCCTCCTCCTCCACATAATGCCCGTCATCAGATCAATTAGAGACGAGGTCTGGAATAGTTGGCCCGAAATGATGTGGCTGCGGTTGGCTTTACTAATGAGTTTCGTGATGAGGCTCTGCGCCAAAGGGTGTTATACCAGGGGCAAATGCAGCAAATTAAACCAGCAGTTGATTGATATGGGTAAGCCTCCACTACCTATTGAACTGGAGCCACTCCCAGCTGTGCCCACGCAGAGTCAAGCGTTGAGTGTGACTAGATCGGGGATAAATCCAAAGAGGCCAGTTGATATCTTGTCTCAGCCCTATGAGTCGGAGTCGAACAGAAGGCATAGCCATCACGAGGGGCGGGCTAGTCACCGAGTTGTTCCAAGTGTTCACTCTCATCTTTGTCCGTCGAGCAGGGGAGGACTCCACACAGTCTCGTCACCGCCAGCGATCACCTTCTCTACTGAGGTTACATGCTCACATGCATCGTTTTTCGTCTCCACATAGATCGCATTCCCGTCGGCACCGATCTCCATCTCCACGGGGATCTCATGCTCGTAAACATCGATCACCTTCCATGCATCAATCAAGGGGAAGGCAGGAGCTGCCTCTTCCCAACAACAATCAACAAAATGGAGTTAGGGCGTTACCAGATCAAATACAACAGGTCGCGAGAGGCCCCCATGCACAAGTGGCGTAAGTCGTGGGTATCGCTCAAGCCATGGGAGCTATGGGTTCCCCACAGGCCCCTCTTGTTCCCGGTGTACAGCTTCAACCCGACGGTGGTGTGCCCGCTGTAATGAATGCATATGATTTTAAGGAGTTGAAATTACGCATAGAAACATGGGAGCAAGGCAAGGCTTGGAAGGCAACTTTATGGGCACTGCTTCTAGCCCTTTGGCTCCATGGATCTTGAATGCCCCTCTGGCACAAGGTCTTATATTTCCCAACATTAAAAAGTATACAGGGAAAACAAAGCAAGGGACTAGCTGATATCCTTTGAGTTACAAATTGGGGTGGTGACCTCTAATGAGGCATTAAAGATCCAGGCATTTGTGGGTTCTTTGCAAGGAAAGACTTTGGCCTAGATGGGAGCCCTTCCTCGCAGATCGATCAATAACTGGGTAGGCCTGCGAGCAAAGTTTTGGCCGATTTTGGGACTTCGGGAGCCATTGCCAAGACAAGGGCAGACTTGTCTAAAATCTAGCAAAGGACCCATGAATCTACTTCCAGCTACTGAGAGAGGCCCACAAAGATGCTCGAGTAAGTGCCTGGCCTGTCCAAGTAGGAGGTCACTTTGTGTTTTGAGACGAGTTTACTCGAGGGAGAATGTGGCTTGAGATCAGAGCTCAGTATGAGAGAGCCCAAAATGTAGGCAGAAATGTTGATGCGGGCTCAGAAATATTGTACGGGAGAGACCGCAAAAAAGAGAAGAAGGAGAACACAAAGGCTGGTGGGAAGGGCAATACTGGAAAAAGCAGTGGCTAGAATGAGAGGGTGGTTATAATCGAGGCAAGTCGAGATATGACCGCCCAAGAGAATTCCTTTGGGAAAGTGGCCTCACCCCGCTTAATACATTGAAGGAAGATATACTATATGAGGTGAGGGATGAGCTTCCTCGTGCGCCATGTATGAGCGCGAAGACTGCAGATACTAGAGATCGTATGAGAAGGTGTGTTACCATGATGACTATGGGCATACCATAAAGGAATGTTATGAAAAAGGTCATTCAGAAGCTAATAAATGAAGGGAGATTGGATTGCTTCAAGCGAGATGGAAAGAATATGGGAAATGCCACTCGTAGGGATGGACCACCTGTTCGTGGTGTGATCAATGTGATTTTCGAAGAGAAAATCACTTTCATGGTGATTGATTTGAAATCCCCCTTTTACATCATTTTGGGGGTACCGAGCATGGCCAAATTCCAAATGGTGGCCTCCGTTCCCCACCAACGAGCAAAGTTTTACACCAATTAGGAAGGTGGGGGTCCTGAAGAGTCAGCACCAGGCAGTGCTGGAGTATGTCAGGGACAACTAGAAGAAAAATCAGATATTGACCTTGTCACAGCTGAAGATCAAACCATCATGATTAGTCACAAGGAAAAATCTCACACAGCCATGGGGCCAGTTCAGATTTCCATGGTCGACAAAACTTCTACTCATGGAGAGCAGCGTCGGTAGAGTCGGAGGGACAGGTAGAGCAGGTAGAGGATATGGCCTTGGACCAGATTGATCGTGGAAACTCGAGCAAAGTGGGGAAAATTTACCGTTGAAGAAAAACCGAGCAGAGGATGTAATTTGTTTCTTGTTTGTATGGTCGGTTGTACGATGGTGATCTTATGAAATAAATTAGCCCATTTGATCTTCATGTTGTGTGTTCATTTTTTGTTTCGATTATGCCTTTTTGCACGAGCACGATATATCTCTGCTCGTCGAAAAGGGTTGGTGTTCGAATTGGGATCTTATCTTGTGTCTAAGACCAAGTGGTTTGGTGAACCAGTTGTACTAGTATCCTTTCTCACAAAAGTGAGCATGGCTTGTAAAGAGTTTGATTAAAGAACAAGTGAAACACGACCTTGGATCTTGGCTTATACCTAAGATCTTAAGTGGTTAGTAGTGAGCTCGGATTTAAGCTTGCTCCCAAAATTGAAGCGGTTATGTGAATTAGTTGTACTAACGCACCAACTACCATTTATCTCGATTATACCTTTTTAACAAGCATGATATGTCTTTGCTCGTTGACAAAGTGTTCATGTTCGAGCCTGGCTCTTAGCTTGGACCTAAGAAAAAGTGGTTTGGCGAACCAGTTGTACTGGTGCCCATGCTCGCGAAAGTGAGCATGGGTTTTGAAAAGGATCAATTGAAGAAAAAGTGAAACGCGACCTTGGATCTTGGCTTATACCTAAGATCTCAAGTGGTTAACGAGCTTGGGTTTTAGCTTGTACCTAAAATCTAAGCGGTCATGTGAATTACCTATACTAGCATATTAGCTCAAAATATCGAGCTGGTATGTAAACGTTCAGAAAGACAATGAAACATGAAACAAGTGATATTAATGCAAAGTTATTACATAGAAGTTGTTCAAAAACACGAAGTGCAATGGCGCGCAGGCCGAGAAAGAGGGCCTAATTATCGGAAGGAATTTCCAAGGGTTCAACTTCAGAAGCATTCCTCCTTTCCTCGGCTCCAGCTTGGTCATCTTCAATGACGACCACCTCACCATCATCCCCAGCAGCATGAGAATCCATGGTTGCAACCTCCTGAGATCGGGCCATCCATATCTAAGTCATCAGATCTGTCACCGTGTTTTCAGCGACCTCAGGTGGATTCCAGGTAGGCCACCCTTTCTGGACATCAGATTGAGTGAGCTCATCTTCAATGTATGGCACCATTGCATGACCAGGGTGAGCAGAGGAGCAGAAGGGAGTGTTGGTATCCCATTCAGTAAGCAGCTCAGGTTTCACTTCTAACCCGTTACTCGCTATCTACCGAAGGACATGATTTATCTCTTGGAGATAATAGGGGTAGGTCTCATCCTTGACATGAGCCTCAAACTCAGCAGAAGCTTTATAATTGGCAATGATGGCTTGTTTTTGCTCTTCACTGGACTGGGAAAGCTCCTCCCTTAGCCTTTTCTCCTGCTCGACCACTTCAACCTTGGCCTGCTCCACTCGACTCACCATTGCCATTCTTGATTGCAGCCTCTTCGGACCTTTTGGAGAATTCGAGATGGGATTCCAGGGTTTTCTTTTCTTCTTCAACCTTGGAGAGCTCAGTCATCTTTGTAGTACCATTCTCTTCGTTCAACCTTAACTCAGCTCGAAAAGTGTTAATCTGCTCCTCCAACTTGTTTTCCTCGGAAATCAGCGAGCCGACGGTGGTGAGATGTTCCATGTGTGAGGTTCCCGGGGTGTGCCCCCGCGCCCCGCGCGCCCTTGGATAGGGGTGCGCGTACGTGCGGATGCGGGACACCACTACTCTCGTTCCACCCTCCCTTGTTTAGGGGAAGACGAAATCAAAAGTGCGAGAGGAGTGCTGTCTATATTAGCACGTTGGAATGTGCCTCGGTTGCCTTGAGTGGATTTTGTATCCAATATGGGAACTGATGGTTTCCCGCATCAAGTTATCCCTTGTTTAGGGGATACCAGGATATGGGAATGCAATACCCTTTCATTCCCATTTTCCCTTTTTTAGGGGAAAACGGAAAAGTGCAAAAAAGGATATTGCGACGCCCCCACTATGGATTTATTAAAAATAGCCTTATGGCCCATTCAGATTACTATGGGAGCTTTGGGTTTCCCGCATCAAGTTATCCCTTGTTTAGGGGATACCAGGATATGGGAATGCATCACCCCTCCATTCCCATATCTCCCTTTTTTATGGGAGAACGGGAAAGTGCAAAGAGGGAATGTTGCGAGGCCCCACTGAATCCGAAAGTTTTAGAGTCGCCATCTTTATTTTAAGGCAAATAAAGCAAAACCAAAGAAAAGAAAAATAACCAGAGAAAAAGAAAACGGGTTCGAAGGCTAAGTTACGAGTTGGGAAGGTGCTAGGCACCCAACTCGCCCTTTCGGTCTCGAAAATGGTTTTTGGCTGAAGTATGCTTATTGTCACATTTATTTAGCAAATAAATAAGGTATTAAAATGACAGGGAAATTTAAACAAATACATTCGTGGCCACATTATTTACGGACTCGCAGCCATCTCCTTCCAATAATTACAGACATATTTAAGAATATTTGGCCATTATAATGGCTCTTTTACATAATATTTCCTATTCTAATCCGGGCAGCACAACGGCTTATATGAGCTACATTGCACCGGATTTAAATAACAACTTTTAAAAATGAATAAAAGATAGAAAATATAAATAAATAGAAATAAATGGCGCTCTTGAAGGTTTTACCTTTTAGAGCGGCGGTGTGCTCGCTCTGTCCTTCAGGGAGAGGGAGTCTTTTGTTGTTTGTTGTGTGGTTGTTGTTTTGATTTGGGCAGAGTGACGGCTTATATGTGGTAGTTTTGGTTGGTTTGGTTGGGCAGAATGACGGCTTAGTTTTTGTGGTTTTGGCCTTTTTGGTTGGGCGGAATAACGGCTTATAGAGGGTGTTTTTCAGCTCGTTACTCGGGCAGAGTAACGGCTTACTTTGGGATTTTTGGGTCGGGGAAATGAGGTGGATACCTAACAACTAGGCTAGGGATCACTTATAACCTATGGGTTTTGATTTTGGCAGAGTTTGGACGGGGTTTGGAGACTCTAGGGGCTTCCACTCACCTATCTCGCACCTCTCGTACTAAGAGTATCGGCAGAACGCAGAAGCAGAGCTTCGTTGCGATCTTCGATCTCGGAAAAATGAGCAAATGAAACTGGGAGCCGAGGCCTCCTATTTATAGTGTGAAGCAGGGACGCGGCTGGAATTTTCAGTTTTGTTCTCCCTGCATCAGCGGCTTGTACCATGGGCATCAGAACTTGTACCATTTCATTATGAGAGAGACAAATAGTGGCAGGCATGGTGCGGCCAAGGACTCCTTGGTGCGGCACCATGCTTCTTTGCATCTTTCAAATTTTTGCACTTTCCCCCAGCTTTCATTTGTTTCGCGCGTGCTTTTCCTTTCGCATTTTTGACTCCTGTAACTTGACATTTGTTAAGTTTTAACAGTTCTTGATATTTTATGTCAGTCACATACCAGGGGTACGAAATTGGGGTGTCTACACCATGGGCCGGTCATAAATCAACTCAGTCTTTGTGGCCATCTGAAAATGAAAAACACAAGTAAGGAATAGAACATGCAAGGCTCACTTAATTTTATGAAGAGAGAATGCAGTCCTTACCTCAACCATACACAGTCCAATCTCCCCGACCAAGACTGAGCTTGAATGCTCACAACTCCTTTTTCGGAGGACACCGTGGCGAATTCTTTTCATCACCTCGAGCCCAATCGTGGAGGGATTACCATTGCGCCTATACATGTTGAGCTTGTCAAGGTTGGGCACATCGGTTATCTCAGAAATCAGCCTGTTTGCATTCTCGCGAGATTCAGGCATATAGAAGTCTTCTTTCTGCCATAAGGGCACCCGGGAATCAGACGCTGTCCCATGATCTTTCTCTACTTGCGACTGGGTTCTCCTGTCAGTTCGAGGGTCGGTGGGAGGCCACTTATTTGAAGGCAGCTTGATGGTGGGCGCAAGCTTAGTTGGCTTGGAGGAGCGATAGCAGTAGGCGTAGTGATGATAGGAATGGAGGTAGCATGAGCGGTGATAGCAGGGGCAACCCTGCTCGTCTCGGTGTGGTTTCGGCTCACACTTCACCTAGAAGATGCAGCAGGAACAGTAGGAAGGGAAGTTGACTCCTTGGTGGCCAGTTGAGTATTGCTTCTCACTAAGCCCCTCTTCATGGCATGTAGAAACCTGGATGTATCCTTGAGCTGCCTCATGTCTGTAATAAGTTTCAAAGTAAGAAACAGTTAGGGAAAAAAGACAAAAGCAGGTAGACTGGTTAGTGAGAAAGCGGGAATACAACTGGTCCCAGCCCGCGCACAGTCAGGGCTTTTCCCATGACAATTACCCCAATATGGATGGGGTACTTTTTCGTCCAGGGTGACACGGGGCTCTACCCCTTCAACAGGCCAACTAAGGACTCTGGCCAGACGAAGATGGGTGGGGTCAGACGTCAGAGCCTCCCAGTCAAGCACCCATTCTTGCCCGCTTCTGCCTTCTTTTTCACCGAGCAGAGTCCTGAATGCAGTGGCTATTCTTGGCTCGTCAGCTCAGAAGGTATTCCTATCATATTTTGGGATTTCCATGTTATAAAGATAAGGTGCGAAAGGCCATCCTACTCGAGACTAAATGATCAGGGCTTTCCTGTCCCAGGCCTCAACTTTGTTGGGACCGTCAATCAGAAGTTTGAAGTAATTGGGATTGGAGTGGCCAGTGACGCGTCCGTTCTTCTTGTCAAGCGAGAAAAGGAAAAGTTTCCGAAACAGGGTCATGTCGGGCTCAAAATCGAGTAGCCTGCAAGCTACAATATATGTGACCAGAGACCACACCGTGGTAAGGGTCAGGTCGTAGGGGAGGGCATTATTATAATGGAGAAATTTGACTATGAAGGAATCTAGGGGAAGCCTCAGATCAACCAGGAAAAAGTCAAAATAAAAGACCATATGGTCTCCTTGATAGTTGTGGTCAGCTTTCTCGATATCCAAATCAAAGGTCCTCACTCGTTAGTTTTTTGGGTCAATTCCTATGGGGTAAAACCAGGCGGACACATCCTCCTCGCACGTCAGGTCATCCCATTTTAGAGAGGTTAGTCTATCGGACATGGGTTTTTTGCCTTTTCGGCGAGCAGCCCTTTTCATCCTTTCCCGAGGAGCGCTTGTGCTGGGAGACTCAGACCCAGAGCATCTATCCTCTTCGGCAGACGCTTGCTCGTCATCAACGTTAGTATGGTGATCCAGTGCTCATCCTCAATGTTTGCATCTTGTTCCTCTATAGAAGCAGGCGAAGACTCTTGCTCGGTAATTTTGGGAACTTCACCAGTGGCCATTGAGGTCTCATCTTGCTCGGTCCCCTCAGATCTACTTGATTCAACCTCAAAGCTCTCCTCGTGCTCAGATGAAGCTCCATGGTCGTAGCTGTTGTGAGTGCCCCGTTCGAACCGGTCCGCGCCTACCTGAGAAAGTGGGTGAGCTTCAAAACTTCAAGCGCGTGGAATACGCCCGGCCTCATTTGTGGACTCAAAAAATATTAGCAGAGTCGTCATCTCTATTTTAAGGAATAAACAGAGAAAAACCAAAAATCGGGGGCTAAGTTATGAGTTAGGAAGAGGTTAGGCACCAAACTCGCCATTTCGGTCTCACAATGGGTTTGTCAATATGCTTATTTTTATTTTATACACTTTGGTTTAGAAAAGATTAATTTATATGAGACAGAAAGAAATAAAGAGAAATTACTTTACATTTACTAAAGAAAAGAAAGTAAAATTACAATCGAATAATACAACTTAGAGAATAATTACAATATTTTTATAAGCTATTTTAAGAATAAAATAGTTATGCTAGTAACAAACTTTATTTATATTTACATGCATAAGTAGAATTGAAAAGAAACTTATTAAATAATAAGATACATAATTATTTCTATATTAAAGTATGTACAGAAAAGAAACTAATTAAACTCTGTAAGAAATTATAACTACTCTACATTAAAGTAAAGACAGAAGAAGAAACTAATTTAAGCATGAAGGAAATATATCTATTATTACATTTAAAGTAAGAACATAAAAGAAACTAATTTAAATAGAAGAAAATGTAAATATTATTACATTAAAGTAAGAATAGAAAGGAAACTAATTTAAACATGAAGAAAATATAACTATTTCTATATTAAAGTAAAGACATAAAATAAACTAATTTAGAAATAAGAAAATATAACTACTTCTATATTAAAGTAAAGACATAAAAGAAACTAATTAAATATTTACATTTTAACTATTTATATATTAAAGTATAAGCAGAAAGGAAACTTACTTAGATATCTATATTTAAGTTATATATTATAATAAATAACTACGAGGACAGAACTTACCTCTTGGAACGTGAGTGTCTAAACTCGGTATGCATGGGCTTAAGCCCACTAGGCGGTCTACATGTGCTTCCCATGTCCTTCCAAGAAAGGAATTGTTTTTGTTGTTTGTTGTCTGTATTCGGGCAGCGATAACCGCTTGTCTTGGTCGTTTTTCACCTCAGGATCCGGGCGGCACAACTGCTTGTATGGGTCTGAAGTGTGTTGATGTCAGGTCTGAAATCGGGCAACACAACCGCTTATTTTTTGCTTGATATCGCATCTGAAATCGGACAGCGCAACTATTTGTTTTGGCTTGTTGGAACCGGTTAAATAGGGCGAGAACCTAATCGGTTAACTAGGTTTATCTTTAACCGGTGAGTATAAGTGTTTAGGAGGGATTTTAGCAGCTTAACAGCACTCTTGGATTTATCAGAAAACTAACTGCATATAATTTTCTCTTCGTTCTCCGCTCTCTCTTTTTTCGTCCTTTTTTGCACTGGGTGGAGCCTTCAATTTATAACCTTGAAGGAAGTCATAGATATTTTGTTTATGTGCACTAATATGTTGTACCCTGCACTGAAAGGCTTGCACCGAATAAGGCACAAAGCACAAATGGGCGCCCCTATTGCAATAATGGGTGTTGCGCCCCATTTTTTAATATGCAGTACCTATTTATGTTTTAGGCTTAGGGAATTTTCACCTTGCCCCTATTGTTCCTTGTTAGTCTATTGTTTCGTCCTTTGACACTTTGAACCTCCTGAAAGTTAACGTCTGTTAGTCCTTTTTGTCTGGATTTAACATTTTATAGAATGTTACAAATAGGGGTGTCTACAGCTGCGTCCTTCAATCTCCGAACCACTCTCGTCGCAAGAAGACATCCTACATGAATCGAGGAACAAGCATTAATTCATGCACGTAAAAACAAGTGTGAATGAATTGGTAGAACCCTAGGTTAGGGCTTTACGTCTCAAACCGGTGAGCAGGGCACCAGTTCTCAATTTTCTCGATTCCCACCTATGTGTGTGCTCGAGTTGGTGCAAAAGTCAAAAAGGACAGCCAAGATAAACCATGAAATTTTAGAAGGAGGATTTATGACAGACAACATCAAAATAGAAAGCAAGAGTAAAGAGAACTCGTAAACTCTCAGTGAACCCAAGGCTAGGGTTCTAGCAGGGATGAAATGAAAACAAAATAAAGATAGAAAAATGGTTATGGATGAGAAGTTACCTGCTGTAGTGGTAGATCTTTGACTTCGACTAAGTCTTCTGGTTTGGTTTACTGCCTTGACGCTTCAAATAAGCACCGACGATTCAAATAAGCAATAAGGATAGAAGGTGGTTCGTAAGTGTGAAGAGTTTGTGAAATGAGAAGAAAGGAGAGGAGTCATTGTTTTTATAGAGTTAGGGAAGGATATAATAGGAAGAGAATTTTCCTTGCGTGACTTCCTAGACACGTGGCGCTGGAACCGAGGTGTTGCATTTAATGCTACCTCAGGAAAGATGTACACATGCAACCTCAACCTATAAGCGACGGTTGCACTCTAGCATCCCATCAATACGCGCCTCACCTTCCTGCTCTTCCAGTCGTTAAAGTGGTCTCTTATGCATCCATGATCCATCCTACTTTACAAGTCTTACTCAGACGAAGAATGATTAAGTCTTACAATGGTCAGACAATGCATCCTTCCTGAACAAGACATTGTGCTCCTCCTCCCGAGCACGTATGCTCGCCAGACAAAAAGCAGGGGGCCACTGAGCTGCCTGGCCCAAAAGGCCCAAGCAGCGGTCACATTCCAAGCACACCATCTCCATGGTCACGAGCGAATCTCATAAGCGAGCAGGGATAGATCTCTGGCTACCTCGACATATTAAGCAAGCAGCCCCTTGCCTGTCGTCTGGGGGCCAAGTGTGTAGTGAGCAGAGTCAGCCTGCTCGAAGGAATGCTTAATGGTCGTCCAGAACGTGGGTAGTTAATGCCGAGAAATCCACCCCCACATTTCGGACATGGCCTTAAACGTGCCTGCTAGTTACGCTCGTGTAGTTAAGGTTCTGATCATGGCTGATTGATGTGTTTTATACGCCTAATAGGTATTTATACAGCTTCGAAATAGCAATTCCACGAGGCTTTTAGCTACTAATATATATTTTGGAGCTTAATTGTGAGTTTCAAGGTTTTAGGTGGAATTATAGAATTTACAAGGCTTTAAGTGAAGAATTGAAGGAAGGGTGCAAAGTGCTAAAAGATTAAAAGATGATGTACCGGAAATTCAAAACCCATTGCGGATGCAAGGTCATCAACCCTTGCCCCCGCAAGGTCTCCAGTACGTGAGCCCAAAGGAAGTAAAGGCCTTGCGGCTGCATGCCCTTGCCACCTTGCCCCCGCAAGCCCTTCCGTTACACAATGACGAGAATTGTACCCTAATTCTATCTCCTACCCTGTACACATCAGTATACATACAAGCCTTGTACCCCTAGGTTCTAGTTCGGAAATAATCTGAATTTAGCTTTGTAATTTAGAGTTTTTATTGTTGTAATCATATTTTTAGAAGATCGTTCATGTATTCTTTCATCCCGTCGATTTGTTCATCGTCAAGGATGAACTAACCGCTCATATCTAGGAATTGGAGGTAACTTGTATCGAATCTTCTACTCTATTATATATTTTTATTCATTCAAATCTTGTTGATCACAGTGTTTATCAATCCCCTTGCTATTTGGTTTTTTTCCTAATGAATGGTATCACCGTAGTCAAAGGCCAAGAGGTGCGGATAACTGTACGGCCATATGCATATATCGTACACTGGCTCACCATTGTGATAAACTAACCTTATCGATGCATGAGAGTGATATGTTAGGTTTAGGTTCATATATATGTTTCTAAGTGACAGACGGAAATCCATATGTTCTTGTTCTTAAGGGTATAGATTCAGATGAATTATTTAGGATGGAGACTGAATTATAATTTGGCGACCTATACCAATCTTTCGTGAATGAACCCAAGATTAATTGATTGATACATTAAGCAAAATAGAATTAGAATAGATATAAGTGAATTCATATTCCTAGATTCTCTCCTCCATTTGATCTTCACAAACTGTGTTTGCTGCTTTAATAAACTGCTAATGATTAATTGCTTTCTAGTAGAATAATTTAGATAAATAAAACAAACCCCCCCCTTAGTTTAATTGTTACCTATTTACTTGCTCTAGATACTTCTTGTTGCTGTGGTTCGACCTTTGCTTTCCGGACACTATAATTGCTATTTGTTGACCCTCATAGGTTCTAGATTTGGTTGAGTCACCTTCTGATTCTACTGCACAGTGGCTAATAGGTCTGTGTACCGATTAGTGTGGCAACTGTCTTAGAATCAAGGGTGTTTAGAACTAGTTTATTGTTAGTTCATTTTAGGCACGGACAAGCAGGCTTTCAACAGTAGCCTTGAAAGCACAGTTCGAACAAGCAGACTTGGAAGTCTGCTCAAGGTTCAAAATCAAAGACAGTCAAATCGAGGAATTAAGTCACATATTATTTGATTTAGATATTTTTTAAATATCTAAGTCAGATAATATTCAAAAAGATAATCTTCATCAGATTTTCCCTTCAAAGAAGTCAACTCTTTAGACAACTCGACATCTGTCCAGTTTGTCTCACGCATAATGACATCTGAAGACATTTCCTCATTTGGCTAAGAAGACTTTCAAGCTGAAACGCCTGCAAGACTGAAAACTTACTCTGTTTGGAATGGCTGCCTCTGCAACTCTGAGTCTCTGATATCTATTGCTGCACGCATCCTACAAGGCGCCGAAATGCATTTAATGCATTATAATGTTGGACACAACTTGTCAATCCTCAGTCCAACGGTCCTAAAGATCTCCCCTGGTATTTATTAGAGTTTTGAAGATCTGAACAATAACTCTTGCATAACTGAACATTTAAGCTTCATCTTCATAACTCAAGCATTCAAGAGATCAAAGGACAAGAACTAACATCTTCACCAAACTTCCTGAAGCTGCAGATCTGCCAGTCTTTACTCTGTTTCAGCTTCATCTAGTTTGATTATAAATTGTTCTTTACTTTAGCACTTGAGAGAACAATTATTCATTGGTTGTTTCTCTCATCATTATACACTTGGTTAAAAATTATTTTGTACACGATCCATTAGAGATCTTACTCTTACACCTAGTGGATAAACAAGTGCACCTTTCAAAATCCAAAGCTAACCACTTTGGTAGTGGATGTAGTACTATTCATAGTACAAACCACTTTTAAACCCTACATACTGTCTGATCTGTTTCTGCTCATCTCTTAACTACTGTTGTGTTTACTTATTAAAGTCTACCATTGTATCTGTCGTATTTCAACAACAACCTTTCTATCAGATTTGATCCCATTCAGTTTTCCGCTGCACTAACGCTTCTTGTAAAATTTGTTTAAAAGAAAAGAAGAGAGCTTGTTTTAATAAAACTTTTTAAAAACCTAATAATATCGACTAGGCTATTCAACCCCACCCCCCCTTCTAGCCTAGATTGAGCCTATTTTGGGACCAACACTATTGATCTGTACACTTGTGAGGTAAATAATTAAGATATCAAGTTTTTGGCGCCGTTGCCGGGGACAAGCTAGTTTCTAGCCAGTTATTGGTAATGTTTAAATTATGTTTTTATAAAAGAAAATTACAAAAAGATTTTTTATTTGTTTTTAATTTAGCTATTTATTTGTTTTAGTTTTGCATTGTATGCACGACCGTAGATCTTTAAATCTCAATCTGACAGATTTAAATTAAAATATAAATAATTTAGATAGAAATCAGGGAAATCCTGATAATTTGGACAATCTACCAGTTAACCAAGAACAAGTAGATAGAGAGGATCCTCTGGCTGATCCTCCAATGGCTAATCAATATCCTGAAAATCAGGTTCCTCGAATGAACAAAAAGGAGGAACCAGTTGTTTGAAATATGGAAGTGGTAGTAAATCAAAGAATTATAAATGATTATGGTCGTCCAATGCTGAATGCGACACCGTTATGTTTAGTATTACCGTAAGCAGTAAGAAACTTTGAACTTAAAGACCATTTTTATAATATGTTGTCTTCATTTTATGGACTACCTTTTGAAGACCTAGATACTTTTATGAACGAATATGGTTATATGACTAATAATTTTCCATTAGGAGGTCTAACGGAAAATCAATTGAAAATGCAATATTTTCAATGTGCATTAAAAGATGCAGCGAAACATTCCATGAAGCATAGGATGGATTTAAAAATTTACAAATTATGTGTCTCCATCATAATTTTACCCAAGATGTTTAAGTTACTCAATCTTATCATGCGCTTCCCTCTGCTCTTCAAACTATGGTTGACAATGCAGTCGGTGGTTCCGTTAGAAGAATGACACGAGCTGAATTAGAAGATTTGTTTGAAATGTTAGATGTTAATTCTCAACAGAAAAGCACTAGAGGTAAAAATAAAGGTTTGTATCACATTCAAGATAATACTAATAGTGATGCTAAATTTGAGCGGATGCAAGCACAAATTGAAGCCCTACAACAAAAAATTGAAAATAACTCTCAAATGCAAGAATTGTGTGCTATTTGTGGACTGAATGATCATGTACTAATTTTTATCCATCTAGTACTATGTTTCCTGAATAGATGAATGCTATGAACTCATATCCCCCAAGACAAAGGAATGATCCTTATTCCAACACGTACAATTCGGGTTGGAGAAATCATCCCAATTTCGCATGGGGAGGAAATAAGTCATTGCATCCTCAACAATTTGCTCAACAAGGACAACTTCAAATTGAAGAAGCTAAAAATGATGAATGGAAAGAGACACATAATGCTTTTAACAAGTAAATGATGGCACAAATGGACCGTTTGACAAATGAGTTTGCTCAAATGATGAGAGGTAGAGAAGAAGGGAAGTTTCCTAGTCAAAATGAACAAGCAAAATAAATCACTGCTCTGCGTAGTGGAAAAGTCATTGGTGAAGAGATAAGTGATCCTACTCATTCTTCTAATATTCCTGATAATGTAAGTCATTCTGGTGAAGAAATCCAAGTTGAAGAAAAAGAAAAAGACTTAGAAAAAGAAATTCAAGAAAAAGAAAAAGAAAAAGAGGTAGAACCTATTGAGGAACCATATGTTGCACCTCCACCATATGTTCCACCAATTCCATTTCTGGTAGATTGATGAAGAACAAAATAGACAAACAATTTAGGAAAATTTATAATATGTTGTCTAAAGTGAATATTAATCTTCCTTTACTCAACGTTATTAAAAATATTTCATCATATGCCAAGTTTTTCAAAGATCTCCACTCTAAGAAACACATATTTGAAAAGAACGAGAAAATAATTGTTTCTGAAAATGTAAGTGCAATATTACAACCTGAACTCCCCCTAAATTAAAAGATCCAGGTAGTTTCAATATCCAAGTTTCTTTGGGTAATTCGAAAAACCCACTACTATGTCCTTACAGTTAGCCGACCGTTCGGTCAAACATCCCCTAAAAATAGTAGAGGATAGTTTAGTTCAAGTTGATAAGTTGATCATACCGGTTGACTTTGTGGTTCTAGAGATGGAAAGGAAAATATGTACAAATAATGAAGTTCCTATTTTGTTAGGAAGAGCTTTTATGGTCACGACCAATACAATGATTAATGTGAGAAATGGTAAGCTGTCAATGTCAGTTATGGGAGAGACTATAGAAATTTCAATTTTTGATGCTTTGAATAGACCAAGCTATATGAACGCTTGCTTTTCAATTGATGAAATAGAAAACCTTACAGCCCAAAATTTTGAATAAGATTTAAAGGAAGACGAGTTAGAACAAGTAATGGTTGGAAGAAATTCGGATAATAGAGATTTTCCAGATTTGATATTCGATATTGAGGAATTGGAGGAAGAGATCCGTTCTAAGGATGCTCAACCTGAAAGAGTAGAACTTGAAGTTCCAAAGGATGATCAAATTGAAAAAGAGGAACTTGAAGTTCCTAAAGATGCCCAAACCAAAAAGGTTGAACTTGAAGTTCCTAAGTTCACCCTGTCTATTGAACCTCCTCCAGAACTATAACTAAAGCCCTTACCACCCCACTTGAAATAGGCATTTCTTGGGGAAGGTAAAACTTTACCCATTATAATTGTTGATTATTTAACGGAAGAACAAGAAGTAAGTTTATTGAAAGTTTTATGGACACATAGAGAAGTCATGGGATGGTCCTTACGACACTTAAAGGGAATAAGTCCTACTATGTGTATACATAAAATTCATTTAGAAAAAGGTACCAAACCTTCTAGAGAACGACAAAGGAGACTTAACCAACATATGGAAGAAGCAGTTAGAAAATAAGTCCTTAAGCTTCTTGATGCGGGTATAATTTACCCAATTTCTGATAGTAAATGGGTAAGTTCTGTCCAAGTAGTTCCTAAAAAATCAGAAATTACAGTAGTGAAGAATGAGAATGATGAGTTAGTTCCTACGAGAACTATAACAAGCTACAGAATGTGCATAGATCTAAGAAAATTGAATCCGGCCACTAGGAAAGATCATTTTCCTTTACCCTTTATTGACCAAATTCCTGAAAGATTAGCTGGCCATGATTATTACTGTTTTCTTGATGGTTTTTCGGGTTACAATCAAATTCCGCTTGCACCAAAAGATCAAGAAAAGACTACATTTACATGTCCTTTTGGTACCTTTGCCTTTTGAAGGATGCCCTTTCAACTATGTAATGCCCCAACCACCTTTCAGAGATGTATGATCTCAATATTTTCAGTATTTGGGAAATCATTTGATAATTGCTTGGAAAATCTAATATCAGTTCTTAAAAGATGTTGTGAAACCAATTTGACCCTAAATTGGGAGAAAAGTCATTTTATGGTTAAACATGGAATTGTTTTAGGTCATATTGTGTCGAATAAAGGAATTGAGGTAGACAAAGCGAAAATTGAAGTTATCTCAAAACTACCTCCCCCAACTACAGCGAAAGGTGTTAGAAGTTTTCTAGTTCATGCACGTTTTTATAGAAGATTTATAAAAGACTTTTCAAAAATCTGTAAACCTCTATGCAATCTAGTGGCAAAAGATACGGAATTTATTTTTACTTAAGAATGCTTAAGTGCATTTAATTTGTTAAAATAATAATTAACAACAACCCCTTATTTTAACCAACCCTGATTCGTCTCTCCCTTTTTAGATCATGTGTGACGCATCAGATTTTGCGGTTGGGGCTGTGTTAGGCCAAAGGGTAGATAAGAAACCCCATGTGATACATTATGCGAGTAGGACATTAAATGATGCACAACTTAATTATACCACCACTAAAAAATATTTTTAGCAGTTGTGTTTACATTAGAAAAATTTCGTCCTTACTTGTTAGAGCAAAGGTTGTCATATTTTCAGACCATGCAGCCTTAAAATATCTTTTGAGCAAAAAGGAGGCGAAGCCTAGGCTCATTAGATGGATATTATCATTGCAAGAATTTGACATCACCATTAAAAATAAAAAGGGGACAGAAAACGTTGTTGCTGATCATCTGTCCATTTAGAACTTTTACCTTTACTTGAACGTCAATTTCTTGACAATAAAATCCTCATGAATGGAAACTTCCCTGACAAACAACTTTTTGCAGTTAAAGATCATGAACCATGGTATGCTGATTTCGTGAATTTTCATGTAGCAAATATCATAAATCCTGATTTTAATTATCATCAAAGAAAGAAAATGTTGGCAGATGTTAAACATTATTTTTGGGAAGATCCTTATTTATTTAAAATGTGTTCAGACTCTTAAATTAGGAGATGTGTTCCAAATCAAGAACAACAAAATATTCTGGCATTCTGGCATTCTGCCATAAATACTCTTGTGGTGGACATTTTAGTAGTAGTAAGACTGCTAGGAAGATTTTACAATCTGGTTTATACTGGCTTTCTATTTTTAAAGATGCTGAAATATTATGTATGATATGTATCAAAGGACTGGAGGAATCAGTAAAAGGAATGAGGTGCCCTTGCATTATAATTTGGTTGTTGAAATTTTTGATGTTTGGGGTATTGTCTTTATGGGTCCTTTCTAGTCTCTAAAAGTTGTGAATATATTTTAGTTGCAGTGGACTATGTGTCCGAATGGATAGAAGCCATCGCTACCCGAACAAATGATGGTCAAACGGTTGTTAAGTTTTTGTGTGATAAAATATTTAGTCGATATGGAATACCGAAGGCTATAATTAGTGACCAAGGAATGTACTTCACCAATCGCTTGATGAATGCGTGCCTTAGGAAACATGGTGTGACTCACAAGTTGGCCACTCCATATCATCCTCAAACTTCCGGCCAAGTTGAGGTTAGTAATAGACAAATCAAGGCAGTCCTTGAAAAGATTGTGAGACTAAATAGAAAAGATTGGGGAACCAAAACTCAAAGATGCTCTTTGGGCATACAGAACTGCATATAATAATCCGATAAGAATGAGTCCTTATAGGATGGTTTACGGCAAAACATGCCATCTTCCAGTGGAAATCGAACATAAAGCCTTTTGGGATATTGAAACTCTTAATTTGATTTAACTTTGGCCGGAGAGGAACGTTTGTTCTAGCTAAACGAGTTAGAAGAACATAGGCTCAATTCGTACGAGAATGCTAAAATGTATAAAGAAAACACCAAAAGATATCATGATATGTGGATTAATCAAAAGATATTGCGTCTAGGTTTGAAAGTTCTTCTTTTTAATTCTAGACTAAGATTGTTCCCATGAAAGTTAAAATCAAAATGGTCTGGTCCTTTCATAATAGTACGAATTTATCCACATAGAGCAATTGATGTAAGGAACCCAAAGACCAATGAGATCTTTAAGGTGAATGGGCAACGACTCAAACCTTATTTTGAACTCATGTTAGTTGAGAAGACAATCAAAGTTATTCATCTCTCTGACACTGAAGCCCCAAGAGAAAATGTTTAAAGTTAGGTCGAGCCAAAGACGTTAAACAAGTGAGCTAGGTGGGAGGCAACCCACTTTGATTTAATTTTTAATTGCTTTCGTAGTGTAAGTTAAATATGTTTTTCTCCATCTTCTTTGATTATGAGCATTTAAATTAAATATTTTCCAGTCATGACATAATTTAAGTTTGGGGGTGAAAAACATCATAGTGTTGTATTTATATGTCATCTAATATTTTAGTTTTGTTTTGTAGAATTTTCAGAATGTAGAAAAGAAACGACCATAACGAAGCGTAACGGAAGGAAGAAAATGAAGACAGTGCAAAAATGCGTAACAGCCTCCCAAGAGGTATTTTTCTGTGAACCTTGCGAACGCAAGGCCTCAAACCCTTGCCCCCGCAAGGCCTCATTTAAAGCAGATGGTTCAGGATCCTTGCAGCTGCAAGCCCATGCACCTTGCCCCCGCAAGCCCTACCTCAGCATCAGTGCGCAATTACTGTGACCCTTGTGGACACAAGGTATCCACACCTTGCGGTCGCAAGGCCCTCTTTATAAACGAAGACGCGGCAGCAATGAACGGTTCACCAGAATCAGACCTTTCAAGCTTTCATCTTCTTTGGATGTTCATCTCTCTCTCTTATTTCCGGCGATTTCAGTTACAATTCCGGCCAAAGCTATCAAGTGTGGTTTCTACCCCTCAATCATCTCCATTCGCCCACCTCCATTTTCATCATCTCACTCCATCAGAGAGCGTGAAGAATTGATGCCCCCATTTTTTATCGTCGTCAAGCTTCGAAAAGTCCGATAGAATCCTCCATTGCAGTCGAAGCTGTGCACTTCATGTATCTTCTATCCCTCTTCATTTTAAATTTTTGGTTTATCAAAATTTTGCATGCTAGGGTTATAGTTGCATATTTTATTATAGACGTGCATGCTTTTTATGATTTGTTGGGTTTTCTGAATTTTTTTTTTTTTAGAGAGATACTTTGAGACTTTCCCCATGGCTCCTAAACGTAGGAATACCAGACCATCATCTTCCCGCTACCAAGAGGAACAAGATTATGATGCCTTTAGGTTTGTCTCCTTCGAGGCGTCGGAGATCTACACTAGGAAGCTCTCCAAGAGCATAGTCCCCGAGTGGGGATTTAAGTCTCAAGACTTTGACCTCCCTGCCCACTTCGCCCAACGAAGATGGGCAGCTCTTTGTGCGACTCCGGGAGTGGCCATCGTGGCCATTATACGTGAATTCTACGCCAACGGGCGTGTCTCCTCAACTGGTGTGGTTTCCAACACCAGTAATGTCCGAAATAGGATAGTCAACTTTTCGTCCTATAGCATTATCTACTATTTTGGCACTCCTAATTTCGAGAAGGGCACTGATCACTACAATGCCCATCTTGCTCGTCCCATCTCTCTTCAAGAGGTTAATACGGTGATCGCAACTCCTAACACGGCTTGGACTTATCATCAAGGTCCACCGTTTGGCCCCCGCACCATGGACGAGACCCATTGAACGAATGCAGCCAAGGCGTGTTCAAATTTATTTGTGCACGCCTTATGCCTTCCAACCACCAGCACACGGTGTCGTGGCATAAGGCCATTTTGATCTACACCATTCTGACCGGTAGGTCTGTTGATGTTGGACACCTGATCAATGCCCAAATTCAGACCCTCATTAGAGGTAGGACGAACTCGGGATTCTTTTTCCTAAGTTTAATCATAGGATTGTGTGGAGGGGCTGGAGTCGTCTAGACTCCAGATCCTGAGAGAGTTCGAGCAGTACCCGACATTACTGCGACGCTACTTTTCGATCACCAGCGCCAGCCACGTGAGAGGGGACCATGTGAGGAGCCTCTAGAGGAGGCTAATATTGAAGGAGGAGGTAGATCCTTTAGAGGCCATCTCCAATAGATAGGAAGAGCTTGGGTTAGACCAACAAATGGTCCAACAGCAGTTGGCACAAAATACGCGCTGACCAAAACAACTACTTTGGTGGGACAAAATGGGTGGCAAGAAATATGGCCGCTTTCCACGGCTACCCACCCGACATCATACCCAAGTTCCTTCCTCCTTCATTATTTAGTCCCGACTCCCATGAGTTGAAGCACACAAGTTTCTTCCTCTTTCGTTAGGCGAACCAACTATATCTTTCTGATATTTCCCCTCCAACTACCTCCTTATGGGATAAACCTCAATTTTGAGGATAAAATAAAATTTAAGTTTGGGGGGAGGGGAATTCTAAGTCCAGGGTCTTTATAGGACCCAGCCTAAGAAGGGGTGGAGTTGTGCTATATTTTTTAGGGTTCAGGACAATTTTTGTCCCTTTATTGTCTCTTTTCCTCTCTTGACTTTCGTGTTTTTTAAGTTCGCTCATTTTCGGAGATGTTGCCTTGACCGGAATACTATAATATTTTGTTCCTTCGGGAACCCATCATCAATTGGGTCATCAACTATCTCCAATTTTATTTATTTTTAAAAGATAAAATTTAAAAAATTAAAAATTTAATTCAAAATTTTCATTTTTGAGTTCTGGTGTGGATACTTCAGCCGATGATGATTTAGTGCAATGAACCACATAACTTCTCTATAGATCACTCTGGAACTCACTCGAGTCTGCAAAAATATTAACATTCTCAAAACCCTTGTGCACTTTTCCTAGTCATGATTATGGACATTTTTGAATATGTTTACTAAGTTTATTATAGTGCACATTTCATTCTAGCCAAAATAGTTTGATGCACAAGAATATGATGAATATCCATTCCAACATGATTTTTGCATTGAATTGTAACTTAGGGTCAATTGCATGATAGTTAGATTCCTTGGATTTTTCTTGCTAATATATCTCAAGCACACTTTCTAACAGTGACTGCTTGTTAGTCTTGATTGTCCCTACCTCTTTTCTGACGAATGCTTATGTGAAATCCAGTGATGCTAAATCTTAAATTCCATTACATTCATATTGGATGTGATATTTTATGTATGTTTACTTTCTTAAAACTGGCATGAGTAATTCTGGCATTAGGATATGACTTAGGCCATCTTTGGATCGTTTGAGCCTAAATATTTCCTGACCTTACTAAAAATATCCATAGTGTCCCCTTTTGAGCTGAATTAAAGAATGGTGTATGTTAAGCATACGACAACCCCCATTCGACTTCATTTCTTTTACCCACATTAACTTATCCCTTAAAGCTTATACACTTTAGTCTACCCTTGCAGAGAGTAGGATGTAGGTGGGAAATTAATTTTTGGGGACCATTGTTATATAGATGATTTCCTGGTGACTTCTTCTTCTTCGTCGTAGCCATAAAAAATAAAAATAAAATAAGTGATGGAAAAGAAAAGGAAAAGAAAAAAAATAAAAAAATAATGATACGTCGAAAAATAATGAGAAAGAAGAAGAGTGCAAGAAGATTCAAATGAAAGCACAGCTTTTAAGATATAGATATATTAGGCAAGGTCATCTAAAGAAAGGATCACTAGTTATTTTTAGCATATTGTATTGAATAAAGCAAGTTTGGGGGAAAATCCCCACTTGTGGTCTTTGCAAGTCCTAGCCTAATGGGAAATATTTCTACATGTTTAGAAGCAAACTGGGAAAATGGTAGTACGTCTTGCTCTCTCACTTTGTATTCTATTCTCTTTCCATCATATCCCCCAACACCAAGGCCTTACATTACAAGCTTAATAAATTCCTATTGATCTTTATGTCAGTTACTTGTGTTGGTTGATTCGATTGTAATACATATAAATTGATCCCCACTTCATATATTCAGACTATGTGGGTGCCCCAGAAGGTCAGGCCTCCCGCGCCCTGCGCGCCCATTTTTAGGGAAGCGCAGCATGCGGAAGGAGCATCACTCTTTCCATTCCATCCTCCCTTGTGTATGGGAACACGAAATTAAAAGTGCAGAAAGAATGTTGCAACCAACGCGTTGAATACGCCTCGGTCACCTGAGTGAGGTTTTTTGGTCCATTATGAGAGCTTTGGGTTTCTCCGTATCTCACCCTCCCTTGTTTAGGGGAAGACAAGGCACAGAAAATGCATCACCCTTTTCATTCCCGTCGTCCCTTGTTTAGGAGAAAACGGAAAAGTGCAAAAAAAAAAGGATATTGCGATAGCGCGTGGGAACACGCCCTACCTCACTATGGACTTTTCAAAAATCGCCTAAAATCATTATGAGTGCCTGGGTTTTTCCGTATCTCACCCTCCCTTGCTTAGGGGAAGACAAGGTACAGAAAATGCATCACCCTTTTCATTCCCATCGTCCCTTGTTTAGGGGAAAACGGGAAAGTGCAAAAAAAAGGATGTTGCGAGCCTCAACATAATCTTAGGCTTATTTTGGATCGCTATGAGTGCTTTGGGTTTCCCCGTATCCCATTTTCCCTTGTTTAGGGGGAAACAAAATAAAAGAAATGCATCACCCTTTCATTCTCATTCTCCCTTGTTTAGGGGAAAGCAGAAAAGTGCAAGAAAGGATGTAGGGGCCTCACTGTGATCCAAAATGTTTTAACGGAGTCGCCATCTTTATTTTAAGGAGAAATAAAGAAAAACAAAAAATAAGCCAGAGTTTGTAAAAAAAGGGTTCGGAGGCTAAGTTGCGAGGTGGGAAGGGGTTAGGCACCCACCTCGCCCTTTCGGTCTCAAAACAGTTTTTGGCTAAAATATGTTTTTTGTTATATTTATCTAGCAAATAAATAAAGTATTAAAAAAGAAACAAATATATTTGTATTTACATTATTTACGGACTTGCAGCCGCCTCCTTCCAGTAATTACAAATATATTTAAAAATATTTGGCCATAATAATGGCTCTTTTTAATGTTATTTTCTACATAGATCCGGGCAGCAAAACAACTTATATTTTTACATTGGGCCGGATGGAAATAGCTTTTTGATAAATAAAACCCTTAAAGGCTCACCTTTAAGAGCGTTGGTGTGCTCGCTTTGTCCTTCCAGGAGAGGGAGTCTTTTTGCTGCTGCTGCGGTTCGGGCAGAATAACTGCTTCCGAAAGTTGCTTCTGGGCACCGTCAAACGGGCGGAGCAACTCCTCGCTTTTTTGCTATTGTTTGCTTGCTGCTGGCGGAAATCGGGCAGAGCAACTGCTTACTTCTGGCGGATTTGGCCTTTGGATTCGGGCAGAGCAACTGCTTTCTTTTTTTATTTTTGGACCATGAAAATAGGGTGGAAACCTAACTAGGGGGCTAGGCTCACTTTAACCGGTTGGTTTTGTGTTTTGAGGAGATTTGGCAGAGCTTTGAGGCTTTATAGGAGGGGGCACTTACTATCTCACGATCGCTCTCTATAACGGCGTAAAACAAACGTGCAGAGTTTTTGTGAGAAAAAATTCTCGCCCCTCAAAGTGAAGCCGGACACCTCTATTTATAGGTGAGAGGAGGGACACCGCTGGCATTTGCGATTTTCATCTTGTGCTTCACCAGCTTGTACCGCGCTTGTGCAATGCGTTAAGACGGAGTGCACAGTTGGGGAGCTGGGTGCCGACCCCGAAGGATCTGGGCGCCGCGCCTACTTGGCATGTTGGCCGCGCCTGGAGCCCTTTTTGACCTCCTTTTTGACACTCTGACTCATGTATTTTACTGTTTTACGCATCCTACTTTGTCTTTTGCATTTTTAAAACCCTGTAACTTGACATTTGTTAAGTTTCAACATGTCTTGATATCACATGTCAATGTTACATACCAGGGGTACGAAATTGGGGTGTCTACAGAGCCCCTCAACGATGAAGTTTACGGGTAACCCGCAGCTTACCGAGTAAACGAACATCGTTGATAGGAAATAGACTCCCTAATTTCGTGGAAATTAAAATAGGGAGAAATGCAACAGGTAGCAGTTATAATGCAACAGTTTATAATGCAAACCAAATCTCACATATCCTAGACATATTTAGTCGGTTATAGCAGGTTATCGTAGTTTTTAAGTAGATATGCAAATAAGTATTCTGATGGTCGGACCTACCGAAGTAGGCTGCCTACGTATCCCTTAATAAAAGAAATCAGACCAAACGTAGTTTGGCCTGAAGCAAACAAACAACAGCTAGGTGGAGTGCCAAGATCAAACATCGTATCCTCAAAGGGTCGAACCCTTTACAGAACACGATGGTGGGATGCATCGCCTCCTCAGGACGGGGTCCTTCGTCGGAGCACGATAGCCTTTTAACTGTCCCGGGGTCTCTGCCCCTTCACAGAAAAGGCTGAACACAATCATATCAAACATCGTATCCTCAAAGGGTCGAACCCTTTGCCGAACACGATGGTGGGATGCATCGTCTCCTCAGGACAAAGTCCTTCGTCGAAGCATGATAGCCTTTTAACTGTCCCGGGTCTCTGCACCTTTGCAGAAAAGGCTTAACACAATCATATCAAACATCGTATCCTCAAAGGGTCAAACCCTTTGCCGAACACGATGGTGGGATGCATCGTCTCCTCAGGACAAGGTCTTTCGTCGGAGCGCGATAGCCTTTTAACTGTCCCGGGGTCTCTACCCCTTTGCATAAAAGGCTGAACACAATCATATCAAACATCGTATCCTCAACGGGTTGAACCCTTTGCCGAACACGATGGTGGAACTTATCATGGGTTGATCTTTCATCTCGTCGTTACACCCCATGAGGAGATGATCATACGCTACTCCTATAAAGCAGGAAAGCATCGCATCCTCAAAGGTAGAGACCTTCGACGAACGCGATGTTGGAACACATCATGCATGCAAAAGGTAAAATACTTTACATTTTCTTACCATTGCTTTGTTTTTGCTGATTCTGCTACATTTGCTGCTTCTGCTGCTTCGACGGCTTCTGCTTCCGCTGCTTCTGCTGCTTCGGCGGATTATGCTACTTCGGCGGCTTATGCTGCTTCGGCGGCTTATGCCGCTTCGGCTGCTAGATTTTTTCTTTTGTTGCATTTCCAGCTTTTGCTGAAAATTTTCTTTTGCTACTTTTCCGGGGAAATTTTCTTCTTTTTGATCTCCCATGGAAATTTTCTTCTTTACATTTCCGACTTCTCTGAAATTTTCTTCTTTTGCCTGCTTCTTGCATTCTTTTTCTTTTCTTTCTTTTTGCACATTTTTTTCTTTTCTTTTTTCTTTTCTATTCATTTTTTTCTTTGCATGCTTGCACATTTTTTTCTACTTTCTTTTTCTCTTTGCATTTTCTTTTTTTGCCCTTTTTTTTTCTTTCTTTTTGCACATTTTTTTCTTTTCATTTTATCTTTGCATTTTTTTGTGCACATTTTTTTATTTTGAGAATTTTTACCTTTGCTGCTGATTCTTTTTGCTTTTCTGATAATTTTGCGGCTGACCTGCTGGGGATATGAGCTTTCCTCTGATTTTGGATTGATGACCATCAATTTTTATTAACAAAGCTAACTTTGTGAACTTTCCGTTAAGCTTTAGGGGCCATTTTGCAACTTTAGAAACCTGAGGACTTAAGTGTTGAACTTTTAAACTTTGGAGGGGAAAGAGGAAAATTTCCTCTTCTTTCCCATTTAAGTACCGGGGAGGAGCAGAAGCAGCTCACTGCTTCTTTTCTTCTTCGTTCATTTCTTTCGGCTGCCATTGTTGTTGTTGATCATTCTTCTTTCATTTCTTCTCCTTTTCTCAATTTTCTTCCGCCAATTTGCGTGTTTTTCTTGATAGATGGCTTCTTCTTCGCGATCTCGGAAGGGAAAGGCGCCGATGTACCCGGATTCGGGCGAAGAGAGGAAAGAACTTCTTCCTTTGATCCGAAATCATGTCAAATATTATTATTCGAAGGATGATTGGAGCAATCTCCTTATCGATCGGAACACCCACGTGTCAAATCTTCTGAATCCCACTTTAAGCTTTTTTTCCTTAAACCCATTTGGATGATTTTTCAGATCTGCTAGATTTCTCTACTGTTTTGGGCTTTTGGAGCATACTTGACCCTGCTTATGATGCTTATGCATGCAATTTATATACTAGAATGATGCATTTTCACAATTTATTCATAGCAAAATATGAAACTCATGCGATTTATTTTTGCGATGCATACTTTGAATCGTTGGCACTATTTGACTCTGCGATGCATATTTTATATTATTGACGCAATTTGGCTTCATGATGCACGTATAGACTAAAAAATATTTTAATATGATGCATGCCTATAAAATGTAACAGGAATATTTTATGCAATAATATTCACTTTTATAAATGCATATGCTACAGGGACATGATAAATGTCATGGGAATATTTTTCTTTCAAGATTTGCAACATTTTATTTTATATATTTTTTTTTTTTTTTGAATGCTTATATGCAATTATTTAGAAAATAAATGCAAATAATGAATGGCTAATGCATGCATATATCTTTTTTTTAATGTAAATGCGACATAGAAAATTTATTAAATGCTTGCAAACATGTTGCATGTGCATTTTTCAATATGTGCAACATGTGTTTATTTTTTTGAATGCAAAACACATATTTTTTCATTTTTTCGATTTTCGAAAAACACTTTTTTTTGAAAAAAACATTTTTGTATCTATGCATGCTGGGATGCCAAAAAATATTTTTTTTATGCCAAAGATGCTTTTCTTTTCTTTTTTTATGCAACAGTGCGACCCCCCCCCCCCTTTTATGCGGGAATGTTAAAATATTTATTTTATTATTTTTTTTTGAACGCACGAATGCAATGTTACTTTTTATGACTGCAAAGATGCAACACACATTTTTTTATGCAGGGATGCTAAAATATATATTTGTTTCGTTTAAATGCAAAACACTTTTCTCTTCTTTTTTTTTTTTGAACGCATGAATGCAATATATATTTTTTTGAATGCAAAAATGCAATATGTTTTTTTTATGCTAAAGATGAAATATAAAATTTATTATGCAAAATTTTATGATGATCTGTAAAATGTGATGTATGCAACATGCTTAATTTAATGATACGCGCAGGGGTTAAAATAAAAAGATAAAAACTTACCTTTTCCTTTTTCTTCATTTTTTTTTTCTGATGCTGATATGTTTTTGTTTTCTTTTCTTTCTTTTTTAGATGCGCAAGCCCTGGTCGGATTCGGGCGAAGTCAGTATTCAACGTTTGGACATATATAACTTGATG
>CM028379.1:59693962-59920737 GCA_013146195.2 Codonopsis lanceolata | reverse complement strand
TTTGGACATCATTTTGATTCTCACCCACCATAGAGGATATTTTTCGTAAACCTCACTAGGTTCTGAGTGGTAAAGTAGAACAACATCTTCTCGCTACCAACGCTTGAAATTCAAACCACTCGAAATTCTTTGATTTCTCATTATGACGACCGACAATAGGATTGGTCACACCGAGTCATCATTGCATTGGTCGAGCTGATTGGAAGTCGTGGGGTTCAAGGTCACATTAGTCTCCTTTCCAATAGCTTGGGTATTTAATTCAATTGTCATATCTAAAATATGAACAATGTCGAATATACGATTATGTTATTTTTTATATTTTCCTTTTAGAATATCCAAGATAACAATATTGATATGTTTGAAGATTGTTAGAAAATATAATGGGAAGAGTTTATAAATTACAAAACAATAAAATTGTTACCATTGTGTCCTTTGGGTAAAGCTTTCGGGCGGTGGGCAAGTCTGCCATGCTGGCGAAGCTTTATGAAGATTCTTTGGTGGACAAATCTACGTTGTTGAGGCTATCTAAAGTAGAATTGAAGTCTTCTTGTTGGTCCAAACACAGCTTCTTTAAAATAAATTTGTCCCTTCCCCGTAATTGCTAGGAAGCTACTATAGACATCTTTCTCCGACATTTGTGTCCACGGGATGCGCCGTACATCAGTTCGGTAGCCTAAAGGCTAAATAGGGCCATGATTTGCAATACCCACCCACCCCCTCCCCCCCGCGGGCACGGGCGTGATAGAGCCTCTACTCTACAAAAGTTACCCTTAACACATAAGTCACTACTTGTATATAAACCACTCAAGTTTTTGTTATTTTCACAATGTGGGATAAACTCACGTCCAACACCACACTTTAATCATGCATAACTTATTCATCCTAACACCAAATTGGACAAATAAATATATGATTTCGATGTTCTCACGAGTAGAACATGTTTCCACAATTACCTTTGTCATTACACAAATGACTCATAAAAGAAATCGTGCCACAAGTTTGCACAATTTCATTCATTCTACACAATTTTCCAACAATTAATAGATGGAAACACATCGTGTGGTTAATTAACCAAAACATATGGAAAGGAAGAGAATAAGAAATCACCTTTAAAAAGGCTATCATGGATTCTGTTGCCAATCATATATATGTGTCTATATGTGTGGATTTAGTTTTGTCAGAAAATAAACCCAATTCATCTTCATTGAAATATGGGTTTGTGAAACTGATAAAACAATTTAATGAGAGATCTCGGAGAAATTATGTCATGAAGCAGTTAAAGAATCACTTGGATGCACTAAAAAAGATTGGAGTTTGACGTGCGTAAAAATGCAACACATGCAAGAATATCTGGTCGTATCAAGTAAAAAAGTGTACATAAGTATGCTAACTAATTATATTTGAGCTAAAAGAAAATGAATTAGAAACTAAAAATATAAACAAACTAAAGAAATCAATTAAATCTACTGTAACGTGAAAGTGATTTGACAACATCAAATCAAGATTGAAAATATAAAAGTGTGATATCTCTAGTCTAGTCGGTGTCTAATTTAATCATCTCTTTATTTTTCTTTAACTCAAGTCTTGGTATTCGGTCGCACTACGTTATTTACTACGGGCTTTTGTATATCAAATCTAGCTACAACTCCTTGCTACGGGCTCTCGCATCTTATAACATAGGAGAAAATAATTGCGTGTCAAAACAAGCACCCAATGACTATCTATGCACTATCTTCTCTCAGTCTCACGTCACACAAACAATTATTGTGATTTTCGAAATTAATAGGACGGGCTCTCGCTACGTATCCTATAATTATAGTAATCATCTAACAGTTGGCTAAACCATTAAAAGCATTAAGAACACACAATAATAACCAAGCACATGGGTAATACTTTGTAAAAAGATATTCTCTCTATTTTTCTACAAATCATGTCGGTAGCCGAGAACACAAAATTAGTTAACTACGAGCTCTCGAATATTATAACAACCCTAATCTCGCCTACCTCGCGAATGGCTAAGGTGGATTGATCACACGTCGAACCAAATTCTCACAATTGCTATCGGTGTGTGTCACAAAAATACCAATTATTAAATTGATTGGTCTGAAATGTAAAGGTAGCTCTCGCGGATCCTAAACATTTCTAAAATCATTTAATTAATGACCAATCAATTAAAATCATTAAGTCCACAAAATAATAACCAAGCATGGATGTATACTATATAAAAAGAAAGATTAAATTAAAACACTACATTGACATAGAAAATAAGCACTTCCATAAAATCATTTAAGCACAAAACCAATTCCACAATTTATAAGATTATCAACCCTAGAAATTTTAACAAATATTATAAAACAGAGATTGGAAGAATCAAACCGAACAAAGTGCGAATCCGAGGTTGAAAATGCTTGCACATGTTGGTGATCAAGCTTCAAGGATTTAGAGAGTAAATGGTGGAATTGGGCTGCCGCCCCATTTTGGGACCTAAGTCCTGAAATAGGGGCTTGAATCTGTTTACTGAATGACATAAATTAGACGGCTCAACAGTACTCAACAAGCAAGGTGGGAAATAGGAAGAACAATGAAGATTTAAGGGCTGAAATGGGAGGAAATAAGGGTTGGATAACTTCGGAAGGTGGTGCCTCGAATGAAGAGCACGTGGGTTATCCATAAAGATGGGTAAATGGCGGGTGAGATATGTGAGAGGTGTAAGGCGGGAATAACGGAGAGAAGATGGACCGATCCGGGGCAAACCAGGCAGGGGACGTTGGTCGACATACATAGATTGACGGTGACGTGCGCCTCCCCTGGCTCGACAACGTATAAATGAATAGCTTTCTGCAATTTGCGTCGGTGCCCCTGGAGTTCTAAGGTTGGCTGGCGAAGTCCATCCCCCTCCAGGTCTCTCAAATTGGTCCTCCATTAGCTCTGTTAGCCTTCATTAACCACATTTTGCCTTGGGATTCTTGACGGAACTCAAGGACTTTGACCGAAAGATTTGAAGCTCAACTTTGGAACTCTGAATTGCCTTAAATTTCGTGCTAAAATCCCTTTAAATACTTGATTATGCTTGGAAACCTACAATAAACGCAAATACACAAATAATAATATTTCCAAGGCATAATTAACTCGAACAAATAGCACAAAATAAAAGGAAATTCAATAAAAAAATCCGTCGAAATCTCGTGCTCATCAGAGTTTATGAAGGCAGTTGAGTCAAGAAGAATTTAGGAGTGCATGCCTTATTACCGATATGATGATCAAATTTGTATTGTTTCTACAACAATGACAATTCATAATTTCATTCGTAGAAGAAATCTTGGTCGTGAAAACTTTCAACGTAATGACATCTAACTTGTTTTTATAGTAAGAAATATGCGTGAGGAACCTAGTGCAGCCAATCACCAACCTATTGGCCATATTCTAGGCGGTGAAAATCCCGAGATAAATGTTGTGAAAAGTAACATTTGTTATCAAACATGTAATACTGATGAATGAGTGTGTACTACTTTATTACCTAATATCATGAGACAATTTGATTTAAATATTTAATTCTTGCATATTTTGTATTAACAATTATCACTTTGATTTAATAAAAAGCTAAACAATATTTAGTATCAATAAAGACATTGTTTTTATAAAAGAATATAATATATTTGTAATATATTATAATTATCATTAGTTTATACTCTCCTAATTTACTTGTGTTTAGGTTTCCTAATCCCTTTTGTATTTAGACTCTCTAGATTAAACTTGTGTAGCAAGTATTGTACTCCTATATATATGTTCACCTTATCAATGGAAAGGCTATGTCATTATTCATAAATTTTATTATTTCTTACATGATATTAGAGTCTCACTCTTAAAACCTACAACCACCAAACTTCTGCAACCCTAAATTTCCTCACACCACAGCCACCGCCAACCTAACTTCCGCCAAATTAAACCTTCCTCCCACACAACTGCTGCCAATGAATCTTTTGCCTCCATATCAGGACAAACACCCTCTGATCGCCTCCCAACAAAGCGTCACCTCTTACCAAAATGTCACCTACCTCAGATCCGTCATCTTCCATCCTTGTAAATCCATCAGGCGCCGCCAACCCAGATCTGAACAACAACCCCAATCTCAGATCTGGAAACTCTTCACAGCCAAGCCGCTTCATCCTCGCCAACACCCGTGATGATGCCATCACCCACCTTCGATCGCCTTCTGACTCTTTTCAACTCGCCAAAGCTGGAGCCTATTATTTCGCCACCCCCGCCCATCAATCTTCGACGGCTCGGCAAATTAAGCTCTACTTCCTGAAGGCCTAGCTCGCCGAAGACCTCTCTCACCACTCGCTAACTCCGCATCCCTCGGCGAACCTCGGCCTCACCACCACCAAGGCCCCTCTCACCTCAAGCACCCCTCAATCGCCATTCCGAGCAACTTCAGACTCTCAGAACCCTAGCTCTCTTCAACTCACCGAAGTCCTTACTCAATAACTCGCTCGAGCAACTCACGGACTCTTTGGCAAACCCGACTCTCCCAGCCGAGGCCCCTTTCACCTCACGCCCTACTCAACAATTGCCTCGAGTAACTCATGGATTCCTCGGGAAACCCGGCTCTCACCAACTCACCGAGGCCCCTCTCACCTCACGCCTATCTCAACCAAATTGCCTCGAACAACTTTGGGCATCCTCTGTAAGCCCTGGCCTCACCAACTCGCCGAGACCCTCCCTTCACAGCGCTCCTCAAGCAACTCAGATTCCTCGCCAAACCCGACTCTCACCAATTCACCGAAGACTCCTTCCTCAACAGCTTGCTCCTCGAGCAACTCAGGACTCCTCACAAGTCCAGTCTCTCACTAGCTCACCGCCGACCCCTCCCTTACCCGCCACCAACCACCCTCCCATCATGTTAACTTCGAACTGTCAAGATATTCTCACAAGATTGGTCTCTTAATCTGTGACCCATCTTGTGGGCATATAAGAGAATATAATATATTTGTAATATATTATAATTATCGTTAGTTTATACTTTCCTAATTTACTTGTATTTAGGCTCTCTAGGTTAAACTCGTGTAACAAGTATTTTGGTCATTTTATTATGAAGCAGTCATTTTCAACTTTTTAACAAACAGTCGCATGTAGCGTATAATAGTTTGTAAATTGCTTATAAACAACCAAAACAAACAGGAATAACGCTAGCATTACCACCATTGTTATTAATTAGTTACAGACTTGCTTTGAGAAATGCATAGTTGAAAAGTCAACTATATCTTTCTCAAGACAAGTTGTAACATATATATAATGACAAGGGTAGATTTATCCCTCCAAAATCTCACTTTTGAATTATTGAATTTTAAGTTACTATTGCACTCTTTTTCTCTTATATCTTCTCCCTATTTTCTCTCTCTTTTTTTCTCTCTCCCGTCTCCTCCATATTTTCTCTCTCATCACCACCATCTCCTCTCTTTTAATTATGTTTAATTATTTTTCTCTCTTTAAATATAAAAAGTAGTAATTAAAACAAAAATAATAGTTCTGGAGTCAATAAAACAAAAATATAAGAGGAGGTTAGTAAAATAAAAAATAATTTATGGAACAAGTCACTATAAAAATAAAAGTTACAGAATAAACAAAACAAAAATAATTTAATGCGGAGGTTAGTGAAATAAAATTATTTGATGGAACAAAAATAATAGTTACTAAGTCAATAAAACAAAAATAATTTAAACCGAGGTTAGTAAAATTATAAAAAATAATTTATCTAATAAAATTTTAAAACAAATTCTTAAAAATAGTTATGTAAAACAAAAATACGTTAGTAAAATAAGAACACTTGATGGAACAAAAATAATGGTTACAGAGTCAATAAAATAAAAACAACTTAAACTAAGGTTGGTAAAATAATAAAAATAATTTACGGAAAAAAAGTTTTCCGTAAAACTAATTCTTAAAAATAAAACAAAGATGATAGTTACGAAGTCAATAAAACAAAAAATATAATGGATGTTCGTAAAATCAAAATAATTTACAGAACAAAAATAATAGTTAACGATAAAAATAATTTGGTTATTTTGATTTTAGCTTATTTTCTTATCAAAAATTCATTTATTAAAAAAATACAAATATAATTTAATAAAAGTAATCATTCAAAATGAAGAACTTATTTGAGTTCATATTCTATTTTCAGGTCGGAAAAAATCCAAGTTTGTTCAAAAACATCATTTTACAGAGTTTTTGAATAGTATAAAGTGTTTAGGGTTGCCAGACCATGGAATGATATTTAAAATTGGTGTTCCAATAATGCTATTGAGAAACATTGACCATGCTGCATGGTTGTGCAATGGAACAAGACTAATCATCATAAATCTTGAGGATCACATTGTAGAAACAATTTTTTTTAAAGGAAACAATGTTAGAGAAAAAGTTTTTATCTTAAGATTGTCATTAACTCCATCCGATGTAGACCCTAAGGGGTGGTCCAGTGGTAGAGTTGGAGCTTTACAAAATGTGAGGTGTTATGTTCGATCACTTCCCATGCCCCCTTAGGCGAAAGGCCTACAAAAAAACTTTTTTTAAAAACTTCATCTGATGTAAGACTGACTTTCAAGTTTCAGAAAAGACAATTTTTATTGTTGGTATCATATGCAATGAAAATTAACAAGTGTCAAAGTCAATAATTGCATGTAGGTCTCTTCTTAAAAAAACCAGTATTTAGTCATGAGCAGTTATGTCATAGTTTCTAGAGTAAGAAATTGTTTTGATTTGAAGATATTGATATGCGGTGAAGATGAAAAACCAACTAATAAAACTAAAAATATTGTGCAGAAAGAATTTTTTTTAGAATCTATAACGATTAGTGATATACAGATATGTATTTGTTAATATACCGATTATTCTTATTTTATCCTTTAAATTTTTTTTTATCTTCTTTATTGTGTTTATGTACGATTTAGTTGAAAAAGAAGAATGACACTTATTTAACGCATGAGTTAAAAAATTAGTTAGTGGTAATAATAGTGGTAAGGCTAGCATCACTCAACAAATAGTGTTTAAGACATCAACCATAGGTCATTAAGCTATAAGTTGTGACAAAGGAGTGATTACAACTATTGGTATTACATGTGTTTTAAATGTTTTGAGCCTATTTAATTTTGCCATTCATAATGTACTTATGACGTAAGACTTATAATAAATTGTTTTTGAAATGTTTGATTTCACTTATGGTAAAGTTACAAGTCATATACAAGACACTTAAATCACATGTAAGACCATAAGTTGTAAACTTTAAGCCTTGTACTTATTCTTATTTTATAAAAACACGTAATTCCTCTTCTTTATTGAAATTTTCTATATTCCAAAATTGCCCTTCATAATAATAGTAATAATAATAATATTTAAAGTAATAATAATTATTATTACTATTATAATAAAATAATAATATTAATAAGAATAATAATATATGAATAATGATAATAGTCATAGTAATAGTAATAATAAATATAATAAAAATAGTATTAATTAGAATAATTAATAAGGGTATTAATAATAGTAATGATCATAATAATAATAATAAAGAAGTAATAGCAATAATTAATAAGGGTATTAATAATAGTAATGATCATAATAATAATAATAAAGAAGTAATAGCAATAATAATAATAATCTTAATAATACTATAGTAAAAGTAATTGTATTAATGATAAATAATAATGATAATAATAATAAAGGTAATAATAATAATAATAAAACTAATAATAATGTTAATAAAATAATAATAATATTAAAGACATAAATAATGCTAATAATAATAATAATAATAAGTAATAATAAAAAATATTATTAATATTAATACAATAAAATAAATATAATAACATTAATATTATAAAAATAAAAATCATATTATTAATAATAATAAAAGTAATTTTAATATTTATATTAATATTAATAAAATAATAATAATTAACGCAATAATAATACTAATATTAATAATGTAAATCACATTTTTGTGATGATGCTATTTTAGTTTTATATTTAAATTTAGCAATTTTTCAATATACTAATCAAAAACACACGTTAACTTATGAAAGTTAATCAATACTTTCAGAAAGCTAAATCAAACAACACTATTTATCAATCATACGTTATAAGTAATAAGTCATTATCATATATAAATAAACAAAATCAAACAGTTTGTAAGTTGCTTCTAAACAATCAAAACAAACAATATTTAAGAGATCAACCACAAGTCATTCAGGTATCAGCCATCAACCATCAACTGCGACAAAGGAGTGATTACAAGTACTATGGTATTAAATGTGTTTTAAATGCTTTGTCCATGACTAACAACTTATGAGAAGCTAGAAATTATAAACACGTACCAATAAAACCAAATCAAATAACCTCACAAGAGCATCCCCAATGTTACACTTCTTATTACATCTTTTAGTCGGGTCTTACTGTAACCTACGCACTTTTCTCTTCTTATTCCATTTAAAAATATATTCTCAATGATAATCTTCATATACATCTTCTTAGCTGGGTCTCACTATCACCTCATTAACTTTACACTTCAATCTTATTTTTATATTTCTCAAACAAATAAATTTATTTAACTTTATTTAATATATTTCATATTTAAATATTTCGTAGAAATAAATAAATTTATAAATTAAGACATAAATTAATTTAAAATAATAATTTAATTATAAATTATATAATTTATAATTTAATTAATAAATTATCTATAAAACACATATTATACATAACTCGTAAAATAACATAAATAAAAACGTTAAAATTAAAAAATTACATAAAATGATAAAATTACATAAAACATAGATATTTAAAAATTACGTCAAAACAATTCAATAATTAGAATTAAAAAAGAGAATGAAGAAGTTGTGAAGAAAAAAAAAAAAATTAATGTCAATTTTGAGGCCAATGGCAGACAAGGGGGCCCACCATAAAAGGCTTCTCTACCTATTTCGTTGACTTTTTCTCTTACTTTCGTATTTTATTTTTCCTACCATCTCTCTAATCATCGTCTCTTTATAAGACCATGGAATTATACTGTATGTCCACTAGCACTTGTAAAATAAATACTTCCTCCATTAAAAACCGAGAGTCACGTTTGAAACATTAACATTTTCTATATTAAGATTTTACTTCTATATGTATAATTATACTATATTTCGTGTCCGTGCTTATGATATGATATCAGTGGAGATAATCAGTGTATAGAGTGAGTATGATGTGAATAAATTAATATATGTTTAAGATTTTGTAGGAGTCAGATCAATGTACATTACATAAAACAAAGACGATATCCAAAAAACTATAAAAAAAAAAAACACATTTTGTTGGCTGTAAAATTTTGTAACTCATAAAAAAAAAGTATAATTAAGCATCCAAACGTATTCTCTCACACACACCAACCCAACACATATTAATTGAAATATACTTAAAAATAAAAATCTAATACAAAAATCATAAAGTAAATTGAATGAGACAGTGAATTAACAAAAGACTATTCGAAATCGAAATCACAAAAATTTCAGACAGGGAAAATTAGCTCAATTTTTTTTAAAAAGAAAGAAATTAAAAATACAAAAATTTAAATTTACAAAAATTAATTACAAAACTCACGAACATTTTTTTTTTAAAAAACTAAATTTAGGCAGGGCAAAAATTAAATTGAGATTTCAGTTAATTACGATAACAATCAATTAAGAAACTACAAACTAAATATTTGTAAAACAGTAAATCTAGGTTGCACACAAAAAAGTAGAGATAGTTAGAAATAATCATGAAGAAGAAACTAAATTAATGTTTAATTTTGACTAGTAGTTATATTTGGTAAAAATGAATCATGAGTTAACTTTTCAGAAAGACTGAGCTAATTTAATCATGGTCAGTAGTTATATTTGGTAAAAATGAATCATAATCAGTAGTTAACTTTTCAGAAAGATTGAACTAAATTATAATATATATATATATCTTGAAAAACCAAAAAAAAAAATCTCCACTTAATAAAATGTTTGAAAATGTAATTTTTAATAGAGTATCAATTAGTTCGTCAATTTACTCTTTAGGTTTAAATAATTATTTGGTCCTTCGACTTGCATTGAATTTTTTGTTTGATCTTATAATTTTTAAAGAAATTAGTTTGATCCTACATATTGCGTTTTTCTGTTAGATTTTCCCTAGAGTCGTTAACGTTACAATTGCTGTCAAATTTTTTTGAAAATAACAAAAGTACCCTTTCCTTTTTCAAATGATGAAAATATAGATATCATATTAACTATTTTTACAAGAACAAACTTGTTTTCCTTCCATTGACGATGGATTCTTCCAAGAAATAGTTATCTTCCCACGCCTTTAGTTCCACCATATCTACCACCACTGCTGCCATTATTGACGAAAGCAAATAGTTTTCTTCCCCCTCTCTCTCACCTTCATCCTTTCAAGTAAACCCAAAATTCAAATCAAACCAATAAACCCCAAATTAAACCCAGTAACCCGGTAAATTCCAAAATTCAAAATTCAAGTTAAACCTTCCATCTCTCTCCTAATTGATCGATTTTCTCCCTTTTCTCGAGGAAAATCAAAGGTTTCGCCAGATGGTACGTAGATCTCAACTTTTTGGTATGAAAACTAGTTTTTTCTCTTCCTTTTCTTTTCCAATTCAATGTCCAACAAGAAAATATGACAACTGAGATGAATCAAAGAGAAAAGTGGGGCTGCCATTGTTGGGGTTGTGGGAGAGAGGTGGACGTTGCAGATGGCAGGGGTGAGGTGCTCCGCGGAAAGGTCGTCGACGAGGACGTTGGTGCCGACAAAGATGACGGTGATTCAGGGTTGGGGACGGAAATGAGTAGATGGATTCTGGTGTATGTTTATTTTCCTCGCAAGTGCATGACTCAATGGAAGTATAGTTGTACGGAAGTAAAGGTCGAACCACAGAGAGAAAGAGCAAATAACGAAAGTTTAACAAGTAAAAAGTACAATTAACCTAAGGGGGGTTTTTGGTTTGTAAAATAATTAAAACTAATTACTGGCAAAATAAACTAATTTAGAAAAGAATTAAATTGTTGCAAAGATCACAGAATTACCGAAGATTGATTATATGAGGGGAAAGTCTAGGAATTAAGACTCACTGTTATCTACTCTTATGTTCGTTTATCTTATGTATCAATCAATTAAGGGTTCGTTCACTAATGCAAAGATTGGAACGCATTGATCACGGATTGCAATACTTAGTACACCACTTTGGTTATGCTTTCTTGATCTGTCTACCTCACAATTAAGGGTCCATTAAGCACACTAAGAACACACGCGAACATAGATCTATATCTTAATCCGATCAGGAAGTTAGAAAGATCTATTTATTACTTAGGTTGGCCAATTTAGGATTTATGCATATGGATCGTGCAGTTCGTCTTACCCAAGAGCCTACACTTCTACAAACGCAGACATTATATGAGAGTTTCGGTGAAAGACCAGAGATAATCTAAGTAATAAACAATAATTGATTGAATATAATAATGTACTAGAACATAAGATTCGATACAAGTTACCTCCAACTTCTAGATTGATGAAGTTAGTTCATCACGATTGATGAACAAACAAAAGCGAATGATGAACTCATAATCAATCTTCAATAAAACAATATAAAACTAAAACAATTGTGTTCTAGCCAATGAGAGGCTCAAAAACGGATGTAAAACGGATTGTACCAAATTAACCTAAACTAATATGGTTGTATTTATACTAGGTTTACAGAATTTAGAGAAATTACAAAACTGGCCATGGCTGAAAATGGGGTTAGGTGGTCGTTTGGCCTTCGGGACTGGGCGACCGTTTGACAACTTGTTCCCTAAGGTGCAGTACTAGAAAAGACGTGGTGGCTTGGTCTGGTATAGTTGGTGAGCACTTGATAACTTGTCTTTGGACGCTCACAACTGGAATTTGTGCGAGGGCCTGGGCCTTGGGAGTTGGCGAGCGCATACTCAATTCTTCAAGTCTGGGCTGAATGAAGGTGGTGGCCTGGTAGTCGGGGCTAGGCGAGCGCCTAGCCTCTTCTTTTTCTTTTGAACAGCTTCTAGCTTCCAAAATTTGCACATTGGTCCCTGGTGTCTTCAATTACATAGAAAAGGCCTTCAAGTTTGCCAAGATCTCCAACTAAATCTGAAACTTGTAAAAGCACTACAAACTCATATTAGTAGTCTAAAAATCATGGAAAAGCATGATCTAAGTAGGAATATATACCCGATAGATGCGTATAAAACACATCTATCAAATACCCCCAAACTTAGACTTTGCTCGACCACGAGTAAACAAATAAATATAAAAGTAGTAAATAAATAATAAAATACAGAAAGAAAATCTTTTTGGAGGGTGACACTATTTACACTCCTCTAGAAACCCACAAATTCAAGGAGACTCTAAAGAGTGACTCGACCATGCAGATAAATGGAAAAACAATAAAACTAAACTAATAAAGCAACAAATAAAACAAAATCTTTTTAGTTTATTCTCAAGTCAAGATAACGCAGAAATCAAGAGATGTCTCAAGGAATGCTTTACACATGTATAAAGACTACTTCCATTACCAAATGGGTTCACTCAATCATGCAAATAGTACTATGATTTTTCAATTGTGTGAACACCCACTCATTGAGTATCTCATAACTTAGACAGTTTAATCGTGCTAAACACAACATCCATTCCCAATTTCTTTATAAAAAATATATGCATAATAGAATAAGGAATCTACCATCTATGCTCAGTCACTTTAAGAAAAAAAGAACACAATGTAGTCAAAAATGCTTATACATCCATCTCATACACTTCCCATGTATGAATGCAATGCTCTTATCTCCCAGTTACTTGCAATAGCTAATATTATGCTAACACATTGAGGTTTATCAAGAAGTGTATATATATGAAGCATGGATCAATCAAACATGTATCATGATTTCAAGAAAGATATATCATGAGTAAGTGACACTAGATCAATAGGACTTCATTAAGCTTGTAATGTAAGACACATGGTTAAGGGGGTTATGAAACGAAGGAAATAAATTCAAAGCGAGAGAGCACAACTACCCCAAATCTCATTCGTTTCTATTACATGAATACATGCATTAGGCTAAGACTTGAAAAGACAACAACTTGGGGATATTTCCCCCAAACTTTCTATTTACTATCCATTCACTAAAGATGCGTGATCCACTTTGCTTTCCTTTTCTTTTAGGCTATGCCTTCATTTGAAATTCTTTTGCACCCTTTTTTCTTTTTCTTTCATCTTTTCTCTCCTTCATTGTCTATATATATATATATATATATATATATATATATATATATATATATATATATATATATATATATATATATTATTATTATTATTTTGATAACGGAGAATACAACGAAGAAGATGAAACTATAGGGGGATCTTTTGCATTGACGATTCCACGCAGCATCAATTCCCAACCCAAGTCCTACTCTCTCGAAGGTAGGCTAAAGTGTATAAGCTTTAAAGGTTTGAGTTAATGTGTGTAAAAGAAATGAAGTCGAATGGGGGTCGATACGTACTTTTGCACACGCCATTCTTTTTAATTAAGCTCAAAAGCGGACACTATATATATATATATATATATATATATATATATATATATATATATATATATATGGAATTTTTAAGGCTCAAACGTTCAAAAGAGGGTCTAAATCATATCCTAGTGCCAAGTCATCATGCAAAATTCCATAGAAAAGAGATACATTTATAAATATCACATCCATTTATGAAATGAAGAACAACTCCTAATGCATTCGACATAAGCATTCACTAGAAAAGAAGTAGGGAAATTCAAGACTAACATGCAATCATGATTCGAAAGCGTGCTTGAGATATATTAGCAAGACAATTCCAAAGGTTCTATCTCTCATGAAAATGATCCTACAGTTACAAATCAATGTAACACTCACGTATAGACGGTTGTTCAACATATTTATTTGCACCAAACCAGTCTTGCAGGGAAAGCAATGTGTACTATAAACTAGATAAAAATATCCAAATTATTCAATAATGGTAGGGTATGAATACACAAAGGGTGATTAATCATAGGAAATTTACACAACAGAGTAAATTCCAGAAGGATCGATGGAAGAGTCATGTGGGTCATAACATTATATCATCATCGGCGGGGATTTTCACACACAGACTCAAGTATATTTTTTTAATTTTTTAGAAAAAATGGAATTTGACATTGACCGATCTAGGCCTAGATAAGCAAACAGTTGCCAAAGTAGGCAAACATCTACTTACATGTTTGGAAGAAACTAAAATGGTCACTCTCTTTGTCTTTGTACTTGTCAACATCAATTCCTAAAATAAAAACAAACAAAAATAAGAAAGTGGATAGAAGAAGAGATATTAGGAACACTAATTGTCCCATGCACATAACAGGATCTACACAACAAGCTCACAATTCTCATTAGGCTAGGGCCTCAGAAGACCCTGGACCTAGAATCCCCCCCAAACTTGAATTAAATTTTGTCCTCAAAATGTTGGACCAACCGATAAGGGAGTTGATTGAGAAAGAGAACATGAAACAAACTAGAGATCATCATAACGAAGGATGATGCAATCTAAGCATTGGCTCATTGCGAGCCAGGACCATCTAATAAGGAGGATGTCATTCAGGGACAGAATCTGGAGGCATGTTGAGATGAGAAGCCACATTTTGCAAGAATTGACCAGGACCACCCAAAGAAGTAGTTCTGGTCAGCACAAATCTGCTCAACTTGCTGCTGGATCACCTCTTGACCCATCTGCAGCTCCACTATCTGAGTGGATAATTCTTTAAGAGGATCCACATCGGACTCCTCATCAACATCCTCACCTACGATCTCAAGGTGACGGGTATAGGTCGGTCGTGTTCTATTCGCTACACCTTTTAGGACGACATTAGGCATTGGCCTAGTTATCTCTAAATCATCATTCCATTGGACTTCTGTGCTCACACAGAGGCTAGTGATAAGACTGGGAAAGAATACCTAGTGTTCGAGGTCTCATCAACCATGCCTCTAAGCTGCCGGTTAATCAAATCTGCGATGTCCACGATCCCCTTGATCAAAATGGTGTAAATTAACAATGCCCTATTCCAAGTCACATCAGATCGATGTGTCATTGGCATCATTCTGGCACATATAAACTTATAAATCCCCTTAGCCTGAGGAGTCATACATAACTCCTTAAAAGAACGGGGACTACCAGCTTTCTTACCACGTCCTAGAGTCCACTCGGAACCAGGAACTGTGATCCTCTCGCTAACGGTGGACATATCAAGATTGAAAGGCAAGAAGGATTGGTAATCGTCAGTCTGCACAATGGGTAGATTATAGTATCTTTGAATTGCCCCTATGTTGAACCTTACAAACACACATCTCACCCATGACATATTAGGGTCCTCTCCTATCACTCGTCCACTGTGAGCGTAGAACTCACGGACGATAGACACCACAGCTTCACCGGGTGGCTCACACAACTGCTCTCACCCATTTAGCCTAAAATAGGTTGTCAACCTATAGCTATAATAATCAAAACCCCTCTCTGCCGAAATGGTTTTAGAATTAAAACTATCGGTATAAATTTTAAAATTTTCGAGACTTTTGAAATGATCTACATTATACACAAGGGCAGGGGCAGAGGAAGACGAAGCCTCGCCGGCATGGGTTTTACTTTGTTTTATGGGGGCTATTAGTCTAAGATCACTAAAAAACACTCCTCTAAAAACCAGAAAATCTCAACAAAGTTGTAAATGAATAACAAATACAATTACCCTATATCACCAATTTATGCTCAAAATCAAGATTTAACAGATAAATTGCACAAATATAAGTTAAGGGTATACTTGTTGGAAATGAATGTTTCCAAAGCTTGTTGCCGGAATTTTGCCAAAATCATTGAAGCCCAAAATCGCTCAATTTCTTGAAAATGAAGATGGGGATGGTGATTGATGGGTACAATGAAGGTGTAATGAGATTTTAATAGAAAGAGGGTAGGGATTTTGGCCAGATTTTAGAGAGAGAGAGAGAGAGAGAGGAATTAATAGTATTTAGGGTTAAGTTTATAGCAAACTGACTATCTTTAAATACTGGGACTAAGCGGTCGCTTAGTCCACGGGACTAGGCAAGCGCCTAGCCTTGTTATTCTTTAGCTCATGCCTTCAATCTTGCGTGAAAATTTTCTGATGGTTCTAACTTATCATCCTCGTTGCTTGTAATCTATTTTCCTACACAAAAACTACTTACAAAAACACACTAAAAATAAAAATTAGCATTAGAAAACATATAAATACAACATTAATGACATTTCCCCCCCAAATTTGATTTAAGCAATGATTATAATGCATTTAAAAATCTCAAAAATCAAGTACAAGTTCCAAACACATTTATTATACAAAAACATTAAAATAAAAATAAAATAGGTTGCCTCCCATTCAACACTTTTGTTTAACGTCGTTCGCTCGATGTTAGTCAAACCTAGGGGTGGCAAATTAGTCGTGTTGTGTCGTTATCGGGTTGGCACAATAACAGTATAACACGATAAGTACGAATACGACACGATAAAAATATGAAAAGCACGTCACGAAACAATAGACACGAAAAGCAAAAAAGTACGATTTATTTAGTTAGGCCTGTTAAGCACGTTAAACCCAATAAACATTATAAAATATATAATTTTGATTTTTTAATATATATTTTGAAAATTTATCAATATAAATAGTCAAGTAGTTTAAAAGTTATAAATGTTCAAATGATAAAACTATGAAATAATCATGAAAATAGTTCGGAAGAAGTGAACAACCCCTAGTAAATTTTAAAAAAAATATATATATTTTAAAAACATATATATATTAGTCATCGTGCCTTACCGTGTTTATCAAGTCAGCCCGATAACAATCCATTTTTTTATCGTGCATTATCGTGTTGGCCCTATAACGACCCGAACCCGATAAGCCCCAGTCCAAACACTATAATTTCGTGTCATGTTCATGTCTGCTAATCGTGTCGTGCCTCAAATTGTCACCCCTAGTCAAACCCAATCAATCTGGTTCAAATAAGTCCATAAACTCAATTGTCCTCACAAGTGAAAGTCCTTCATAGTATGGTTTGGCTTGGTGCCCATTTACCTTAAATCTTTCATTTGATTTATAATCTTTTAATTCAATGGCAACATGAGGAAAGACATTCATTATTTCAAATGGACCTGACAATTTAGATTTAAGTTTTCCTGGGAAAAGTTTTAACCTAGAGTTAAAAAGCAGAACTTTTATATCAGGGTATAGGTCCTTAGGAATAATTTTTTATCATGAAATCTTTTTGTTCTTTCCTTATATATTTTCACACTTTCATATGATTCTAATATATGTTCTTCCAACTCATTAAGTTGGAGCATTCTTTTCTTACCGGCTAAAGTCATATCCATGTTGAGTGCTTTGATAGCCTAAAATGTCATATGTTCTAACTCAATAGGTAAATGACACGCTTTTCCAAATTTAAGTTTGTATGGGCTCATACCAATTAGAGTCTTATATGCTGTTCTATATGCCCATAAAGCATCGCTCAGCTTCAACGCACAATCTTTTCTATTGGGTCGCACAATTTTCTCCAAGACTCCTTTAATTTGTCGATTACTTACCTCCACTTGACGAGATGTTTGTGGATGGTAGGGAGTTGACAACTTATGCACTACCCTATATTTCTTCAAATATGTGTTCACCAAACGGTTGGTGAAATGGGTACCTTGGTCACTTATGATTGCCCTTGGCATTCCATATCTACTAAAAATAGCATCACATAGAAATTTTACCACAATTTTAGCATCATTATTCCTAGAAGCTATTGCATCTATCCATTTTGAAACATAATCAACTACTACCAGTATGTACTCAAAGCCATGAGAAACAAGAAAATGTACCATAAAATCAATTCCCCAAACATCAAATACTTCAACCACTAAATTACCTAATAGAGGCATCTCATTCCTCTTACTTATTCCTCCAGATCTTTGGCATTTATCACAATTCTTACAAAACATGTATGCATCCTTAAATAATGTAGGCCAATAAAGGCCTGATTATGATACCTTTAGAGCAGTCTTTTTTCCGCTAAAATGTCATCTACCAGCAAAACCGTGACAAAATGATAATACACTTTGTTGTTCTTCCTCGGAAATACATCTCCTAATAATTAAATCAGAACCACGCTTAAACATATACAGTTCGTCCCAAAAGTAATGTCTCACTTCATATAAAAATTTCTTTCTTTCATGATATCCAAAATCAAGATTTATGATGTTGGCTACTATAAAATTCACGTAATCGACATACCATGTCTCGTTTTTTTGAATAACGAATAATTGTTCGTCTGAAAAATCTTCATTCAAAGGAATGTTATTATCAAATAACTATTTTTCAAACATATGCCATAATTCTAACCTCGATAAATGGTCGGCTACCACATTCTCAGATCCTTTTTTATCTTTTAGGGTTAAATCAAATTATTGTAACAAAAACATCCACCTAATCAATCCAAGCTTAGCATCTTTCTTTGTTAACAAGTATTTTAACGCAGCATGGTCAGAAAAAATAATCACCTTAGATCTTAGCAAGTAAGACTGAAATTTTTCAAGTGCAAACACTACCACCAAAAATTCCTTTTCAGTGGTCGTGTAATACAATTGTGCATCATTAAGTGTTTGACTCGCATAGTGAATGACATGCGGTGACTTATCCACTATTTGACCAAGCACCGCACCTACAACGAAGTCTGAAGCGTCACATATGATTTCAAATGGAAGTGACCAATCAGGACCGGCTAAGATGGGAAGCCATAGTTAATTTTTCTTTCAAAAGGTTAAAGACATCAAGACAATCCTTATCAAAAATGAATTTAGTGTCCTTGACTAACAAGTTGCATAAAGACTTGCAAATTTTTGAAAAATCTTTTATAAAACGCCTATAAAAACTTGCATGGCCAAGAAAACTGTTGATTCTCATTGTATTTTAGATTTGCATTTACCCATACATTACATTAGGTTCTATACTTAGTGGCTAAATGAGCTGCGTACCAGTTAGCGTGGCAACTGTGTATAGAACTTTGCCTTTAGAATAGTTTATTTAGACTTTATAGCTCTCGACATTCATCACTAGAAGACTTCGGCAAAGCTTCACCAACAGTCCTTGCCTGCTTGCAATCTGCTGTGATGCGTCTGAAGATTAAAAGGAAATCAAGATGTCTAGCTCTACATATCCGTAAAAATTATTAATTCAAATATTTTCGAATATCTGTTTCATAAACTCTTCCAGAGTTGACTTCTTGCATTGAAGAAAAGCCCTCCCCATTTTTTAGGAAACGATGAAGACTTTTTCCCCTTTGATGATTACTGAATCAGAGACAGAGCAGATACTCGGTCTGACACTACACTCTCTGAGGAAAGTACAGACTGTACCAATTCTTACAGGTCTGCAACCACTGTCATCTTCCACCTGCTCATTCAGTACCTGCTTCTCTCCATACTTGATTAGTCCTCGATAAAGAACAATTCAACCTAACAGCTCCTTACATTTAATGCATTCAACCTAATCGAGTTGTTACTCTCTTCTTCTTCTCCAATGGTCTCAAAGATGCTCTCATATAAATACCTCCATTGAAGACTGAAGAATTAAATACTCTGAAACTACTCAACAACTTACAAGCTATTATTATTAGTGCATTCAAGAGATCACAAATTGATCAACGAAGTCCTCAACAACAACAAGAAGACTGCTCAATCATTGTTATTTATTATCTTCTTATTTGTTGTTTTCCTAAACTGTTCTTTAGCACAGTGAACATTCTGTTTCCCAAATATTCACTACCAACCACCAAACACAAGTCAAATATTTTTACACGATCCATTAGAGATTTATGTAATAGAACTAGTGGAAAACATAGTGCACTTTCAAATCCAAGGTTGACTGCTTTGGTGGTGGGCGTAGTACTATTTATAGTACAAACTATCTCAAAATCATTGTGTTCATTCTTCTCTCTTTATTACTATTTTATAATATTATCTGTTCTTTATCTTACCTCCTTCTAGCATTAAACTTAGAAGAACAACCAAGTCTACTGGTAGTACTTACCAACAGACTTAGTCTGTATTCTTTGCAACTCTTCCGTTGCTACTACCTTTTCTATAGGCTGTTAGCATTTGCAAAAGGGAACCTTCTCAAAAAGTTTTAAAGTGTAACTAGGCTATTCAACCCCTCCCCCTTCTAGCCTAGTATAGTGTCGTTTGGGACTAACAAAAACTTCTAACTCCTTTCACTGAAGTAGGCGGAGGTAATTTAGCGATTACCTCAACCTTAGCTTGATCAACCTCTATCCATCTTTTTGACATAATGTGTCCTAACATAATCCCTGATTAACCATAAAATGACATTTCTCCCAACTAAGGGTTAAATTCATTTTACAGCATGGTTTAAGCACTATGGTTAAATTCTTGAGACATTTATCAAATGATTCTCCAAAAACAAAAAAAATCATCCATAAATACCTCCACACATCTTTCCACTAGGTCTGAAAATATCGAGATCATGCATCTCTGAAAAGTGGATGGGGCATTACATGGACCAAAAGACATTGTTCTATATGCAAGCGTACCAAAGGGGCACATAAATATATATAGTATTTTCTTGATCCACTGGTGTTATGAGAATTTGGTTATATCCTGAAAATTCATCGAGGAAACAGTAATAATCATAACCTGCTAGTTTTTCTAGAATTTGTTCAATAAAAGGTAAAAGAAAATGATCTTTTCTAGTAGCGGCATTGAGTTTCCTCAAGTCAATACACATCCTATACTAGTAACTAGTACTCTTGCCCGTGCCGATGGCACGACGCCAGTTCGTGAATTTATCAATAAATGAAGCAGATAATGTGGAAATGAATTAATATTTACTTATAATTTGTCTAAGTTAATTATGATAACAGTTAAAAAGAAAAAAATTAAAATAGAAATGTTCAAAACTTAGACATAAATTAAATTGGGATTCAGTTTCAAAAAATAAATTGATTAAGTTAATTACGATAACAGTTAAAAAAACAAATATTTCAAATTACAAAACTTACGAATTTTTTAGCATAAAATTGATTAATTAATTAAAATATCGAAAAGAAAAGGGACGTAAGTTTGGTGGAGGAAGGATTAGCGGCCACCAATCGTAAATAGTGGGGGGAGTTGGAGAGAGAGAGAGGGGTAGTTGCCCAACTGCCGTTCACACATGTGAACTTAGGGAGTGATAATGACCGTAGGATCTCAATAAATGAATTAATCTCAACCCCTATATTGCTTTAGTCAATTGCACATGTGCGACTATGAGCTGTATTGTATTATAGATTGTTCTAATAGATACTAACTCATCTTTATCGTTCTTTACTACAGTGATTTCTGATTTCTTGGGGACTACCTGAACTGGGCTTACTCACTTACTATCAGAAATAAGGTAAATAATACCGGCATCGAGCAGTTTAAGAACTTCTTTTCTTACAGCTTCTTCCATGTGTGGGTTCAATCTTCCATGAATTTTGTGCATGCACATGGTGAGACTTATACATTTTAAATCAGCTAAAGTCCATCCTATAGTTTCCTTATGTTCATTTAACACACTTATTAATTTTTATTCTTGATTTTTAAAAATATTTGAAGCTATTATCGTAGGCAAAATGTCGTTATTACCATAAAAACATATTTCAGATTAGAAGGTAATGGTTTTAATTCTATAACCCGTGGTGATTGAATTGAAGGGACTAACTTATCATTAAAATGACCTAAGGGATCACGAGGGACTTCCTTACTGGTCATCTCTTCACTTTCCTCAAATAGTTTCGTTAATTCAATAACTTCATCATCTTCGCTATCACCTTGACCAGTCAATACTTCTTCTAACTTATCAGATTTAGTCTCTTGATCTAAATTCTTAGCAGTCAACGTTTCCACTTCATAAACAGCAAAATAAGCATTCATATCATTGGGTCTATCCATAGCATAAAAACAGACAATTCAACAATTTCACCCATAATAGTCATTGACAATTTGCCATTTCTAACATTTATAACAGTATTAGTAGTAGCCATGAAGGATCATCCTATAAGAAGGGAAACTTCATGATTACTATTAATCTGTTTTTCCATTTCAAGAACAACAAAATCAAATAGACATTATCAATTTATCCACTTGCACTAGAATATCTTCCACAATACCCAAAAGATGTTTCACAAAACGATCAACCAGTTGTAAAGACATCGTGGTTGGCTTTAATTCTCCTAAACCTAATTGTTGATAAACTGAATAGGCCATTAAGTTGACACTAGCACCTAAATCCAACATTGCTTTCACCTTTTTCGAATCTCCTAAAGTGACTTCAACATTAGAGCTACCAGGATCCTTTAGCTTAGGTGGAAGGTTATGTTGAAGTACAACACTAACATTTTCCGAAACTATAATTTTCTCATTTTTATCAAATCTGTGTTTCCTAGAGTTCAGATCTTTGAAGAATTTTGTATAAGATGGAATATTTTTAATCACATTAAGTAAAGGCAAGTTTATATTTACTTTGGAAAACATGTCATAAATTTATGCAAATTGTTTATCCGTTTTGTTTTTCATCAATCTCTCAGGAAACAGAATAGGAGAAACATAGGCCTTAGGTGCAATATAAGGTTCTTCATCAAGAGTTTCCTCCTTTTTCATTTTCACCTAAGTCACGTATTTCTTCTACTATCTTATTCTCCTTTTCTTATTTCCTTTTCAGGATTTTTCATTTGGGTAGATGAGGGAGCAGGGACACTTACCTCTTCACTGATTGTTTTACCACTGCGCAATGTAGTAATAGATTTAGCTTGCTCGATTTGACTGGGAAACTGCCCATAATCACGTCCCTTGAGCTTTTTTTCTCTTCAGCCATTTACCCAATTTGTGTCATTATCTTATGTATGTTTGCATTCACGGAATTCATAAACTCTTGTTGATTTCCTTTGCCTTGCACATTATTGGAAGTATTCTGATTTCCTTGGCCATACACCTGCAATGGAGCTTGCGGTTGCAAAGGCTTGTTACCTCCCCAAGAAAAGTTGAGATGATTTCTCCAACCCGTATTGTATGTGTTGGAGTATGGATCGTTCCTTTGTCTTGGCGGATAAGAATTCATCAAGTGTACATGTTCAGAGTAAAGAGACATTTGTGCATTAGAAGGACAACCATTAGTAACATGAAAGTTATCGCCACAAATAACACAAACATCATAAATATTATTTATATTTGCCTTGGCCATTAGTGCTTCTAACGCTGCAATTTTAGCATTAACAACTGCTAACACATTTGATTCATTTGGATTAAAATTATTTTAAACTTCATATAAATTTTTAGGTTTACCCCTTCTTTTGCTGAGAATTAGAACCTAATATTTTAAACAACTCATTCGCTTGTGCTGTGAATTGACCCACCAGCGACACTATCTACCATGGTTTGGAGATGAGGAGGGAGTGAGTCATAAAATTGAGTCATGATTACATCTTGTGTAAGATTATCGTGTGGAAACGACAATTGTAATAATTTAAATCTATCCCATGCTTCATGAAACGATTCTCCTTGTTCAGGTGCAAAATTCATAATCAGATTCCTAAATTCTGAGAATGAAGAATGTTTATAAAATTTTGCTATGAATACATCATAAAGTTGCTTCCAAGTGTGTATACTCCTAGGCGCTAAACTCATATACCATTTCTTTGCTGCATTTCTTAGGGCACATTGAAAATAATGCATCTGCAACTGTTGTTCCGTCAATCCTCCAAAAGAAAAATTATGTGTCATATGAATGTATTCTTGCATAAAGGACAAAGGGTTTTCTGTGGTCATACCATGAAAGGTAGGTAACATATTATAAAAATGTCCTTTCAACTCAAAATTTCTTTCAGCATCAGGCAAGACTAGACAAGATGGAGTAAAGTCTATTGTAGGACGTACATAGTCTTTCATGGTCCGCAGAGCTTCATTAACGGCCATGTTTGGAATTACTTCCTGGTCTCCCATGTTTTAATTAAAAGGGGACGGATGATTGGCCAGAGGATCTTCTACGTTTCCTGCGTTACCTTGATTTGTAGGGTTAGCAGAATTTCTTCCTAGATTATTGATATTATCGTTAAGATTTACCAGTACGAGATTTAATGAACGACAACCGTGCATAAAATGCACAATAACCGAAATAAACTAAAGAGAAAACTACTTTTTTATTATTTTCATTTAAAATAAATTACCAACTAAACTATTCTAATTGCTAGTTTCTCCCTGGCAACGACGCCAAAAACTTGATGTATGTTTATTTTCCTCGCAAGTGCACGAGTCAACGAAAGTATTGTTGTACGGAAGCAATGGTCGAAACATAGAGAGAAAGAACAAATAACGAAGGTTTAACAGGTAAAAAGAACAATTAATCTAAGGGGGATTTTTGGTTTGTTAAATAATTAAAACTAATTACTGGTAAAATAAATTAAGCTAGAAAAAAATTAAATTGTTGTAAAGATCACAGAATTGCCGAAGATTGATTATATGGGGGGAAAGTCTAGGAATTTAGATTCACTGGTATCTACTCTTATGTTCGTTTATCTCATGTATCAATCAATAAGGGTTCGTTCACTAATGTAAAGATTGAGACGCATTGATCACGGATTGCAATACTTAGTACCTTGCTTTGGCTATGCTTTCTTGATCCATCCACATAGCAATTAAGGGTCCATTAAGCACACTAAGAACACACACAAACCTAGATCTATACCTTAGCTCGATCAGGAATTCAGAAAGATCTATTTATTACTTAGGTTGACCAATGTATAATTTATGCAAATGGATCGTGCAGTTCATCATACTCAAGAGCTATACTTCTACAAACACAACCATTATGCAAGAGTTTCGATGAAAGACCAGAGATAATCTAAGTAATAAACAATAATTGATTGAATATGATTATGTACTAGAACATAAGATTTGATACAAGTTACCTCCAACTCCTAGATTGATGAAGTTAGTTCATCACAATTGATGAATAAACAAAAGCGGATGATGAACTCATAATCGATCTTCAATAAAACAACGTAAAACTAAAACAATTGTGTTCTAGCCAACGAGAGGCTCAAAAACATATGTAAAACAAATTGTACCAAACCTAAACTAATAGGGTTGTATTTATACTAGGTTTACAGAATTTGGAGAAATTACAAAACTGGCCATGGCTGAAAATGGGGTTAGGCGGTTGCTTGGCTTTCGGGACTAGGCGACCGCTTGACAACTTGTTTCCTTAGGTGCAGTACTGGAAAAAGACGTGGTGGCTTGGTCTTGAGTAGTATGCGAGTGCTTGATAACTTGTCTTTGGACACTCACTACTGGAATTTGCGCGAGGGCTTGGGCCTTGGGAGTAGGCGAGTGCCTACTCATTTCTTCAAGTCTGGGCTGAATGAAGGTGGTGGCCTAGTAGTTGGGACTAGGCAAGCGCCTAGCCTCTTCTTTGTCTTTTGAACAACTTCCAGCTTCTAGAATTTACACATTGGTCCCTAGAGTCTTCAATTACATGGAAAAGGCCTTCAAGTTTGCCAAGATCTCCAATTAAACCTGAAACTTATAAAAGCACTACAAACCCATATTAGTAGTCTAAAACTCATGGAAAAGCATGTTTCAATAGATGCATATAAAGCACATCTATCAGATTCCGAGGTGTAGAAAGGGACGACATGGTTGTAGATTCGTTGAATTCTTTGTAGACAAGTCTCTCCCTCAAAGTGAGGTGTCATTGTGGTTTTCGATTCATGAACCGTAGGTTAAGAATCTACCTATCACATGCAGTTCTTATTTGATAGAAAAGGGGAAGAGAGGTATGTCTTAAGTGTCATGGCCCAGTGTTTTCGCTGAGTGACATCTGGAATTGATAATCGCATAAAGAAAAGATGACCATGGATAAGACGCATCTTTACTGAAATCTTCTTCTTTTGGAACTAAAGTTAGAAGCTCGATTTCAATGATGGTTACCGTTAACTTGAGAGTAGGCGACAGAGCTATTGGCAGAAAAGGAATTGATTAGGGGTTGGGGACGGAAAGGAGGAGAGAAAGGATGGGGAATGGTTATCGTTGTTGGGTTTTCAGAGTAAGGATACTTTGAACTTTGCCAACCAAAATTTAGGGGTACTTCGGACTTTTCGTTGATACATTAGATTGAAATTGAAACGTTAATGGATCTAGAGGGAATCTAACAACAAAACGCAACATGTAAGACCAAACTAATTTCTTTTAAAATTATAGGACCAAACAAAAAATTCGATGCAAGTCGAAGGACCAAATAATTATTTAAACCTACTCTTTACTATCTTTACTGATCTTAGGGCATTAGGTACTCGTACATTCAAAAGCTTTTTAAAAACTGAAAAAACCTTTTGTAAAATCTTGGTACCCATTAACGCAATTTGAGGAAAATTGTATAAGTTTCAACTGGTTGGTGTATACCAACCGGTTGATGGAATACCTTTTGACAATTTGCACGTGATGGTTGTCTTTTTTTTTTCTCAAATGATCGATGCCTAGTTGCCTAGTTGCCTTCATTTTCTTTCATTTTTTTAAAATTCTAACCGTTGCCTGTAAACGGTAACTTTGAAGATTTTTTTTTTCTCCTATAAATAGTTTTCCAAAATAATTTTTTCATTACATTCAAACATACATTTTACCTCAAATTATTTCCCATTTAACTACCTAAAATTCTTCTTTTCGCTTCTTTTGTTATGGATAATTATTTTACGAGTTTATTGAGCTCCTCAAGTGATGATGATTCTGCCAATGGCCAAACTCGTCCGAATTTGCAAGCTCCTCAAATTTTGCAAACTCCTTCGAATGTTCAAGCTCGTCCAAATTTTCAAGTTCAGAATTTTCAATATCCTAATTGTCAAAGTCTTCCACATTTCCCAGTTCCTCCAACTAATCAAGGTACTTCAAATATTTCAAACATTCCTTATGCTTCATTTCCTTAATTTACCATGCATCTGCAACATGGATATTTTCATCCAACTATGGCGAATCAATACGCACTCGGGTATTATAACCCAAATATGAACATTGGAAATCCAACAACACCGACGGATACAAAAAGGGCTAGTATCGGCTCGTCTGAAGTTCCTTATTTTTCCACTCAAGAAGGGTTGGAAAATATCGTTCTAGATGAAGAAGTAAATAATCAAGCTGAAGACAAGAAAAAAGTAAAATGGAGCATTAAAGATGGAAAACTGCTTGTACGTGCTTTGCTCATTGTTTCAACGGATAGCGTGATTGGAAACTCTCAATATGATAAGGAGTTTGGGAAACTAATCACCGAGTACTATAACAAGAGTCGAAAAACGGGAATTCAAGAAAGTTAATTGTCTTGAAAGTACATTGGTGAACACTTCTTCCAATGCTTAATGAATTTAACCATTATTTCATCCAATAATAGTGAAAAAATAGTGGGTGGTCCGATGACCAAGTGAAAAAAGTCACACATGATCTTTTCTTCTCAACACGTAAAAAACATTTTAGATACGAGCATGTGTGGGCAATGGTGAAAGTTGAGCCAAAGTGGAAAGATGAAAAATCAAGTGAGCATTTCTCTAAAAAGACAAAGATATTTAAAACTAGGGCATACACGTCATCATCCGATGCGCATACGAGCATTAACATCGACGACAATGAGGTCTGAAAGAACACAAGTAGCTAGGATTCTCCAAAAATTGCAACCAATGCAGTTTCCAATGTAGCTGCCAATGTAGCTACAATGGAAGTCACAATGGTCAAAATAAAAGTGAACAGCGGAAGACTTAATACTTAAGCACGAAAATAAACACAAAAGTTTACCAAACAATCTACAAGTCTATGCTTGTAGACCTAGCCTAATGGCCAAAAATATTTCACTAAAAACGATGAATTGTTTTACAAAAACTATGTGAAATCACACAAAAAATATTCTCACAAGACAACCAGTCTTGGAGAACAAAAACCCCACATAAAACAAGGTAGACAAAACGTGGGAAGAAATAAAACCAGCTTCCTTAAACTGAACAGGAAGACAAAACAGTTTTCCAGAATTCCAATGTTACTACCAATGTTATAACATTGACAGCCTCAGACAAACTGCTGTACTTCTGGACTGAATAACAGCTTCTGGAATTGATTTTTTTGAACACAACTTTATGACTTTTTATTCTCTCTCTGAAGTTCTACCCAAAATCGTATCACAACTCCTTTATTTATAGCATCGCGAAGACCTACACACACACGAAAGTAATCCATCTACTACAAGGAAAATGATTAGTAAGAAGGAAAATCTAACAACTTACCTTATGCACATATTTTCTTACCATAATATGTAGGATTCTAAGGCACAGTTTTGCTGAAGGATTTGACCAAGATTTTATTACCAAAAACAACTCCTAGAATTTAGGTCCAAGAAACCACAAAATCTAGGGAATTATATTGTTCCCAAATATGTAACCAAAAATCTTTAGGAATATTTTGTTTCCAAAAATGACTCATAAAGATTTTGTTTCCAAATATCCACCAAAACTTTATGACCAAGAAAGGTGAAACAAAAACAAAATTGGCTATGCCTATTTTACCATTACAATCTCCCCCTTTGTTGAGCCTTTCCGGTCAAATCAAAAGACAAGTGTTTATTCAACACCAATCAAACCATCTAACCTGCATAGGTTAGAAAATTTCATCTCCCCCTGAATTTGTGCAAGGTATAAAATCAGAAATCATTTACAAGCACAAATCAGAACATACCAATGATGCAATCACATGCATACAAAACAAACATGAACAGTTTATGAGATTCATCACCATCACCATAAACACTTGATCTCTCTCCCCCTATTTGACCAAAAAAGGAAGAGGGATAAACCATCTTTTAGGATTTTACAAAAATCAAAGATTTTGAAAAAACACAATTAAGTGTTCACCATGATTTGATCACACCACTAGCAATAACTGAGCACATCATATCTAGATTCAAAACCTCTTAGTTTCCCACAAAAATTAGACAACCACAAAATATTTTTCAACATGAAAATTTTTGGAAATTGATTTGCACAGTTTATTTTAGGACAAAATTTCACCAAGCTGATATCATTACCAACAATGCATGTCCTAAAATTTTATGCCTAAAAACATGATAACTAAAAGCTAGGCAAAAGAATAAAAAAATATATATATACAATCACACAAGAGATAAAGACCAGATCAAAGGATGTAGGTTCTAATGTAGCTGCATTGGGAGGAGCATTCATCAATAATAAAATTTGTGCACTTTTTGCATCTTTTGTTTTCTCAACCAGATTTCTCTCCCAAGATCATAAATTTTTCACAACAAAAATTCATAGGTACTTTATTTCCCTAGGAATATAGCTTTACTTTATTTCAAGCTATAAAAATATGCCACTTGGAACCTTTCACACTATTTACCAAGGGAAGCCTACTTTGCTTTTGATCAACCCATGAAATCCAAAGATTCATAGTCCCAAAATAAAGGTGCCACAACCTTGTTCATAGGTAGCTCTTTTCCGTTAGGTAGCTTTCACACTTTTTCTATTAAGGGGAGTCAATTTTCTCAAGATCAACCCATGAGAACCTAAGTTCCATAGTACCAAGATAAATTGTTGCATCCCAGAATTTCAAAAGGTAGCTCTTTCCTTTGTGGACTTAAAAAATGCTCAAGAACTGGGAAAGAGAGAGAATCATAACAAAAAAAAATCACAATTGATCTTGAATGCAATTCCCAAGCAATAACAAAAGACACATACATGTGAGTCAATTGATCTAGAGTGCCCTCTAAAGACAAAATGCAAGCATGCCTAATTTTTTCTATATAATTAACAAGTGTAAAATCATATGGCACACAAAACACAAGAGATTTCCAAAGATTGAAAAATCTCTCAAAATCAAGACACTTGGCAAATATATCAGCCAATCGATTTTTTGTCCCAACATGTTCAGTGCAAATAATCTCTTGTTCAACCATGTCTCTAATAAAGTGGTGTCTTATATCAATGTGTTTTGTTCTAGAGTGTTGAACTGGATTTTTTGCTATACTAATTGCATAGGTGTTATCACAATACATGGTTAACACATCAATGTGAAGCCCATAATCTTTGATCATTTGGTTCATAAAAGTAGTCTCAACACAATTATGTTTTTTACTAAACCAAGAACCCAAATTATTTTTCGAAAATTGATCAAGTTCTACAAAACATGAGACATGGATATCTTCACACTCAAGAGTGGACAAGCAGGCAAGTTTCCTATAGTCTACCTTACCTTTCCTCCTTGTGGACATCCCATCATGTATATTACCTATGACTTGTAAAGTGAGATGCACTTTTTGGATTTTGCTTGGAATGTCATGTCCATGATCAGTCAAACTGGACAGATTTTCTGCTTGTTCTGAATCTGTTCCAGCATCTGCCAAGATTCTGTCCAATGTGACTTCTGATGCAGCTACATTCGAAATCACATCGGCTGAACTTCCTGGATTTGCAGATTCATGCGTTGCAGTGCGAGGAACACTGCGAATATCCAACAGCTGCAGAATCTGAAACTTGTGCATTTGTCTCAAGATCACTAAAAACTAGCAAATCTTTTTTACACAAAGTATTAACACATTGATTAGCAAAATGACCAAACCCTTGACAAGCCCTACATCGAATAGAATCAATATTTTTATCACTTGATGTAGACTGTTTAGCAAAAGAGTTGGTAAAAGATTTTTCTGAGGTTTGGAAGGAGTCTTCATTAGGAACAAACTTAAAATACTCATGTTTGAAAGCAGCTTTGGAGTTTGAAGATGAAAATCTATTTTTTTTCTTTGGCTTTCAAAATTTTTTTAAATTTGGCTGATAAAAGACCTATTGACTCTTCATCAAAATCAAATTCCTCAACATTCCAATTTGAATAATTCGTATTCGTTAATGTAAGAGGACGAACTAAATTCTCAAATTGGGAATCCATCATGGCTACAACCAGAATCAACTCTTAGAAATGTCAAGAGAAGGCTCTGATACCAATTGAAAGAACACAAGTAGCTAGGATTCTCCAAAAATTGCAGCCAATGCAGTTTCCAATGTAGCTGCCGATGTAGCTACAATGGAAGTCACAATAGTCAAAATAAAAGTGAACATCGGAAGACTTAATACTTAAGCACGAAAATAAACACAAAAGTTTACCAAACAATCTACAAGTCTATGCTTGTAGACCTAGCCTCATGGCCAAAAATATTTCACTAAAAACGATGAATTGTTTTACAAAAACTATGTGAAATCACACAGAAAATATTCTCACAAGACAACCAGTCTTGGAGAACAAAAACCCCACATAAAACAAGGTAAACAAAACGTGGGAAGAAATAAAACCAGCTTCCTTAAACTGAACAGGAAGACAAAACAGTTTTCCAGAATTCCAATGTTACTGCCAATGTTATAACATTGACAGCCTCAGACAAACTGCTGCACTTCTAGACTGAATAACAGCTTCTGGAATTGATTTTTCTGAACACAACTTTATGGCTTTTTATTCTCTCTCTGAAGCTCTACCCAAAACCGTATCACAACTCCTTTATTTATAGCATCGCGAAGACCTACACACACACGAAAGTAATCCATCTACTACAAGGAAAATGATTAGTAAGAAGGAAAATCTAACAACTTACCTTATGCACAGATTTTCTTACCATAATATGTAGGATTCTAAGGCACAGTTTTGCTGAAGGATTTGACCAAGATTTTATTACCAAAAACAACTCATAGAATTTAGGTCAAAGAAACCACAAAATCTAGGGAATTATATTGTTCCCAAATATGTAACCAAAAATCTTTAGGAATATTTTGTTTCCAAAAATGACTCATAAAGATTTTGTTTCTAAACATCCACCAAAACTTTATGACCAAGAAAGGTGAAACAAAAACAAAATTGGCTATGCCTATTTTACCTTTACAAGGTCGAAGTTCGCTCGATTGGTCAAAAGGCCGCAAAGCAGAAAGGGAAAGCAAAAAAAAAAAAAAAGATGATAATGAACGGGCTGCAATAGAAAAAGAGATTATTTGTGTACTCAAGGACGTGTCAGAAGCAATAAACATGTCCACACTTACAAAGAATTATAAAATCCTTTGTAAGGATACTAGTGGCATGACGGATGAGCAACTGCAAATTCATCAACAAGTTTGCGCTATTATCAAGACCAAATTTAATAGTGTCTAATTTAAGGTATGTAATTTTTAATTATGTACTTTTAAATTTTAATTATGTTCTATTATCAATATTTATATACTTTTAATTATGTTTCGTATGATTTTTATAAACTACTAATTGTAAAAACTAGCCGTTGCAAAACTAGTCGTTATGAAAACTAGCCATTGTAAAACTATTGAAAGATTTATATATATAGACACTTGAGCCTCCATATTTTCTGCAAACACAACATCTTACTTATATACTTACAGATACAACAATCTTCACAGTAAAAATTGTCTTCCGACTTCGACTCCTCTTCCGATTCCGATTTCTACCTTTTGCCAATCCTACAATTCATACACGATGAATTGAAGGATGATTCTACCAATCGAGAGCGCGAAGTTGAGATATCCCACGGTTGTAAACACAATCAAAAATACATAAATGGAGAGCGCGAAGCTGGACATGATTGTCTTTTCAATGACTATTTCTCCAATGAGCCGGTTTACACGGATCAAATGTTTAGAAGAAGGTTTCGAATGAGTAAGGAGCTATTCTTTCGAATCGTAGAAGCTCTTTCAAATAATTCTGAGTATTTTCAAATGAAGAGTGATACATGTGGTAGAGATGGACTTTCCCCGCTGCAAAAATGCACTGATGCTATCCGTCAGTTGGCATATGGCTCGCTTGCTGACCATTGTGACGAATACGTACGACTTGGCGAAACCACTGGAATCAAATGCATAAGAAATTCTGTAGATGTATGATTGATGTATTTGGAAGAGTAAACTTGAGAAGACCCAATGCTAACGATGTCCAATGTTTATTTCAACTACATTCTAATTACCACGACTTTCCTGGTATGTTAGGAAGCACTGACTGCATGCATTGGCCGTAGAAAAATTGTCCAACTGTGTGGAAAGGTCAATTTACCTAAAGTGATCAAGGGGTTCCAACAATAATGCTAGAAGCAGTCGCTTGTCAAGACCTTTTTATATGACATGCCTTTTTCGGGGTTGCATGATCTAATAACGACATTAATGTGCTAAACCAATTTCCATTATTCATTGATGTATTGCAAGGATACTCTGCTGAAGTTCAGTTTACGATAAATGATACACAATACACGGAGGGATATTATTTGACAGATGGTATCTACCCGGAGTGGGCTTCATTTGTTAAAAACTTTGCATATCCAGAAGACCCTAAAAGGATCAAGTTCAAACAAATGTAAGAGGCTGCAAAGAAGAACGTTGAACGAGCATTCGGAGTTCTCCAATCTCGTTGGGCAATAGTACGAGGTGCGACAAGATTTTGAAGCAAGGACAATTTGAAAGATATAATGTACATTTGTATCTTATTGCATAATATGATTGTAGAGAATGAATGTAATGCAATAAGTAACTAGTCGAATGAAGAAGTAAAGTCACCGATACACGTATCTAAGGGATACGTTCAAGACTTTCAACAATACATTCAAAGACATGCAGAACTATGTGATCGTGAAGTACATAAAAAACTTCGATCCGACTTGGTTGAACATATTTGGGAACGTTTCGGCGACAATAACAATGAAGATTAACTTGTTACAATTGGATATTTCCTATTAATATTTATGTACTTTTAATTATGTTTCTTATGATTTTATATTCAATTTTCTTTAGTAAAATCTATATTATTGCATCAATATTATGTTGACATAATATATATTTTAAATATTTTTTTATGTTTTAAGAATATATATTTATTATTGAAAATACAATTATTACTTTTAAATAAATATTGTGAAAGGATATAATTTTAAATAAAGGTTTTAAAAAATAAAATATTTAGTTGTGAGTCGATACTATAAAACTTTTTAAAGGATTTATATTAACAAAGAGAAAATGTTTAAAATAAAAATATTTATAAACTGTGTAAAGTTGAATAAACCTTTTAAAAAATTGATTAGTTTGTAGACTGAGTGTGGATGGCTTTAAGTTTATGACGTCCGGAGGAGATCACGGGAAGGCCATGATGACACCGTTTCAGCGGGAAAGCGAGAGGATGAGGTGACCGGTCAATAGTGACGATGGCACTTTCGCATTTTCTGAACTGTAAATCACTATCATACTCTAAATTAGGTCGCATGAAAACTACAGAAAAATCCCACTTACTTATGAGTTATGAACAGCAAAAGGGGATTCAACTGGGAATTTTTTTGTGGGTAAAATCAACGAGTGAAAAATTATTTCTGGGAATATAATACTTTTTTATTTATTTCTGTATGGGTAAATGTAAAATCGCTTCGTCATTTTCATTTCTGGGTTCAAATCACTTTCACCTGACACCAACAAAAATTTGTGTTTGGGGGATTCGATGTTGACGTGTCTCCGACTTTGCGTAAGCATCGAAACTTTCTAGGAATTTTTTCTTTTCAAATTGATATTTCCTTGCTCCGCAAATCTTTTTGGTGTTATTTGCATGGCTATGGAGCTTGTAGAGCTTACACGAGGATTCGTTTGTTCCCTCACTATGCTATTTCTATTCCACCCAAAATCTCTGTCTCTATCTCTAGGTGTGCTGGATTGTGTCTCTCTCTTTCTCTCCGGCGAATCACCCAAGAATCCGAGTCGGTGCCGGCTTTTTCGCCGGCGCGGGGCTTGAGCTGTTATTGATAGTTATCCAGCATTCAGGTCAATAAGGTGAGCATACAAGTTTGATTTCTTTGTTTGCTTGGTGCTGTTTTTTGACTCACTTTAGAGTTGGGTATGAATTCTTGACTTCCATTTTAAATGGGTTTAAAATTCTTGTTCCCTCTTAGTTATTCAACGTGCTCTTTTGGTTTGGCTGGTGGTATACATTATCATTCGTGACTCCTTTCTATGCTATTTGAACCATGATAGAATGAAATTTGCACTAAAATTGAATGTTATGGAACGAAAGGCTTACTTCATGAGAAGTGGTATGAAATTTGTAGTAAACCAGTACTTATGATTTACGCTTACTTCATGATAGATGGTTTGGAATTTGTTCTGAAAGAGCATGGGATGGAAGGACAATCCATGTGTACCAAACATACACTTATGGTTTACTGTTTCTTCAGGATCAATGGTGACTCAGAATTGTTCTATTGCAATGTGATCGTTTTTGATGTGAGGGTTTTCAAGTCTTGAAGGAGAAGAATTACAAACTAGTTATTCACCTCTCAAGTGTTTGGTGATTTTACATTGTGTCTGCTATGTTTATATGTATGTTTCTGTCGGGTCTCTATCTGCTGCTATGTTCTGCTTTCGTATACTTTTAGAATATTTTTTTATGAAAAAATATGGAACGTTATAATCTTGGATTAAAATCAAGCGGGCAAACTGGTAGTCCCCATGTTCTGTTCTACAATTATGTGGAATTCCTGTTATTTTCTTCTTTGGTGCCCTTTTGATTTGTTTCATAGTTAGATGTGTCCAGCAAGGGTACTGATTGATTATCTATTTTTATTCTTTTTAATGTCAGTGTTAGGCAGTAAAGGGCTATTTACTGATGAATAAAGGCAGTGATGTTACTATTATATCTCTTAATTTCAATTTATTTGAGGATTAGTTGGTTTGATTTCTACCTTATTTGTTCTAATCAAAATGTAAAACAATTAATCTAGGAGCGTGCAACTCCTATTGAGGTTGGTGTGGGAGGTCTAACTGTAGACACCCCGTATTCCTGAGAACATGTACAATGGCAACTCATCATTCCCCACAAGTCGGGTAGAGAGGCTCTTGAGAGAAAGAGAGCTAAGAAAGAATATTAAAGCTTCTCATTCGAATGAATCTTCTAGTGCTGATCTCTGCGAGCTTGAGTTGCATCAAAAAGAAGATGATAGCCTAGGAGCTTCCAATGTGGAGCAGTATCTGCAAGGAGCCTCGGCGGCACGTTCACTTGGTGAAGGATGCAAAAGGCCTGATGGAGGGCTTTTCAGACAGCGATTGTTGGTCGTGGCTAATAGGTTGCCGGTCTCCGCAGTTAGGCAAGGTGAAGAGAACTGGTCACTTGATATAAGTGCTGGGGGTCTTGTTAGTGCTCTTCTGGGTAAGTTCTTATGATTGTTTTTTTGCTACTTTCAACCTCTCTTTCTTTTCTTCTATTTCCTCTCTGCACTGGCTACAGTTTTCGAATAAGAGAAGTGTGCATTTTTTTTAATTTTATGAAATGTGGAGTTACAACATGGAAAAAGTAACCTAAGGTATTATTACGTAAAATTGATGAAGGCGTGAAGGAGTTTGAGGCAAGATGGATAGGGTGGGCAGGCGTAAATGTACCAGATGAGGCTGGGCAGAGGGCACTTACTAAAGCTTTGGCTAAGCAGGTGCACTTTTTGGGTCCAAGTCTTTTTGGCCCTTAACTAACTTAGTAAACAGTTTTCAGTCACACGTAGCAAAGGTTTAAATGTAAGCATGTGCTATGATAAATAATTGTGGGCAATGGCATATCTGCTTGCTGCAGAGCTGTATCCCTGTATTTCTGGATGAAGAGATTGTTCATCAATATTATAATGGCTATTGCAACAACATATTATGGCCTCTCTTCCATTACCTTGGACTTCCACAAGAAGACCGTCTTGCCACAACCAGAAGTTTCCAGTCCCAGTTTGCTGCATATAAAAAAGCAAATCAGATGTTTGCTGATGTGGTACATGAGCACTACGAAGAGGGTGATGTTGTTTGGTGCCATGACTATCATCTTATGTTTCTTCCAAAATACCTCAAGGAGCAAAACAGCAAAATGAAAGTTGGTTGGTTTCTTCATACACCCTTTCCATCTTCTGAAATTCACAGGACGTTGCCGTCTCGTTCAGACCTTCTACATGCAGTTCTTGCTGCTGATTTGGTTGGGTAAGTTTTACTAATTTTCTGCGCAGACTCATAACATGTTAGATTGCGCTTTGTCTTGGTTGGATTGTGTAAAGAAACGGAGAAGAGAAGAAAGAAGAAGAATATGATTTGGAAGCCTTAAACCTTAAAAAGGTTAGGCTAGGGTATTTATACATATGTGCATATATTAAGAAGTTACACATAACACCCTTATAAAATATCCCTTATTCACTAACACTCCCCCTCAAGCTGGAGCATAAATATCATGCATGCCCAGCTTGTTACTCATATAACGCAACCTATTTCCAACCACCGACTTTGTCAGAACATCAGCTAGCTGATCACCGGACTTGACGTAGCCTGTGACAATAATCTTTTGTTGTAGCTTCTCGCGAATGAAATGACAGTCAACCTCAATATGTTTTGTGCGTTCATGAAACACAGGATTCGATGCAATATGGATGGCTGCTTGATTGTCACACGATAACTGCATAGGTGTTGAACTACCAAACCCCATCTCCTCAAGTATTTGGCGAATCCACATCAATTCACAAGTCGACTGAGCCATGGTCCTATATTCTGCCTCCGCACTGGATCTCGACACAACCTGCTGCTTCTTGCTTTTCCAAGACACTAAGTTGCCTCCAACAAATATACAATATCCTGTGGTTGACTTCTTACTAATAGGACATCCAGCCCAATCAGCATCACAAAAACCCTCAACTCTTATGTGCCCATGATCTCGATAAAGTAACCCACGGCCTGGAGCTCTTTTGAGATATCAGAGGATTTGTAAAACAGCCTCCCAGTGAATAGATCGTGGAGTTGACATAAACTGACCGACTTTACTAACTGCAAACGCAATGTCCGGTCTAGTCACAGCTAAATAGTTCAACTTCCCTACAAGCGTACAATACCTCTCCAGATGATTTAATTCTTCACCATCATCCTCTCTAAGCTTCACATTAGCATCCATAGGAGTCTCAGCTGGTTTTGCCCCTAACATCCCAGTGTTAGTAAGTAAGTCCAGTCCATACTTCCGTTGAGAAAGAAAGATGCCTTGTTTCGAACGGGCAACTTCAATTCCCAAAAAATACTTGAGGTTCCCAAGATCTTTTGTTTGAAATCTCTCTTGAAGGAAAGACTTTAGAGCATAAATTCCCACACTATCTCCGCCAGTAATAACGATATCATCAACATACACAACCAAGAGAATACACCCCGTGTCGATAAAAGACTGAATGATCACTGCTGCACCGCATAAGGCCAAACTCTAACACAACTTCACTAAATCGACCAAACCAAGCTCGAGGAGACTGTTTCAGACCATACAACGACTTTTTTAACTTGCACACCATCCCTGACTCCCCCTGAACAACAAAACCAGGAGGTTGTTCAAGATAAACCTCCTCGTGCAGGTCACCATAAAGAAAAGCATTTTTGACATCTAGTTGGTGAAGCGGCCAGTGGTATGATGCAGCAAGAGAAACAAGCAACCGAATAGAAGCCAACTTCGCAACTGGAGAGAAAGTTTCTGAATAATCCACACCATACGTTTGGGCATAACCCTTCACAGCCAGACGAGCCTTCAATTGAGCAAGGGAACCATCAGGATTCACTTTCACTGTGAAAACCCACTTACAACCAATTGCCTTCTTATTCGCCGGCAAAGGTATCAAATCCCAAGTCTGATTCTCCTCAAGAGCCTTCATCTCCTCTTCCATAGCGGTTCTCCAACCAGGATGGGCCACTGCCTCAGACACAAACTTAGGAATAGGATAAGACTCAAGAGAATTAATTAAGGAAGATGTAGAAGAAGACAAACCAGAATAACTAACGTAGTCAGCAATGGAATATTGTGCACAACTACGCTTACCTTTGCGAAGAGCAATCGGAACATCTAGATCAGATAGAGGTGGCACAGGAGTGCTAGGATCTGCAGAAGAGAGGACTGGCTCGGTAGTGACCACATCAGGAGGTGCAGAAGAAGGTCCCTCTCGTTGACGGCGAGAGTAAACTTGCTGAATGGGGGGACGATAAGGAGGCAGGAGGTGGTGCAGTGCCCCGACAAAGTGATAGACAAGGAAATCATCATCGAGTCCAAGAGGATGGGTCAACAGAAGGCAGAGGATAGAATGATTGAGATTCAAAAAAGGTGACATCAAGAGACACGAGATAACGATTCAACTCGGGAGAAAAACAACGATACCCTTTTTGAGACCGAGAGTAGCCAAGGAAGATACATTTGAGAGACTTAGGATCCAACTTGGTTATATGAGGCCGATGATCGCGAACAAAGCAAACACAGCCAAAGGTCTGCGGTGACACGGAAAACAACGAACGGGAAGGATATAAGACACGATATGGAATCTCCCCCCCAAGAACCGAGGATGGCATCCTATTAATAAGATGACAAGCAGTCAAAACTGCATTAGACCAGAATGACTTAGGCACATGCATTTGAAAGCTAAGAGCCCTAGCACTTTCCATTAGATGACGATTCTTTCTTTCCGCCACCCCGTTTTGTTGAGGTGTATCAGTGCAAGAGGAGTCATGTGTCATGCCATTGTCATGCATAAAAGTAGAGAAAGGGGTGGAGAAATATTCTTTTGCATTGTCACTACGAAGAGTTTTAATAGGCACACTAAACTGGGTATTAATTTCAGCACAAAAACCACAAAAAATGGAGAATAACTCAGAACGATTTCTCATTAAATAAATCCAAGTTACACGTGAAAAATCATCGACAAATGTAACAAAGTACCGATAACCAAGTTTCGACACTACCGGAGACGGACCCCAAACATCAGAATGAACCAACTCAAACGGGACACAAGCCCTTTTATTGACTCTAGGAAAGTATGAAACACGATGGTGTTTAGCATATCGACAACGCTTCACAATTTAATGTAGACAAAGACTCTAAACTAGGACACAACTTCTTCAAATTCGAGAGACACGGATGACCCAAACGACAATGAATCTGATGCGGTGTAAGGGAAGTGACACTGGAACATGCAACAGGAGAGACAACATCATCCAACAAGTAAAGCTCTCCTGATTCGTAGCCTCTACCAATAATCCTCTTCGTCGTAAGATCCTGAAAGACATAAGAATCAGAAAAGAATGAGACGCTACAGTTGTAATCATGAGTTAATTTAGTGATGGATAGTAAATTGAACGGAAAACCAGGGAGGTAAAGGACAGAAGACAAAGATAGAGATGGAGTGATACTAGCGATCCCGCCTCCCGAACACATGCAATGCAGACCCGTTGGCTAAAGTGACACTAGGCAATATAGAAGAGGTAAAGGAAGATAAAATACCTGCATCACCGGTCATATGATCGGTAGCACCAGAATCAATGACCCATTTGCGACTCGAGGAGGAAAGACACGCAGTGGGTTTACCTGAATGGACAAGAGTGGCTGCAGAAGAGGAAGATGAAGACGGTTGAGAGACTAAACCGGGTATACCTAGCATACTCTTCATCGACATCATAACCATCTTCTCGAGCAAAGGAGAGGACCGACTAACGAGGTCGGGATGAGTAGCGATATTAGCAAATCGGTTACCGAGGTTTCCATGTAACTTCCAACAATTGCGTTGCGGATGCCCGTGTCCCCACAATGGTAACATACCTTGACATCCTGATGCCCCACGCGGCCGAGCATCATCACCACCACGACCACCCCGACCTCCTCTACCACCTCTCAAGGCCACACCACCACGACCACCATGATCGAACCTCGATGCCCATGAAATGCTTGTGCGGCGAAGCGAGTAAAACTCACCCGTATCTCCTTCGATTTGGAGGAGGCTTGGGAGATGTGCGTAAAACCACGAAAGCCTCGGATAAAGATCAAATGTCAAGATGCGACAAAATCTGCGAGCGGAGCAAACTTCGTGGCGCGAGCCGACTAAAAAACCCATGGCAAGGAGTTCGCGTTGTGCTGCGCATCACCTTAACATCGGCCGTAATTGGAAGCAAAGTGCACCATTCTGAGACATTTTCTTAAAGTGCGCAAAATCGAGTCACGGTGCGATCTCTTTGATTCGTCGAAACACATCGGTCGACAAGTCATCAAGCGATTGATTATCACGACCGAATACAACACCTCCAAATACTTCCAAAGATCTTTGATTTGTTTCGGTATGTGAAACTAACTTCGGCAACATTATCGTCATGGAATTCATCATCGGCCAAAGAGTAATGCATCATCTCGAATCCAAGCCTTTGCACCTTCACCCGCTTTAATATCCGTGAGATGATCGCCCTTTTCCATACCAATAAGACTCTTACTAACCACCTTACGCCACATCATATAGTTTGTACCATCAAGCTTCTTATCTCGTAAGCTTATTAGGAGTGGTGATCACGCCGAAACAGTCTCGAGTCGACATACCGCGTAACCGAAGAGTCCCCAAACCAAGAAACCAAGAAACCAAACAAGAAGCAGAGGCACAACACACGCAAATCCGGAAAAACTAACCACAGTAGACAACTCAGATTGGGCGAACTGAAAATAAGAGTTTTCGGCAGACAGCGCCGGTGCGTGGTCTGCACTCCGGCGACGACGAAGTTTTCCGGCGACGAAAACCACTCCTCCGGCGTCGCCTAGAGGCGGCGAATGGATCTGGGTGGCGCGTGGGTCGCAAAAGTATCCAGGAGACAGCCATATCACTAGACGCTTATTGAAGCGTCAAATTGGCGCGGAAAACCGCACAACAAACTCGCGCACCTCGGGCACAAAACAGGCTGCAAACCACAACTGGGCTAGCCGATCAATAAAGGTTGCACACTCCGGCAACTCCGAGCATCGCACAGCTTGGCGACGCAGTAAAGGAACTCGACGTCCTTACCTTTGCATCTAGAGAAGGAAAAGAAAAAAAAAAAAAAAAAAATAGAAGTGGACCAAACCAAGTTTGTTATTGAGAAACCTGCTCTGATACCATGTAAAGAAACGGAGAAGAGAAGAAAGAAGAAGAATATGATTTGGAAGCCTTAAACCCTAAAAAGGTTAGGCTAGGGTATTTATACATATGTGCATATATTAAGAAGTTACACATAACACCCTTATAAAATATCCCTTATTCACTAACAGATTGTCCATACCATATGCTGTTAGTTGTTTTTTTTGTTAAGTAATACCATCTACTAGTAGTTGTGGGCACTAGGAATGCATAACAACTATTAAGGTTGGAAAATGTGTATCTGATATGTTATTCTAATCAAAATTTGTCTTCCAAATCTGAAAAATGTATGGATCTACTTTCAAAGTACTCTGATTATAAAATGTTCATTATACAAGAAGGCACACAAGCAATGTGCATCTTACTTCACTATATTATATATAGAGGATCAGTAGTGGTTCCCCACTTATCCCCTTGGTGACTCGAACCCACGACTTGTTATGATGTGAATCCGGGTTCGGATTCGAGCCAAGATCGATTAGAAGATTAACGGACCCTTGTAGACGGACAAAGAACGCGGAATGAAAAGGATAGGGAGTCTCCCTCGACCCGCTAGTCGCGATTGACTAGGAACCTTGGGGTGCGGTAGAGAACCTTTGACGCGATTGCCGGAGACCCACGACCACGGAACACCACAATCTTCCGACTCGTGAAGATTGATAAGTTCAAGGTGGTTTCTAATCCAAGAAACTCAAATACTCTCACAAACTCAATTGTGGAGAAACACAAGTGTATAAGAACACTTAAACAAAGCTTATGCTTTAATATATCAACCAAGTTATCTCTACAATGAGTTTAGATCTGCTTTTTATAGGCTTAAAAAGCATCAATTACTAAGGGATTAATCAAGCTCAAAGCTCGTCCAACTTCGGAGAAGAAAACAAGAAAGAGCGTCTAACTTTCAGATCAACTTAGATCGGCCCAACTTCAAGTTGTCCAACTTCCAACTTCAGCTGTCCAACTTCAACCTTTAAGTTTCCACTATTAATTTGACCCTCCAACTTGCATATGAACTTCTCTTTATATACCGGATCATTGGTACCTTCAATTTGATTCCAAACCTCTCCCACAAGTTGAAGTAAAGTTGCTCGAACCCGCCTCACATAAACACGAGTGATTGGTCCTCTCTTTATGATCAACGGGTCTTGATTATCTTGACCCGAGCTATCTTGATTCCCATCATTCCCTCCCTCTTGAGAAGGATTCGACCTCGAATCATCACCTGAGTCAAACAAAGATAAGTCAGTAACATTGAAAGTTGTTGAAACGTTATACTCACCAGGAAGGTCAAGTCGATATGCATTATTATTTAACCGTTCGAGGACTTGGAACGGTCCATCACTCGGTGCAACTTAGAACGACGCTTCGTGGGAATCGTTCCTTCTCAAATGCAACCACACCCAATCACCGGGCTCAAATATAACTTTGTTTCCTTCCTATTTGCTTGCTTGGCATATTCAGTCTTTGTCCTCTTCTCAATGTTCAACCGAACTTGTTCATGCAATTTCTGAATCATCTCTGTCTTGTGTTTTCCATCCATGCTAGCTTGCTCTTTAACTGGAATAGGAACAAGATCTAAAGGACTACAAGGGTTAAACCCATAAACAATTTCAAAAGGAGAGTAACTGGTAGTAGTATGAACAGAACGGTTATATGCAAACTCGACAAAAGGCAAACTCTCCTCCCAAGCTTTCAAGTTTTTATTCAAAACAGTCCTAAGTAATTGAGATAGGACACGATTGACAACTTCGGTTTGCCCATCCGTTTGAGGATGATACGAAGTAGAAAATAACAGCTTAGTTCCCAATTTATTCCACAATACTCTCCAGAAATGACTTATGAATTTGGTGTCTCGATCACTCACAATTGTTCTTGGCATACCATGTAAACGCACAACTTCTTTGAAAAACAAATCGGCTATGAAACTCGCGTCATCAGTTTTATGGCATGCAATGAAATGTGCCATCTTTGAAAACCGGTCCACTACCACAAATACCGAATCATGACCATGCTTAGATCTAGGCGGTCCAAGAATGAAGTCCATAGAAATGTCAAGGGAATGTGAAATAGGCAAAGGAGTGTACAAACCGTGGGGTTCCACTCGTGACTTGGCACGTTTGCAAGTTATATAACTAGAACAAACACGCACGACATCTATTCTCATTTTAGGCCAAAAGAAATGTTCCTTTAAGGTTTCGAGTGTCTTAAATACACCAAAATGACCCATAAGGCCTCTGCCATGTGCCTCACGTACGAGTAACTCACGCATAGAACATTTGAGTATACAAAGCTGATTTTCATTGAAAATATAACCCTCATGCCTATAATATTTTCCAAAAGCAAAAAAAGCAACGCGACTGGGAGCAATACTCTTCCAAATACCTTTCCAAGGAAAGGGATCCCCCACTCTGCCCGACATAGCACAAAAATAAGATTTAACAGAGAACTTTTTGTTGTTCGATGCATCCCGCTTGCCTTATCAATTCTACTCCCGTCAATAAAGCAATAAAGCAAAGTGAAAAAATTTCCACAAACCTCCATCTCCCAATCTTGAAGATCCCTACGAAACAAGGGATTCGGACCACTCTACCTGCGATCGATATGCGACACCGAACTAACATAGCGGTTTTTGTCCACCGCCAAATTGTACAACTCAGGATAGACTCTCCATAGTTCTTCTTCCCCACACCACTTGTCTTTCCAAAATCTCACTCTCGAACCATTGCCATCCTCAAAAGAAACAAACCTTTCAAACTGCGCCCACCCTTTACAAATCCCTTTCCAAACTCCTGACCCAAAAGAACCGACAACGATTTTAGGAAACCAAAAATGATCACCCTCTTCGTATCTACTGATCACCACCCTCCTCCATAACCCATGCTCTTCCTCCATATATCGCCAAAACCATTTACCAAGTAAAGCTGAATTGAAACAACTTAGCTTTTTGATACCTAAGCCTCCTTTCCTGATGTTCAAACAAACCTTATCCCAATTAACTAAATGGATTTTATGCTCCTCCCTTGACGACCCTCCCACAAGAAGTCTCTCTCCATCTTTTCCAAAATATTGCGAGGCACCACAAAAAGCGAAAGGAAATAAGTGGGTAGACTGGATAAAGTATTTTGAATAAGCGTAAGTCTACCCGCTTTGGACAATAGCTGTATCTTCCACCCCGTCAACCGCCGACCAAATCTTTCAATCACCGGACTCCACATAGCTCTACTTTTGAAAGAAGCACCAATCGGCAAACCAAGATAAGTCGAAGGTAGATGAGAAACCTTGCACCCAAACACTGAAGCAAGCTGATGAATATTCTCCACCACACCCACCGGTATGATTTCACTCTTAGCAATATTAATTCGCAGCCCCGACACCATCTGGAAGAAAATGAGCACAAGGCGAAGATAACCCAACTGCCCCATCTCAGCATCGCAGAAAATTAAAGTATCACCCAAACCTTGCGAATGTTTTCTCCGGTTCACATCTTTGAAATCGTCATCATTGGCATACAACTCTTTAATGAAAGTAAATCCAAGTAATCTAGAATGCATGGTAGTGATCAAAGTATGCCTACGCGATAAAGCATTGGCTACTATATTGTCCTTACTCTTTTTATACTTGATTACATATGGAAAGGATTCAATGAATTCAACCCACCTAACATGCCTTTTGTTCAATTTCCCTTGACTCTTCAGGTATTTGATTGACTCATGATCTGTGTGGATCACAAATTCCCTACGTCTAAGGTAATGCTCCCATGTCCGAAGGCAGCTCATCAAAGCATATAATTCCTTATCATAGGTGGAATAATTCAATGATGTTCCACTCAACTTCTCACTAAAATATGCAACGGGTTTACCTTCTTGGTTCAAAACACCACCAATCCCAACTCCCGATGCATCACACTCCAATTCAAACATTTTCTCAAAATTAGGTAAAACAAGAATAGGTGTAGAAACTAAACTTTCTTTCAAAAGTTCAAAAGCATCCTGCTGTTTTTCACCCCAATGAAATTTTACCTCCTTCACCAATTCATTCAATGGCGCGGCGATTGTGCTGAAATTTTTGACAAATCTCCGGTAGAAGCTTGCCAAGCCATGAAAACTCCTTACCTCACTCGCATTTGTAGGAGTAGGCCACTCCTTAATCGCTTGGATTTTCTCTTCATCCACTTCTACTCCTGCGGCACTTACAATAAAACCAAGAAACATTATTCTGTCCATGGCAAAATCACATTTCTTAAAGTTAGCATATAAAGAATGCTCCCTTAAAGTGCACAAAACAGAACGAATATGATGTGTGTGTTCTTCCATGCTTTTACTATAAATTAGAATATCATCGAAGTACACAACAACAAATTTCCCAATGAAATCCCTAAGAACTTGGTTCATCAACCTCATGAATGTACTCGGTGCATTGGTCAAACCAAAAGGCATAACCAACCACTCATACTGACCCAATTTGGTTTTAAAAGCGGTTTTCCATTCATCACCTTCTCGAATTCTAATTTGGTGATAACCACTTTTAAGATCAATTCGAGTGTAGATTGTAGCACCATTCAACTCATCAAGCATGTCGTCTAATCCTGGGATAGGATAACGATACTTGACAGTGATTTGGTTAATGGCCCTACAATCGGTACACATACGCCACTCACCATTTTTCTTGGGTACCAAAATTACCGGTACTGCACAAGGACTCAAGGATTCACGAATCTTACCATGATTGAGCAATTTCTCAACTTGCCTTTGAATTTCTTTGGTTTCCTCGGGATTTGTTCGGTAAACAGGTCGGTTTGGCAAAGTTGACCCCGGGATGAAGTCAATTTGATGCTCTACCCCTCGAAAGGGTGGCAAGCCACTTGGTTCGTCATTGAGAAAGACATCCTTGAATTCCTGCAATAAAGAAGAGACAAAAGAAGGCACAGTTCTTGATATATCATTAGTAATCAAAGTGTTTTTGAAAACCATGATAAAGACCTCTCTTTTATCCCCCAACTCCCTCGAAACCTCACTTGATTTGACAAAAAAATTCTTTTTCACTCTTTGGCCCTTGGCCTTTTCAACTTCTTTATTTTCTTCCTCTTTCTCTCGTGTTTCCGACCTCATATTTTTCTCATTTTCCCTCCTTTTTCTCTCGACACTCTTATTCTCACTCGCTTCCATCAACCCACTCTTTTCATCTTTCCTCTCCACCTCTCTAACCTCACTTTTCCTTGCTTTTTGAAGCTGAAGTTCATGGACTTGTGGTGTCAATGATTGAAGTGTGTATGATTTACCCTTATGTTTTAAGGTGTAGTGATTCAAGAATCCATCATGCATCACATGGCGATCAAATTGCCATGGTCTTCCCAATAGAACATGCCCCACTTGCATTGGAACCACATCAAACATAATCTCATTCTTATACTTCCCAATCGAGAACGAGATCAAGGCTTGCTTAGTCACCTTTAACTCCCCACAATCATTTAGCCACTGAAGTTTGTAAGGGTGCGGGTGCGGGTGCCTAATGACCGGAATGTTTAGCTTCTCTATCACTTCCGTGCTAACAACATTAGTGCAACTCCCACTATCTATCAACAAATCACAACCCTTTTCCTTAATGTTGCAACGAGTATGGAAAATGTGTTCCCTTTGATGATCACTAGACTCTTTGACTTGGGCACTCAACACCTTTTTCACGACCAATGCTTCTAGGGTAAATGGGTCCTCATCCTCACTCTCTTCCTTTTCTTCCCCCTCATCATCCCCGGATACATACTCATTTCCCTTCAAATACACTATCCGTTTGTTAGGACATTGGGATGCAATGTGCCCCCTCCCATTACACTTGAAACAAACAATTTCCCTAGCCTTTGATGGATTTGGGTTCACACCCTTCCCTTTATCTACCACATTTCCCTTAGACGATTCCCCAAATGATTTGGTAGGTGTGGTGCTAGAGTTCGTGTTTCCCTCTCCCCAAGACTTGTTGGGTTTTTGGTAAGAAGATGATGAAGTGTTTTGGCCTCGTGTATGGGTTCCCTTTTTCTTCTTGAGACGTCTTTCCCTTTTAAGGGCAGCATGGACAACATCCTCCATGTCGTCATATTCCCGTTGCTCAACAACCTTGGCTATGTCATCATTCAATCCATTGATAAACCTAGAAATGGTCGTATCAACTTCTTCGATCACATTAGCCCGAGCAAGAGCTAACTCTAATTCCCTGCTATACTCCTCCACTGACTTAGTTCCCTGGGTGAAATTATGGACTTTCTTCATCAAATCCCGGTGGTAATAGTTAGGGACAAACTTCCTACGCATTACCCCTTTCATCTCCTCCCAATCACGAATACGTTCTTCTCCATTCCTCCTACGATTTAGAATGAGTTGTTCCCACCAAACACTAGCATAGTCGGTGAATTCTAGGGATGCTAGTTTCACTTTTTGTACTTTCGTGAATTGGTTACAACTAAAATGGACTTCCACTTTCCTAATCCACTCAAGATATTCTTCTGGTTCCGCCTTGCCTTTAAAAGGAGGTACCTTCATTTTAATGTTTCTAATTTCCCCTCTTCTACCTTGCCTTCTATCCTCCTCGTATTCCCCTCATCATCCTCATCATCCTCTTCTACTTGCACTCTCCTCCTTGGTTGGTACCTAGGTGGATTTCCTTGAGGTGGTGCATTGGGTATTTCTAATGTGGCTACTCTTCGGGTTAGTTCCGCCATCATTTCCATCATCCTAGCCATCCCCTCACGAAGGTCTATGGGATTTCCTCCCCCTAAACCTCCATCATCCCCGTTACCCCCAGTTGGTGGAACCTCATTAGTTTGTCCTTGTTGAGCCATGTTTTAGATTACAATTTTCAACAACCTCACAAGTGTATCACTCGTGTTTACACTCAACTCACACACACTCACACTCTAGTTTCCAAGATAGTCACCAATCCTTGAATAAATCAACAAATAGAATCAAAGTGATTGTTCCGTAAGTGAATCAAGACAATTACAATCTAGGCTCCCTAGGATTCTTTGGGCTACGATGATAATTCAAAAGCGAGAAACAATTCACTTGAAAGTAAGAAAAGAACAAATGCTATAGATGATTTATATGTAGGATGAACAGAACGGAATGAAGATAAGCAAATAAGTTCCCAAGCAATTGATGATATAAGTATGATGAACAAGATTGAATAAAACACAATTCCCAACTCAATTCCGTGTTCACAATTTTCAGATTTTGATTCCCAACAATTTCGGCCCTTCTCTCTTTTCTTTTTTTTTTTTTTTTGAATTTCAGATTTCAAGCTTCTGATGTGCTTGAATTTCAACAACTTTTTTTTTTTGAACAGGGCTTTTCAAGAACAAATTGCAGATTTCAATTTAAGAATAATAAGAACACTTTCCAGATTTTTGTAGGACAAAGACAACAAGAACAATTTCCAAATTTTCGTTTTTCCAATTTTCTGATAATTTTGAAGAAGAAGAATATAACGAAAAAAAATAGAAAGACGAGTAGAACGAATTCGGGTTACCTCTTCGATTGGCTCTGATACCAATTGATGTGAATCCGGGTTCGGATTCGAGCCAAGATCGATTCGAAGATTAACGGACCCTTGTAGACGGACAAAGAACGCGGAATGAAAAGGATAGGGAGTCTCCCTCGATCCACTAGTCGCGATTGACTAGGAACCTTGGGGTGCGGTAGAGAACCTTCGACGCGATTGCCGGAGACCCACGACCACGGAACGCCACAATCTTCCGACTCGTGAAGATTGATAAGTTCAAGGTGGTTTCTAATCCAAGAAACTCAAATACTCTCACAAACTCAATTGTGGAGAAACACAAGTGTATAAGAACACTTAAACAAAGCTTATGCTTTAATATATCAACCAAGTTATCTCTACAATGAGTTTAGATCTGCCTTTTATAGGCTTAAAAGGCATCAATTACTAAGGGATTAATCAAGCTCAAAGCTGGTCCAACTTCGGAGAAGAAAACAAGAAAGACTGTCCAACTTTCAGGACTGTCCAACTTAGACTGTCCAACTTCAAGCTGTCCAACTTCAGGGCTGTCCAATTTCAGGCTGTCCAACTTCAACCTTTAAGTTTCCAGAATTATTAATTTGACCCTCCAACTTGCATATGACCTTCTCTTTATATACCGGATCATTGGTACCTTCAATTTGATTCCAAACCTCTCCCACAAGTTGAAGTAAAGTTGCTCGAACCCGCCTCACATAAACACGAGTGATTGGTCCTCTCTTTATGATCAACGGGTCTTGATTATCTTGACCCGAGCTATCTTGATTCCCATCATATTAGGTATGGGTAAAGCGTTTTACCACTAAGCTGCACTTACTTGTCACTTCACTATATTATAGCCTAGTGTTATGCTGCGTGTATGCTGATAAAGTTCCACAGCAGTTTCCGAGCACTACTGTCAAGGTCAACTTACTTGTTCTCCTGTAATCGTGAATGTGTTTTGTTCCATACAGAGTCACCTGCCACTGGCATGCACAATTACATCATTGATATTGATCTGCTGTGTGTGCCATAGTGCACTCGGTCCGAGTTTTGCTTCCTGTTGTCATACAACTTTGTATATTGCACTACTTGAGAAGCTATTGATTCCATACATTCAAATCAAGTTTCCCCCTTAGTTTATACCAATGATTTAATGCTGGTAGGTGAAACCTTCAGCAGTTTGTTTTTACTTGATCTGAAAGATCATGAAACTACCATGAACTAGATCGAATTTCAACTTACTGTAATGGAATAGGCTTATTAATTGACAATACCCAAATCAATTCTGATGAAGGAAACATGTTACATCTAGTACTTCTGGAAGTTAACGATATTCTCCTTGATTTATATGATGAAAGAAAGTACAAGTGATTCAAAAGTCATGAAAAAATTAATCTAAAATCATTACATGATCACCTCTCGGGTGGAAAGTACACTTGGGGCCATGGATGCAACATGGCATGGATATGCTCTAAATGGATTTTGTAAAGTTCATTTGTGCTGTAATTTCATGGCTAATAATATGTTTGCATTTTGTCTCTTTTTAGGAACTTTTAAATTGAAAAAAGACTCTGTGGGAGATACTAGCCGAGGAGTTATGAATTTATTATGAAGTTAAACCGGTGCTGAATCTTTGTTAAAGATACTTTCAAGTGTGTGTATTCTTTTGTTTCCAAACAAATATCTATAGCATTTCCTACCAGGAGATTTCTATCTTCAGCCTTCAAGGTCATTTGTAGAAGGTGTTTATTTGGCCAGCGGCGTATGTTGTTAAATGCATTTCAATAATTAAACCCATTGACTGTCATGAGTGTAGATAGTGCTGAAGCTCCTACGCTACAGTGCTGAAGCTCCTACGCTACAGTGCTGAAGCTACTACGCTACAGTGCTGATGCTACTACGCTACAGTGCTGATGCTTGAAGTATATCGCTGATTCTCATTTTTTTGATTGGTCGATATCCGGGTGCAGATACCCGTTCCTTTATATCCTTAACCTCTATATGCATTATACTGATTTGTGCCATATTTCTTTTACTTCCACTGTTCTGATTCCTACTTTTTATTATAGGGATGTTCCACTTAAAGGATCTTATTTTAAAAACTAAGCTTATAGACTTCACAAATTCCCAGATTTTCCCATTACATTAAACTTAAAGTTAGGATAAGTATTTAAGACTAAGGTTAATAATGGAAAAAGATAACTATTTAAGACTAAGGTTATTTATGGAAATCCATTTTAATCCTTAGAAATGTTTTGACTTTCAAATGTGGACTCTTTGAGCAAAACTCAGGGAGTATACCTTATGCTTAAAGACTTTGGGTCCTAACCTTTTGAGGGCGTACGATTTTCTAGTCCGAAAATGATCAATTTTTTTGCTCGATCAATCCTTCTAGAAATCGTTAAAGTGGCTCCCTGGCCCAAAATTAGTGTCACTCTTACATTTAACTGAGGTGGTACTACCTTTGAGCAGAACTCAGGGAGTATACCTTATGCTTAAAGACTTTGGGTCCTAACCTTTTGAGGGCGTACGATTTTCTAGTCCGAAAATGATCAATTTTTTTGCTAGATCAATCCTTCTAGAAATCGTTAAAGTGGCTCCCTGGCCCAAAATTAGTGTCACTCTTACATTTAACTGAGGTGGTACTACCTTTGTTCTACCTTTCTCTTCCTAACCTTACCACATTGAGAATTACTTGCCTTAAGAATGATTTAAATTGTGTAATTTTGCCTCTTGCGATGATGGCACTAATTCGAAGTTGGAGTCTTACTATTGTTATTAGCAATTATTTTTTGCTACTTACACCTAGGGATTTTTGATGACTTCATTATATCATACTCCCTCCGTTCCACAGAAATAGTCCATTATTTCATTTTCGGATGTTTCACTTAAAAGAGTCGTACTTTTGAAAATTAAGCTACATTTTTTTTTAAATTTTCCAAAAATATACCCTTATTTGCACATAGATACAAAATCGAGAGAGTTTGTTGGTTTATTAATTTAAATTTGCAAAGGGATACAATTGTTTGATTACTCGGTTATACCTTGTTGGCCTGTATATGCGAAGAAAACGCTTTCTAGCCTTGATTTGAGAATGAGTAATTATTTTTATGAACGCTATACAGGCATATATATATATATATATATAGAGAGAGAGAGAGAGAGAGAGAGGGAGGTATTAGAAGCTGTGTGGACAATCTAACGAGAGAGATAGTGTCTTCGTATTACAATCATGTTTCTAAAAATGATTATTCAATCTCAAATGATTATTAGTGTTTGTAAAAATGATTATTAGTTTAAACTTTCAAACGACGTTTTTTGGAATATCAATTTTTTTTAAAAAATGACCCCAGATAGAGTAGAGAGTACTGCGTAGGCATATAGGAGCGTGCTCATACAGAGACTTTCAAACATGGACTCTTTGCCCTAAATGGAGGGAGTATAATGTAGTGACTTGTGGAGATATTATTTGCTGGTGAGTTTTGTTATGCATTGACTATAGGCAAACTGTCAGCAGTTAATTTTGTGGCATCCCCGTGCTATGCTGCTACTTTATGAGATCCTACACTAGAGATACTAGTATTTTCCCTGCTCAAATATGATCTATTCCATATGTTTGAAGACAGGAATCTTTCTCCTCTACTTAAATAATTTGTTTTCATATTTATAATGTGAATTTGTTGTCCAGTTTTCATACCTATGATTATGCAAGGCATTTTGTTAGCGCTTGCACTCGTATTCTTGGGCTAGAGGGTACGCCCGAAGGAGTAGAGGATCAAGGGAGGCTGACTCGAGTTGCTGCGGTACTTTTTCCTGAACATGTCATGATGTTTATTCTTCATTTTTTCAAGTGTATATGCTTACTCAGTTGTCAACTTCTCTTGTTGAGTATTCTAGTTACATATGCAATCCCGTTTGAACTACTGGTGAATTATTCTATACTCTGATTTTGGTTTTATGTTGGTGGAACTTTAGTTCCCAATTGGCATTGATTCAGATCGGTTCATTGGTGCGCTTGAGCTTCCAGAAGTCCAGCAGCACATCAGAGATTTAAAAGATCGGTTTTCTGGAAGAAAGGTAGTGTTACTTTCCTTTTTGTGCTGTATTTCCTTCATAAATTCAGCAGAATATACTTAAATAAAAGGCAAAAAATATTCATTAATTAGTTTTTGCTTGCACAAGTTAAAGTAGGATGACCAAGTTTTCTCATACTGTTCATAAATTGGGGGATTAGTTTTAATCAACTTAATCACTTTTGTTATCTAAAAGAAGAGTACACTTATTGGTTCAAACTCTTTTAACTGTTTCGTTGGTCAGAATCACACTTTTTAACAATGATAAGATTTGACTCTTAGTCTCAACAAATAGGATGCGTCACCTGTTTTGATGCCCATTTATTCTATTATTACTTATCAAAAATACCAATCTTCTTTACAACTATTGTTTGTGTGATTCAGTAATACTCGTACCTGTAGATTATCAAGTGATGTAAAGAACACGACACAACATTTACAGTGCTTCGGCTTTTTCCTAGCCTCACTCCAACTCCCAAGGACCTCTTTTAAACTTTTGGTCCACTAGACTTAAAACTCATGCCAACTATCAATCCTTTACGCTACAAAATTCTTATGCAGATGGTTAAAAGCTTATGGGCTTCATTGAAACTTAGAGTATGAGATTCTTCGTGAGCTCCTCTACAATCTTCTTTACAACTATGAAAATGATAAAAATTGGTTTTATGTTAGATTATGCAAATGAAAGCTTCTAAGCTGGAGAATGTGCTTAGCCACGAAAAGCTGTCTAGTTGGTAGGCTGAGCAATTATAGTGGGAGACGTTTTTGGCCTAGACTCCTTTAAGTCTATCAATCAATCTCCAAATAGTCAAATGAGTTAGATATCAATAGATTTTAAAAACTAGAAATTCATGATTACAAAGTGCATGTATAGTTACTTCGCAGGCACTATAGGCTTGGACCTGATGAATTCAAACATTTGATAAGAAGCTTTAAAAATTCGAAACATGTGGGTTAGAAGTTGATTGTAGAAAGCATTCCTGGTCAACTGGTAACAGGCACTCTATTTTTGAATGCAATCCCATCGAGTACAGCCCAAGTTATTACCTTTCTGTTTTCTCACACAGAGCAGTCCCTCTAAATTGCTCATTGCTCTCAGGTTCAGTGCAAGTGTTCCGAATTCTCGAAAAGACAAAGATATTGCCCTATGTCACACAAGTAGCATTAGGTCAAGTTCTCGGTGTTCACAAAATGGTGATTTTGGTCAATTGTAGAACAATAGAGTTCTAGTTTGAGGTCAAGGGATCACGACTCCTATTAGGATGTGAGCTTTGCCATCTGACTCGAGATTAGTTCCAAAATAGATGATACAAAATAAGGATGCGACCATTGCCTAGCATGTTACTCAAAAACATGAAAGCTTAATGCACTTTCCCAAGCTTAATTCAGCATTTAAGCGTAAGCACAACGAACACGTGGTTAGCCCATCACGAGTTTAGTGTCATCAAATCTTCTAGCACTGTGACCAAATACCTAGATACATATATTATATTAAAATTTACATGGTTTGTAATAGGGTTGCAGAACTTATGACTCTGCAGTCTGCGGCATCATGGATTGTTGGGAAACATGCAACTAATACCAACTCGACTCCTCAAGGTCTTCCCTGGGGTGAAATCGTGCCATTGTGAACCTTCAAAGTCCCAGTATTGCCTGTCTCTGAAGATTACACTTGAATGATCCAGATCATGCTGATAGAGAATAGTTAACTGGCGCTTTATTTGACTAATGGATGTAAGATTTCACATTGCATCTGGTGCAGTCGTGCAGATAGTGCTCAAAACAGTGTACTGATTGGATTGGAAATAGATCAAAGTTTAGGGGTGTAATAGTCATTAGCTTTCTACCAACTAGCACTCAAGTCAAAAAGTGCTGTTTCTTCATAAACGTAAGTATGTAGTTGATGAAGCTAAATGCAAGGGATTAAAGATGTGGCTTACTAAATGGGATGCCATTTTTATCTAGTCAAAGGGTAACTGAGTGCACTAGGCTCTTGCAATTACAAAGTGTCTGAAAAGTTCTAACGTAAGAGTTAAAAGAGGCCCAATATTGCATTTCATGCGTAACACCCTCTTTCACATGCGATCCAACATTTTCATTTGGAGGAACTAACATAGACACATCAATATGCATTGACCAAATGAAGCTTAAGATGCATTATATACTCACTGGCGTTAACAAATCTAGGCTGGAAGACTTGATCGACAGAACTAGTGCTCTGATGTCATGCTTAATATGTACAACTTTGCCCTTCATGCAAAGAGGCTATGTCCGTTATTCGAACTCATAAAGCTCCATATCATTGTGCCTAGGTTGGATAACTTCTTTTCTTCTTGCTTTACCACTGGGAAGTGTGATTTACTTTTTCTGAATGAAAAGCAAAGATTAAAATATGACAATGTTATGACGAACATTGAACATGTTTACCATGTTGTCCTGCTAGTTCCCATTTTATGTTTCCATGATCTATCATCAGTACACATGGTTTTAGTAGAGACTTATTTGGTGATAGATATGGTTCTCCTTTTTTGAACTTTCAAGCTCAAGGTGCTATCCGTCTTGATAATATATATGTTTCACTTTTATGCTTTATTACTTACAACATTTTTCTTATGACAGGTAATGTTAGGCGTTGACCGACTTGATACGATCAAAGGGATTCCGCAAAAGATACTGGCATTTGAGAAGTTTCTCGAGGAAAATTCATATTGGCGTGATAAAGTGGTTTTGCTACAAATTGCAGTACCAACAAGAACAAATGTGCCCGAATGTATGCTCCTTAAAATGCTTTGCCTTGTTTTTTCTGTAGTAGTGTTTACTACATTAATGTCATTTCATGCAAATACAAGAACAAATATTCTGTAACTACTGAATGCTCTTAAATCTGGAAGATCTAGCTTGCCTAAGCTTATATTTTTCACAAATGAAAAAGCTGCAAGTGAGTACTTAGAAACTAAGTGTATTTATATGCTTGATTAGTTTTTCTGTGCATTTAGTTCAAGTTTTATGCGTTTTAAGGTTGGAGAAGTTTACGTTTGGGCCCTTTGGGGATTGAAGGAGCTGGAAAATATGCCTTGTATCTTTTTTTTTGATAAGATATTATATACCAAAGGCATCAAAACAGGTGACACATCCTTTGTCACTAGAGGTGTATCAAAGAAGAAAATCTAGTTGATAGAAAAGCTATTGAAAAATTCTACAAAAGAAAATCTAGGAGAGAGTCTCCACCGACTCAGAACACCAAAAGAACAGAGTGCGAATCAGGGTGTCTTACAATTGAATCAAAGACCTTTCTTCATTATCAGAAGCCCTTCTATCCCCCCCCCCCCAACAAAGAGCATGCAGCAAAAGGAATAGCCATCCCAAAAGATTTTTCTTGAGTAGGGCATTACCCACGATAGCTTGAACAGACAGGTTCCACAGATCCCATGCCACTGGATGATGAATCAGCAAATAGTTAACACTTTCGTCGCTGTCTTTACACATGAAATGCCAATTAACATCAATTTTGTGTCGAATCCTCAAGTTGTCGACCGTACGAATAGCTTCATTGCAAGCCTTCCACGCAAAAATAGCTACTCGACTAGGAGCTTTAGACTTCTACATTGTCTTCCAGGGAAATGGGGTACGGTCCCTATTAGACAACAAATGAAGGTTAGATTTAATTGAGAAATTGCTGCCTTGAGAACCCTCCCCTCGCACCTTATCTTCCCTCTGTCTACCCACCTGCTTGGAATGTATCTAATCGAAGAACTGTATAAAGGACTCCATTTCCCAATCTTGAAAATATCTACAAAATGTTGGATTCCATAAAATTCTGCCGTCTTCTGTATGAAGCACCGAACTAATCAAATGCTCCTTATCCCTAGCCAAGTTAAAGGACTAGGAAACATTCTCCACAACTCCATGTCCCCACACCATTTATCTTTCCAAAATATCACTAACGAACCATCCCCAATCGCAAAAGAAATATGCCTCACAAAAGGATCCCGACCTTTGGTAAGACCTTTTGAGACCCCCACTCCATAAGACGTAGAAATAGGGAACCATTTATGATCTCCTATCCCATACTTACTAACCACCACTTTCCACCAAAAACCATTTCTTTCTACCATGAAGTGCCATAACCATTTCCCAAGCAAAGCCATATTGAAGATTTTCAAGCTTTTAATCCCTAATCCTCCCTCCCTCTGATTTGAACAAACCTTGGCCCACTTGACAAGATGATATTTATGCTCCTCAGCTTGGCCTTCCCTAAAATGTCTCTCTCCAATTTTTCTAATCTGTTACGAACTAAGGAAGGTAGCACAAACAATGACATAAAATATGCAGGCATGCTAGGAAGAGTGTATATCAACCCAAGTAGTTGACAAAATTTGCAAACTGTGTCCTGCTCCTGATAATCTTATGACACATTTCATTCTAAAATCTAGCATTGAACTAAAGGTTAATGAAAAGTAGTTTGTGAAAAGTAACCACTCATTGTCAAGAGAATCTGAGATATATCAATCTCTATATCTCCCCCAGAATATCCTAGGTCAAATAATCTCTAAGTCAGTTTAATTGATTAGTAACCTAAACAGTTTGGTAACAAATATTTTTTTTGGCTTATCACATAACAATCCGGATGCATTTCTCCAGGTTGGGAGAATTGGAGAAGTGCATGTGGAGTGTTATGTGATACATATATAGCTGATAAGTTGAAAGGAAAGTTTCATGGGACACCTATTAGAACCCCGCTAGTTCATGGAACGGAATGTTGGGCAGCTAAGAAAAACAAAATGAGTGTAGCCGAAGAGAAAAATGTTAAGACGGTTATGTGGTAAAGTTAGGAAAGATAGGTCTAAATAGGAAAATCCAACACAATAAAAGTCGCCACAATACGAGATAAAATGAGAAAAAATCGCTTAAGATGGTTTGGACACACACAACGTTGACCACTAAGTGCAACCGTTAGGAATTGATAGTATCAAGATCAACGACCACAATGCTAGAGGCAGCGGAAGAGTAAGGACAGAAATAACAAACAAGGTTATGAATGAGTGTGGCTTGTGTGATGACCTTATATTGGAACAAACTGAATGGCAAAACATGATTCATATAGGCATAGGCTGAGTTGAGTATCATACAGGGAAACCTGTTTATAATTCAAAGAATTTGAGCTGTGAAATACTCCATATATACACCTAAGGTGACGTGCCGACAATAGGTTCCATAGGTCAATATGGTAGTCCTTGTAAAGCAAATCTGCTCTACAAAGAGTGCTTTACTTGTAAACTTAATCAAGAAATATTCTAACATGTAACGAGTTTGAGCATTGATCTGGCTTAACCTGAATCTAAATGAAAACACTGAAGTGTGTGTATGTTGAGATTCTTGACTTTCCATATTCTTGCTTGCAGGCTATGCAGAATGTCTTTAAAGGTATAATAAGAGCTTTAGGCATGAAACTTTACAATTCAACATGTTGATAATGTTAAATGTCTTGATATTTGTTTCCATAACTACAACTAAATATACATTTAATAGAACTAAAGAGCAAATGACTAGTATATTTAATATTTAGTCATAGCTGCCTAAAGGCTGCATGTGAAAGGAGGGGATTTTTATATCAAGGATTTGTAATGATTGCTTGGCTTCAATGTAATGGATATGCTAGTCGTGCAACCATGATCTTTGCTTAGCCATGGCATTGTTGAAGTTTCGAATGAAGAGTATCCTCATCGAAGTCTCAAATGTCTTTTTCGTGTCAGCTTCCCATACACTCAACTCAAAGTACCCTACGTTACGGTTGGTTTGCTAAGATCCTGAATTGATGCTGAAGCAGTTGAATTTCTGGAAAATAAAGGTTGGGGAGTAATGGAAACCATGTGCTTATGACATTGTGTCAACGGAAATTATCAGTAGCAATCACAGCTGGACATTTATTTTACAGCTGTAGATTGGTAACTGCAACATAATATTGTACAACTATAGATTTGTAACTGTAAATTTGAAAATCCATCCTTAATTAGGCTCCGACTAGAGTGGCATTTTTTATGTGACAACTATAGATTTGTAACTGTAAATTTGAAAATCCATCCTTAATTAGGCTCCGACTAGAGTGGCATTTTTTATGTGGGAAGTCGCCAATGAAGCCATCCTTACGGGGGATAATCTAAGGGCTAGGAAAAAGATTTATGTTAACTGGTGTTACTTGTGTAAAGGAGACGAAGAAAGTGTTAATCACATATTCATTCACTGCCCTGTAGCGAAGGAAATCTGGGACTATATTCTGAGTCTGTTTTGCCTATCTTGGGTTATGCCTAGTTCGATTGAAGATCTTCTTCTGGGCTGGTCTCTCTACAAGAGAAGGAGGAGGAGCAGCATATGGGATTCTACTCCTTTGGCAGTTTGCTGGATTCTGTTGGGGGAGAGGAACCGCAGAGTCTTCGAGGATGAGGAGCTTAGCGCGGATAAGCTTAAGGGGTAGATCATCCAGACTTTGTTCCTTTGGTGCAATGAGTCAGATCTGGGTTCCGACAGCTCTTTTGTAATATTTTTGGACAGATTTTTGAGACTTTGTTCCTTTGGTGCAATGAGTCAGATCTGGGTTCCGACAGCTCTTTTGTAATATTTTTGGACAGATTTTTGATTAGCTAGGTTTTTGGTTGTATACTTCTGGTGTACATAGGCTGCGTCACCTCTTTTGGCGCATATTAATATTACTCTTACTTATCAAAAAAAAATTAGGATAGCCCAGTTGTAGGATAGATATGATACGACAGTTTAGCTATTTTACAGGGCTAAAATTCAGCCTATATTAGACACTATTTATAGGTGAATTCTCTTGGAGGAAAGGTCAGTTTTTCTGGCTCGTACTTTTCTAAACTTTGACACAATTGGTTGAAATTTCTTCTTGTTGACTTATGTGTGATTCTGTTCCATTTTATTGGAATTGATTTTCAGAGGGTAAAGTGGTTAACTAATATCAGCTGGTAAAATAAATAAATAAATAATATCAGCTGGTTATGGTGCAGATCTTTTTTATAGACCCTTGGATTGTAATATAACAGCTCACCCTACACATGGTTGTTGATAATCAATACTTATGCTTAATGCCTATGTGATTTTATATGGGAATTAAAGTAAATGAAACAAACTGAAATTTTCTCTTCTGGGAATTGTAGCAACTTTTACTTAAGAAGGAAGATTCAGCAATGCTATAATTGAACTCCTTGATTTTCTATTTGGCAAATGCCCAATGAGTGCTCTTAATGCTACATACCCAATCTGTATCTTTAGTATTATATTTTTATATATTATTTCCTTGGGTTATTAGCATATTTCCTTGAGGATTTATGCTTATACTTTCTAAATTTGACGCCTACCGTCTTCAGAGTATGAGGTAGAATATTCAACTTTGTTAGCTAGCTCAGCTAGGTGAAATATTTGGTACGATTTGTGAGAGGCCAAACCTCCTCTCCTTACTTTGGTTAATGAATATTGTTGGATGATGGGGCTATGACCAAGGCAAAGAGTTCTATAATTTTCTTCAGAGGTTATCTTCTTCCGTAGCTTTTTCTAGAGGAGCTTTTTGGATTTTAGTTGTGGGAGGTTTTGGATCAGTTCAGTGAGATGAGATAAGAATAAGGTAGCAGATGAACCGAGTTGTTTATGGACATTGAAATAGTAATGATTCAGATTAGGACTCAGCTCGGCCTCATTTGTATCTAAATGAATCAAGCTTCACAATTTTCTAAGTTTGGTGCTATAAATGAGTTGTAATTGCATTAAAACTTCAAGAATTGTAGTCTTAGTGTACTACAATTTGATACCATTTAGTGTGTTTGATGAAAGCTTATGTGCTAATTAATATAAAGTTGTCATGTGATGTTTAAAAATGTGAAAATGAAGATACTATTTAAGTCATCTCAAATGTTATGTGTAGCCTCATTCACTTATAGCCTTGGCACGATTTTAAGGAAATTTACCAAATGAACTGAGCATGAAGAAGAGTGAGCTTGGTATGGTCTCGTTTATTTGCAGTCCTGCATGACACCTTTGCCAGTAAGACCATGTAAATGTTTCAGCTGACGAAGGTGTGTCGTACAGTTATTAATGGTCCCAACACTATGTTGAAATCCTAGAGATTCCCATGTACTTAGCATTTTCGATCTTGAGGATATGTAGATTAAAGCTCAACATGAAGGATCATAGAGGTGGTAACTCTGCAGCATCATTACTTTTAAGTTCAAAGCACACTTACCCGTATACATACCTTGACAAATAAAGTACGAATGGTGGTAAAGCCTTGCCCAACATTTAAGGGTCATTGATTGGCGCGCCCCCTCCCCCCTCATTGTCCCTCGATGTAGAGGCGCATTTTTTTTTTTTTTTTTGTGAATGGAGGAGGGGAGGGGGAGACCCTCTCCACTTACTTGATGACAAATTTACAATAGACACAGGACCTGGGAAAATCTGTTCTGGAGCATGTACACAATGTAGATGGTAGCTTTGAAAATCGCTTGCACACACTAATGAAACCACTTGCACCGAAGATATTGAACAAGATATCATCATAGGATAAGATTACATCTGCTGGAAGTGGTTTCAGTGGCATGTGAAGTGATTACAATGTTATCTTCACCGTGTGGATCACATACATCCTCTATACGTATGGTTTGTTGGAGGAACTGAGGCTCGCATATGGATCTTTATTCTTGTCAGCAACGGAGCTCTCTTTTCCATCTCCCTACCCCATCCCTACGCCTCCCCCTTCCCCTTCACTGCCATATGTAGCTCTGCTCCCACTTTGTCATTTTCTACATGAATCCCTTCTTACTGCACTGTAAAACTTGCATCGTGTAGGTAGAAGTGTCACCCACCCACTATTGATTGTCAACGAGGTAAAAAGTATGTGCTACCTCTAAGTTGATTAAGAAATCGAAGTAAGCATTGATGAAAATTGACAGTCATAGGTTGAGCTTTTGGATTGGGATCCAAAGGCCTGCATAGAGGTTTAATACAGGTATTTTACCTCATGATATCTGATCATTCTGATCTGATGGTGGTGTTTTTTTCCCTCTCTAGACTCTAATTGGAGAATGGTGGGAAACAAGTTACCTTGTAGTTGCGACGGACAGAGCGTCCTTTTACCTGTTCTCTGCCTCAACTCGGGTCTCTCGCCCCCCTCACCACACCAACATTGATATATATATATATATATGCATGCATATAACTAAACGTACATATGAAGTAACCCTATGTCCAAAATTTCATTTACATCCCCCCCCCCCCGCGCCGCTGCACTACTTCCATTCTATACTTTTCTCTCTGACCCTCTCTGTTGGTTTCGCTTGTTTTGTCCATTGAGGATTATTGAATGTGTTATTTATTGGTCAGAATGTGATCTCTTTGCTTTATATAAATAGCTGCATATTGCTTGATCCAGTAAACAAATTGCACTAGTAGCATATTTGTTGCTTCCAAAGAGAGATTTTTGTAGCCATCACCATCTATTGGACTACTGCCTGCATTTGAGCTCTACTTGCAGCGAAAATTTAACCATACATCTGTTTTGGTTTTAATCCTCATATTACGTGTGCATCATATTAGTAGCGATATTAATTGGTCCTTTTGAAAAGGTATAAAATAAAGTCTCCGTGGAGATTCTAGTATACGCAGTCCCTGAAGGAGACTAACTTCCCCCTCCCCGGAAAGGGTTAGGGAGAAACAGAAACTGAGGGGGGTTTGGTTGTGGTGCGTGTTTGGTTCCCCCCACCCCCACCCCCGAGCGGTGTTGTTGGGTTTTTGCGGTGTAAATGCTCATATGATTTTTGTATTATAATTAGAAAAACACTACTCTAAGGGTCTATTTGTGGAAATATTTATTGGGAAAAATTACCGATGCATTGAAAATATTCACCAATATATTTGTGCCTGTTCTCAGTGAATGATATTTCCTAATTTAGATTCTTAACAAGTGCCCTGATCACACTGATTAACAAAACCCTTATTATTATTTATTTAAGTAAGGGCATTAATATAAACTTGCTGCAATTAAGGTCTAGAAAGATTTCTATATAAATGAATGCAAGCACTACATTACTCCTATATTCCAGTTTTATAGAATTCCAGCGTCCGGCTCTCTCAGTTTGCTATGTGTTACTTCTTTGAACTGAATCCTGTTTTCTTATAAACAAAAAAGTAAAAATCTGCTGGCTGCAACGTGTTTTAATGGCTCCTCAATGTCTATATGCATTGGCCTAGGTGCTGGTCTATCTCTTTATCTAATATCATTTTGTTTCCATAATGTGTCTCCACAGATCAGAAACTTACTAGCCAGGTTCATGAGATTGTTGGACGGATCAATGGCAGATTTGGATCTTTGACCACTGTCCCTATACATCATCTGGTCAGTATTTCACTTTTCACTTATCACCAGCTCATAAGCTTCCTATTTCATGCATATATTACTGGATATTTTTTACTTAATAAAAATGCAATAGATTCTTGTACGTAGTTGCTATTCCAAGTGTTCAAAGTTTGCCCACTCTACTTATTTGTTCTAACTTCTAACGTTTTTACATTATGAATTTCTAACCATATATTGCGTTTAATACTTTCCTTCCGTACTTAAATTCCTAAATTTATATCAGTTGCAAAAAATCAACTTGATATTCTCTGTTTTATTTGGGTAGATATATGTGTCCATGTTATCTCAAATTTCAAATATTCTTCAACTTATAAGATATACTCCCTCCGTCTTAAAATTATTGTCTTGTTTGACCCAGTACACACAAATTAATGAAAAACAACCAACTTAATTATTAATATTTGTATTAGAGGTGGCAAATGGGCGGGCAAGGACGGGTATGAGCGTGCCCATATGGGCGGCGGGCTCAAATAGGTGGGCGAATAAGTGCCCATTTAATTACATGGACATATATAGGCGGGTGCTAAATCGGCATGGGTGTCCATTCACTCATTTACACTCAATTATCAAAAAAATACAAAATTTACAAAAAATCAATTTCCTTCTACAAAAAACTACTCAAAAATTATAACTAATCATACATAAAATAATTTCATGCATATATTTTGTAATGCCTTCGTCGTAAAATTAATGTCTGTACGTTTATTCATCATTTTAAAAAAAATCAACCTTTATAATGACAACCTCGATGCTGTGTTAAAAAGGAAATTAGCCAAAAAAAAAAGCTAGCTTTCATTGAGTATGAGAAGAAGAGGCCAATTTTATTAATATAATCGTCCGTTTTTTGTGGGACATATGAATATGTTAACAAACTAACTAATGCTGATCAACTGAATGAGTTTGGCATTTGAGTTTTTGAATAAGTTAAATGATGAACAAACTTTCCGAATCTCCCATTGGTGCTAGTTTTGACACCAGCATTACCCATCTTCACCATTGACTTTCCAAACTCCACATTGAATGTCAACCCAATTAGCCCTCTAAGCCCCAAGAACCTCTGCACTAAATTTTGTGTTGATGGATCTTTCCATATCCGATTCAAGTGTGCCTCGACCACTCAAGTTTACTAAAAAGGAATTATCAAAGTAGTGGGTGCCAGGTGGGCGCCCATTTAGCCCATCCCATTTCATGGTCTTAAATGGGCTTGCCCATTTGTATCCATTTAATTTTTTAAGTGTGCTTATGTCCATTTTTTAGTGGGCGGTTTGGGCGGACAAATGAGTATGGGCAAAAATTGCCAGCTCTAATTGGTATAATGTGTAGTTTCCTTTAAAGCCTATGTGCATATGGTCCATAATTAAAGTTGGAAGAAAAAGTAAGGGTAAAATGGTAAAATGTTGTCCTAAAAAGGAAAGTTACAAACAAGACAATTAATTTGGGACGGACGAAAAAGGAAAGCATGAAAATAATTTTTGGGACGGAGGGAGTAATTGCTTTGACTGGGTTTTAGTTTACCGTCAATGGAAACAACAATATCTACCTCTATCAACATAAAATTGAATATTAAGAGGTCATGAATAGGAGAAGGGTGAGTGCCAAGAAATTCAGTTATTTCACGTTGCATTGTGGTATAAAGATTGCGATCGAACACGTATGGCCTCTGAACATATTGAACTAATCTCTTCGTCTCTCGTTGGTATTTTGATTGATAGGATACAATTCATACATTCTTTTTTTTCCCTAGAAATCCATTACTGTTGCAATGTTTAAGTACTATGGAATACTAACACATAACTTCTTAATGTTTACAGGATCGTACTCTTGACTTTAATGCGTTATGTGCACTATATGCTGTCACTGGTACTAGTTCTTATTCTCTAGCTTAATTATCTTACCAAAAGGCTAGAAATTCAAATACTTCCTCTGTTCTTAAAAGATTGTTTTGTTTGACCCGGCATGGCACACAAATCAAGAAAAAATAATTGATTCTAATATAAATATTAGGATAGTGTGTATTTTTCAAGGATACCCTTGCGAGAGTCAGACTATCAATTAAAGTAAGAATCAAATCAAGGCTACAATGGTAAAAGGTAACTTCCAAGAAAGGAAAGATAAGAAAGTGGACAATTTGTGTTTGGAACAACCTAAACAGGAAAGGACTCTTTTTTAGGAACGGAGGGAGTATAATTTAAGAGCTACTTGGTCCATGCAAGTGTGATTTGCACTTACGATGTGTTGCCTCTTAGAGAGGCCATTTGGTTTGTGTTTCTCCCTCCCTGTGGTGGCTGGGTGGGAAAGTTTTCTTAGCTGTAACCTTTTAATCATTTGTTAATTAAAAAAGCAAATGCATTACCCTTAACCTCTAGGACCTACATGGGTTTAGCTAGGTGGAAACAGGAAGGCATGAGCAGAAATGTCATTATGAGTATATGACTATGACCCAGATGGTTTACCGGATAGGTTGAGTGCCAGGGACCAATTGTGGTGGTTTCCAATGTTCAACATTACAGTTATAGTTGTTATATAATTGCTATAGGCACTAGCACCCTGTGAGTGTATGATGTTATATTTCCTTGATCCATCTTGCAATTAAAATCACTGAATAGGAGCTTATTTGAGCTTTATTTGTGGTACGGTGTAGATGCTAAAATGATGGCATCAGTTACAGAATGGGGAACTATTCCATTGGCTGTTTGTTGGATTCTTTGGGGGGAGAGAAATAGAAGGGTTTTTGATAATGAGGAAAGATCTTTGATTCAGTTGAAAGACACCCTTCTTTGCATTTTGTTATTTTGTTGTTCAGAGTCGGTAGAGATTCTCTCTCGTTCTAGTTATTCTTTTGTAGAATTTGTCAAAAGTCTTTCTATCGTCTAGCATATTTTATTTTGCGTATACCTCTAGTGTACAAAGGATGCGTCACCTGTTTTGACGCTTTTGGTAAAAATAAAAATAGAATGAAAGTTAAATGTGTGATAATTACTAGTATCACGTGTAAAACAACTACTTCAACTTATTGCATGTGGCAACAAATGGTCTTGAACCAACAAGACCTCAAGCAGCAGCATCTTTGATACCATGCTAGAGTCTCTTAGCTCCAATAACATAAGTTGAAGATCATGGGCCCAAAATGTATATCAGGCTCTCCATGATTTATTATGTTTGTTTTGCACTTCGTCTAAATTAAATTGCCTGAACTTGTAAAGAATTTGTCTAAGGAGATTGACTGATGATATTTCCTCTTCCTGTCGCCAGATATAGCACTTGTCACATCTTTGCGGGATGGAATGAATCTTGTCAGTTATGAGTTCGTTGCTTGCCAAGATAATAAAAAAGGAGTTCTCATTCTAAGTGAAGTAATCACCACCACCCTTTAACCGTGTTTGCTCTGCATTTTGATAGTTGTATCTTGTAGTGATGGTAGGGTTTTATGATTTCGTAGAGCAAGGTCTATGAAAAGATAGGTACTGCTTGTTGAAGTGAACTTGTTACGATACCCGATTATCATTTGTTCCTTTAGCTGGCGACCATTTATTCAATGTCTGTGGTTGGTTGCTACTGGATTTACCAAAATAAACAAATTTGAAAGTTCTACTCAATGCTTTTGCGTAGAATTTATTAACCCCTCTTAGCTTTGTGGCACCTGAGCTACTCTAATCTACACTCACACGAACTTATATTGGATAATGCAAATGAATATGATCCTGTGCTGTGTATAGAAATGTGTACATGGGTATTTGGAGTTCCAGGAGATGTGACTTTTTCATATTAAAGTTCATGTTAAGGCATAATGATGTCAACCCACATCCATACTTAATGTCTGATGTTGGCAAAAGCCATCCAAATTCCAATCGACCTTCTCTGATAAGATGCAATCTGCATTGCTCAATATAAAATTTCTCAATATAAAATTTCTTGTTTGAATGTCTTCTAATTTTCCTCCCTCGCTCTACCCACAGCTGCAGGCAATGATCCAATTATGATTGCTTACTTTTGCTTGATCATAGAGATTCTTGTTTTCACTTATTTCTTTCTCATTCTATTTGTTAATATTGTTTCAACATACTTGTAGTTTGCTGGTGCCGCACAGTCGCTGGGTGCTGGAGCGATCCTTGTTAATCCTTGGAACATCACTGAAGTTGCTGCTTCAATAGGCCAAGCTTTAACTATGTCACCTGAAGAAAGAGAAAAGCGTCATCAACACAACTTCCATCATGTTACAACTCATACTGCTCAAGAATGGGCGGAGACCTTTGTAAGGTATGTAGTATATTTATAATCAATATATGCACGTGCTGAAACTGGATAGAAGAGTCATTTAACTCTTGTGTACTTTGTTTCTTTGTAACGAGAAGTTTGGGCACCTTTAATGTTTCTGTCATACATGCATTTTTACTACCCGTGGTTTTTAGTCCACTATCAAGTCTCAGTCCATATGGTCAAGCTACCTATTTTGGCATTATATTTTACTTGATTTCCCTCCTGTATCCTTATGGTTACAGACGTTGCTAATACAGAATAAAAAAAAAAGGATATTTATGGAAGGGGATCATAATGAACTTTACTCTTTTCATTCACTTAGGCCACTTGCCTCAAAACTGAGGTACATTTGACAGATTTTTTAATATACTATTTTAGCCTTGTTGGAATTCTTTTTGAAGCCACAAATGCCTTTCTAACAATTCTAATACTACGGAACACATTAGAATGTTGTGACTTTAAAATGTAATGCTCATTCGGATATACAATTGAAACCAAAAAAGCAAAAAGTAGAAGGTTTCACCTCTATCTTATTGCTCTTACCATAGATCCACCCTCACAACAAGGTGGCCGCACCACGCCATCAAGCCCGCCCTGGTAGCCACAAATGTCCACTGTTCAAGTGCCTTCTATCTGTTACTTTGCACCCTTTCTGTTCTGAGTACCACCAATGCCCTCTTCAGAGCATTGTCAAATTGGTTAAGACTTGAATCCACGAATGGAGACACATAAGTTTTAAAGCTGGAGCAGATGCAAGTGCTCTCTCTCTCTCTCCTCTGCAAAGTTTGTGAGGGTAATTTTTCACTATTATACATGTCCATTCTGTGAAATCGCAGGAATACTATGAAATCTAGTTTGATTCTCTATATCAAATCAATATCTTAATCAAAAGTATTTCCTCCAAAACTGACTTTGAACTTCAAGCCAGGGAAAACAATTTGATCACAAAATAGCTTGACTTTAATTTTTCATTATTATACATGTCCCTTGCATAAAATTGTATGAATACTATGATATATAGTTTGATTTTGTATTTCAAATCAACATCTTGATCAAAATAACTTCCTCCAAAATTGACTTTGAACTTCAAGCCAGCAAGGATAATTTAATCACAAAAAAAGGTTGAATATAAATGAAAACCATAAGAGTCTTATAACCAATTAATGCTTGCTGAACAAAGGAATACCCTCAATGAACTTGATGACAAGAGAGTTCTGCATCACTATGTCTCAAAGAACTTTAAACCATCAAATCTTGGTGCTAATTTCTGCTTATCAAAGGGAGACATGATTAAACTTCTGTCACTACCTCTTATGCCAAGTCAGTCCCTCATTGGAGCAAGACATGATTAAACTTCTGTCACTACCTCTTATGCCAAGTCAGTCCCTCATTGAATATAAACTTCTGTCACTACCTCTTATGCCAAGACATGATTAAACTTCTGATCATGACCTGGATATTAATCCAGGTCATGATCAGTGGAGGAAGGGCAGAAGGTGAGAGTTATAAACACTAGTTCAGACTTAAAACAAGTGCAAAAACACTTCACGTTTCTGCTATTTATGCAATCTAACTAGATTAGGCTAGAAGATCATTTCACAAACCCACCACTAGATGAAATGGACGATGAAACAAGTGCAAAAATGCTTCACGTCTCTGCCAATTATGCAATCTAACTAGATTAGACTAGAAGATCATTTCACAAACCCACCACTAGATGAAATGGACGATGAAATTTTGTTCAGACTTAAAACAAGTGCAAAAATGCTTCACATCTCTGCTAATTATGCAATCTAACTAGATTAGACTAGGAGATCATTTCACAAACCCACCACTAGATGAAATGGACGATGAATTTTGCTGCATCTAGACCACTTTTGTGACTCCCCTCTCCATTGCGAGACAACTCTTTCCGCATCTCTAACCCAGATGAAAGTATCCGGATAAAAAAGTGGGTCAAAGAGGCATGGGAGAGACTTCAGACAGGACATCGAAAGAGTAAGAAATGCAGTTGACTTGACCAAGTGCTAGGTTGGATTGTTAGAAAAGGGTATTTTCACCTAAGGCGAGCTAAACATTTTCCTTCTGAAATACATCACAGAATTAGGGCAATTATGCAAAGTGAAAAGATCATGATCAGTGACCTTTTTGACAGAAGTGAAAGTCCAATGGCCAAAGTGACCTACCGTGAGAGAATCAGAATAAGGATTAAGCCTCAGTTGTTTCTTATACTTGTTATCTCCCAGATAATGCTTGCAATAAGTTTTGAAATATGGTTGATAGATTCAAAAACTCCCAGTTAGCTTATCAGGTCAGAAAAAGCAATGTTGGAGAACTGAATCATCGCTAGTCTCTCTTTTCATAAATAACTGGATTTCATTAAACCACTCTTCTTTTGCTGTTAAAAGCGGATTATAACATTTGGACTTACTGATTAGTAACCCTTATAAATATATAAATATCTAATAGACAGTTGTATAATGTCTGTTTTACATCTATATAAGTCAAAGCCTAATACACAAAGTGTTGTTTATGTTTTTCTCCACATTGTCTCAAATTTGTGTTCCTCTGAATTCAATGTTGTAGTGAACTGAATGATACTGTAGTGGAAGCTCAGCAAAGGATTAGACAAGTTCCTCCGCAGCTTCCCATCAAAGATGCTATTCAACGCTACTGGCAGTCCAATAACCGATTGCTCATACTGGTATGTTGTGACTAATAAAACACAATATAGTGTTCACTTTATTCTAAGTTCACCTCTTCTTAGGTCAACAATCAATTCGACTGGCAAGTAAGACAATCAGCTGGATATTTCCAGATAATTGCTTGGTTTTTAGGTTCATCTATGTTCATATTAATGTTATATTAATGCTACTGCTAGTATGATTGGTCTCCATGGGTAGCATCATCCAAGTACCGGCTCCTTTCTCATCTTCAACTCAATCAGAAGAAGAAGATGAGGAAGAGAACATGCTAAAAGAACCCTTCTCCCGTTTCTTTTATTATTCCTTGTTCTGGAATCAGTTCCATCCTGATTACTCAGATGAATATTTGTTCAAGAGGAAGTGATGCTAGCTGCTTGAGATTATAACCAATACTGGTTTTGAAGGTTCTTCACTTTTCAACACCAAACAGGCTAAAGGGTGACTTGTTTTTAAACCACTTGTTCAATTGCCTGATTTTCCTCGTGGCAGTAAGTTGTGGGATCCTTGAGCTTTATTGATTCAATGCCTTTGCAAAACAGATTTGAAGTGATCATTAATTTAGAAATGTAAAGAAACAGAGAAGACAAGAAGAAGAAGAATATGATTTGGAAGCCTTAACCCTAAAAAGGTTAGGCTAGGTTATTTATATATACGTGCATATTAGACAATAAGTTACACATAACACCCTTTAATAATACCCCTTATTCGCTAACACTCCCCCTCAAGCTGGAGCATAAATATCATGGATGCCCAGCTTGTTACTCATATAACGCAACCTATTTCCAACCACCGACTTTGTCAGAACATCAGCCAGCTGATCACCGGACTTGACATAGCTTGTGACAATAATCTTTTGTTATAGCTTCTCGCGAATGAAATGATAGTCAGGGCCGATCCTAAACTTTTAGGGGTCAAGGGCAAAAATGATAAATTGGGCCCCTATAGATATAAAAAATAAAATTTTGAAGTAAATAAATTTTCAATTTTTCATCGTTCAAAGTATTCAATTGGTATAACATCTACGAGCATACTAATATATAAGTATATGAAATAATTATTTAAAATTTCTTCGTTTACATATTCCGGTACACTAGTTACTTTCTATCTTGATTTGGTAATTTTCTTATATATTAAAATATACAAAATATCTATAAAGCATATCTATAAGATATTTCAGATTTATTCACTCTTCTAAGATTTTTCTCAACTATATCATCAAATTATATCACATTCTCTCATTTTTTGGCTCATTCGTTACATGTTCATTTGGTTTTTTTGTTGATTATTCTATTATTGTAATCCATTAATCCAAATTCTAAGATAATTAGGTTTTTTGTTGATTAGGTGTGTAATTTAAAAAAAAAATTGACTTTCAAACGGGAACTCTTTATAATTTACAACTCAAAAATAAAATAAATTTTGCATAACTTTCAAAGAGTTCAAAAGTAAATAAAATTCACAGAACTTTTAAAGAGTCGAACTCATGACCTCTCGACAAATCAAAATACCTCATCCATTGGGCCACTAAATCATATAAGAAATTTAAGTGACAGTATAATATTTATATCTATAAATGGCTGTATTTTAAGTTTGGGCCCCTCAAAATTAGGGGCCCAGGGCGATCGCCCTTCCAGACCACCCTCAGGGCCGGCCCTGATGATAGTCAACCTCAATATGTTTTGTGCGTTCATGAAACACAGGATTCGATGCAATATGGATGGCTGCTTGATTGTCACACCATAGCTGCATGGGTGTTGAACTACCAAATCCCATCTCCTCAAGTATCTGGCGAATCCACATTAACTCACAAGTCGACTGAGCCATGGCTCTATATTCCGCCTCCATTTGGATCTCAACACAACCCTTGCTTCTTGCTTTTCCAAGACACTAAGTTGCCTCCAACAAATATACAATATCACGTGGTTGACTTCTTACTAATAGGACATCCACCCAATCGGCATCACAAAAACCCTCAACTCTTATGTGCCCGCCCATGATCTCGATAAAGTAACCCAGCGGCACTGGAGCTCCTTTGAGATATCGGAGGATTTGTACTGACAACCTCCCGGTGAGTAGATCGTGGAGCGACATAAGCGGCCCGACTTTACTTCGCAAGCGCAATGTCCGGTCTAGTCACAACTAAATAGTTCAACTTCCCTACAAGCGTATGATACCTCTCCGGATGATTCAATTCTTCACCATCATCATCTCTAAGCTTCACATTAGCATCCATAGGAGTCACAGCTAGTTTTGCCCCTAACATCCCAGTGTTAGTAAGTAAGTCCAGTACATACTTCCGTTGAGAAAGAAAGATGCCTTGTTTCAAACGGGCAACTTCAATTCCCAAAAAATACTTGAGGTTCCCAAGATCTTTTGTTTGAAATCTTTCTTGAAGGAAAGACTTTAGAGCATAAATTCCCACACTATTTCCGCCAGTAATGACGATATCATCAACATACACAACCAAGAGAATACACCACCTTGGTGTCGATAAAAGACCGAATGATCACTGTACAGCGCATAAGGCCAAACTCTAACACAACTTCACTAAATCAACCAAACCAAGATCGAGGTACGGTTTTTTTAACTTGCACACCATCCCTGACTCCCCCTGAACAACAAAACCAGGAGGTTGTTCAAGATAAACCTCTTCGTGCAGGTCACCATGAAGAAAAGCATTTTTGACATCTAGTTGGTGAAGCGGCCAGTGGTATGATGCAACAAGAGAAACAAGCAACCTAACAGAAGCCAACTTCGCAACTGGAGAGAAGGTTTCTGAATAATCCACACCATAAGTTTGGGCATAACCCTTCGCAACCAGATGAGCCTTCAATCGAGTAAGGGTACCATCAGGATTCACTTTCAATGTGAAAACCCACTTACAACCAATTGCCTTCTTATTATTCGGCCAAGGTATCAAATCCCAAGTCTGATTCTCCTCAAGAGCCTTCATCTCCTCTTCCATAGCGGTTCTCCAACCAGGGTGAGCCAACGCCTCGAGACGCCTTAGGAATAGGATAAGACTCAAGAGAATTAATTAAGGAAGAAGTAGAAGAAGACAAACCAGAGTAACTAACGTAGTCAGCAATGGAATATTGTGCACAGCTAGGCTTACCTTTGCGAAGAGCAATCGGAACATCTAGATCAGATAGTGGTGGCACAGGAGTGCTAGGATCTGCAGAAGATAAGGACCGGCTCGGTAGTGACCACATCAGGAGGTGCAGAAGGAGGCCCCTCTCGTTGACGGCGAGAGTAAACTTGCTGAATGGGGGGACGATAGGGAGGTACAGGAGGTGGTACAGGGGCTGCTTCGGACTGTACAAAGTGATAGACAAGGAAAACATCATTTGAGTCCGAAGAGGATGGGTCAACAGAAGGCAGAGGATAGAATGATTGAGATTCAAAAAAGGTGACATCAAGAGAAACGAGATAATGATTCAACTCGGGAGAAAAACAACGATACCCTTTTTGAGACCGAGAGTAGCCAAGGAAGATACATTTGAGAGACTTAGGATCCAACTTGGTTATATGAGGTCGATGATCACGAACAAAGCAAACACAGCCAAAGGTCTGCGATGACACGGAAAACAACGAACGGGAAGGATACAAGACACGATATGGAATCTCCCCCCCAAGAACCGAGGATGGCATCCTATTAATAAGGTGACAGGCAGTCAAAACTGCATCAGACCAGAATGACTTAGGCACATGCATTTGAAAGCTAAGAGCCCTAGCACTTTCCATTAGATGACGATTCTTTCTTTCCGCCACCCCGTTTTGTTGAGGTGTATCAGTGCAAGAGGATTCATGAGTCATGCCATGGTCATGCATAAAAGTAGAGAAAGGGGTGGAGAAATATTCTTTTGCATTGTCACTATGAAGAATTTTAATATGCACACCAAACTGGGCATTAATTTCAGCACAAAAACCACAAAAAATGGAGAATTACTCGGAACGATTTCTCATTAAGTAAATCCAAGTTACACGTGAAAAATAATCGACAAATGTAACAAAGTAACGATAACCCAATTTCGACACTACCGGAGACGGACCCCAAACATCATAATGAACCAACTCAAATGGGACACAAGCCCTTTTATTGACTCTAGGAAAGTATGAAACACGATGGTGTTTAGCATACTAACAAGCTTCACAATTTAATGTAGACAAAGAATCTAAACTAGGACACAATTTCTTCAAATTCGAGAGACAAGGATGACCCAAACGACAATGAATCTGATGCGGTGCAAGGGAAGTGACACTGGAACATGCAACAGGAGAGACAACAACATCCGGCAAGTAAAGCCCTCTTGATTCGTAGCCTCTACCAATAATCCTCTTCGTCGTAAGATCCTGAAAGACACAAGAATCAGAAAAGAATGAGACGCTACAGTTGTAATCACGAGTGAATTTAGTGATGGATAGTAAATTGAACGGAAAACCAGGGAGGTAAAGGACAAAAGACAAAGATAGAGATGGAGTGATACTAGCGATTCCGCTCCCCTGAACACATGCAACAAACCCATTGGCTAAAGTGACACTAGGCAATATAGAAGAGGTAAAGGAAGATAAAATACCTGCATCACCGGTCATATGATCGGTAGCACTAGAATCAATGACCCTTTGCGACTCGAGGAGGAAAGACGCAGTGGGTTTACCTGAATGGAAAAGAGTGGCTGCAGAAGAGGAAGATGAAGATGGTTGAGAGACCTGAAACTGGGTATACCTAGCATACTCTTCATCTGACATCATAACCATCTTCCGTTCAGGCAAAGGAGAGGACTGACTAACAGGGTCGGGATGAGTAGCGACATTAGCAAATCGGTTACCATTAGGTCTCCCATGTAACTTCCAACAATTGCGTTGCAGATGCCCCGTGTCCCCACAATGGTAACATACCTTGACATCCTGATGCCCCCCACGTCCATGGGCATCATCACCACCACGACCACCCCGACCTCCTCTACCACCTCTGCGTCCGCCACCACCACGAACACCATGATCAGAACCTCTATGCCCATGAAATGCTTGTGTGGCAAGAGCAGAAGACTCACCCGCATCCCCTTCGACTGGAGGAGGCTTGGGAGATGTGCGTAAAACCCACGAGAAAGCCTCAGACAAAGAGCAAATGTCAGTACCTGACAAAATCTGCGAGTGAGCAGTAGCAAACTCAGGTCGCAAGCCAGCTAAAAAACCCATGACAAGGAGCTGTTCACGCCGTTGTGCCTGCATCTTTTTAACATCGGTCGTAATTGGAAGCAAAGTGCACCATTCCTGAGACATTTTCTTAAAATCTGCAAAGTACTGAGTCACGGTGCGATCTCTTTGATTCTGTCGAAACACATCAGTCGACAAGTCATACAAGCGATTCAGATTATCACGACCCGAATACAACACCTCCAAATACTCCCAAAGATCTTTGACTGTTTCGGTATGTGAAACTAACTCGACAATATTATCAGTCATGGAATTCATCATCTAGCCAAAGAGTAATGCATCATCTCGAATCCAAACCTTCGCACCTTCACCAGTTTTAATATCCATGAGATGATCGCCCTTTTCCATACCAATAAGACTCTTACTAACCTAACCACCTTACGCCACATCATATAGTTTGTACCATCAAGCTTTTTATCTGTAAGCTTATTAGGAGTGGTGATCACGCCAAACAGCCTCAAGTCGACATAACACGAGTAACGTAAGAGTCCCAACAAAAATAGGTACCAAGAAACCAAACAAGCAGCAGCAGAGGCACAACACACGTCTAACCCAGAAAACTAACCACACAGGTAGACTACCTGGACTTGGGCGAACCTGACGAGATTAAATTTCCTGCGAAATTCCGGCAGACACGCCGGTGCGTGGCCTGAACTCCGGAAACAGTGACGTTTTTCGGCGACAAAAACTGCTCCTCCGGCGTCGCCTAGAGACGGCGAACTGTTCTAGGTGGCGCGTGGGTTGCAATAAGAACCAGGAAATGGCCAAACGACTCGGCGCACTCAAGCGTGCTGTAGACCAAAGAAACTGGCGACGACCTGCGAACCCTTGCACACAACAGAAACCCTCGGGCACAAACACAACTGGCAAACCACAACCTGGGCCGGCCTATCAATCAAGGTTGCACACTCCGGCAACTCAAAGCATCGCACAGCCTGGCGATGCACGAAAGGAACGCGACGCCCTAACCTTTGCATGTAGAGAAAGTAAAAAAAAAAAATTTAAAAAAATAAATAAATAAAAATAAAAAATAGAAGTGGATCAAACCAAGTTTGTTATGGAGAAACCTGCTCTGATACCATGTAAAGAAACAGAGAAGAGAAGAAGAAGAGGAATATGATTTGGAAGCCTTAACCCTAAAAAGGTTAGGCTAGGGTATTTATATATATGTGCATATTAGGCAATAAGTTACACATAACACCCTTTTATAATACCCCTTATTCGCTAACAAGAAATAAGATCAAAGTTTCAGGATTCACTGAAATTTGGTGCACAATATATTGTGATTTGACATCTTGTCGCGTAAGTTTTGCTACATGACGAGATTGACAACTCTAAATAGATAGGAAACAGATAAAATGTTATGCGGATGGTTAAAGCAGACCAACTTCGATACAATAACATAGGACAGCGGTTGAACAAGCTAGTACCATTTGGGACTACTGGCATATAGTTAATTTCTCTTGCGTATTGTGTTGCTAAAAGAATTATTGGCTGCAATTTGAAGTGTACAAGAATACATTTGCGCATAGTTTAAATCATTTGCATAAATTTGATGTTGAACCTATTTAACAGGTTGGGTTGATATTTCCCTAACAAAAAATAAATATCCGAAGTTCATGATCTTGAACAGAAGTGAGAGAAGGGTGAGGGCCTTAACTAGCTAAGAGATCTTGTGCTTTGAGCAAAGAAAGGAACTTAGAAAGGCATTGGTGTTATCTATTGTTAGGCCCACCAGTACATATTCCCGTTCAGATTTTGATACCGGAAGGATTTTGAAGAATTGCATAACTAATGACCTGCCTTACAAATGGATGTGAAAAATCAGAATGTTTACATGTGACTTTACCCCAACACGTCTACCTCAGCCTGATTACAACTTATGGCATGGTAGACCAGTTAGGCCACGAAGTATCCCTCCGTTCCAAATTGAGTGACCATTTTAATTCATGATCATGAATAAAAATGGACACATGTTCTGGGACGAAGGGAGTAAATCAAAATTTTCAACAAGGATGTTGTATGTGGTCTCATTTTTTCATGAGGTCCGGACCATATATTTCTAACAAGAACAACGAATCAACCAGAACTAATGATAGGCACAGAAGTAGTTGACTAAAATCTTGCACATGTCTTCTTTCTGATGTAGTTCTTTTTAACAATTCAAAGGCAGCAGAATTGCTGCTTGTTTAACATCAATTGTCTGAATGCCTCAATGCTTTGAATGTTCTGAGTATAGATGTAGCTTTTGCTGTATAGAGCGCAGTCACTTTTTCTCAATATGTATCAAATTTTGGCATGATCTGTAATGACACTGATTTCTGATGTAGTTCATCATTTATATTTGCAGGGATTCAACGCTACGTTAACTGAAGCCGTGGATACTCCCGGTAGAAGAGATCAAATTAGAGAAATGGACCTTAAATTGCATCCAGATTTGAAGGAACCCCTGAAAGCGCTTTGCAGTGATCCAAAGACAACCACTGTTGTTCTTAGTGGAAGTGACAGAGTTGTGTTGGATGAAGTACTTCATCTAGCCTCATTTATGTCTTCCTCTCTATCTATATTTATTCTTCTTGTCCTTTTTTAATTTAGTGTATGTTTTCTCAGAACTTTGGTGAGTACAACATGTGGTTGGCGGCAGAGAACGGGATGTTCTTGCGCTCTACTAAAGGAGAGTGGATGACAACAATGCCAGAACATTTAAATATGGAATGGGTTGACAGTGTAAAGGTATGTTCCATATGTAGAAACATTTCTAATATGATATGTCCCACCTTCTTACTCTGTCAATTCTGTAAACTTCACAGCATGTTTTTGAGTATTTTACTGAAAGAACACCCCGGTCCCATTTTGAGCTTCGTGAGACTTCACTTGTATGGAATTACAAATTTGCAGGTACTTTGATTTGCTTGGTGTCTTTCACTTTCCAAATTGATGTTACCTAGCATTCATTATCTTGAACTGTTTGCTGTCGATGTTTCTTGCCATCTAAATGTGATTGCAGATGTGGAATTTGGAAGGTTGCAAGCGAGAGACATGTTGCAGCATCTGTGGACGGGCCCCATATCAAATGCGTCTGTGGATGTTGTCCAGGGTAGCCGGTCTGTTGAGGTCCGAGCAGTTGGTGTTACAAAGGTGACTGCTATGACTTGTTTGCATCTTAGTAACTTTTTGGCTAGTAGATGTGTAGCCCAGTCATTACTTTCCTTTTTATGCAGGGAGCAGCGATAGATCGGATATTAGGAGAGATAGTCCACAGTAAATCCATTTCAGCGCCGATAGATTATGTCCTATGTGTTGGGCATTTTCTGGGGAAGGTATATTCTTATTAGTTTTTCCAAACTTTTTTTTTGTTTTTTGATAAGTGTTGTTTGTAAAGAAGAAGAAGAAGAAGACAGTAGAAGAGAATTGTGAGAAGCCGTAACCTAATATTAGTTAGGCAAGTCATATATATATGTTACTGAAAATACAATATACATTAAGACCCCCAAGCAAATATCTAAAACCAAAAGACCCTTAATACTTCTAACACTCCCCCTCAAGCTGGAGCATAAATGTTATGCATGCCCAGCTTGTTACAAATATATCTTATTCTTGTGCCATTTATAGACTTCGTGAAAATATCTGTTAGTTGATCGCTGGTCGGAACAAAACTCGTGGAAATTATTTTCTCTTGAAGTTTCTCACGAACAAAGTGACAATCAAGCTCAATATGCTTTGTTCGTTCATGAAACATAGGATTAGATGCAATATGAATAACTGCTTGGTTATCACACCTCAATTGCATAGGCATTGGGTTCCTGATACCGATCTCACCAAGTAATTGACGAATCCACACTAACTGGCATGTAGCACGAGCCATAGCCCTGGATTCTGATTCAACACTTGATCTTGACACAACCGATTGTTTCTTACTTTTCCAAGAAACCAAGTTACCCCCAATGGACACGCAATATCCAGAAGTAGATCTCTTATCTGGGATCCTGCCCAATCCACATCAGCAAACCCTTCTACTTTCATATGTCCATGATCTCGATATAGTATGCCTTAATCCTGAAGCTCTCTTAAGATACCGAAGAATCTTAACAGCAGCCTCCCAATGTGTACTCCGCGGAGAGGACATAAACCGACTTACTACACTAACTGCAAATGCAATATCTGGTCTGGTCACAGCAAGATAGCTCAATTTCCCAACAAGCCGTCGATACTTCTCTGGTTCCGCAAAGCTTTCACCCCCTTCAGCTGTAAGTTTCACATTCGGATTCATAGGAGTCTCAAAAGGCTTCGCTCCCAACATGCCTTCCTCACTCAACAAGACACACACGTACTTTCTCTGGGACAAGAAGATTGCCTTGCTTGCACCGAGCAACCTCAATCCCTAGAAAGTATCTCAAATTACCGAGATCCTTCGTTTGAAATTTATCCTAAAGGAACCCTTTTAATGCACTAATACCTGCACTATTACTTCCCGTGATGACAATATCATCCACATAGACAACCAATAAAATGATTCCTTCACCCCTGTGCTGAAAGAATACTGAGTGATCACTCTGACATCTTATAAGCCCGAACTCGAGCACTACGTCACTAAATCTCCCAAACCATGCACGTGGAGATTGTTTTAACCCGTATAATAACCCCTTTAATCTGCAAACCAACCCAGACTCCTCCTGAGCAACAAACCCCGGAGGTTGCTCCATGTAAACCTATTCGTGTAAATCACCATGAAGAAATGCATTTTTGATATCAGCCGATAAAGAGGCCAATGAGAAGATGCAGCAAGAGAGATAAGTAAACGAACAGAGGCAAGCTTAGCAACTGGAGAAAAAGTGTCCGTATAATCAACCCCATATGCGAGATGCTGAGCATACCCCTTTGCAACAAGGCGAGCCAAAGAACTATCCGGATTGACCTTAACAGCATAGACCCACTTGCACCCAAATAGCATGTTTACCTGATGGCAATGAAACCAAATCTCAAGTTTGATTGTGTGTAACGGCAGTCATTTCCTCGTCCATAGCTGCCTTCCAGCCAGGATGACCGACTACTTCAGACACAGACTTAGGAATAGAATGAGACTCAAGGACACTAACAAATGCAGAAAGATCAGGAGACAAACCATCATAACTAACAAAGTTAGAAATAGGATGTAACGTACAACTACGTTTACCTTTTCTAAGGGCAACAGGAATATCAAGATCAGAAGGTACCTCTACGGGAGCTGAATCGGGCGACAGTGGTAGGACTGACTCAGCAGGAGCAGGAGGCATATTCCCTTGAGAGCAGGTGCGTCGGTGTAAACCTGTTGAATAAGAGGACGCGGTATATCATGGGTAGGGAAAGATGCGGACTCCACAACCCAATAGAGTAGACAATTATCATCGGGAACAGACTCAACAGGAGGACTATTTGATGTAGGATAAAAGGACACGGACTCATGAAAAGTAACATCAGTAGAAACCAAATATCGATTCAAGTCAGGGAGAAGCATCGATATCCTTTCTGAGTACGAGATTAACCCAAAAAGATATATTTGAGTGCCTTAGGATCTAACTTGGTGACATTAGGACGATAATCACGAACAAAGGCTATGCACCCGAATATCCTAGGAGACACCAGGAATAGAGACTCTGAAGAAAACAAGACTTGATGAGGGATCGCTCCAGAAAGAACAAAAGATGGCATACGATTGATAAGATGACAAGCAGTTAACACAACATTTGCCCAAAAAGATTTAGGAACATGCATCCGAAACGAAAGCGCACGAGTAACCTCGAGGAGGTGACGATTTTTTCTCTCAGCAACACCATTTTGCTGTACAAGATGATTGGTGGAGCATGCCATGAGCTAACATAAATTTAGAGTAAACAGTGGAGAAATATTCTTGAACATTATCACTGCGAAGATGTTTGACAGGCACACCAAATTGAGTTTTAATTTCAGCACAGAACGCAAAAAAAATATCAAATAACTCACAACGATGTCTCATTAAATAAATCCAAGTAACACGAGAATGATCATCCACAAAAGTAACAAAATACCTATAACCTAACTTCGAGACAATAGGACTAGGTCCCCAAGTATCTGAATGAACTACATCAAATGGGGCATGCGCCCGTTTATTAACCCTAGAAATATAAGAAATGCAATGATGCTTCGCAAACTGACAAGCATCACATCCAAAAACTGGTAGAGATGAAAAATCTGGACATAATTTCTTGAAACTCGACATAGACGGATGACCCAAACGACAGTGGATTTGAAACGGGGACAAAGAGGCACTCGAACACGTAACTGGTGTAGATGGAGCTTCAATGAAATAAAATCCTCCTGACTCCTGCCCTCTACCAATAATTCTTTTCGTCACATGATCCTGAAAGATGCAATGAGTGGGAAAAAATGAGACATCACAGTTATGATCACGAGTAAACTTACTAATAGACAGTAAATTGAATGGAAAACCAGGAATGTATAACACATAGGATAATGAAAGAGAGGATGTGAGACAGATATTACCCTGCCCCGTTGCCCCGTAACAGAAGCAATAGACCCATTGGCTACAGTAACACTTGGTAATGCCGAAGATGGAAGGAATGAAGAAAAAATACCTCTGTTGCCACTCAGATGGTCAGAAGAACCGGAATCAATAACCCATTTACAAGTAGAGGAAGAAACTCACGCAGTAGGTATACCTGTCTCGACAAAAACAGCATTGGAAGAAGCAGACGAAGACGAAGAAGCCTGATACTGGGTATATCTTGCAAATTTATCATCAGTCATCCGTATGACCTTACCCTCACTAGGTTGAGATGGTTTGGGTGGGGGGGGGGGGCAGACTCGGTGTTAGAAGCAACATGGGCATATTGATCACCACATGGTTTACCATACAACTTCCAACAATTACGAATCACATGATTCGTATCCACACAGTGATAACAACTATGAACCTTTCTACTCTCCCTACCTCCACCACGGCCACCACGACCACCATCACGACCTCCTCACACGACCACTATTCGACTCACAAGTGAGATGAATCCACCACGGCCACCACGACCACCAATACCGCGATGGGGCCAAGCGAAGAGGACTCTAGAAAAAACACATCTGAAGAGAGCTAAACTTGTGCCCGATAAGATTGTACTCAAAGGATCTCAAAGCTAAAAAAAGAATAAACTCACGTTGTGTCTGCATAGTACTAACATTGTACTCAAAGGAAGCAAAGAACTCCATTCAGTCGCCAATTTCTTGTAGTCCGCAAAATAGGACACGACAAGTCATACATCCGGTTCATGTTATCCTTGCCCCCATACAACACAGCTAAATATTCCCACAAGTCACGAACAGTGGAAGTATGAGCCACCAATTCAGCCGTCTCATCATCCATGGAATTCATGAGCTTCCAATACAAATCAGCATCAACACGGACCCAAGCAACATTAGTAGAGTTAACTATGGTGAGATGATCTTCCTTATTTTGCCCTTTTAAATTCATTTCAACAACCCACCGCCACATTAAATAATTCTTTCCCGTTAATTTCTTGTCCGTAATCTTTGTACTAGTGGAGAAAACCTCAGAAACCATGGTTTTAGACTCTGTAGTCCCCGTATTCCCCGATGTCGACATTGAAAAACCAACCTTGAACCAGACAGACGAGGACAGTGGATTGATCTAGCCTAAAAAACCCCCCAAAAACTTGTTAAATCTGAAAACCAACCTTGAACTAGAAAACTACATGCTCAGACGACCAGGTCTGTACTGGTTCGAAAAAATTCCGACGAACTTTTCCGGCGACGTGCCAGAGCGTGGGGTGCGTGAGGAGTTTTTCGGTGACTTCTGGTGACGGCGACTGGACAGACGAGGTCGCCTAGATTGGGCGACACCAACCTTCTATGTTGTATCCTTCAAAAGACGTCGCATCCCCTCCGGCGACTCAAAACGCAAGGGCAAGGCTGACTGCTCAGACTCATGTCGAACAGAAAACGAAAAAAAAAAAAAGGGGGAAGGATTTGTGAAGAACAATCAGTACAGGAGATTATATGGATTCATGCTCTGATACCATGTTGTTTGTAAAGAAGAAGAAGAAGAAAGTAGAAGAGAATTGTGAGAAGCCGTAACCTAATATCAGTTAGGCAAGTCATATATATATATATGTTACTGAAAATACAATGTACATTAAGACCCCCAAGCATATATCTTAACCCAAATAGACCCTTAATACTTCTAACAATAAGTAATGATTGTATAGATGTGCGTCAAATTAGCAGACGCGACCTATATACAAGCAAGTGAAATGTACAAGGGGGAACTAAACAAAAGAAATTCTCTCCACAAATTTTACAAAAGAACTATCCCCCAACAAGTCCGGCTCATTGCACCAAAAGTGTAAGGTCTGGAGAACCGAGTCCTGCAACCTCTCTATACTATTTTCTACACTATCGAAAGCTCTACTGTTAAGTTTTTCCAAACTTAAAGCATCTATTTTTTTAATTTGGAAACTGAAGTTTTCTTTCGGTCTCTGCAATTCCGAAAATTGTTTTTAGTTCCCAACACACACACACACACACCCCCAAAAAAAACCCACCTCTTTCCTCTTCTTTACTAGAGGATTATAAGAGGAGTAACTTATAGTTCAAGTATTGGAATTTGAATGTGGGTAAAGTTTGAATTATAGTGCATAGTTCATCAATCAATGTGGATCTTTTCTTGAGATGAGTGTGAAAGTAGACTTGCACAGCTGGCAGATTGGGTTGGGTTCACTCTGGTCAGGATGGATCACGGTTTCAAATGAGTAAAACCCATGATAACCCATTGAGTGTACGTTAAAATAAGTTGGATAGATACAAGTGTAGTGGGGCCATTAACCTATCATCTCTTTTGGGGTGACCGAAGAGTAGACAGTTAAAAAGGATTAGTAAGCTGCCTATTAATTAGTGGTCAGTGTCAAAACGACTCAAAAGATTTTCTCTTAATGTTATAATCTTTCCCCCAAGTATCCTGTCTAATATTACTGTAAACAACAATAATTGGCTTATCTATTGGCAGAATCAATCAGATGTTTTGTAGTCTGTTGTCACTTAAGCTTCTGTGATTGAATAAAATTTGATTGCTTCAGGATGAAGATGTGTACTCATTTTTCGAGCCAGAGCTTCCCACTTGTGGCGTAGGTGTTCCAAGGCCCAAGCTGACTGATCCAACAAAACCACCTGGAGAGAGAAGGACCCCCTCAAAGGCTTCAGCTGGTAAAACTGGCTCGAAATCATCTCAAAGACAAACTCACCAACGACCGCCACAATCACCAGAGAAGAGAAATGCAAACAACACCACAAGCGGAAATGGAAAGCAGCAGCGACCACCTTCAGATAAAGTATCATGGAATGTACTGGATCTGGAAGGGGATAACTATTTTTCCTGTACTGTTGGGCGCACGCGATCCAATGCCCGTTATCTTCTCGGGACATCAGAGGATGTTGTTTCCTTTCTGAAGGAACTTGCTGGTTGCTCTTGATCAATGAGTTGGCGCTAGTTTCAAAGTTCACGAACCATCCTGAACCTATCCAGTCTAAAGACATTAAAACCTCAGTATGATATAAAAGACCTCTAAGACTATTTAAGACCTTACAAAGTGATTATGCTAATATTTTCTCCCCTTTCTTCTTTATTTGCTTGGTTATAGTTAACTATACCGACTTCTGAGAACACGACGGTCGGTGCATCGTCTAGAGTTTGACCGTTTTAGGTAAATAATATGGGTGTTCCTCCTGGCTTGAACTTACAATTGTTCTCAACCATCTATAACGAATGTCTGGAATCATATTTCAAGCTGGAAAATGAATACATCTTTGAGACATGTATAGCCTCTTTTCTCTGCATTGGACACAAAATCAAGAGGCTGTCTGCAGAGTGCAGAGCTAGTACACCATTTTGTGCACAAGTTACAATTCCATGTTGGTCCTCCTCCTTTCTTTTTTGGGTACAACATTTCTTTCCTCTCCTCCCTTTGAAATGGGTGAATTTGAATAGAAATGCTAGTTTTCCAACTTCTATCCCTGTTTCTTAATCTAATTTTTATGGCAAGATATGTGATATGCAGATTAACTAATTACTTACTTTACCTTGTAGGTGTAGGACATCTTTGATATCTCATTCATTCCTCAGCTTGTTCACTTGCCATTATGAATCCGAGCTGCCAAATCGAACAAAGCCAAGTTGAACCGAGTGCTTTGGTTCGGTTTCTTACTTATGTAGTGTAGTTCGGTTTAAGTTTTTGAAAAACCAATGCATTTATTCAGTTTGCAGTTTGGCACGCCGAGTTGAGCAGAACAAACCATTTTGAATCAAACCTCCAAGTTAAACCACCAAACCGAACCATCGAATCATAATTACATGGTTGATTATTGATGGAATTATTCCGCTGGATTATGCTATATCGTTGACTCCCGTCATCATCAACTCTTATTGATCTTTCACTTCCTCACTAGTCGATTACTCGTCTTTTTTTTTTTTTTTTGAAACTTAGTTATATTTCCTTCGTTCCGAGCAAGGAGTCAATTATTCCATTTTGAAATGTTTCACTTAAAAAGTCCACTTTTAATAACTAAGGTATAAAAATATTATTTTATTATTAGTGGACTATTAAAAGTATCATTTTTTAAAAAGTTTGACTTTCAAACGGAGTCTTTTTGTTCGGAATGGAGGAGTATTTCGTTGATTCAAATGGAATGCATTTTTGGGGAATTTCATATGTGTTAAAATTTTCATACTTGTATTATGAGTTCTTTTATACAAAATAAAATATTATGATTATGTAATCTACAAATAAGAGAAGTAAGTAATACCAGTTGATTCAAAGTTTTTTCATTCTTTTTGTTTACTTAAAGTTGAAAGTCTATATGTATTTTTGAAACCATACCGAATTGCAAAATTGAACCAAACCAACTCAATCTATCATGGTTTGGTTTAGTTTAGTTTAGTTCGATATTATAAACAATTTAATTCAATTTAATTTGTTTTAAAAATAAATTACATATGGTTCGGCTCGTATTTTGTATCAAACCAAATCATTTATACCCCAAATCTGCGGTATCTCATAAGAGACATGGTGGTCACCTTGGACATTCTTGTTCCATATTTAGGCCGCCAAAATTCTCAAAAAAAATTCAAAAGAGGCAATGAATGTAAATAGCTACTAAATAAGGTTATTGTCTCAATCCACCCCATTTTTGTACGACAATTAACTTCTTTCATTGATGGTTAATGTTTGTTTTACCCTTTCATTTAGGCCAAAATAACCAATTTATAAGGGTAAAAGAGGAATATTATATTTATGAAGTGAGAAAAATCTAATTGTCGTTCAAAAAACGGGTGGATTTGAGCCAAAAACTTTGTATAGTGGCGTATTTGCATAATTTGAAAGTACTGTGGCCATCTTGTAAGCTTTTGAAAAGTCAAGTAGCCCAACTATGCTCTTTGCCCCCTCGAATTAGTTAGAAGTTCATAAACCCGCGCATTGGTGGTGTAAAAGTTTTTTTTTTTTTAATTTTATTTTATATAAGCAACACTTTCACAATCTTATTATTTATATTTTGGTTGACCACATATCGTGATCCAAAGGCCGTTTGTTTAAAAATGATTTTTCACCACCCGTGGCTACAAATTTAATCCTTACAATTAATATAGACTTATATTTTAAAACTTGGATGTTAGTATACTGTGTGTCATGAGCAACATATCATAACTGTTCGTGACTGATGTGTAATAATGACATTTAACGGTTGTTGTCAGTTTTTAACAGATTTTATATCAAAGGTAAACTAATATCAACATAAATTGAAAACTACCATCAATTGTTTTTCACAAAAGGAAAATAAAACAAAACCACTTAATTCTTGCAGTTAAAATATACTCACTCTGTCTAAAAAATAGTCTCATTTTAAGGATGATTATAGTTCGGTCCGGTCCAGTTTTTGTTAAATAAATGAAGAATAAGAACAAGACCAGTACTATGGTTCTTTAAAAGTTGGAAAAAATGCGGGCCTATCAACTTTTCAATCGCTCCAGTTTTATGTTTTTTTTTTCAAATTGGAAAAAGACAATTTTGGAGGCAAAAAAACTACGATACCCTTAATGAGTATGAGGCGCTATAAAAATGAATCGCAGTGCATTGACTATTGAACCACAAAACATTAATTTTATTAAATTAATTTTGCACCGCGATTCATTAGTTTAATTGTCTAGTTTATTTTTGCACCGCGATACATCAATGTTTGAACCACGATTCATCAGTTTAATTGACTAGTCTATTTTTGCACCACGATATATCAATGTTTGAATCGCGATACATCAATGTTTGCAACGCGATACTTTAATCCAATTTTTTTACATCGCGATACAAAATCATAAAGAACCAAACCACGTCATTCACCTTCTTCTTCAATCTCCTTCGTCGTAAGTCATCTTCTTCCTCCTCCTCCTCCGTCTTCGTCTCTACCGAAAAATCACATCTCAGGATAGATCCATTATAGTTTCGTATTTCATGAATAAAAAAACTGTTTACCTTTCGAAGGCGTTGCCCCCGAACCCCCATGAAGGGGCGCTGCCCCCTCGATCCCCGCTACCTGACCGGGCAGGTCGATCCTTGTATCATTGCGCAACAATTGTGATTTTCAAATCCATAAATTTAACATAAAATTTTTTGAAAAAATGACCAGCCATAAATTTAACATAAAAAATTTAGAATTATAACCAATCCAATATGTGTGAACACCATTAAACTAATATTTTGGTCTGGTTCGAAATCAACCCAAAATGTATGAAAACCAAAAGGGAAAAATTCTGGTCAGTCCCTTTCTCAAAGTTTTCAATTGCTACAGTCATCATATATATTTTTTAAATGAGAAAAAGTCACTTTTGAGAGCGAAAAGACAACGATACCCTTAATGAGCTTGAGGCACGCTACAGTCTACAGATAACACACATGTTTACCTTTCGAAGGCGTTGCCCCCGAACCCCCATGAAGGGGCGCCGCCCCCTCAACCCCCGCTACCTGACCGGGCAGGTCGATCCTTGTTTCATTGCGCAACAATTGTGATTTTCGAATCCATAAATTTAACATAAAAAATTTTGAAAAAATGACCAGCCATAAATTTAACATAAAAAATTTAGAATCATAACCAATCCAATATGTATGAACACATAAAAATTTAGAATCATAACCAATCCAATATGTATGAACACCATTAAACCAATATTTTGGCCTGGTTCGAAATCAACCCAAAATGTATGAAAACCAAAAGGGGAAAATCTGGTCAGTCCCTTTCTCAAAGTTTTTAATTGCTACAGTCATCATATATACTAGTAATTTAGCCCGTGCTATGCACGTGTACAATATGAGATATATATATTTTTTGTAATAATAATATAACTTTTACACATTATAATTGAATTGTTAATCTCTTCCATGGTTATAATTTTTTTTATATTGTTACTAATATTAAATGATTTTTTAACCTAAATACTTTTAAAATTAATATAAGTTTCTAGCTGACGTGAGATACATATTTTGTATTAATAATAATAGTAATTTTTTTATCTAAAGACTTTTAAAATTAGCATTTAACTTGATAATAATATTAGAAGTCATTTTGTTAAAAACTTTTAAAATCATAATTCATTTTAAAACAATGTGAGATACTTATTTTATATTTTTATTGGTAATGAAAGTTTAAGTCTTTTATCTAAAGACTTTAAAACCAACACCACATTCTAACCATGTAGTATACATATTTTCTATTAGTAATAATAGTAGTAGATAAAAGACTTTTTAACCAACATTTATTTCTAAACAATGTGGATACATATTTTCTATTGGTAATAACAAAAGTTGTCTTTATCTAATGACTTTTATAACCAATACCCATTTCTAAATAATATGAGATACATTTCTTTGTAACCAATGTGAGATACATCATCTAAATTTTTTTTAAACCAATATCACTTTATAACCAATGTGAAATACTTCTCTTTTATTGCTAATAATTGTAGACTTTTAAAATCAATATCACTCTCTAACCAATGTGTAATACATATCCTCATTTGGTAATAATAGTAGAAGTCTTTTATTTTAAAAATTTTATAACCAACATCTCTTCCTAAATAATGTGGGATACATCTCTTCTATTACATTGACGGTAAAAGTAAAAGTCTTTTATCTAAAGACTTTTAAAACCAACATCATTTTTTAATAAATGTAAGATATCTCTGCTATTAGTAATAATAGTAAAAGTCTCTTATCTAAAATTAAAATCAACATCACTTTCTAACCAATGTGAGATATACATATTCTATTGATAATAATGGTAGAAGTCTTATATTTAAAGACTTTAAAAACAAACATTACCAAATGTATGATATATCTATTCTATTGGTAATAATAGTATTTTTAAAACAACAAATGTCAATGATACATCAAATGATGTGGTTTATGTGTCATCTATTTTGGTAATAAGTTAGTATTATTTGCCAAATTTGTACCATTGACATTAATTTAATTTATAGTCAATGTGTGATACATCTTTTCTATTGATAATAATAGTAGAATACTTTGTAACCAATGTGAAATACTTGCATCTATTCTATTTGTAACAAAAAAATCTTTAATCTAAAGACTTTTTAAACCAATGTTTATTTTTAAACAATGTGATATACATATCTTTTATTGGTAATAAGAGTAAAAGTATTTACTATAAAACTAACATATTTTTCTAAACAATATAAGATGCACATTTTTCATATTCTAACAATATGAGATACTTCTTTTCTATTTCTATTGGTAATAAAAATTTAAATTTTTTATCTAAAGACTTTTAAAACAAACATCTTTTTCTAAACAAACATCTCTTTCTAACCATGTGGTATACATCTTTTCTATTGGTAATAATAGTATTTTTAAAACCAACATTAATTTCTAACAAATGTAAAATGCATTCTTCTATAGTAATAATAATAGTCTTTTATATAAAAACTTTTGAAATCAACATCTCTTTCTAAACAATGTGGGATACATCTCTTCTATTGGTTATAACATAAAAATAATAGTAGTAGTAGTATTTTTATCTTAAATAGTTTTGAAACCAATATCTCTTTGTAAACAATGTGTGATACATCTTTTGTATTGATAATAACATAAAAATTCGTTTATCTATGAATTTTATAACCAATATATGTTTCTAAATAATGTGGATCTCTTTGTAACCAATGCGATATACATTATCTAAAACTATTTTAAACCAATATCACTTTCCTAACTAATGTGAAATACATATTTTTTTCTATTGGTATTAAGTCTTTTATAAAAAGACTTTTAATACCTACATCACTCTCTAATCAATGTGTAATACATCTCATCATTTGGTAATAGAAGTAGAAATTTTTTATCTAAAAAAAATATCTAAAAGCAACATCCTTTTCTATATAATGTGATATATCTCTTCTCTTCTCTTTTATTAATGATAAAAGTAGAAGTCTTTTTATTTAAAGACTTTTAAAATCAATATCATTTTTTAACAAATGTAAAATTTATCTCTTTTATTGGTAATAATATAAAATAATTTAAACTCAACATCATTTATTGGTAATAATGGTAAAAATATTTTATCAAATACATACATACATATGTATACATACATATGTATACATACAAATGTATACATACATACGTATACATATATATATATATATATATATATATATATATATATAAAGTTGGTGAGGAGCACTATGGTCGTGCCACCTCACCATCTTTGGATAAATCGTCATTACATTACATAGAAGCTTTAAAAACTTTTGGATTTCTAGTGACTTTGAAAATCAACATCACTTTCCAACCAATGTATGAGGCATTTCTTCTATTGGTACTTAATAATAGAATTTTTAAAACCAACATCAATTTCTAACCAATGTGGGATACATCTCTTCTATTGTTGAAAAATTAGTGTTTTTTAGTGAAAGAAATTGTGCCACTTAAGGCACGAATTTCTTTACGTGTCATTTGTTTGTTGGCAAAGGTAATTGCGCAAATGTGTTCTACTCGGTGAGAGCATCAAAATGATATATTTATTTGTCAAAATCGAGTTTTGGATAATAAGATATCAAGACTTAAAGTATAATACTTGTTAAAACAATTAGTGTTTTTAGTGAGAGAAATTGTGCAACTTGAGGCACAAATTTCTTTACGTGTCATTTGTTTGTTGACGAAGGTAATTGTGCAAATGTGTTATACTCGGTGAGAGTGTCGAAATGATATATTTATTTGTCCAAATCGAGTTTTGGATAAATAAGATATCAAGAGTTAAAATATAATAGTTAAAAAATTAGTGTTTTTAGTGAAAGAAATTGTGCAACTTGAGGCACAAATTTCTTTACGTGTTATTTGTTTGTTGACAAAAGCAATTGTGTAAATGTGTTCTACTCGTCAAGAACATCGAAATGATATATTTATTTGTCCAAATCAAGTTTTGGATGAATAAGATATCAAAGTTTAAAGTATGATGTTAAAAGTGAGTCATTAGAAGTAATATCTAACTTTGAAGAGTTTTATCTCACATTGGTTAGAAGTAATGTTAGTTGTAATTTTTTTAAAATATAAGTCTTCTACTATTGACAATAGAAGAAGTTATATATACTTATACTAATACCCTTTATCATATTGATTATTATTATGTATTATTATTAGCTAATGGTTAGAAAACCAAAAGTATATATATATCTTATATTGCTAATAATAGTAAGTCTTTTATATAATCTAAAATAATTAAAAATAAACATCATTTTTTAACCAATGTGAGATATACATCTTCTATTGGTAATAATGGTAGAAGTTTTTTATCAAAAAACTTTGAAAACCAATATCACTTTATAACAAATGTATGATACATCTTTTCAATTATTATTAATAATAGTATTTTTAATACAAACATCAATTTCTAACCAATGTGTGATACATTTCTTCTATTGGTAATAATAGTAGAATATTTTGTAACCATGTGAGATACATCTCTTGTAAAAGTGAAAGTCTTTAGTCTAAAGACTTTAAAATTTAACATTTTCTTTTAATAAAATAAAATAATTTAAACTCAACATCATTTTCTAGCCAATGTGAGATATACATCTTTTATTGGTAATAATGGTAATATATATATATATATATATATATATATATATATATATATATATATATATATATATAAAGTTGGTGATGAGCACCTTTGGATAAATCTTAATTCTAAAGCATTCATGTGAAAGCTTTAAAAACTTTTGGTTTTCTAGTGACTTTGAAAATCAACATCACTTTCCTACCAATGTATGATGCATTTCTTCTATTGGTACTTAATAATAGAATTTTTAAAACCAACATCAATTTCTAACCAATGTGGGATATATCTCTTCTATTGTTGAAAAATTAGTGTTTTTTGTGAAAGAAATTGTGCAACTTGAGGCACGAATTTCTTTACGTGTCATTTGTTTGTTAACGAATGTAATTGCGCAAATGTATTCTACTCGGTGAGAGCATCAAAATGATATATTTATTTATCCAAATCGAGTTTTGGATAATAAGATATCAAAACTTAAAGTATAATACTTGTTAAAAAACATTAGTGTTTTTAGTGAGAGAAATTGTGCAACTTGAGGCACAAATTTCTTTACGTGTCATTTGTTTGTTGGTAAAGGTAATTGCGCAAATGTGTTCTACTCGGTAAGAGCATCGAAATGATATATTTATTTGTCCAAATCGAGTTTTGGATGAATAAGATATCAAGAGTTAAAGTATAATACTTATTAAAAAATTAGTGTTTTTAGTAAAAGAAATTGTGCAATTTGAGGCACAAATTTCTTTAGATGTCATTTGTTTGTTGACAAAAGTAATTGTGCAAATGTGTTCTACTCGGTAAGAACATCGAAATGATATATTTATTTGTCCAAATCAAGTTTTGAATGAATAAGATATCAAAGCTTAAAGTATGATGTTAAAAATGAGTCATTAGAAGTAATATCTAACCTTGAAGAGTTTTATCCCACATTGGTTAGAAGTAATGTTAGTTGTAATTTTTTTAAATATAAGTCTTCTACTATTGACAATAGAAGAAGTTATTATATATACTAATACTAATACCCATTATCATATTGATTATTATTATGTATTATTATTAGCTAATGGCTAGAAAACCAAAAGTTTTTAAAACTTCCACTTAGAATGAAGATTTATCCAAAGGTGGTGAGGTGACACAACCATAGTGCTCCTCACCAACTTTAAATATATATATATATTTTTTAAATGAGAAAAAGTCACTTTTGAGAGCGAAAAGACAACGATACCCTTAATGAGCCTGAGGCACGCTACAGTCTACAGATAACACACACAAATGTATCGTGCTGCATAAATGTTTGCAAGATGCATCAATTTTTGCACTGTAATGCATCAATTTAATTACATAATCTAATTTTGTACCGTGCTGCATCAATTTATGCACCGTGATGTACCAATTTAAAATACATAATCCAATTTTACATCGTGTTGTACTAACATTGTGCACTGGGATGCATTTATTAAAATTACCTAATGCAATTTTAAATTATTTAATTCAATGCAAAATCATAATGATACTGTTACTTCGGTTCTTAACTACGTAGTACAAACAAATAATAAAATGAGAAAGACTATTTCTTCTAGAAGGAAGGGGTTATTAATTTTGATAAAGGAACACATAAATAATCATAGAAAAGTAATTTGTACCATTTTGAACTTATAAAGTGAGAAAACACGATGATTTGGGAAGGTGTGAACCAAACAAAGAAGTTCACTCCCCTTTAGCCACTTCGGTTACATAACATCCTCTATGCTCCACTACCACGATAGCAAAACTATGATCAAACCATTGTGAACCGAGCGTATAGAAGAGCTCTTTTTCAAACCATAGATGATGATAATTGTGGGTCCCAACGGGCACAATAATAAGCTAGAAGGGGGGGTTGAATAGCTTATTATACACTTAAAAACTTTTGTTTAAGTTCTTTGAAAGATACTTACAATCTATGGAAAAGATTGAAGTAGCGGAAGACTTTCAAAGTAGTTGTTTCAAGTCTGCCGATAAGGACTACCGGTAGACCTTTGACAGGTAACTTAAGTTCTGCTGTAAAACGGATAAAGATAACTAAAGTAATAAACAGTTCAAATAGCGCACAAGACAAGAAGGAATAACACAAGTATTTTGAGATGGTTCACACTATAAAGAGTGCTACGTCCACCACCAAGGCAGTCAACCTTGGATTTAAATAGTGCACTATGTTTTCCACTAGATCTATTACAAAGAATATTCCTAATGGATCGTGTACAAAATATTGACTTGTGTTTGGGGTCTAGGGAATTAAATATCTGTAAATACAAGATATTTAATTCGTGCAGAAGTATAGTTATAGAATGAGTAACAACAAGAAGTAGAGAAATAAATGTTGATGCACGGCTTCTTGTTGTTGACGAGGACTTCTAGATCTGTTGAGGATCTCTTGAATGCACTGAGTTGTAAGACTTGGAGTTATGGAGTTTCAGAGCAATCCTTTAAGTGTTCGATGATGTCTATATCTCCAGTCTTCAATGGCAGCATTTATAGCAGGTGCACTTCGAAAAGATCCGTTGGAGAAGACGAAGACTTTAACAACTCTATTATGAATGCATTAAATGCATGGGGCTGTCAGTCAAGAAATTCGTCTTCACAGATATCTAGAGCAGGGAATGATTTCTGAGATCTTCGAAAAGTGGGCAATCGGGTGTCGATCGAGAGTTGTTACGCATAGGTGGCGATGCTTTCCTGCTTTCACTGTTCAGAGCGAAAAGTCTTCCTGCTTTTCGGAAAGCTACTTTCGGCGGGCTTGATGTGTCAGGGAATGTCTTAGATAAATTCAAACATTGATCAAGATAAGTTTGAATTAATCCAATGAGTCATTGCTGGATAGGACACGTCATGAGAGACCAGGTGGACACAAGGTCGCTTGTAAGCTTTGAGTCTTCAGGTGAAGCTTGTGAAGAGGTCTTCCGCTGAACCTGTAAAGTCCTATTAAAAACTATACTTGGCAAAGTTCTATACACAGTTGCCACGCTAATCGATACGCAGCCCGATTAGCCACTGAAGTATAAAACTAGGGTAATGAACTGAACATATATAAATCTAACATAAGAATCAACAATCTCCTCCTATTTATATCTGGTCATCATTACTACAAATGAGGGCTATAACCGACTATGTGATAGATAATAGCATGTCTAAGAGATTTATATAAACGGTAGCGGAAGACATGCCTCTATCAAACAGAAGAGCACCTCAAATGTAAAGACTAATCTAAGTGCATACATGGATAAGGAAATCATAGAATAGCACATAGATCAGTAGCAAAAACAGTTCAAATATAAATTTAAACTGAGTGTTTAAATTCTAAGCAGATATAGAAAATGACATAACAAGAATTTAAACAAGATAATTTTGAAAAACAGATAGTCTTCTGTATTATAAACAAGATGTTTACATCTTACAGAGTTTTCAAAATATAAGATAGATACAAAGGTAAAGGGAGGAAAAGATACAAATCTACCAAGGTCTTTTCCCTTTGCCTTTGTCTGCAGCTTCTTTTTCCCTTCGTTCTCTCTCTAGCTCTTCCATTCTACGTACGTACTCGTCATTGGCATCAGTAGGAGTGTCCGGTGGAGCAGGCGGTAGTCGAGTTCTTCACGAAGACGACTGTTCTCTTCCATCAGCATTCGGTTGATTGATCTCATTTGCTTCTCCTCCGTGATGGCCAGATCACGAGCACGATGGGCATTCATAATGTTGTGAGCAGAGTCTCGAGCTAGGTTGTTGAGCTCTAGAACAGGAGGGCGACCGCTGCCGAGATGAAGTGTGATGGCATGGAACAGCTCGTAGAAGAGAGATGAGCAGATTCGGACACATTCTTGGCGTTGTGCTTCGACATTGATTTTTACGTCCGTGAACTCGTGCTTCATCTGTCCAAAGCGGGTCCAGACATCTTCTTGAAACTGTTTGAGAAGAGCGGCAGTTTGGTCGTTGGCTTGGGAGGCGGCAGTGGCTATTTCGGCGGTAGCGGTAGTGATACTGGTAAGTTCGCCTAGCCGTTGGTAGATGGCATCCAACCTTGACAAAATTTCAGCATTGGCCGGCTGAGAGAAAGAAGTTGCCTGGCCAATGTGAATGGTACCGGCAGAGGTAGAGGCGTCAGGCCGTAAGGGCTGTTGTAGTGGAGGAGTGATGGAGTCGGAAGAGGAAGAGTCCTGGGTTGGTATGGTGTTGGTAGAGGAAGATATGGTTTGAGGTGGAGGGGGAGGAGGGTTGGTGGGGAATCAATCTCAATGTCAGTGTCAGAATTTTCACTGACAAGGGATGATTCGGGTAAGGGGTCGGTAGAGAACCAGAAAGAGGGGGCAGGGTAGAAAAGGGATTTTGGTTTGCGAAGGGTAGGTTGAGGTGGTTGTTGGTCAGAGGTGAAGAGCTCTGCTACTGAAGAAAGTTCAAAAAGGAACTTGGCAGCAGCAGAGTCTATTGGCTTTGTGGGAGGGTTTGGAGTTGGTTGAGGTGTGGTTGATGAAGTTGGTTGGGATTGGTGAGGTGATGAAGGGGTAGATGGGTCAGGTGAGTAGTTGAAGGGTGAAGGAGGAGGAGTGGGGGTTCGGGTTGGCTCCTCCTGTGTATGAGGCTCCTCCTGAGGGATAGACTCCTCCGGAGGTGGTGAATTCCTCTGAGTAGATGACTCAGGAGGAATGGGTTGTTGGTTGGGTGTGGCGGTAGATGGTTGGCTAGCGGTAGAGGGTTGGGCGTCGGTAGTTGGTTAGAGGCGTGGCGGTAGAGGGCTTGGTACTGGCAGACCTCCTTTTCTTCCTTAGCGGCTGAATAGGAGACTCAGCTGCTTCATCGGTAGAGGCGGGAATGTCTGCTGGTGGCTGGTCCTCGAAGGTTTTACGTAGTCTCCTACGTTTGGGTTTGGGAGTGGGTGCAGGAGAGGGTGAGTGTGGTTGTTTGGTTTGAGGAGATGGCTGTGAAGAAGAGGTGGGATGAGTTTGAGAGGATGGGGGGGGGGGGAATTGGGTTGGCTGGACTCTTGTCTTTTTGGCCTTCCTTCATCTCCTTACGAATCCACCTGGCCTGCTCCTCTTCAGTTGGAACTGCATCTTCTGGCCTTGTCTTCTTCTTGCCCTTGGCTTTCTGTTTGGCTCTCAGCAGCTGCTCTGCCTCATCAGCCAGATCTTTGGCTTTTTGATGGAGGGACGAGGCAACTTGTTCGTCAAACTTTGCAGAGGCCTTCTTGAAGGTTCTGCTGGCCGCGTCATAAGCTTCGATGTTGAAGCGAGTCACGATGATCGGTAGCGGCTTAGCAACCTTGTCAAGGGTGACTGGCGGAAGACCCTTTTGCAGCCTTCGCTTGTTCTCATATTCAGTGTATTTACTGAAGAACGAAGCGGTTAGCTGTTTCTCCTTTGCCACCACTATCAGTTCATCTTCCTTGATGGAAGAGTTGACTTCCTCGTTGTCTCGAAGCAGAGCGTTGATCAGCCTCACAAATGGGCGCTTGCAAGTGGGGTTGTTCTTCACTTTCTCCACCCACTGCTTTAGTTCATTGAAGATGATGGTCCCGAAGTTGAGACGGGTCTGAAGGAATACATCACAGGTCAGGTTGAGCTGTTGTGCCGTAAACATGTCATGTGCTCCACTCTTGAATAGAAGCCCCTTGTCCAAAAGGTGGCTTGTGCAGTAGACGTCCAGAGGGAATAGATTTCTCAGCATTTTCCCTTGTGCTTCCCTAGGGGTATCAACTCCCCTCATTGCTTCCCAGGCATGAATAGCCTCAGCAATGGTTGCCTCAAGTGCTCCACCGAAATGTACGCCGATGATGGTGGAGATGGTCTTGGCGGTGATAGAAATGGGACGGCCTCTAATCCATCCTCGTAGAGCGTTTTTGTTCATTAGCTCCATCCTTTGATAAAATTCTTCTGCCAGGAAGATGCTGTAGTCTTTGTCGTTGAGGCAGAAGAGGGGAAGTATTCCAGAGGCGTTCATATCCTCGCATGCCTTGACGCCGGCGGCTATTGTGCAGACTGACTGAAGGTCAATGCACATCCCTGGAATATACAGTTTTGGGTCCAGGGCCACTATGACGTCATGAGAGGCGGGAAAAGTGGGATATCCCGGAAGGTTGACGTCCAGACTTGGTGGAATTTCAGTTTCGGGGTCTAACACCTTTCTGCTGTCACGCTTGGATTTTGAAGTTTTCGCCTGAAAGAAATGCAATCAAAAATTAGGGCTTTTTACCTCAAGAACTAAACAAGCAGAAATTTCAAGGTTTTCTTAGATTATTTGAAATTTTTGAAATGAAAACTTGAAACCCTAGAATGTTTAGAGTATCCAAACCAGAGAAATGTATAACAGAAGTTTTTCAAGAGAGTAAACATTGAAAGCATATAAACGACTGTTAGTTTCTAGGTTTTTAAGAACAACAATGGCGGAAACTGTTAGAAACTCGAAAGTGACCGTTTGAATTCCAAAACAATTTAGGTTATGAAATGAAATGCAAAACAGTAAACAATAAGTTTCAAGTAGTAGAGTAGAGAAGAACATACCATTGATGTTTGATGAGAAGAAGAAACAAGAAGATTTGGGAATGCAGCAAGAGAGTATGAATAGAGAGAGAAATATTTTGACAAAGGGGTTTCGTAAAGTTTTGCAAAAGGCGGTTCAAGGTCTATTTAAAGGCGAGAAAATTTTAGCGCAAAAGCGGGAACTTAAGATATTTTCTAAGTACCAAATTTTATCCTTGACCCCCTTTATTGCTTTAGAAACCTCTTTAATAAAAATAGACTAAGTAAAGATACTAACCTTTAAGTCTTCCGCTCAAGGGAAACTTCGTCTTCGGTCGACCTAAAACTAAGTCTACCTGGTATGAAAGAAAAGTAATAAAACTTTGAAATTAAGCAGTAGGATCAATCATACCAAGATTTCTCCTTAAATAAGCAAACTGGTGGCATCCAGTGGCTTTGTGAGAATGTCAGCTAATTGATGTTCAGTTGGAACGTATTCCAAACTGATGTTACCTTTCTCCACATGATCTTTGAGGAAGTGATAACGAATATCAATATGCTTTGTCTTGGAGTGCATCATCGATGGATTTTGAGAGGCTGAAATTGCGATGTGTTGTCACACATAATTGGACAATTTGCGTCTTGATGTTGTAGTCCACTAGTTGTTGCTTCATCCATAGGAGTTGAGAGCAACAATTTGCAGCAATGTATTCACGTGGTTGAGTTTGCAAGCGATCCTTGTTTCTTGCAAGACCATGAGACAAGTCTATTTCAAGGAATTGACAAGTCCCACCGGTGCTTCTTCCGCTCACTTTGCGGTGCATAATCTGCATCCGAGTATCCAACTAGATCGAAATTGTTGTTTTTGGAATACGGATGCCTAGATTTGTTGTTCTTGAAACATATCGATGATACGTTTGGCGGCAAGCAAATGTGATTCCTTTGGATCCGCACGAAATCTTGCACAAACACAAACAAAGCAAACATAATGTCGTCTATGGCAAGGTAAAGAAGTGAACCTATGATTCCTCGGTACTTGGTCATGTTCTCTTGCTTTCCCTTTTCATCTTTGTCAAGATGGCAGTCGGTAGACATTGGAGTCTCAAATCCTTTGGCTGAATCAAGACCAAACTTCTTGATTAGTTCCTTTGCATATTTGGTTTGGCTGATGAAGATTCCGTCGGAAGTCTGTTGAATCTGCCCTAGAAAGTAGGTAAGTTCTCCCATCATGCTCATCTCGAACTTGCTTTGCATCGCTTCTCGAATCTTTTACACGGGCTTTGGTTAGTTGATCCAAAGATGATATCGCCCACATAGATTTGTACAAGAGAATGACCTTTGTGCTTGAGGATGAATAAGGTAGTGTCTATCCTTCCTCTCACGAATCCTTGTTCTATTAAGAACTTGGATAGAGTTTCATACCAAGCTCGGGAGCTTGCTTCAGCCATAGAGAGCTTTCTTGAGTCGGTAGACGTGATCCAGCTTTGTCTTGAAATGACAAATCACGGAGGTCGTTCTACGATACGCTTCTTGAAGATCACCATTCAGAAAGGCACTCTTTACATCCATCTGATACACTTTGAAGTCCATGAACGAGGCATAAGCTAAAAAGAGTCTGATTGCTTCTAGTCTAGCAATAGGAGCAAAAGTTTCATCGAAGTCAATTTCTTCTTCCTGTCGATAGCCTTGAGCAACCAGTCTAGCTTTGTTTCTGGTGACATTTCCATCTTCATCTCTTTTGTTTCTGAAAACCCATTTGGTGCCGATGACTGGATGATCAGTCGGCCTTTGAACTAAGCTCCACACCTTGCATCTTTCAAACTGGTTCAGCTCTTCTTGCATAGCTTCAATCCAGTTATGATCTACAATAGCTTCATCAATCTTCTTTGGCTCGATTTCAGATACGAATGCAAATGAAAACATAGTCTCATTTCAAACTCTATTCCTTGTACGAACTCCTGAGTTGAGATCACCAATGATTTGAGAAATGGGGTGATTTCTTGTTTCAATAATAGTTTGAGGAAGATCACTTCTGGTGGGTTCTTCTCTTAAGAATTCTGGAGTAGGTTGAGAGGGTGATTCACCAAAATCAGGTTCAGAAGAGATAGGATCTTCGAAACCTTCATTTTCTGGTGAACAAGAAGGATGAGTGATCTGCAAAGGTGTTTGGGGTAAAAGAAGAGATAGGTTCGGGTCAACGAAGAGTTGGAACCGGTATCGGCGAGTTGAAGTCTGCGGTGAAGGGTTAGCGGGGGAGGGTCTGCAGGGATTTCGAGAGAAGTGGAAGTAGATGCTGTATTTGTACCTGTCTCATCATTATCAGAATAATTAGCAACATTCGGAGCCTTTCTAGGCTCTAACAAGTCATATTCATCAAAAGTAACATGCACATATTCTAAAATTTTCAAATGAGTTTTACTGAAAATGCGAAATGCTTTTGAATGTTTGGAATACCCCAGAAAAATTCCTTCGTCTGATTTTGCATCAAATTTTCCTCTATATTCTTTTCCATTATAAAGAATAAAACATTTACAGTCGAAGATTTTAAAAAATCCTATGTTTGGGGCTCTTCCTCTCCATATTTCATATGGAGTTTTGTTATGAAACTTGTTTACCAGGGATCTGCAGGTAAAACATGCAGAGTTGACGGCTTACGCCGAAGTACTTTGGAAGTTTTGCTTCTGCCAGCATAGTTCTTGCTACTTCAATCAGTGTTCTGTTCTTCCGTTCAGCTACACCATTTTGTTGAGGAGTTCCGACAGCAGAGAAGTTGTGGCCGATCCCGTGGTCATCACAATATCTTTCTACACCGTTGTTCTTGAATTCGGTGCCATTGTCTGATCTTATGTCACTAATGTCTTCAAGCTTTTGGGTTTGAAGTCTTCTGAAAAGAGCGGTGACTAGATCATATGTCTCATCTTTTGAAGTCCTTGTTTCGATCCAAGTGAACCTAGAGTAGTCGTCAACTACTACAAGTGTGTATTTGTCTCCTAAAATACTGATTGTAGTGATTGGTCCAAAGAGATCCATATGCAGAAGTTGAAGAGGTTTGTTTGTTGACATGACAGACTTTCTTTTGAAGGAAGACTTGGAAAGTTTTCCTAATTGGCAAGCTTTACAACTTCTATCATGGTCTGTAGACACCGTAGGTAGACCTTTGACAAGCCCATCTTTGGAGAGCTTGGAGAGGTGCTTGAAGTTGAGGTGGACGAGAGGCAGCTTGTGCCATAGCCAACTGTTGTCACGAACGTTGTTAGCAACTAGGCAAAGGCTGGAGAATCTCCCTAGAAGATTTAAGTCCACGACATAGACGTTTCCTTGTCTATTGCCGGTCAGTATTGTAGAGCAGGATTCACGATCTTTGATGAGGCACTGGTTGGAGTTGAATTGGCAAATTAATCCTTTGTCTCAGAATTGGGATATGCTCAGTAGATTATGCTTTAAGCCGCTCACTAGAGAAACTTTGTTGATGGAGAGACTTCCTCTAGTGATTGAGCCATACCCAATTGTTTTTCCTCTTGCATTATCTTCGAAAATAACTGTGGGACCTTTGGCTTCGCTTATATCGAGAGAAGACTTGTTTCTGTCATGTGTCTTGAGCGCCCACCAGTACCGATGTCCTTATCTTCTAAATCTATAGCCATGAAGCACGAAAAAGATTTAAAGCAACAAGGTCCCCTTTATTTTCTTTTGGGTCCTAAGGATTAGCAACCTTTTGGAACCCATACCTGCCTAACCTTGAGAGAACTAGGTCTCTCAGATTTTGGAGTGAACCTTAGCAGGCATTCTGGGGCCAGATGGCCTAGGCAATTGTAAGAATGGCATAAGTGGAAGTTCCATAGAAAACTGTCAGTGGCTTTAGCTGAAGAGTGATTGTGATTATCCTTTTTCTTGACAGCCGTCCTTGGTTCAGCTTGCTTGTTGACGGTAGACTTAATTGGTTTCTTTTGGATCTTCCTAGGTATGTTACCACCAGACTTAGCTTTGGCTGGTCTGTTGATAACCTTTTTAGGAGGATTCGGTAGAATACCTTTAAGTTTACTTTCAACAGTTACAGGGGCCTTGCCTGTTTCATAGACAAACTTGATAGTCACCGGTAGAGATTTAGTAGGTCTACCGCCAGCAGACTTTGCCTTGGCAGAGTTGTTGTCGGCAGACTTTAGTTTCTCTACCGATACTTTCTTAGGTTTCTCATCTGACTTAGTAATCTTGGCTTTCCCTTTCTGAGCCTTGGGGTAAACATAAGGAACACTTGAATAACCAAGACCTTGTTTCCCCTTGTTTCCGAACGTCTATTTAGAGAAGGAGATATCATTAGCAGTCTCGGAGGATTCACCTTTCTCTGTGACGGATGGGAATGTCATACTGAGCTCATCAGAATATCCTATGCCAGATTTATCTTTATATGTTTTTTGGCTTGAAAGAATTTCTTCGAAGGTATCCTTGGAGCTGTTCCAGGAGTCAATTATCTTTTGCAAGGCAATTTTCTCCAGGTCAAGTCCTTTGATGTGCTCAGTGAGACATTCTATTTTGCCATAAAGGAATTTGTTTTCTCCTTTGAGCTTGATACTTTCTTGTTGACAGCTATTGAGAGTTTGAATCTCAGCTGCCATCAGAGATTTTTCAGCAGTAAGTTTCTCACAGTTCTTGGCGAGTTTTACATAGGCTACTCTAAAGGAATTGAACTCTTCAAGCATATCTTGATTATCCTTGAGAAGTTCTTCCTTACTGAAGTTCTCACTGTTGATCTCACTTTTGTCCAAGGGACTAGGTGAGACTTCGACTTCATGTTCAGAGTCATAGGTGGGACGGAATCATGAGCTATTAAGCATATGTTAGCTTGCTCACAATCGTCCTCTTCCTCGTTTGAATCAGTCTCAAACCATGTAAGCAACCTGTTTATCTTCTATGTCTTCAGCCAACATACTCTTTTGTTTTTGAAATTTTTTATAAGTAGGCCTTCGGTATGCTTCAAATTTTGGCTTTGGACATTTGGAGGCAAAGTGACCAGGTTTTCTACAATTATCACACACAAGCTCTTCTTTTGATGAGTTTTCACCAGTCTTTCTAAAGGACTGCTGGTGTGTGTCCTTCCTTCCATATTTTGCAAATTTATGAAAACGTTTTACAAACATAGCAAATTGTTCGTCTGAAAGGAAATCGTTTTCACTAGAGGAGGTGGAAGGTTTGTTTTCAACAGTGATTTCTTCTTGTACCATGGCTGGCAAGGACACAGTTCTGAACTGTTTATCTGCTCTAGAGCTTGATTTACTTCGAGCTCATAAACCTTCAAACTTGCGTAAAGACTACGGAGAGTCATTTCGTTTAAGTTTTTGGATTCTTTCATGGCAGTGGTCTTAACATGCCACAAGCTACCTAGAGAGCTTAGAAACCTCATGTTCATTTCCTTTTTGTCATAGGTTTTACCAAGAGAAAAGCAGCTATTAATTACCTCACTGAAACGATCATATGTTTGTCTCAAGGTTTCCTTTGGATCCTTTTTGAAGGAGTCAAACTGCTGGATGAATGTGTATTTTCTGTTATCTCTTGTGTCTTGGTCTCCTTCCAAGTATTCCACAAGAGCTTCCCACATCTCTTTTGCAGTAGTACATCGGATCACTTGTTGGTACGTGCTTGTGTCTAGAGAGCTAGTAATGATATTGATTGCTTTACTATCTAGCTCTACTAGTTTTCTGTTGTCCTCGGTCCATTCTGATTCTTCTTTGGGAACTTCGATAGGATTCCCAGCGATGGAGGCTAGAAGGTTGGCCTTCATTGGTACATGTTGTCCTGCTATAACGCACTTCCATAACATGTTGTCAATGGAGTTCATAAAACGCATTACCTTATCCTTCCAAACATCGAAATGCCCTTCGTCCAATATTGGGACGTGGTTTGCATTTGATGTAGGCAGCATGTAGTGTGTTTGTGCCATTGGATCGAATCTCTCAAGAGTTTAATCTCGGAAAAACTAGTTTTCAAAGAGTTAAGCTCTGATACCAATTGTGAGTCCCAAAGGGCACAATAATAAGCTAGAAGGGGGGGTTGAATAGCTTATTATACACTTTAAAACTTTTTAAGTAAGTTCTTTTGACAAGCACTTACAATCTATTAGGAAGATTGAAGTAGCGGAAGTCTTGCAAAGAAACTAGTTCAAGTATGCCGATTAAGAACTACCGGTAGACTTGACTGGTTACTTAAGTTTGCTGTTAAGGATATAGATGAAGGAAATAATAAACAGTTTAATAAGTAGACAAACAGTAAAGAAGGTACACAAGTATTTTGGGATGGTTCACACTATAAAGAGTGCTACGTCCACCACCAAGGCAGTCAACCTTAGATTTAAAAGTGCACTATGTTTTTCACTAGTTCTATTACAAGGAATACACCCAATGGATCGTGTACAAAAATATTGACTTGTGTTTGGGGGTTTAGGAATTAAATATCTGTGTAAACAAGATATTTAATTCGTGCAGAAGAATAGCTTTGAATGAAAACAACAAGAAGTTAAATGATAAATGTTGATGCAGATCTTCTTGTTGTTGTCGAGGACTTCTTGATCTGTTTAGGATCTCTTGAATGCACTGAGTATAAAGACTTAGAGTTGTTGTAGATTTTCAGAGCATTTCATCAAGTGTATTTCTTCAGTCTTTAATGGCGGCATTTATAGCTGGAGCATTCTGGAGATCCGTTGGAGAAGACGAAGACTAACAACTCTATTAGGTTGAATGCTTTAAATGCATGGAGCCGTCTTGGGGATTTCGTCTTCACAGATATCGAGCAGGGAATGGGTGCAGAGATCTTTTGCAGAGACTGGAAGTAGGGCAATCTGGATGTCAGATCTGTAAGAGTTGTTCTGCATGTAGGTGGAAGTCGATTCTCGCTTTTTCATTCGTCTGCGAAAGTCTTCCTGCTTTCCGGAAAGCTGCTTTCAGCGTGTATGAGATGTCAGGAACGTCTCAATTTAAATTCAAACTGATAAGAATAAATTTAATTGATCCACTAAGATTTGTTTGACTGGACACGTCATGATTGACCGAGTGCAGACAAAGGTTGCTGTATCTTTGTAGCAGTCTTCCTAAGTGAAGCTTTAAAAGAGGTCTTCCGCTGAACCTGTGAAGTCCTAAAGAATAAACTATTCTTGGCAAAGTTCTATACACAATTGCCACGCTAATTGATACGCAGCCCAATTAGCCACTAATGTATAAAACTAATGTAATGTATGAGTAGATATAAATCTAAACAATGAGAATCAACACCCGTAAAACGGGCGGAACAACTGCTTGCCTTTTGACACTTGCTTGCTTGTTGCTGGTGGAATTTGGGCAGAACAAGGACTTATTTCTGGCTAATTTGGCCTTTTCACTCGGACAGAGCAACGACTCTTTCCGAGAGTTTTGGACCAAGGAAATAGGGTGGATACCTAACTAGAAGGCTAGGGATCACTTTAACCGGTTGGATTTGTGTTTGGAGGAGGTTTGGCAGAGTTTCAAGGCTTTATTGGAGGGGGATCTCACTCTCATCAATGATCGCTCGCTGCGTTAAAAATACACAGAGTTTCTTCGAGCTTCAAGCCTTCGTGGAAATGTGTTCTGAAATCGTAGCCGAGCACTGATATTTATAGTTGGATTTGTGCTTCATCGGCTTGTACCGCGCGTTTGATGATTTGCACAATGCGTTAACTCTTCGGCACTGTTTGGGAGCTTGGCGCGGCCAAAAAGGGATTTTGGCGCGGCGCCAACTGCTGAAAGTTCTTCAAGTTTTGACATTTTACCCCCCTGCAGCTTCACTATTCATGCATCCTACTTTTCCTTTTGCATTTTCAACCCTGTAACTTGACATTTTGTTAAGTTTAAACAGTTTTTGATATCACATGCCAGAGTTACACATCAGGGGTACGAAATTGGGGTGTCTACAGAGCCCCTCAACGATGGAGTCTACGGGTAACCGCAGCTTACTGAGTAGACGAACATCGTTGATAAACAATAGACTCTCCAATTTCGTTCAATTATAAAACGGGGAAGAGATGCAACAGGTAGTAGTTATAATGCAATAGTTTATAACGTAAACCAAACCTCACATATACTAGACATATTTAGTCGGTTATAGCAGGTTATCGTAGTTTTTAAGCAGATATGCAATGTAATGCTCTAATGGTCGGACCTACTAGTGTAGGCTGCCTACGTATCCCTTAATAAAGGAAATCAGACCAAAACGTAGTTCAGGCTTAGCCAGAACAAGCATGCTGCAATGGTAACAAACAAGTGCTGTGATGGTCGTGCCTACCGAAGTAGGTTGCCTACGTATCCTTATCCAAGGAATCAGACCAAACGTAGTTCATCTCTGCTGGGGATCAAGTGTTGCGGTGCAGACAAGTGTTATGCGGAAAGATAGTTGTAATATCCATTACAACCTAGTGAAAATAACGCACACCAAAATGCAATACCCATTGCCTCGCAACACTAAACACAATATCCATTGTGTCGACACAAAACTTAATGCAATATCCATTGCATTAACACAGAAAACAGATGCAATATTCATTGCATCGCAACACAAAACGCAATATCCATTGCGTCGACACAAAACTTAATGCAATATCCATTGCATTAACACGGAAAACGGATGCAATATCCATTGCATCGCAACACAAAACGCAATATCTATTGTGTTGCCACGAAATAAAATGCAATATCCATTGCATTAACACGGAAAACATATGCAATATCCATTGCATCGCAACACAAAACGCAATATCCATTGCGTCGACACAAAACTTAATGCAATATCCATTGCATTAACACGAAAAACGGATGCAATATCCGTTGCATCGCAACACAAAACGTAATATCCATTGCGTCGACACAAAACTTAATGCAATATCCATTGCATTAACATGGAAAACAGATGCAATATCCATTGCATCGCAACACAAAACACAATATCCATTGCGTCGCCACGAAACAAAATGCAATATCCATTGCATTAACACGGAAAACAGATGCAATATCCATTACATCGCAACACTAAACGCAATATCCATTGCGTCGACACAAAACTTAATGCAATATCCATTGCATTAACACGGAAAACAGATGCAATATCCATTGCATCGCAACACTAAACGCAATATCCATTGCGTTAACAAAAAACACAATGCAATATCCATTGCATTAACACGGGAAACAGATGCAATATCCATTGCATCGCAACACTAAACGCAATATCCATTGGGTTACCAAAAGGATGGATGCAATATCCATTGCATCGCAATGCTAAATGCGATATCCATCGCATTACCAAAAGACAGATGCAATATCCATTGCATCGCAACGCTGAATATGATATCCATCGAATCAACACGGAAAGACGGATGCAATATCCATTGCATCGCAACGCTGAATACAATATCCATCGCATCGACACGAAAAGACGGATGCAATATCCATTGCATCGCAAAGCTGAATGCGATATCCATCGCATTGACACGAAAAGACGGATGCAATATCCATTGCATCGCAACGCTGAATGCGATATCCATCGCATTAACACGAAAAGACGGATGCAATATGCATTGCATCGCAACGCTGAATGCGATATCCATCGCATTAACACGGAAAGACGGATGCAATATCCATTGCATCGCAACGCTGAATGCGATATCCATCGCATTACTAAAAGACGGATGTTGTGATGCACGTGTTGTGATGCTAAATGAACAAGTGCTGCAAAGCTCTATCAAATGAGTGCTGCAAAGGTAATTATGAAGTGTTGTGGCAGAATGATGTCGATGATTTACTTTTGAAGCTTTTGATGGTGGTGCTGAGGATCCTTGGAGGTGGTCCTTGGCGAGATGCCGTAGAACATTTTTCAAGGGCCGATGCGGCAGAAGACCTGATAAGATGCAATAAAAGGATGTAAACAAAAGATGAAAGCATGCAGATGAAACTTTCTTTTTCTCTTTTAATAGGACTTTTGAATGTGCATGTGCGTCACCTGTTTCTTAAACATGTTAAGACAAGATAAGGTAAGGTGATAGAAATGTAATATCAAAGGTTGAGATGTGGCTTCTAGTTGGCTTTGGAGGGTTATGAGTATAAGAGCTGATGGTGATATTTGAGATGAAGGTGGTTGGAGTTCAGGGTTGTTTTTCAGTCTTTTGACTAGTGCATCATTCAAAAGGGAAATCAATCAGGATTAGTGAGCTCTACTAATCGATGCCTCGGAGGGACCACTTTTTTTTTTCTTTCCTCTTTTTTTTTTTAAAAAAAATTTCATGCTCTAACTTTTGCCTAGGTTGCCCTTTCAGTTTTTCAACCTAGCGAGCTTTTACCTCATAGGAGCCGGTCTTTCAATGCATGCGAAGATAAGCCGCTTGTTTTCGAAGGATCATGCCTTTGTAGTTTCTTCGTTTCTTCAGGCAGAGATGGAAATGACAGCTGCTTCTGGAGATGATGAGCCTTTATGTATCCAATGAGTTCAGCGGGAGAAACCCCAGGATGACTCAATGAGTCATATATTGTAAGATGAAACGGGCAGGTTTCTGAAGAGATTAGTTGGAAACAGTGTAGACACCCCAATTTCGTACCCCTGGTATGTGACTCTGACATGTGATATCAAGAATTGTTCAAACTTAACAAATGTCAAGTTGCAGGAGTTAAAAATGCGAAAGGTAAAGCAGGATGCGCAAAACAGTGAATTGCGAGGGGTGAAAGTGTCAAAAATCAAACCTGAATAGTGGCTTTGGCGCGGCCTAAAGGGGTTGTTGGCACCGCGCCAGAAGGAGCATTATGCCGCGCCAGATGGTGAACAGTGGCTCTCCCAGTTAACGCATTGTGCACTCGGCGAAGCTTGGTGTACAATCGATCAAAGCGGCTAAAGGAAATCGATTAATTCCCGATGACTCCTCACTCCCACCTATAAATAAGAGGTCCCGGGTCCCTTCTCCAGTGTTCACAAATCGTTCAGAAATCGATCAACGAAACTCTGCTGCTTTCTCTCCGCGTTCCTTCGACGCCGAGAGAAATATTAGTGAGAGGTGTGAGATAGGTGAGTGAAGCCCACTAAAAGTCTCCAAACCCCGTCCAAACTCCGCCAAAATAAATATCCACCGGTTATAAGTGATCCCTAGCCTAGTAGTTAGGTATCCACCTCACCTCCCTGGCCCAAAAATCCCAAAGTAAGCCGTTACTCTGCCCGAGTAATGAGCTGAAAAACTCAAAAACTAAGTCGTTATTCCGCCCAACCAAAAAGGCCAAAACCTAACAAAATAAGTTGTCACTCTGCCCGAGTAGACAAGCCACAAGTCACTAAAATAAGCAGTCACTCTGCCCAAATCGAAACAACAACCACACAACAAACAACAAAAACGACTCCCTCTCCCTGAAGGACAGAGCGAGCACACTACCGCTCTAAAAGGTAAAGCCTTTAAGGGCGTTATTTTATTTATTTATTTACCTTTCCGTTCACTTATTGTTTTAAAGTTGTTATTTAAATCCGGCACAATGTAGTCAATATAAGTTGTTGTGCTGCCCGGATTAGTATAGGAAATATTATGTAAAAGAGCCGTTATAATGGCCAAATATTTTTAAGTACATTTGTAATTATTGTAAGGAAATGGCTACAAGTCCGTAAATAATGTAGCCACGGATGTATCTGTTTTAATCTCCTGTCTTTTAATGCTTTATTTATTTGCTAAATAAATATAACAATAAGCATACTTCAGCCAAAAACCACTTTTGAGACCGAAAGGCGAGTTGGGTGCCTAGCACCTTCCCAACTCGTAACTTAGCCTCCGAACCCGTTTCTTTTTCTCTGGTTTATTTTTCTTTCTTTTCTGGTTTTGCTTTATTTTGCCTTAAAATAAAGATGGCGACTCTAAAACTTTCAGATCCAGTAGGGCCTCGCAACACTCCTTCTTTGCACTTTTTTGTTCTCTCTTTAAAAAGGGAGAATGTGAATGGAAGGGTGATGTCTTCCCATATTCTGATATCCCCTAAAAAGGGGATAACTTGATGCGGGAAACCCAAAGCTCCCATAGTGATCTGAAACGGGCCATAAGGCTATTTTTAATAAAATCCATAGTGGGGGCGTCGCAATATCTTTTTTTACATTTTTCCGTTTTCCCCTAAAAAGGGGAAAATGAAAATGAAAGGGTAATGCATTCTCATATCCTGGTATCCCCTAAAAAAGGGATAACTTGATGTGGGAAACCATAAGTTCCCATACTTGATACAAAATCCACTAAAGGCAACCGAGGCGCATTCCAAACGCGCTAACATAGACAACACTCCTCTCGCACTTTTGATTTCGTCTTCCCCTAAACAAGGGAGGGTGGAATGAGAGCAGTGGATGTCCCGCGTCCATACGTACACGCACCCCTATCCAAGGGCGCGCGGGGCGCGGGTCGCACCCCGGGAACCTCACAGTGGCGACTCTGCTGGGGAGTTGTTTTATTTTAAATAAAATGGAGGGCTAGACTCATAAAATAAAACTTTTTTGTTTTTATTTGTTTCTGGCTGCAGTATGCTTGTTATATTAATTTATGCATTTGAATATAGTGTTCCTATACATCTGTGTCTATATTTGTGGATATGATCCTCCATCTTGCAGCAGTTTCGTTCCGATAACTGTTACAGGTGTATTTAAGAAGAAAAAAAATCAAAAAATCAAAAAATATATATATTATATATGTTACAAATAAATTCCGGGCAGCACAATAAAAGGGCCGGGGCTTTATTTTGAATATTGCTTTATTCTCGGCTCTATACTATTATTTTTTTTGTTCATTTTCCCTTTTTTTATCGCTCTGTACATTTGCACATATTTGCATTCACTATGTCATTTTATTTCGGGGACATAGGACCAAATTTGTAATTAATAGGGATAGACAGTTTCCCCACTTTTCTTTCTATTTCTTGATGTGGTGTGCTTGCTTGCTCGCGCTCAAACTAAAAAGCCGAGAAAATCCACACATAACAGCAAGACATGTCATATTTGTTTTATTTTTCTGTTTATATATCTAAAAAAATAATAATAAAGACTTTACTGCTTTCTAGATACCGCACACACGTGCACACATATAGGTATATTCCGAACTGTTACCCTACACCATGGCCAGCCTACCCCCTGCATAAGCCAACGCTAGAATGCATATAGTTTCTCGGAACACTTCACAGACCGACCGGTTTTTGCATCTCTGGGTTATGAATCAGCCCTTGTCGAAAAAAAAAGGATGAAAAAAAAAAGTCAAAAAAACAAAAATATATATATATATATATATATATATAATGCGCAAGTTAAAAAAACATAATAAATAAGTGCGCACAAAAAAAATAAAAAAAAATATAAATAACAAACAGGGGCTGATTTATAATTCTCAGATGCTCGACCTAGACCATTTCGGATGGTGGATCCTGGAAAGAGTATAGGCCCTTCGCTCGGGACCATCCATCTGGAGAGTCGAAAAGGTGGAATACGTTGGTCCTATACTCTGGAGAAAGAATCCACTGTTCCAGGAAAAGTCCTGAGACTGTCAAAATAAAGCGGGTGCTTATCCGGTCAATCGTAGGAATAAATAAATAATAATAATAAAATATACTAATAAAAGGCACGCTGTACTCCAAGCCCAGAAAGCCTCCAGCCAGCCTTCTGATACCTCCAAACCCCATTTTCCTCAGAGACCTGGCCCGAATTTGGAAAGGCAGAGATAATACTGGCCGGTTGATACGGGAAAGTAGTGAAGAAATCAGATCAGAAGGTGTCAGTTTCAGATCAGACGGGGGCAGAATCTGTTCAGAAAGTACAGATCCGAGCAATATGGCAGCAAAGAATAAACAAGCTATAACAGGGACTAGCGACAACTGGGAACCGGAAAAACAAACTCCTTTGTTTGCACCTCCTCCTGGGCTTGAGGCTTGGCTAAGAAAAGAATTGGATGCCCATGCAAAAAGAATACTGGATCAGGTGGTAAGTGACCTTTTGGCCAGTTTTTCAGAAACTCTTGCCACTTTCTCGCAAAAGGCCAAAATTCCAGAATATGTTCCTAATATTTCCCACTCTCTTGAAATAAACTCCCCTGATACCACAGAAAATATCCTTTTCCAAGCCTCCAAAAAACCATCAAATGCCAGCTACCAACCCGGTGATGACCTCCTTGCCCAAGAAAACATGATTTCTAATGCCCATAGCTCTAACTCATATCCTCTAGAAATCAGCCTTGATCCTCCCCACCTGAACGCCTATTATCACGACCAAGAGAATCATTCCCCTTTTGATCCTTCAGATACCTATTTCCACATGACCCCGGGGAATTTAAAAAGAATCATTTGCATGCCAGAAAAAGAATCCCTACTGGGCCAAGGTCCAGTCAAGCCAATTTCATTGCAACTATATCCAAAAAAGAAAACCCCGCTCAGTTGAATGACCAAAACCCGATCTAGCCATATATCAAAGCCAAGGAGTCGAAAATAAAGGCATTACGATGACTTGCCCACCCCAAGATCCGAAATACTCCAAACGTTGTGTGCCCATGGGATACTGAAGCCCATGGATAATTATCGTCCACCCAAACCGTTACCCATTACCTGGAACCATGCCCAGTTTTGTGAGTATCATCAATGCAGCGGTCATCTTACCGATCAGTGCTACATGCTCAGAGACGCAATTCAGACCTCATCGACAACAAGGAAATCACGGTGGCGGGTACAAAAATCTTTGAAACAAGTCAAGCCGAGGAGGTCTAAGAGAAGCAAGTTAGCCTAATTAACCATGAATAAAGGTGCTGTAAAATATGTTGATCAATAAAGGAGTTTCCAATAAGTGTTCAGAGGGGACAGTTTTCTTGGCATGATAGACAGAGGCACTGATTATGAAAAGCTCCCCGCTGAGTTTGAGTCTATTTCTAGTAAGCCTCTGCAGAATTGGTACACCACGGCCGGTCCGCTCCTGACACCCGCAGACTTGGTAGACCGCTTCGGATATACTATCCCCACTCCTTTCCCTAGCTTTACGGATTGGTCATCTACCGATCCGCTACCTATAGTTGAGGATCTCAAACCCCAGGTCCTTAACAAAGTAATAACCCCTGTACAGTATGCTTTTAATAATAATATAAATGTCTTTGCTTATTCCTTAGTTGCACCTACTTTAAAAGACACATTAAATAATAATAATTATGATAATGAGTCGTTTAATAAAATGGACCCAAAAGATAAAAATTATCTACTTGAGCTTGCAAAGTCAGTTGAGTACCTGTGAAGAGCCATTCATCGCAGAATCGAAGACTTGTCTACCATCAACTTGGGGCTGGACAATGAAGTCAAGGAAATTAGAATCGGCAGCTACCTCCAAGGTCCAGAAAGAGAGGCACTCATTGATCTCCTCAAAGAGTTTGTAGACATTTTTTCCTGGTCCTACGAAGATATGCCCGGCCTGGATCCAACTATAGTCGAGCACCGGATATTCCCACATATCCGGATGCTCGCCCAGTCAAACAGAAGCTCCGCCGCATCAAGCCAGAATGGTCACTACAAGTCATGAAACAGTGCGCGTCAACTTCATTCGGGTAGTTGAATACCCGACCTGGCTGTCCAATATAGTGACCATTCCCAAGCCCAACGGGAAAGTCAGAATCTGTGTAGACTTTCGCGACCTCAACAAAGCGTCTCCCAAAGATGACTTCCCCCTGCCCAACATTGATATTGTGGTAGATGCCGTCGCAGCTCACAAAGTCCGATCTTTCGTCGACGGCATGCTGGGCTACAATCAAATCAAAATGGCAGCAGAAGACCAGAGAAGACCTCATTCACTACTCCCTGGGGGACTTATTGTTACACTGTCATGCCATTCGGATTAAAGAATACCGGAGCCACTTACCAGAGGGCTGCCACCACCCTCTTCCACGACATGATCCATAAAGAAATGGAGGTCTATGTTGATGATATGATAGTACATTCCAGCGACGCCAACGGTGCTCACATCAAAGATCTTCGGAAGTTCTTCGAAAGATTAAGGAAGCACCAGATGAAGCTTAACCCCACCAAATGCACATTTGGGGTTACCAAAGGAAAAGTCCTGGGATTCTTAGTAACTGAGCAAGGCATCGAGATCGAGCCAGCAAAGATCAGAGCCATCCTGGAAATGCCACAGCCAAAATCTCCAACTGAAGTCAAAGGCTTCCTAGGCCGGTTGCGACATCGGCGTTTCATCGCCACCGGTGACCACCACATGTGAGCCCCTCTTTAAACTCCTAAAAAAGAATACTGACCGAGTCTGGGATGCAAAGTGCCAGCTAGCCTTCGAGAAAATAAAAGCCTACCTTACCAATCCCCCTGTGCCAGCTCCACCCCAAACACATAAACCTCTCCTCATATACTTAACCGTCACAGACACGTCAGTAGGGGCTATGCTCGCCCAAGAGAAAGAAGATTCCTATATTGAAAATGCCATATATTTCATAAGTAGGAAGCTACAAGGAAGCGAGCTAAATTATTCAGCATTGGAGAAAAGCTGCACCAGCCTAGTCTGGGCCACTCAAAGGCTCAAAACTTATCTCCAAGGAAGGTCTATCAAGCTCATATCCAGAATGGACCCTATCAAATACATCTTTGGTAAGCCATCACTGTCTAGCCGACTGGCCAAGTGGTCCTTTCTTCTCAACGAGTTTGACATAACTTATGTCACTCTCAAGTCTATCAAAGGAAGCGTCATTGCAAACCACTTAGCCGATCTACCTTTGAAGGCCGAAGATGCGACTGAGCCTGGTTTCCCAGATGAAGGTGTACAAGAAAAGAGAGTATTTGGGTCACTCATTTGTCGTCCCTAAAAGTCCATTTGTTGTCCCTAATAGTATTTATGGACGGCCATAGGGACGGCAAAATGTGGGCTTAAATAATATGGGTGCTAAATGTTGTAAGGACACGACGAGCCATCCCTAAAGGTTTTTAAGGACGGTATTTTTGCCAACCCTAATACGTTTCAAAACGTTCTAAATAATTGGCGGGAAAACAAAAAGGACGGATTGTTGTTGTCTTAAATGTTTTTGGCGCCAACACATTTGGTTGTAAAATTTTGGTGGGAAAACAAAAAGTACCGATTGTTGGCGTCCTAAATGTTTTGGCGCCAATACTTTTGGTGGGAAATTACAAAAAATAGTGACGAGTAATATTGAAAAAATTGATGGAAAACTTATTAAAGTGGACTTCCACCGCCCTAAAAAAAATTTCTTATATTGATATATGCATTCTATTAACGAATTATAAATTTAGCATTTTCATCAATACAACAAACAAAAGTTTTAGTAAAAAAAGATATCATTAATAATAAAAGATAATCATTACATCAATCTGTTAATAAAGTTGATTGTTTGCCAAAAGAATCAATCTACTAGATCCTAAGATTAATTAACCAACCTACAAGCAACTTCTTGAATTATAAAAATATCGTCTCAACTAGTTTAAACTACAAACCAGTAGATCATAAAAGACAAAAGCAAATGCTAGCTTGATGATAATTTTTGACCAATGTGCATCGAACGACATCTTGCGATATTCCCAACAGTAACCTGAAAAAATAAATAAAATAAAACAATCAATTGAAAAATAATCACATAATTTTCATTTTCCAAGGAGAGGACAACTGAGAGTTCAATGATTGCATTAATGAAGATATAACCGCATAAATTTCACTTAGGCCCTTCTTGCTCTTATTCTCATCATGCATTAACAAAAGATTACAAAGTTATCAATGCCTGCCTTCATAGTAGGAAAGCAAATCCAACATAATGGAACATAGATGGGACGTTTTTGAAAAAAATTGAATATTACCAGCTCCTTCACTTCTCTTAGCGCCTTCGAAGGTAAACTAGGCGCTCTGTGAATATCATCAAAATGCCCCTGATAGTATGACAGCAAAAATGTTGATCATTAGAGAGAGCTATATGGAGGAATGATGAAGGGCATGAACACACTCTGTTATTTATCTTAAGCTACATTGACGAAGAAAGAGGGGGGGGGGATGTTTCATCTCATACAACGCACTATAGCTACTTGTGAGAAAGAATTCAAATGATTAAACTGGAAGTAAAGGGAGGTTGCTTGATTGCTTCAAATTATTGTAAAGGTTGTCCATCTCAACACATTGAGCATAACTATGAAGGACAATTTTCTCGCCATCCCTGTTCATCCATGTGATATAATAAGAATAATGAACAAGCTAATAGCCAATGTAACCACTAAGAGACATGCCAAAGGTAAATACCCACTAAACATGTATTTGCATTAGGAAGGTTATGGAAATTTGAAAGTTACAACATTGCTATCAAGTACGAATCTGATCCAATAGTGACAATCCTTAAAAAGAAAGGGGCAATTTTATAAATTGAAAAGGGAATTTCATATATTTTCTCAAAGTTACAACATTGTTCAAGTACGATTTTGAATCGATAGTAGCAATCTTGAAAAAGAAAGGGGCAACCACGGCTCATATACGTGAAATTTGACAACCACCATGGTTTTTATGCTGATGTACAAAAAAAGTGATCTTGTAAATATATTCATATAACCAACCCAGAGTTGACAAATTCACCCATACTCAAACTCATGACAATAAAGCTATGTTATCGTAGTTCAGAAAATGAAACAGTTTCTGATATGAAAAAGTTGGAGAATCTCAAAAAATGTTTCATAACACTAGATTAATTAGATTAGTCTATCCTTTTTCAACCTTTTTCAGAGTTTCCATGCATATAATACCTATTACCTACATCTGTAAGGAGATTTGATATTTTATTTTAGCGACAACAGTGACTATAGTTTTACCTCGAATACTAGAAAGATGATACGTAAGGGGGGAAATTAAGAGGAGATCATGGTTCATCCAATAACACAAAGCCATGCTAGCTGGAAAGTGGGAGTATCTAGCTACTTGATACGAATTCTATTTAGGAAATTAGAGCATCAGAATCTAAAGTGGTGGTCAACAATTCTAAAATGATGCTTGAATCAGCTCCAATTAAAGCCAAACTACTTGACCACCACTCATAACATACAGGAAACGAAACCATCAATGCCATAATTGAAACTTACCTGTATTTTGGAATATCAGGCCCAATAAACTCGATACACACTTGTACTCTAGGAAAAGGAGCAAGCAACTCCCCAAATACTTGAAGCTGAGAAAGTTCCTTGTCAGGCCCTTACAAATTTGATTCATGAAACAAATCAGTTCAATTTCTGCTGACCCAATAGATTAAAGCGACAAAATGTCAACATGAATGATGCAGGACCAGCGCGTGTACCCTTAGCTTACAAAGGTTGGGACAAAATTTATGTAGAACAGAGAAGAAATAAGAAAAAATGTTTGTTTAGAATTTAATTGATAGGACAAAAGAATGAGAGTTTAGGATTGTCAAGAAAGGTTTTCGGAGGAGTGTGGATGGTGAATTTAGAGAAAAGGGAAGCCGGCCTCACAACATGACAACCTTAGGCATCAAACCTAGGGTTCTTGAGCATCACACCCAAGGAAATTGCATCACACAATTCATTTAATCAAATCAATTTTTTTCCTTTGATAAGAAAAGAAGATTAGATTAATATAATTAAGTGCATGGAGATGGACGAACAAAACAAAAAGAATAGCAAAACAAAAAGAATATTTTTTATAGGAAAACTAGAAAAACAAGCACTTCAATCACGGAAGATCTCGAGAAGGAACAACGCTAAAAGCTCGAGGCGTTCGCCTGTGACGCCAGAGAAGCCGAGAAACAAAGTCTATCCCACGACAATGTCAATGACAAAGCCTAACACTCGTCCAAATGCACCAAAGAATGGCAAATACTCCATACTGCCATAGAACGGAACCATCCTCTCGTCGCCCAAATCCTCTAAACTGCATCAGCAGAAATGTAGCAATAGAAGCATGACTAACCCAAGCTTCTCCTAGCACCCCAATGAGACTATGTCAAAGGAGATGAGCACCATCAGAATGGAGAAACAAATGATCACAAAATTTTTGATAATCTTTACACATCACTGGGTAATTTTCATGTTGCGTGTATCGTAAGAAGTGAAAATACCATGAATAGGAGGCGAATGAATGGCGAGAGGCGAGAACAAGCGAGGAAAAGCAATATGAAGTAGAATATCTCCCACCCAAGTATCTTCCCGAAGCGAAACCGTGTCATGTCCTTCCACCCTAGGGCGTGTAAGCGTAAAGGAATGAAGCAGGAAAACTTCTTGATAAATAAATTCCCAAGAGCTTCCGTGACTCACCCAAATGTTGATGCTATCATCCCACCCATTTTGACACATCCCAAAATTGGTCCTGATCACTTTATGTCAAATAGACTACGGTTTTTAGGGAAAATGCCAAATCTACTTACCCACCAGAGACATTCTCGCATACCAGATTCCCAACAGCCAAACCACCCTCCTCCTTAGGCAGGCACACCTTCTTTCAGGCTACCAAATGATCCCGCTCCCCCTCTCCTTAACCTTCTCCCAAGAAATCCTGCATAAATTTCTCCAATATGTTAGCCAAACTCATAGGTATCTTAAACAAGGAGAGGAAATAAAGTGGAATGCTCGTCAAGCATGATCTAATAAGCATAATCCTCCCACCAAGGGAGAAAAAAAGTATGTTTCCTCCCATCAACACACCTAGCAACCCTCTCAACAATTGGATCCCAAAAGGACATAGCTCTAGAATTACACCCCAAAGAAACATATATATAAAACATCAACCACAATAAAACCATATGTCCTATTAATGAGGCATACAAATTAACCTCTTGAACACCCATATTAAATCCCGCTAAACACATTTTGCTAAATTGATCTTAAGACCATAAATGAATATTCTTAAAATTCCTAGTACCTTCTGAAAAAAGAAGAAGAGGATCATATGAAACGTAATCCTCCCTCCCTACCGCACACCCTAGCCCAACCTCCTCACCTCTCGAGATAAGACAATTAACTAAAGACAACATAAATGAATCCCCTGAGCATGACTCAATTAAATAACAAAATAATAAAATAAGACCCAATACTAATATTGAAATCCTTTCCCAACAAACTCGAAAATTAGCAAAATAGCCATTGACTCTAGAAATAAGAAGACAAAAATAAACTGAGTTAGTTTTTTTTTTTTGATAGGTTAGTGTGACCCTCTTGTTGGTATGAGTTAGTCTTTTATACCCTATAAGAAGATTCCATTAATAAAATAACTTGACTTATCATGGTTTTGGATAACCTTAGCCTTAGATTCAAGCAAATTATGAAGCCCTTGGGCTCTTGAATTCACTTTTCAGACCCTTTGCATCATGAATGAGAAGAAAGTTAACAAGCCCTATTTTTGATAGACAACTCACTTGTCGAGAGTTTACATAGATGCTATCATAGATGCTATACAAAATGTTTTTCAGTATCTAGTGTACTAAACGACTTGAGTGACTATGCCCGAGTTATCAGAAAATATTCCAATAAACTCACGTGAAAGATGCTCACAACAATACAATAACACAATAGGGTTGTAAGTGAGCCAAGTCAAGTCATGCTTTGAGTGTTTGAGCTTGCTTCTTTATTTTTTAATCAACGAGTTGATCTCGAGCTTTATTGAGCCAAGCAACCCATGGTCGAGCTCATTTACTTCATGAATGAGCCATATAGAAGCCAAGCTCGATCTTTACTTGATCAAATCTTACTTCCACCGTCCATCCCAAAAGAATAGTCCCACTTTGACTTTTTTGGTCCACTTGATCAAATTTTAACCATAAATTTATAAAAATTAATACAGACAGTAATCTTAATACTGTATCAATGATAGAATCTTCATTACCTAATACATAATAATAAATGTATGATATTTAGGATTTGATATTGTCTTAGGTTGACTTCCCAATAAGGAAAGGGGACTACTTTTTGGGGATGGGGACGAACCGAGTATATATTGTTATTACCATACCTTAGCTGAGCAAGATGGATTTGTATATACCTCGAAAATTGTTCGTGGTCAACTTGAACCCAAACAAAGCCGAGTCAAGTCGAGCTTTACACGAGCTATGCCAAAGTCAAGTTCAAGCCACCATAGTTTATTAAACAAAGACCGTATAACATATTAAGCAATCACCATGAGTTCTAATCATCTTGCAATGCATGGGCAATGGGCAAATTTCACATATAGATATATAAATGCAGTTATAGAAGATGGTGACATCCACTTACAAGCAAAAACCAATGGCACTTGTAAAACAATTTGAAGTAGAAACGAAATTTCTAAATTAAAGTTTCCAGAAAGTAGAAAGTTTGTAATGTCATGATACCTAAGTAGTGTATGCACAATTCATTATTGATTTCAAGATTCGATCGTCTTGTGGCGACAAGTTGAATGCCCGATACAAGGTCGGTGGTTGAAAGTGCAATAAGAAGAATAACAGAGGTTATGGCCTGAACTTGGTTAGATACCCAGAAAAATAATGCATAATGCAAGTTTTTAAAGTAGTGATAATAATGATATCATGGTTAGATTACTACATATAACCTACCCAGTGAAGAAGCAAAGCTACGGAGAATTTGGTGGGATACCCCTCAATCATAGTACTCGCCAACCTACACAATTGCTTCGTAATAAAGACAAAGGCCTTGCATGTTTACATTTATGTTTAGTAAATTCTAGAAACATTTAGGGCAAACGAAAAATCAATAGGTGAAAATGATGATACCTCTATAAGGGCATAGCAAACTTGAAAGATTCCACCCATTAGCTAACCTAGCAATAAAACGGATATGAGGATAAGATGCAGGTTTGAACTAATTGGAACTGTGACAACCTATTCAAATCCAAAGGACCAGCAAAAGCCGATGCAATGAATGAGAGTGAATTAATACATTGAACCCCTCTTGTTCGAAACTCAAAACACATTAAATGCTAAGACCGAATATTAGGACTCTGTTTTCACCTTGGGTTTTGCTTCATTGCACATGCAAAGTCTGTTGGAAACCCGATAGAATCCTCTTACAAGGTATTAAGACAGTCCCAAAGTGAGTGTCCTTTCTAGTTTCTTCTACGTGATCACGATCATGAAGATAAAAGAATACTCCTTTTACGACCAAAATACAACGGGCATCCTAAATAAGTGATAGGTAACTGGCCAGCATTGAACCCTAGGAAATTGGAGATATTAATGATCATATATTGAGGAAGATTGGGAGCCACAAAGAAAGAACTTTTAGAAACATGGATAATCAATTATAACCCCCTCCCCCAAACCCTAGCCGTAATTAGTAAAGAACGAATTGCGCAGACTCCAATCATAGAACTTCAGATATATATATACATATCTATATATACTTAGGTAGAGAAAATAGGGAAGAATCGAGATTGGTGAGATGGGGATTTGAGAATCAGAAGGTGAGAAGGATACCTTGTTCAATTCGGTGGAGAGGGAAGGAGATGTTCTGGCCGACAAAAGCGAAGATGAATTTCACCCGAGGGGGAAGGGAGAAAGGGCGATCCACGACCTAGTGGGTGATGTACACTGGCGGGCAAAGGAGAATGGAGAAAGGGCAAGAGTTTTTTTAGAGGGAAAGGGAGAAGAACCGTATATTGGACTTTCATTCTTTTAGAACCAAAAAGGCCGCGGGAAATATTTGGGGAAAAAAAATTGCCCGGCAAAGTAGAAAAAATATTAAGGACCCTCATAAAACTTTCTGTCCCCAAAAAACTAGGTATTAGGATCCTTCGTTACATGTGACCTAAAAAGTGGCGACCCAAATACTACTTTTTCTTGTAGTGATATCATGTCCTGGAAATCACTCACCATGACACTTGTTGGCAGATGTTCTTTGACGGAGCCGCAAACAAAAGAGGCTTTGGCATAGGAATCTTGTTAATCAACCCGACTAACTCTCATGCTCCGCTGGCTATAAGATTGGAGTTTGAATGTTCAAATAATACGGCGGAATATGAAGCCTGTATTGCTGGCCTAGAAGAAGCTCTCCAAAGAAGAGCTAAAGATCTCGAAGTCTATGGAGACTCTGCCTTAATCATAAATCAAGTCGAAGGAAGATGGAAGACCTAGGATCCTCGGCTGCAGCTCTATCATGCCAAGTTAACAACAGTCGCCGCCCGATTTGGTTCTATCTCGTTTCATTATCTGCCACGAGATAGGAATCAATTCGCTGATGCTCTGGCCACTCTGGCATCCCTAGTCCAGATTCCCGCATAAACTAAAGTTCAACCATTTACAGTCGGGAAGAAGGTCACTCCGGCATACTGTTTCAAAATTAACGCAGCCCCTGAAGCAGATCACGAGCCCTGGTATGCTGACATCTTAAATCTGCTCCAAAAGGTCTTTATCCTCCTGGCTTAGACAAGAGAGGAAGAGTCTCCCTACGAAGGTGGGTCTCCCAGTTCGTACTCAGTGGTGGCATCCTATATAAGAGACACTACCAAGGCCTCAACTTACTATGTGTCAATCGGGCCAAAGCTGAGCAAATTATGGATCAACTACACGGTGGTACCTGCGGGCCCCATATGAATGGCCATATGCTATCCAAGAAAATCATCCGACATGGGTATTATTGGAGTACGCTCGAAACTGATTGTATCCGATGGGTGCGACATTGCCACAAATGTCAACGCTTTGCCAATCTACAGCACGTGCCCCCCACGTCTTATACAACTCCACAGCCCCCTGGCCTTTCTCAACGTGGGGAATTGATGTCATAGGCCAAATTCACCCGAAGGGATCCAATGGCCATGAATACGTCCTGGTAGCCGTCGATTACTTCACAAAGTGGGTGGAAGCCTCTTCCTACAAGATCCTGAATGCCCGAAAGGTGTCCGAGTTCATCCGGGCCAATATCATATACCGCTATGGGGTATCTTTCGAGATAGTCTCCGACAACGGCTCTCATTTTGAAGGGGACGTGAATCATCTACTCGACGAATTCAAGATCCAAAGACACAAATCCTCCCCCTACCGGCCGCAAGCCAATGGTGCCGTTGAAGCAGCCAACAAAACTCTCGAGAACATCATCATAAAAATGGCTGACACAGGAAGAGACTGGCCAGAAAAATTGCCACTAGCCCTCTGGGGCTATCGTACTTCCCGCACACCCACCGGGCTACCCCACTCTCGGCATATGACATGGAGGCGGTACTACCAGTAGAAGTGGAAATTCCATCATTAAGAGTGACGATGGAATCTGATATAGCAGAAGTTGACTGGGTCAAAGGGCGATACGAAGAACTAGCCCTAATTGAAGAACGACGCCTGTTAGCCTTTGAGCATACCCGGGCATATCAAAGGCGCATCGCCCGAGCTTTCAATAAAAAAGTTAAAGGCCGCAATATCCAAGTTGGAGACCTCGTGCTTCGAGAAAAACTCCCTAGTTACGTTGATACTAGGGTGTGGGTCCCAATGAGCACAATAATAAGCTAGAAGGGGGGGTTGAATAGCTTATTAACACTTTAAAACTTTTAAGTAAGTTCCTTGAAAGTTACTTGAAGTTTATGAAAAGTTTCAAGTAGTGGAAGACCTTCAAGAAATTGTTCAGTGTCCGCCGATAAGGACTACCTAGACCTTTACTTACTTAAGTTCTGAAATGGATATAATGAACAAGGAAACTAGGCGCTTCAAGTAATAGACAAACAAGGAAATAACACAAGTATTTTGAGATGGTTCACACGTAAATAGTGCTACGCCCACCACCAAGGACCTTGGATTTAAATTGTGCACTATGTTTTCCACTTAGATCAATTACAAAGAATATCCCTAATGGATCGTGTACAAAATATTGACTTGTGTTTGGGTCTATGGAATTAAATATCGAATACAAGATATTTAATTCGTGTAATATAGTTAATGGAAGTAAACAACAAGAAGAATAAAACAATAAATGTTGAAGAGCCTTCTTGTTGTTGACGAGGACTTCTAGATCTGAGGATCTATTGAATGCAGAAAGACTTGGAGTTGTATAGATTCGAGCAATTTTTAAGTGTTCGATTGATTCTAGTTCCAGCTTCAATGGCAGTGCACTTCAAAAGAATCCGTTGAGAGGACGAAGGCTTCAACAATTTATTCATAAATGCATTAAATGCTGTCGATCAAGGAATTTCGTCTTCACGTATATCCGCAGCGTATAATCATTTCGAGATCTTCAAAAGGTGGGCGATTTGGTGTCGATCGAGATGAAGCAAGTAGAAAAGTCTTCGCTAAAGTTGCTTTCTTGACATGTCGAATGACTTGGATTAATTCAAATAAATTATAGAAATAAGTTTGAATTAATCCGACTAGCTAAGAGGACACGTAGAAGCATCACCACGAGGTCTACCGATCTTAAAGTCTTAGGTGAAGCCGAAAGGGTCTTCCGTGAACCTGAGTCCTACAAAAACTATACAAGGCAAAGTTTTATACATGCCACGCTAAACGATTAGCCAAAGTATAAAACTAATGTAATGTACTGATCAGATATAAATTTAACATAAGAATCAACATAGGGGAAAATGGAAGTCTCCCTGGATGGGACCATACATCGTTAAGGAGATCAAATCAGGAGGTGTCGTGCTTCTCACGAACCAGGATGAGGAAGATCTTGTCCAGCCCTTCAACCTCGACAAACTCAAAAGGTACTACGCCTGAGCCATCCTATCCAACCAATGCTTCCTCTCTAAGTGAAACCCGAAAGGCCCTAGGCAAAAGTTAGGGCATATAAAATAAATAAATAAAAATAAAAAAAGGAATAAAGGCTCGCTAGGTTGAAAACCCGAAAGGGCGGCCTAGGCAAAAGTTAGAGCATAAAAAAATATATAATAAAAAAGGGGGGTATATAAAGGAAAAATTAATAAGGAGAAAAGAAGGAGGGGGAAGGCATTATTTGAAGTCCTCAACATACCACCTCAAGTCTCTAGTGCATCAAAGGCTCGACTGACAAAAGAGAAAAACCACGACAGGAAGCTCATATTAAAACACTAAAATATAATTTTACAGGTCCTAAGGTGCAACTTAGGAATATTTACTAAGACACTTATAATATACATTGATTGCATTGTACATATCTATATACTGCTTGTACCCTTTTGTTGTCCCAGAAACAATTCCTTTTCTTGCAGCCTTAGCCCCCGAGCGGTCTATCAGTGCCTGCGACGTCCACCGAGCCGGGCCCATATACTCCTTCTGCGAGGCGCAGAAGAAGCCCTAGACTCATCAGAATGAGAGCCACCAGAGGTGTCTCCCTCTTCATCGTCAGCATCCCCCGTTCTCCTCAACAGCCGTGTTGCTCGGACCAGCTCCATCATTTCTGAAACCAGTACCCCATACAGGTGGAGGAGGAGGAACATCTATCTCTTATTCCCATGGATTGTCCTGCCTGCTTGCCAAGCTCAGCCGCGGAGGCTCATGACTGCCAGCTCTCAGAGCCGTACCCCAACCAGTTTGGGGAGGAGGAGCAGCTACTTATTGTTCCCATGGGTTATGCTGCCGACTGACGTTGCTCAATCTGCGAGATGTATTCTTTGGGACCAGCAGATCCGGTCCGAGGGGCGTCGAGTATTAAGGCCATGTACCGTCATCGCCTCCAGGGCCCGAGGAACAACTAACCCCGAGCTATCAATGTCCTCGCCTACTTCCATCAGGCGAGCATCCACTCCGTTAGTTATATGGCGACCCAGCAAATGTCTCAGTCCATGCCGGATGGTGCGGGACGGCCCCTCAGCAGCTACCATGATCCATGCCAAATACCCAAGGGACAGAAGCATATAGTCAGAATATGGGTATGCTACCTCCAGCCTCTCAGAATCTCTGAGCCACATGCCCTGAATAGTGGGACCCAGACGCTCGTCAGTAAGCTCCATTCCCATGTATATAGGACGGGTGGTGTCTGGAATCACTTGCTCTCTTCCGAATTGCCGTAAGATCCGGTCCGGTTGATAAAAAGAAGTCCGATGAAGACCCAACATGACTACTTGACTGTACACATCGGAATGTCGAAGAAAGAGTCGGATCTCCCAATGGCGAAGACCCAGATTATGTCCATCGAGCCCGGCGATAAAAGTGATCAGCCCAATCAATCTCAAAATAATTGGTCTGAGGAAAATGCCCGCGCATGCCATAAAATGACGGGTCATAGGGAGCTCCATGCGGCACGGGAGCCTGAACCCAGAGGAAGTGCTCTTCTAGCCACATATGAACCAGAATAGGGCTATCGGTAGGGAACAGTTCATCACCAGTAGCAAAAGCACTCAGGCCCGCAAAGGTCTCCGCCAAAATCACCGGGACAATGTTCAGCCGGCGATCTCGAGCCTGTAATGCCAGGTCAACGACCCGCGCATCGACAAATCCGGGTAGACCTACTATCAAGTATCTCCCTACCAAATAGAGAAAGAGCGCTGTCAGCCTACGTCGCAGATAGTCCACATCATCTTCCCTGTATTCTGTGAAGGTTCCAGGAAGAACCATCAAATTAAAAGTGTCCCCATTGAAGAATCCTGGAGTAGCATTGCGGGTAGAATAAAAAAAGCTCCCGGATAGCCATATATGGATGCCATCTGTAGGTGGGCACTGCAATCTGACGAGTAGGTGCCACCCCCAACATCGCGCAGAACTCCTCAAAAGTAGGACACATTTCATTCATGCTGAAATTAAATAAGTGGTCCTGAGGAGACCAAAACCTGGCAGCTCCCCTCAACATGTACCAGTTTATAATGACATTCCTCCAGGACAGAAGGCACCTGAACCTGAAAAGATAATCAAACCAGTCCCTCTCGTCAGATCGCAGGGAAAGGATCCAAAAATCCAGGGCATTCTCGTAAAACTAAATTTCCAGAGCCGTAGGAATACGTGCGGCCATTTATAAAGAGAGATGCGAGAGATTTTATGCGGTTGAGAAGAGCAATGGCAGGACAGGAAGAAGTTGGTAAGTTTTAAAGAAAAGGGACGAAGTGAATTGGTGAAGAATCAGGCTGATCTCCGTCTGAATTTATACCGAAAATTGAGAAAACGGACAGTTCAGTGCACAGTGCATGAATAGTAAAGTGAATAGTGGCTGCACAGGAGAATCTATGGCGCCACCAAGGAAGTCCCTTGGCGCCACGCCATAGCCCCCTTATGGCCGCGCCGAGTGCCTCCACTGTGCTATGAAATTTCTGCCTGGTATCTGGTTTAATGATCCGACACTCTGCTGTTCCTACGTCTGATCGCGAGAAAGAAAGAGAAGCTATGAAAGGTGGCTACGAGCACGAGCTCAATAGCCACAGGGCACCGAAATAATAAAGGATGGGCCATTTTCCTATTCCGATGTCACCTGAAAAGCCCACTCCGATCCAAAGGTGTATTCTCATAAACTTCCTTTCTTAAAGTACAGTGTGCCATTACCTTTTAGATGTCTGGTATAGCTTTATTTTCTGTGTGAACTTATTTTTGCATGTGTAATATATTGCATCATATACATTATATTGCATTATACCATAATGTCTGTACAGGTTTCTTTAAAAAAAAAAAAAATATATATATATATATATATATATATATATATATATATATATATATATATATATATATATATATATAATAAAAAAGAGAAAAAAAAGATACTAATATTCGCAGGAATCCGAAGTTAATGTGCTCGGGACGACTGACTTCTGTTAAGGCCACCACCCATGACCTTGGGACCCGTTGTGCCACCGATTCTATATCCCCGACCTCTGCCTCGGCCGCGGCTCGACCCGACATCATCATCATCATCATCGTCATCATCATCATCTCGACGTCTGGGCCACCGCGCTGTGCTGCTTCCCCTGCAAGAAAATTCATCAGCAAGTTTCTGATAAAGCTTGCTGATAATGAAAAAGCCTCGCAGCAGCTTCTTATAAGTGGACACGTTCACCTAAAAAAAAAGAGGTATAAAGAAAAAAGAGAAGGAATGTGTTAGTCTCAATATATATATATATATATATATATATATATATATATATAAGTGTATATCTATAAAAAAATAAAAATAATAATAAAATAATGTAGAAGAGAGACAATAAAGGTAAACGTGTCTACCGAACGAGCCTGCTCCGGGACACGACGCTCCTCTGGAATCTCGACATCAGGAAGAACCTGCTCTACCATGCCACCACCCCACTCATACTGGAAAGTGGAGAAGATATCATCAGGCTCTGTAAACATCAGGTTCTCATCGAAAGATGAAGTAGACGGCCCTGGCCTGGCAGAAGCATCAGAATGCCGCCTGGGCGCGACAGGAGCAGGAAAAGGGGGATTCAGCACTAATCTCAAGAAGTCCTCATACGCCATCACTAGATAATCTGTTGCTGGCATGAGGTATTTCGCCAAGTACTGATACCTGTTGGGCAGTCGATCGGGCTCTATCACCCAGAAAGGAAGCCGAGGAGGCACCACTGGAGCTGCTAAAACAGACTGATGCTAACGCCTCACCCGCTCGCCCATATATAAAGAATCCACCATAATGGAAACCATCAGTATCCGGCAGCGACTGAGCATCAAAGTAACAGCATAATGGCCCTCCAGACCCTCCCAAGGAAGGAAGTGCACCGTACCAGGACTCAAGCTAACAATCCGCTCCAGCACTCTTTCCCTATCCTTGCAACCACCGTCCTCAGCCGAATCAACCCTGTTATTATCAACATACTGGGACAAGTATGGAGGCCGATAAACTCACCGAATGAGAGGACCCAGCGAAAATATGAAGAATGAGAAGGCCCAGACCTGCAAAAAAAAAAGAGAAAAAAAAAGTGTTATCAATAAAATATATAGGTGTTACCAACAATAAAAAAAGAGAGAAAAAAAAAACAAAGAAAAAAAATATATGCTGGAAAATATATGTTAAAAAAAAAAGTGCTATACATAAATAAAAAAAAAAGAGGGAAAGAAAAGCGAGAAAAGGCATGTACCTCCCACGCCGGGGCAAGCCCATTCAGAGTCGGCGAGTCATTCCGGCTGGCCCTATCCATATAGGCATACAACTCAGCCAAGCCTGTCTGTCCCCAGTCATATAAAGGGATCCGATCAAAATCCGCCAGACAAGCAAGGACGAAAACCCTCAGGGAGGTAGAGGAGTTGGCGAAGAGTGATGTGCCAAGAAAGAAAAATAGAAACGCTCTTGCCACTCGAGTCACGATAGCTACATCATCAGCCGGCACCCGCCCGGCATTATCAAGAAGCCAGTTCCGAACGCTGCCGATGAGAATCTCATCCGTCGATTTGAATTCCGGCTCAAAACCCAGGAGGTCCACTACCTCCTCCCTACGCCGACGGAGAGTGAAATCTTTGGTAGGACCGGGGTCTCCCCTATGCGTAGGGTAGGAATCGCGGCAAAATCGCACGGGGTCATGGTCGCCTCCCCCCAGCTAAAGTGAAAGGTATGGGTGGTGTCCCACCAGAAGTCCCTGAGCACATCGAAGATGGGCAAGTAGCTGGTGAAGTGGGTGAAAGAATGCATAAAGACACCAAGACCAGAGCCCTCCACCAATAGCTGCGCCGCCTCGGGTAACATGGCATAGATCTCAGCGACGTTAGCACATGTTGCCCGCACCCTCGTGAATTTCCTGCGAATCTAAAAAAAAAAAGGAAGAAAAAGGTAAGTCTTCTATCCTTATTTTTCTGTTTTCTCTGTGCAGTCTTTTAATAAATAAGTATAAATAGATAATAAACATGTTGCATGCATTGTACTTCATAAATTATAAAATTGCAGCATGCTAAAATAAAAAAACAACACACTTTGTTCATATAATATATATATATATATATATATATATATATATATATATATATATATATATATATATATATATATATATATATATATATATATATATATATATATATATATATATAATATTTTTAATGTAAGTAAACACATACCATTTTTTTATACATGTACATAAATCCACATGTAAATAAACATTTAGTTTCGTTAAACGTCATTCTTTTATGTGAAATGTTAAAAAAAAAAAAAAAAAGAAGAGAGTCTATATGTTGTACGTACGTGTCATATTCTTTTACATTCTTTCATTAAAAAAAAACAACAAAACAAAACAAATATATATGTGTAATTTGTTTAATTAGTTGTTTTTGCATCCTGAGCATCATAGAGGTGCATGTTAGACTGCATTTACCATATACATAATAAAATATGAAAATATTCATGCATCATCCTATAATTGTTCTGCATCACATAGAATAATTCATGCATCCATTATATGCATTTCATTGTCCAATAAGCTGCCATAAGGGTACGCTAAAAAGAAGATAAAATGTCACCAATCATCAAAATAAGTATTTTTATGGCATTTACTATGTCCTGCAGCATTAGCATGCATGAAAAATGAATCTAAGGGTGTGAAATATATCTGTTTTGTCCCATTTTTATCTGAAAATATGCCCGAAAATGCGTTTCAGAAAAATTTAAATTGTATTCTGAAAAGTCCGTCTCGTGATTTTATTGCATGCAAAAATATGTTTTAGTGTAAAACATGCATCATATAGCCCCATTTTGCATTTAAGGCATAAATCATGCATAGTAGGGTCAAATAGTGACCACTAGTTCAATCATGCATCGCAAAAATAAATCATATAAATTTCATGCATCACTACTTAATTACATCATTTAGGCATAAATAGGACATGCATATGCATTACTAATAAAGTCAGGAGTGCTCCAAAAGTTCCAAACAGTGCAGAAATTTAGCAGATCTGAAGTATAGCCAAGAAAATCTCGAAAAAGAGAGAAACTTACAGTGGTGGGAGGAAGATTAGACACGTGAGTGCCCCGATCTCGCAAGATATTGCCCCAGTCATCGAATACCGGTATTTGAGTTTATTCGGACCAAGGGAGGAAACTCTCTCCTCCTCTCATTAGATTCTGGGTGCATGGGAGCCTTCCCCTTCCTGGATCGAGAAGAAGATGTCATCTGCTAAACAAAACACTGAAATTGGCGGAAGAAAATTGAGAAAATGAGCAAAATTGAAGAAATAAGAAAAGAAAAAGGAAGGCAACAACAATGGCGTCGCTGAAAGGAAGAAAGAAAAGAAGGAAGAAGCAGTAAGCTTCTCTCCCTCTCTCCCATCCATGATAAAAGGTGGAAAAGGGAATTTTTCCTTTTCCTCCCTCCAAAGTTTGAAGCTGCGACACTTTAGTCCTCAAGTTTCAAAGTTTCCAAAATGGTCCCTGAGCTTAACGAAGGGTTAACGAAGTTAATGTTGTTAACCAAAAATTGACAACCATCCATTATAGGACAAAGAAAAATAATATCCCCAGCGGGTTAGCCACAAAGTCAACATAGAAAAAAAAAATTTCAAAGTGGCAAAAGAAAAAGAGGAAAAAAAAAGAAGAAGAAAAAAAAAGAAAAGAGAAAAATAATAAGGTCATCAGGCAGAAATGCCAAGATCAGCCCAATCCGCGGCAGCCACCCGGGCGCAAAAAGGTAAGTCATGTATAGTATTCTTACCCTGACCTTGAAATAATTTCCTTTTAAAAGGAAAGTTTGTTTTTTTTCAAAAAAAAAAAAGAAAAAGTTTTATTTGTTTTTCAAATAAAAGAAAAACTCTTTTTCAAAATGAGTTTTAATTTCAAAAAAAACACAAAAAAAGAAGAATATTTCAAAAACACAAAAAAGAAAAAGAAAAAGATGAATATCTCAAAAAACACAAAAAAGAGAGGAATATATAAAAAAATAACAGAGAGAGCGAGAAGAAAGGAAAGGAAAAAGAATGTTTTCTTTACAATTTTCCAAAATACTTGAAGAAAGTTTTCTTTGTCGTGCTCGACGACGGATTTTTATCGGTCGAGTGCAGTTTTCTGGAAATTTGAAAGTTTTCTTATTATGTTTGGAAACAAGGTATTGACCAGCCAAACACAATTTTGAAAATTCTTCTTAACATGTTTCAATGACAAGGTATTGACCGATTGAAATGTGGTTCCCAAAAAGCATTCAAATCTTCATACCGTATTTGGCGGCCATTCTCGACTGTTGAATACAGCTTTTTCGAAAAACACAAAAATCTTTTTCCTGTTGTGTTCTTGATCGGGTCTTGACCCGAAGAACATAACATCCTCATTTGGTTGTAGTTTAGGTTTTTGGCCTGAACTACGTCTGGTCTGATTTCCTTTAATAAGGAATACGTAGGCAGCCTGCACTAGTAGGCCCGACCATCAAAGCACTTTAAATTCATATCTGCTTAAAAACTACGATAACCTTTTATAACTGACTAAATATGTCTAGGTTATGGAGTTTGGATAGCATGATAAACTGTGCATTATAACTGCTACCAATTGCATTTCTCTCCCGTTTTAAAATAAACGAAATTGGAGAGTCTATTGTTTATCAACGATGTTCGTCTACTCAGTAAGCCTTGGGTTACCCGTAGACTCCATCGTTGAGGGGTTCTGTAGACACCCCAATTTCGTACCCCTGGTATGTGACTCTGACATGTGATATCAAGAATTGTTCAAACTTAACAAATGTCAAGTTATAGGAGTTAAAAATGCGAAAGGTAAAGCAGGATGTGCAAAACAGTGAATTGCGAGGGGTGAAAATGTCAAAAATCAAACCTGAATAGTGGCTTTGGCACGGCCTAAAGGGGTTGTTGGCGCCGCGCCAGAAGGAGCATTATGTCGCGCCAGATGGTGAACAGTGGCTCTCCCAGTTAACGCATTGTGCACTCGGCGAAGCTTGGTGTACAATCGATCAAAGCGGCTAAAGGAAATCGATTAATTCCCGATGACTCCTCACTCCCACCTATAAATAAGAGGTCCCGGGTCCCTTCTCTAGTGTTCACAAATCGTTCAGAAATCGATCAACGAAACTCTGCTGCTTTCTCTCCGTGTTCCTTCGACGCCGAGAGAAATATTAGTGAGAGGTGTGAGATAGGTGAGTGAAGCCCACTAAAAGTCTCCAAACCCCGTCCAAACTCTGCCAAAATAAATATCCACCGGTTATAAGTGATCCCTAGCCTAGTAGTTAGGTATCCACCTCACCTCCCCGGCCTAAAAATCCCAAAGTAAGCCGTTACTCTGCCCGAGTAATGAGCTGAAAAACTCAAAAACTAAGCCATTATTCCGCCCAACCAAAATGGCCAAAACCTACCAAAATAAGTTGTCACTCTGCCCGAGTAGACAAGCCATAAGTCACTAAAATAAGCAGTCACTCTGCCCAAATCGAAACAACAACCACACAACAAACAAAAAAAAAGACTCCCTCTCCCTGAAGGACAGAGCGAGCACACTACCGCTCTAAAAGGTAAAGCCTTTAAGGGCGTTATTTTATTTATTTATTTACCTTTCCGTTCACTTATTATTTTAAAGTTGTTATTTAAATTCAGCACAATGTAGTCAATATAAGCTGTTGTGCTGCCCGGATTAGTATATGAAATATTATGTAAAAGAGCCGTTATAATGGCCAAATATTTTTAAGTACATTTGTAATTATTGTAAGGAAATGGCTGCAAGTCCGTAAATAATGTAGCCACTGATGTATTTGTTTTAATTTCCTATCTTTTAATGTTTTATTTATTTGCTAAATAAATATAACAATAAGCATATTTCAGCCAAAAACCACTTTTGAGATCGAAAGGGCGAGTTGGGTGCCTAGCACCTTCCCAACTCGTAACTTAGCCTCCGAACCCGTTTCTTTTTCTCTGGTTTATTTCTTTCTTTTCTGGTTTTGCTTTATTTTGCCTTAAAATAAAGATGGCGACTCTAAAACTTTTAGATCCAGTGGGGCCTCGCAACACTCCTTCTTTGCACTTTTCCGTTCTCCCCTAACAAAGGGAGAATGGGAATGGAAGGGTGATGTATTCTCATATCCTGATATCCCCTAAAAAAGGGATAACTTGATGCGGGAAACCCAAAGCTCCCATAGTGATCTGAAACGGGCCATAAGGCTATTTTTAATAAAATCCATAGTGGGGGCGTCGCAATATCCTTTTTTGCACTTTTCCGTTTTCCCCTAAAAAAGGGAAAATGAGAATGAAAGGGTAATGCATTCCCATATCCTGGTATACCCTAAAAAAGGGATAACTTGATGCGGGAAACCATAAGTTCCCATACTGGATACAAAATCCACTAAAGGCAACCGAGGCGCATTCCAAACGCGCTAACATAGACAGCACTCCTCTCGCACTTTTGATTTCGTCTTCCCCTAAACAAGGGAGGGTGGAACGAGAGCAGTGGATGTCCCGCATCCGCACGTACGCGCACCCCTATCAAGGGCGCGCGGGGCGCGGGTCGCACCACGGGAACCTCACAAACAACCCCAGAGAAACTCAACTTGGAGAGACTTTTGTGAAAGACAGAAATGAGTATGCTCACAGAAAGTGGGATGACTCTAATGGACAAAAAAAAAGATTCATGATCCAGAGTTTATCGCCGAGTATCATGAGTTTCATCATGGACCCTTTTTAATGTTTATATTTTGATGATTTTATGTGTTTTTAGCAAGGAGTTCATCTTTGACTCAGGTCACGTTATAACGGATTGAAGCAGAGCTGTTGATTGCGACTGGTTCAAGGGTGAATTGTTTTAATGGTCTGAGGTTGATTCATGGATGTGGTTTCTGTTTAAAACGTGATCAATAATTTGATCGTTGGTTGGCTTTTCAGGCTTTGGATTCTAGGTGGATAATTGACTTTTGGTTTTGAGTACAGTAGGCCTTTTGGCTCTGTCTCTGGGTATGTCTTTGGCTTGAGGTATAGCTGTCCCCCCCCCCTTTTTGATCCACATCTAAAAAGTGTATATGTTGATTTTCCCGAGAAGCCCCAAGCTAGTTTTGGGTAAGAGGGAGATGTACAAATGATGGACTAACTCCATAGAGATTTTTTTTCTTTTTCTCTCTTTTTTTTATTATTCTTCTTTTTTTTCTATTTTTTTTTTCTAAGCCCCATCGTAGCAGTTAAGAAATGTCATCTCTCTTTTTTGGGACAACGGGATAACCATTCTTGGTGGATAGAGAAGCTGACACAGCCCCAGTTTCGGGAAGCTAGATCATGGGGATAGTTTGGCTGGGGATGTTGGAAAGTCTTATTTTCGACAGGGTTTTTTTTTGGCATATAGTGGACTTTTAAAAAGGGTTTCAAGCTTTCGGAGGGATTTTGGTGCATGGTGGAAAGCCCCAGTGTGCTACTAACAGCTCGGCCGCAATGAGTCGAAGGTGATTCCAGTCAAGACGACTTGCCTGCTCTGGATTTCATGTATTCTTAAAAGTTTTCGGGTCCATATCTTCTTGATGACTCATCATCAACTCGTGTAGATTTATCTTGTTTTTGCGTGAGTTGATTCATCATTTTCATTCTTTTTTTTTACAAATACTTTGGCGATATGTGCTCAGGGATCAAGAAGGAAACTTGACAAAATTATATAGGAGAAGCAAGAATTTACCAGACTTGAATATAGATACCTTTGGAAAGCTCGATCTGAGGGCATGGTTGGACTTTTGAAATAATGGTGACCAAATGGGTTCGTGAGCATACTCCTGCAAGGATGGGCTGTGGACATCAATATGGGCTAAGAAGATACCTCTGTGGTTTGAAAGCCCCTAATCCTGAATTGTTGCGTATGATCCTTGAGATGCTTGGCTTTTTTGGATTTCCCAACTTTCCAGATTTTTCTGTTTTCTTGGCTGTCCCATCTTTTCTAATTTTCTTTTCTGGCTCCCTATCGGTCCCCCTCTTTTTTTTTTTTTTTTTTTTTTTTTTGAAGTGGTACCCCTTGACATCTCGAAGTAGAATTTACTAGATTTTTTTTTTTGAATCAAGAATGACTGATGCACTTATCAACTGGTGATGGCAATTGAAAATAATGGCGAGGGGGGAATTTTCTATCTTTACATGTTTTGGGAAACAAAAGACAACACATAGAAAAACCTTTCTTCTTTTTTTCTTTTCTCGAGGACTTTTTTTTAGAGAGAACGAAATCCTTTTTTTTCTTTGTTTTTAAAATTATCATTTTTTTAAATGAGATGTAATGATTACGTACCTCTGGATAGTCCTCTCAGGGGAGCAAATGATAGTAGTCAAAATTTTCTATTTTCCAGCCCCTACAAAATTGTTAGTGGTACCAAAAAACAACTAGGATCTCAAAATTTATGAAAATTGACGCTGAGTTGAAAAGAGTTGTTTCCTGGAGATTTTATTTGACAAAAGGACATTCAAAGGTACAAAGAGTCTTTCGAGGTGTATATACAAGGGTATCCTAGGGTATTTTCCACTTTTTACTAGAGACAATCATAGGTGCGGCTTTTTAATGATTTGGCCATCAATAAGATCTTGGATGACACTTCTGAGCTTATAACACTTGTCAGTGGGATGGCCACTGCTACGATGATACTCGCAATACTGAGAGTGGTCCCACGTGTCTGATAGCTTTGGTGGAGGTCGGTAATTTTCCATTGGTTTCAAAACCCCTTGTGCCATTAAGCCTTGGAAAATCAGGGACATTGGGGCATTCAGTTCATCGTAATGCCTTCTTTTTGCTCGGTAGGGTCCTATGAGGTTCTTGTTGGCATTACTGCTTCCTTCAACAGAGTTGGCAGATTCATTTGTCTCATATGACCATGGCACACTACTATATTTACCAGGTGGAATTCTTTCAACCACTTTGACTTCTTCCGAAGACTCTTCATCTGATTCAGAGTTACAGAGTGAAATTGGGGGTGTATGTGTATCAATCTCTAGGGATCCCGTACGTATCTCTTCATCAATACGAACTCCTATCTCCACTATTTCTTTAAAAAATTTATAAGGGAGATACCGCATGCGTTCTAGGTAAATGGGCTGGAGGTTTTTTATAAACAATCGGGCTGATTCAGAAGGATTAGGTCTATCCAGAGTTTGGGCGACTTTATTCTTCCATCTGGCTACAAATTCTGCGAATGTTTCATTTTCTTTTTGGGCGCATGCTTCAAGTTCCTGTTTATTTTCAATGGTGGTATTATCTTTGTACCTTTCTAGGAACCCTTCAGCTATTTGGTCCCAAGTGCCCATGGTTCTATCATCTGCTAGCATTAATCATTGCTTAGCAGCCCCTATTAAGGTAAGGTGAAAATTGGAGGCCATGGCTTCGAAACCAGCCCCTCTTGATTGCATGCCAGTAGAGTAATATTTTAGGTGGGAGATATGGCATCCAGTCCCGTCGAATTTTTCTATGTCTGACATTTTGAAATTTGGGGGTAGTATGGCTGAAGGTTTTAGCGCTAATGCCTTCATAGAAAATTTTTCTTTGTCCAGAGCTTCGAGCATCATACTTTTCAAGTTCTCCATGTCTGTCTCCATTTTGGTGGGAGGGGGAGTTGGATTTTGGTATATGCTGTGATGTGAATGCGGACGGCTGAACCAAACTCTCCAAAACAGCCCAAAATCAACCACAAAACTGCTCCAAATAAACGCCCAAAACCCTCTAAAAACTGCCAATATTTAATAGAGTGTTTCTTTAAAAATTAACCCAAAACCCTAGGCTTGTGTACAAATTAAAACAACCACAAATCTGCCTGCAACAGACCCAAACAGACCACCTCCTAATCTGCCCCAGCTTACCTTGGCCAACGATTAAGGACCAAACGAAACAGCTCCTATTTTAATGGCTCACAAGCTGTCCAAAAACACAATTAAAAAATACCCTCCTTAGTATTCCTTACCTTGGCCGAAATTACCAAGACAAACAAAAACCGCCACACGTTTCTTTGTAGAACAAGGCTGCCACGAAAATAAAGAGTAGCAAGATAAAATAAAAGGATAGACTACGGGTTCACCAGCTAGGCTTCACTCACCTAACGTAAAGAATCCCGACGATTCAACTCTCTAGGCTTCACTCACCTTGAAGAAGAAGAAATCGGTTTTGAGGAAGAACAAGTCGTGTTCTTGGTTTTCTTGAACGTCAAAATCTGATCTCTTATGATTACCAAGATGCCTTATAAAGGCTACAAAGTGAACCCTAATCTATTAATGAAAACCCTAACTAATTATGAAATAAATAAACTAGATAAATAAAAGAAACTAAAACTAAAAAGCCCAAAAAATACAAAAACGGGATTTTAATTATACCTACACTAAGTGATTCCTTTTTCTTCTTGGATTGTAGAATTCGGCCTCTTGTTTAGTTCCCTTGCAGCCGTGAGTTGTCCTAGCCCTTTTGTTTGGGCTGCCTTCCATGCGATTAACCACACTCTTTCCTTTATCCACAATGCCGCCCACTTGATGCCACATCTTGCATGGACCAGCCCGCTTGGTTCAGCCCCATGTAATCTTCCACCAACCGTGCCACCCTTCCAAGTGTAGTCGTGCTCTTCCCATGCATCCTTCCTTGTCCCGTGTCCAACCTTCAAGCCCCACGTCGACGACCCTAACCCCCATGCAAGGTTTACGATTTCTTGGCCCCTTAACCCCTTTGTCACACTTGTTTTAACTTCAATCCTTGGCTGCCATGTCTCTTTTCCCCCATACGAATACATCCCCTCATGGTCCTCTTGGTGCACATTGTCTTGCCCCCATGCTCCCGCATCATGCTGGTAGGATTAGGAAAGGCTGGATTAATTTCTGGCTGTGGTATTTGGTAAGGATTTTGAGGAGGTGTTTGGTAAGGGTTCTGGTAAGGATTTTGATTTTGGGTAGGATTTGGGTTTTGGACAGGATGAGGATTTTGGGTTGGATAGGAATTTTGGGCTGGATATGGATTCTGGGTTGGATAGGGATTTTGGGTTGGATATGGATTTTGGGTTGGATATGGATTTTGGGCTGGATAGGGATTTTGGGTTGGATGCGGATTTTAGGTTGGATATGGAGGATAGGATAGGTAAGGGTTGATATTTGGGTAGTAGGGATTTGGTGGAGGATTTGGATTTGGGGTAGTGACAATATTTGGTGGGTTGGTGTTTGGCTGAGAAATTGGGTTTGGAGGCACATGGAGGGTTGATGCTTCCTGTGGGACTGCAGGGGAAGAGATTACGTTACCACTTGATTTTAAACTTTGCACCAGATTAGCAATTTGACTTAGCAAGCGATCATCTTGTGCATTCAAATTTTGGTCTAGCCCCTGTTGCATAGCTGGAGTTGGAGCGCCCCCTGAAGCCCATGTATCTGTATCCATAGTGGACTGCTTACTCTCTGCAACCATATTGCTCAAATCTGTACCCTCTGAATTGATACTGCCCTTTTTCTTACCTGCCCCTGATATTTTATAATTTGATCTATGTGCCTGTTTCCCGTATCAACCGGCCAATATTATCTCTGCCTTCTCAAATTCGGGCCAGGTTTCTGAGGAAAATGGGGTTTGGAGGTATCAGAAGGCTGGTTGAAGGCTTTTCGGGCTTGGAGTACAGCGTGCCTTTATTAGTATTTTTTAAATTTATTTATTCATTTTTTCCTACAATTGACGGATAAGCACCTGCTTTATTTTGACGATCTCAGGACTTTTCCTGGAACAGCGGATTCTTTCTCCAGAGTATAGGACCAACGTATTCTACCAACCTTTCGACTCCCCAAGACCGAACTGATCTCAGGCGAAGGGCCTATACTCTTTCTATGATCCACCATTCAGAATGGTCTAGGTCGAGCATCAGAGAATAATAAATCAGCCCCAACGTATTTTCTTTTATTTATATTTTTTTTCTTATTTGTGCAATTATATATATATATATATATCATCATCATGTTTTCTCTTCTTTTTTTTTGATTTACGCACTTTATTCTTTTTTTTTTTGTTTTGATGAGGCTGACCCACGATTCAAAAATGCAAAAACCGGTCGGTCATTGAAGTGTCCTAAGAATATATGCATTCTAACGTTGGCTTATACAGGGGGTAGGCTAGCCATGGTGTAGGGTAACAGTTCGGAATATACCTATATGGGTGCACGTGTGTGTGGTATCTAAAAAGCAGTAAAATCTTTATTATTATTTTTCAGATATATAAACATAAAATAAAACATATATGGTCTGTCCTTGCTGTTACGCGTGGATTTTCTCGGCTTTTTAGTTTGAGCGCGAGCAAGCAAGCAAATCATTTCAAAAAATCGAAAGAAAAGTGGGGAATCTATCTATTCCTATTAATTACAAATTGGTCATATTTCCCCAAAATAAAATGGCAGAATGAATGCAAATATACATATATCTTGTGAAATGAAAATATAGAAGAATAAAATAATAGTACATGGCCGAAAATTGAAGCAATATTAAAAATAAAGCCTCGGCCCTTTTGTTGGGCTACCCGAAAATTATTGCACATAAAATATTGCATACATATTATTATTATTTTTCGAAAACTTTTTTTTTCGAGATTTTTTTAAAAAAATATTTTTTAAATATACTTGTAACAATTATCGGAACGAAACTGCTGAGGGATGGAGGATCATATCCACAAATATAGACACAGATGTATAGGAACGCAATATTCAAATGCATAAATTAATATAACAAGCTTACTTTAGCCAGAAACAAATAAAAACAAAAAAATTTATGAGTCTAGCCCTCCATTTTACTTAAAATAAAACGATATCCCCAGCAGAGTCGCCATTGTGGGTCGCCGGCGTGCGCCCGCGCCGCGCGCACCCTTGGATAGGGGTGTGCGTATGTGCGGATGCGGGACATCCACTGCTCTCATTCCATTCTCCCTTGTTTAGGGGAAGACGAAATTCAAAGTGCGAGAGGAGTGCTGTCTAAAATAGCGCGTTGGAATGCGCCTCGATTGACTTTAGTGGATTTTTGATCCAATATGGGAACTTTGGGTTTCCCGCATCAAGTTATCCCTTGTTTAGGAGATACCAGGATATGGGAATACATCACCCTTTCATTCTCATTCTCCCTTTTTTAAGGAAAAACGGAAAAGTGCAAAAAAGGATGTTGCGACGCCCCCACTATGGATTTTATAAAAATAGCATTATGGCCTATTTCGGATCACTATGGGAGCTTTGGGTTTCCCGCATCAAGTTATCCCTTGTTTAGGGGATACCAGGATATGGGAATACATCACCCTTTCATTCTCATTCTCCCTTTTTAAGGGGAAAACGGAAAAGTGCAAGAAAGGAGTGTTGCGAGGCCCCACTGGATCCAAAATGTTTTATAGAGTCGTCATCTTTATTTTAAGGCAAAAATAAAGCAAAACCAAAAGAAAAGAAAAACCAGAGATTGCAAAACGGGTTCGGAGGCTAAGTTACGAGTTGGGAAGGTGCTAGGCACCCAACTCGCCCTTTTAGTCTCAAAAGCGGTTTTTGGCTAAAGTATGCTTTTTGTTATATTTATTTAGCAAATAAATAAAGCATTAACTACCTACAAATACATACATATTTATATTATTTACAGACTTACAACTGTCTCATTCCGTTAATTTACAAATACATTTAAAAATATTTGGTCATAATAACGGCTCTTTTAGATAGTATTTCCTAACTAAATCTGGGCAGCACAACGGCTTATATTTTTACATTGGGCCGGATTTGAAAAATAGTTTTTAGTAAATAAACTCTTAAAGGCTTACCTTTAAGAGTGTTGGTGTGCTCGCTCTATCCTTCAGGGAGAGGTAGTCTTTTTGCTGCTGTCGCGGTTGCTGTGGTACGGGCAGAGTAACGGCTTGCAAGAGTTGCTTTTGGGACCCGTAAAACGGGCGGAACAACTACTTGCCTTTTGACACTTGCTTGCTTGTTGCTGGTGGAATTTGGGCAGAACAAGGGCTTATTTCTGGCTAATTTGGCCTTTTCACTCGGGCAGAGCAACGGCTCTTTCCGAGAGTTTTGGACCGAGGAAATAGGGTGGATACCTAACTAGAAGGCTAGGGATCACTTTAACCGGTTGGATTTGTGTTTGGAGGAGGTTTGGCAGAGTTTCGAGGCTTTATTAGAGGGGGATCTCACTCTCACTCACTGATCGCTCGTTGCGTTAAAAATACGCAGAGTTTCTTGGAGCTTCAAACCTTCGTCGAAATGTGTTCTGAAATCGTAGCTGGGCATTGATATTTATAGTTGGATTTGTGCTTCATCGGCTTGTACCGCGCGTTTGATAATTTTCACAATGCGTTAACTCTTCGGCACTATTTGGGAGCTTGGCGCGGCCAAAAAGGGATTTTGGCGTGGCGCCAAGGGCACGTGGCGCGGCGCCAACTGCTGAAAGTTCTTCAATTTTTGACATTTTACCCCCTGCAATTCACTATTCATGCATCCTACTTTTCCTTTTGCATTTTCAACCCTGTAACTTGACATTTTGTTAAGTTTAAACAGTTTTTGATATCACATGCCAGAGTTACACACCAAGGGTACGAAATTGGGGTGTCTACAATAGGACTGTTCAGAATACTACAAACGCAGAAGCTTGACGATATCAGTGATGTACGATTAGACAATGGAACTGAGTTCACTAATAATGGAATTGCAAAGTACTGTGATGATCATGGCATCGGCCATAACTTCTCTGCTATTAAGACTCCACAGTAAAATGGACTAGTTAAAAAGAAAAACAAAGTGCTAATCGAAGCTGCTAAGACAATGGTTGCTGAAGCTAAGTTGCCCAAACAATTCTGGGCAGAAGCCGTTAACACAGCCTGCTTCACTTAGAACAGTTACCTAATCAACAAATTTCACGGTAAAACACCATATGAACTTTGGAGAGGTAAAGCCCCAAATATTGGATTTTTCAAAATATTCGGCGGTAAATGTTTCGTAGTCTACAATGGTAGTGACTATCGTAGCAAATTTGATACAAAAGCCGATGAATGTGTTTTTCTGGGTTTTGCTCTGCACTCCAAAGCTTATAGGGTTTTCAATAAAAGATCCTTAAAAATTGTAGAATCTATGCATGTTTCATTTGGTGAATTTGATTTATTAGAGCCACATGTGGCTCCTAATGTTGCTGATGATTTTGTCAATGTTGAGACATGTACTTCTCAAGCCTCATCCTCTAATACTCCAAATCCCTCTCCAGCAACTCATTCTAATATCCCAGATCATCATTTCTCAAATGAACCACCAGAAGTCCATAGCTCTGCTCACGAGAACATCCTACCAAAGCCCATATCTTCTGAACCATCAAATCATATTCTTCAACTCACTTATGAACCTATTTCTAAACAACACCCTCACCAAGAAAATGCTGACTTTCCTCCTAGTCCTCCCCCTGAACCTCATCATGAAGAACCAGCAGTGAATCATATCTCTGTTGTTACAAGAGAATGTAGTGGTCACCCGATTTCTCAGATTATTGGTGACATACATGTAGGTGTTCGCACTAGAAGATCTTCCAGAAATGAATGCATGTTCTATGTTGAATTTGTTTTAGAAGATGAACCTTAGAAGGTTGATGAAGCTCCACAAGACCCTAGTTGGTTAGAAGCTATGCAAGAGGAACTCCAGCAATTCAAGAGATGTCAAGTATGGAAACTAATTCCAAGACCTGCTGACCATACTATTATTGGTACAAAGTGGGTGTTCAGGAATAAGAAAGATGAAGACGAGAACATCATAAGAAACAAAGCAAGACTAGTTGCACAAGGATACCGTCAAGAAGAATGGATCGACTACAATGAAACCTTTGTTCCAGTAGCAAGGTTGGAAGCAATTCGAATCTTCTTAGCATATGCTTCACACAAAGACTTCGTGTTGTATGGGATGGACGTCAAGAGTGCTTTCCTAAACGGTGATCTTCAAGAAATAGCTTATGTTACACAGCCTCTAGGCTTCATTGAAAAAGGAAAAGATACACACGTATACAAACTCAAGAAGGCTCTCTACGGTCTGAAGCAAGCACCCGTGCTTGGTATGAGACACTATCTAAGTTCTTGATAGAATAAGGATTTGTGCGAGGACAAATCGACGCTACTTTGTTCATCCTCAAACACAAAGGCCACTCTCTGCTGGTGCAGATCTACATCGATGACATCATGTTGATTCTTATTTGTATTAGATTTATATATGCTCATACATTACACTAGTTTTATACTTTAGTGGCTAATCGGGTTGCGTATCGATTAGCGTGTCAACTGTGTATAGAACTTTGTCAAGTATAGTTTTTATAGGACTTCATAGGTTCAGCGGAAGACCTCTTCAAAGCTTCACCGGAAGACCTGCTTCAACATACAAATCGGCAGACCTTGTATACACCTGGTCAATCATGACGTGTCCTGTCCAGCAATGATTAATGGATCAATTTAAATTTATCCTCATCTCTGTTTGAATTTAAATTGAGACATTCCCTGACATCTCAAACCCCAAAGCGGCTTTCAGCGGGAAGACTTTTCACGGCTGAGCAGTGAAAGCGGAAAGTAGTCGTCACCTGCATGCGTAACAACTCTCACAGATCTGACATCAAGATTGCCCAACTTCCAAAAGATCTCAGTAATCATTCCCTGTTCTATATCTGTGAAAGACGAAATTTCTGATTGACAGCCCCATGCATTTATTGCATTCAACCTAATAGAGCTGTTAAGTCTTCGTCTTCTCCAACGGGTCTCTAGAATGCATTTGCTATAAATGCTGCCATTAAAGACTGAAGAAATATGACAATCGAACACTTGAAGAATTGCTCTGAAATTCAATAACTCTAAGTCTTACAACTCAGTGCATTCAAGAGATCTTCAACAGATCCAGAAGTCCTCGACAACAACAAGAAGCCGTGCATCAACATTTATTGTCTTACTTCTTGTTGTTATTCATTCAATAGCTATACTTCTGCACGAATTAAATATCTTGTTTTCACAGATATTTAATTCCTTAACCCCCAAACACAAGTCAATATTTTGTACACGATCCATTGGGAATATTCTTTGTAATAGATTTAGTGGAAAACATAGTGCACTATTTAAATCCAAGGTTGACTGCCTTGGTGGTGGACGTAGCACTCTTTATAGTGTGAACCATCCCAAAATACTTGTGTTTATTCCTTTACTATTTGCCTACTCTTTTATCTGCTTATTACTTCATTTATCATTACCCTTTACAGCATATATAAGTAAATTGTTAAGGTCTACTAGTAGTCCTTATCGGCAGACTTGATTCAACTTTATTGAAAGACTTTCGTTACTTCAATCTTTTCAATAGATTGAAAGTACCTTTCAAAGAACTTACTTAAAACTTTTTAAGTGTATAATAAGCTATTCAACCCCCCCCCCCTTCTAGCTTATTATTGTGCCCGTTGGGACCCACACATCATATTTGGCTCTACAAATGAGAAGCTGTGCCAAGTTTTTGAAACTCTAATGACTGGAAAGTTCCAAATGAGCATGATGGGAGAGCTCACTTTCTTTCTAGGTCTTCAAATTCAACAATCAAAGAATTGAATCTTTATAAGTTAATCTATGTATGCAAAAGAGCTTGACAAGAAGTTTGGAATGGAAATAGCTAACTCTTTTGATACTCCCATGGCTGCTAAATGCAAGTTGACCAAAGATCTACAAGGAAAGAAAGTAGACATTTCTCGCTATCGAGGAATTATTGGATCTCTACTTTATCTTACCGCCAGCAGACCTGACATAGTCTATGCTGTTGGCGTATGCGCAAGATTTCAAACAGATCCTCGTGAATCACATCTTCTAGCAGCCAAGAGGATCATCAAATATGTTTTAGATACCACTAATTTGGGTATCTGGTATCCAAGATAATCCTCTTTCCACTTAGTTGGCTACTCAGATGTCGACTATGCCGATTATCAAGTGGACAGAAAAAAGTACTAGTGGTACTTTTCAATTGCTAGGAGACAAGCTGGTCTTTTGGTCCTTTAGTTGTTAGTCATTAAGTCACTTCAATCTCAACCGTCTAAAATCACACTTTTCATTGATAGACCCACTCAACTGCCAATTTCAAAATCACTTTTTCCAAACACTTTTCCTCTTCTCTCTCAAAAACCCTCTCACTTTCTTTGTCCAAGCCTGCAATTTTTCTACAATTCTTCTTTGATTCTCTTATATTTCCTCTACATCGACTGGAATGGTAAGGATTCTCTAAACCAGACTCGTTTATTTTGGTCAAAATTTCATCTTTATCGAACTGGTATTTCGAATTTTCTGGTTTAGGGTTTTTCTGTATGTTAAATCTACCATTGTTAACTGTTCAAGAGACATCACTGCTTATTTCTCTTACATTTCAAACAAAATTTGTTGCCTGCTTATTAATTTTCTTCGGTTTCTCTCACTCACTGTCTACAATACACATTTCGTCTGACAATGTTCATTTTCCTTCAGTAGACTGTTGAAATTCCTCAATTTCTGAACTCTACTATATTATATCTTTCTAAATTGAGGATTTCAATGAAATTTCAGAACTTTGCCTTAATTTTTTAAAAATCTCCGTGTAGGGTAAATCTACAAAAACTGGTGCTTCTTCTTTTTCTTTTGCTACGGAACCTGCATCTGCCCAAGGTCAGGCTTCTGCAGTTGAAGTGTGACGACCCGACCCGGATTCCAACACGAAATCCCAAGGTCATGTCGCTCAAAATAACATAAGAAGAGGACAAGCACTTGTTAAATAGTAGTGCGAGTCGAACAGTCGAGCTAACAAGCTCTAAACATGAACATAAAACCGTACTAAAATACGAGATTTCAAAAATTGAATTAGCGGAAGCAATAAGGAAATGAAGTCCCGAGCTATGAAGCTCGAAACCAAAGCCAAAGAACCCAAGACATACATTATCTCACAAAGGGAAAAAAACAAAACTCATGTGCCGCAACATTGTAGATGTTGAACAAACCATCGACACTCCAGGCCGGCGTTTCAACCAAGGTCCAACCTGATATAACAATTACCCACGGCAAAAGCATACCGAGGTTAACCAACAACTATAACAATTTAGAATAAAGAAAAGCCCCAAAGATACTACATGCCCGGGAGACAACTGAAATAAATACTAATACCACGAACAATGGCATGACACAACACGTTGGCCCAAGGAAGAATCAATACAAATACCCAAGTACTCTACCCGACCGTAAAGTCTAAATAACTTTACAAAATCGATCTCACAAGAACGGTAAGTACAATATACAGATGACGATGCTAAAAAGAAATAGGACTCCACAAGCTACTACTCGGAGAAGTCTGCTGTTACTAGCACGATCCACACGGTCTAATCTCGATCTATTGATCAGCTGCGCTCTACTACAGTCATGATCTACTCGACCTTAACGCGGCTATCAATTTACTGCAACTAGAAAAAAAAGTACGAAATGAGTCATAATATGACCCAATACGCTACTACAAGAGATATGTAACATATAATTATGTAACATAAAAATAGTCATGGTGTCATTTGACAAATGACAGAAAAACCCGTGAATAGGCGTCGTATTGTTTAGATACTCCACAAGATAACCATTTCTTCTTACTTACTAAACCATCCAAATGAACCAGGGTGTAATTCCATGTTCAAACACAAATCAAATGAATTAGAACGTAGTTCCCATAAAAACATCATATGCAAGTATATATAATTATTTATATACAAGTATATACTAATCAAACTGTTCATAGAATCATTAAGTATAAGTGTGTGTACATATATATATATATATACACACACACATCAAGCCTTTCATAGAATAATCAAGTAGAAGTATGTATATCTAAATATATACATATCAAATTGTTCATAGAATCATAATGTACAAGTATGTATACTTACAGATATCCACCTCAAGTATTTCAATAATACACAATCAAGATAAACACGGTCAATTAGATCTCATGTTCAACTAACACTTTGTCATCACATAAGTGCCCATAGTAAGCCACATAAGGGATAGAGAAGATACCGAATCAATGTCATCGTATTGTCCCTGCAATCATAACTGTTAATCATATCATGCCAGTGATACCCGTGATCGGGTATCAAAGTACCGAGCTCTCTACTCGGGAAAATAGTACTAGCCAATGTGCTCTTTTGGTTACGACAAAGGGGGATACTTCCCCACTGTAGCTAGCAGTGGAGGGGTGTGTGAACCGAATCCGGTAGGCGATACATAACAATCACGAATCCCATAATTCGTGAAAACGATGCACCGTCCCACCTTCAACATAAAACTCAACAAATGCTAGTTGGACTTATATGCAATGTACAAGTAGTTGTTTACTTGCAAATTCTCAAGTAGATTTAATGATCTACTAAACTCATACGATTATGCACATTATTACAATAATCACAAAACCACAATAGGAGCTCATTTGAGTCTCTAAATCATAAGTGTCAAGTTGTCCACTCTATTCGATTCAAGTTCCAAAAGCTAGTAATCTAGTAAAATAGAATACAATTATTATAGGATCTTACCACAATCCTCGTAAGGTTCAATTGTTCCATAACTCGACCCTGTTGAGTCCTTACTACATTTCATCCAAATAGGGTATAAATTCTATATGCATTTTCTAGCCCTTCTATGTTCTTGTTTAAGGCATAGCTAGGTTCTCGTTCCATTTAGGAACCCTAGTTCACGTATCAATAAGTCAAGTAGAAGATGAAAGTCTAAGTTGATTAATATCAAATCAAGCCATAGTTCAATTCAAGTTCATAATCCCACCTATTAGTGGAATCCAAATTTCATTGCAAGTTAACAACCCAATAGTAGAACATGCATGAAGGCAAGAAACACTATATGCTTTATAAGTCATATTCATCAAGTATGGAGAATCAATCCTTAACAAGTATCACAATTATGTTTTCATAAGTCATAATATCTAATAAACATAGATGTTTATTTCTAGCATAAATCCAAGTTAAGTCTTTAACTTAACAAATACTAAATCACATATTGTCCAAGACTACTATGTTAGTCTAGGGTCTTTAAATCATTTAGATTATAAATAATAAATGCATCCTAGAATGATAATTCATTATATTGTCCAAAATCCATAGTAGTCCATGAATTAAACAAAACTATCCTTAATAAGTTCAAATATTACGAATCACTCTGCGCAGCAATCTTACTAATTGCATTAAAAATGTCACGACCCGACCCGGATTTCAACACGAAATCCCAAGGTTATGTCGTTGAAACTAACATAAGAAGAGGATGAGCACTTGTTAAACAATACTGCAAGTCGAACAGTCGAGCTAACAAGCTCTAAACACCAACATAAATCTGTACTAAGATACGGGTTTACAAAAATCAAAGATGCGGAAGCGTTAACCAAATGAAACCCAAGAGAGACATTATCTCCCAAAGGGGAAAAACAACACTCGCGTGCCGCAACATTGCAGACACTGAAAAAACTATTGGCACTCCAGGCCGGCGTTTCAAAAAGAATCAACCTGATAACAATTACCCACGGCTAAAGCATACTGGGGTTAACCGACAACTATAACACATAGAATAAAGAAATGCCCCAAAGTTACTGCGTGCCCGGGAGACAACTGAAATAAATACTAAAACCATGAATAATGGCATGACACAACCTGTCGGCCCAAGAAAAAACAATACAAATACCCAAGTATCTACCCGACCGTAAAGTCTAGATAACTTTACAAAATCGATCTCACAAGAATAGCAAAGTACATAATATATGTGACGATGCTAAAAAGAAATAGGACCCCACAAGCTACTACTCGGGGATGTCTGCTATTACTAGCATGAACCACACGATCTAATCTCGATCTATCGATCAGTTGCACTCTGCTACAGTCACGATCTACTCGACCTCAACGCGGCTACCAATTTACTGTAACTAGAAACAAAGTACGGAATGAGTCATAATGACCCAATACGCTACTACAAGAGATATGTAACATATAATTATGTAACATAAAAATAATTATGGTGTCATTTTACAAATGACAGAAAAACCCGTGAAGAGGCGTCGTATCGTTTAGATATTCTACAAGATAGTCATTTCTTCTTACTTACTAAACCGTCCAAATGAACCAGGGTGGAATTCCCTATTCAAACACAAATCAAATGAATTAGAACGAAATTCCCATAAAAAGATCATATGCAAGTATATATAATTATCTATATACAAATCAAACTGTTCATATAATCATTTAGTATAAGTGTGCATATTTATATATACACATCAAGTCTTTCATAGAATCATCAAGTAAAAGTATGTATATCTAAATATATACATATCAAATCATTCATAGAAGCATAATGTACAAGTATGTATACTTACAGATATACACCTCAAGTATTTCAATAATACACAATCAAGATAAACACGGTCAATCAGATCTCATGTTCAACTGACACTTTGTTATCACATAAGTGCCCATAGTAAGCCACACATAAGGGATAGAGAAGATACCGAATCATTGTTGTCGTATTGCTCCTGCAATCACAACTGTCAATCATATCGTGCCAGTGATACCCGTGATCGGGCATCAAAGTATCGAGCTCTCTTCTCGGGTCTGAGCTCTCTACTCGGGAAAATAGCACTAGCCAATGCGCTCTTTTGGTTACAACAAAGGGGGCTACTTCCCTACTGTAGCTAGCAGTGGAGGGGTGTGTGAACCGAATCCGGTACGGAGATACATAGTAATCACGAATCTCATAATTCGTGAAGACGATGCACCGTCCCACCTTCAACGTAAAACTCAACAAATGCCAGCTGGACTTATATGCATGCACAAGTAGATGTTTACTTGCAAATTTTCAAGTAGATATAATGATCTACTAAACTCATACGATTATGCACATTGTTACAATAATCACAAAACCACAATAGGAGCTCATTTGAGTCTCTAAATCGTAAGTGTCAAGTTGTCCACTCTATTCGATTCAAGTCCCAAAATCTAGTAATTTAGTCAAAGGGAATATAATTATTATAGAATCTCACCACGATCCTCGTAAGGTTCAATTGTTCCTTAACTCGACTCCATTGAGTCCTTACTACAGTTCCTACCAAACAGGGTATAAATGCTATTTTGTAGCCTTTCTATGTTCTTGTTTAAGGCATAGCTATGTTCTCGTTCCATTTAGGAACCCCGGTTCACGTATCAATAAGTCGAGTAGAAGATGGAAGCCTAAGTTGATTAATATCAAATCAAGCCCTAGTTCAATTCAAGTTCATAATCCCACCTATTAGTGGAATCCAAATTTCATTGCAAATTAACAATCCAATAGTAGAACATGCATGAAGGCAAGAAACACTATATGCTTTATAAGTCATATTCATCAAGTATGGAGAATCAATCCTTAACAAGTATCACAATTATGTTTTCATAAGTCATAATATCTAATAAGCATAGATGTTTATTTCTAGCATAAATCCAAGTTAAGTTCTTAACTTAACAAATACTAAATCACATATTGTCCAAGACAACTATGTTAGTCTAGGGTCATTAAATCATTTAGATTATAAATAATAAACGCATCCTAGAATGATAATTCATCCCATTGTCCAAAATCCATAGTAGTCCATGAATTAAACAAAACTACCATTAACAAGTTCAAATATTACAAATCACTATGCGCAACAATCTTGCTAATTGCATTAAAACTTTCTATCAACTCCAAATGTACTAAATCTTACTTATTCATAAAGTAGGCTCTTTAAACTATAACTTAGCCTTTTAAATCACTTCATTCGGACTTGTATTAATCAATCTATGATCATATCAAGATCAAGCTAATAATCTGTTTTTCTGTCATGATTATTCTGCCCAGTCAACTTATAAATTCAACCATTAATTCCTCACAACTCCAAATGTCATGAATTTTATATATTCCGAAACTAGACTCTTGGAACTATAATTTAACACTTAAAAGTACTCTATTTGGACTTTTATTCATCAAAATACAGTCATATCAAGTTCATGTTAAAAATCTGGCTCTCTGTTGTGACTCATTCTGCTTAGTCAACTTGTAAATTCAACCATGAATCGCTCACAACTCCAAATGAGGGGATTATTGCCTAGTCTGAAACTAGACTCTTGAAACTATATTTTTCCATTTTAAAACACTCCAATTGGATTTGTATTCATCAATTTATGATCACATGAAGATCATGTTAATAACCAGTTCCCCTTGTTCAGACTCACTGTCGCAGCCATGGTTCATGATTCATTAAAAATACTTCCCGAACTCCAAAATTTATGAAAATTTACAGAGCATCACTTAACATACACATGACCAACATATAATATTTTTAGGAAATTCCATGTAGTAGATTAGTACCAGTAGTTTTCGGAAAACAGCCCAAAATTAGGACTGAATCTGTGAGGTTTCTTCCTAATTGGTGAAATCCTAAACTAGTCATCTCATTGAAGTTTCCAATTCCAACAAGTCCATGAACATTAGTTGTTCCAAGTCATGTTTAGAACACTTTTAATGCTATACATAAACCCAATTTATTAAGTGTAGAGGGCAGCCCCAAAATTTCCAGAATTTAACCCTACCATGAAAAATTCTTTAAAGTTAACAATTGTAATGAATTCCTTCACAAGAATTACTCCTAAGCACAATTAGAACCACATTCATGCTTTACCCAAACCCAAATTAATAACTTAACAAAGCAGCCCCAAAATTTCCAGATTTATAACTTGTTGAAATGAAGATTTCTACTTCACAAGAAGTCTTCCTAAGCATGTATACTACAACTATTATGAAGGGAGTATGTCATTATATTGAACATACAAATTTTCAGGGATTGGTAGCATACCTTAAGCCTAGAAAAGGCTGAGAAAAAGGAAAACAAAGTAAGGATTAGTAGTCTCCTCGTCGATAGCTACGATTGGGTGGTCTCGAATCCAAAATCGGGTGGCCGGATCTTCGGGAAATCAAGAAATACACACTAATCTCACCAAGAATCTCCCACACTTGAGTTCTCTAACCATGGCTGAATATGAGGAATGGTAGGAGGAGTAAGGAGTGGAAGAAATCAGATATTTCAAGTCATAAAGGTTAGGGAGTGAGTGGAAAACAAGTGTCAAGCCCATATAGGTCAATTTTTAAGTGAGATTAAGTCCCTAATTGAGGACTTAGTGCTAAAATTTTCACTTAGGCTTAATCCACTCTAATTAAGGTCTCAAGTCAGGTTTAGTGAAATTCATTAAGGGTCTCCAAGTAAATCCAATAAACAAGGCAAAACTCAAATTTCTGGAAATACCGAAAATAAATGATTCAGTCAACTTTTAAAAGGTGCATGTACGGAAATACAAGTCAAAAAATTACGCAAGAGGTATGGTTAGAAAGATCTTGAAGTCTAGTTTCTAATGCATCAATCGGATCTCAATTCCGAGTTGTCTACAGAAGACTATGGCCAAATTACTACAGTCCTATCATGTCCGAGGCGAATACACAAGTCACACCGGAAATGAAACACGAGCGTGTTCAAACTTAAACACGACCAAACCAAAATAATACCAAGTTAATCCCCCAGGTCCCCCTAGTCATCCAAGGCCAAACCTAGGATCAAAATAATACTAACCGAGTAATACGACAACATGATAACTAAAATCACGAATCGGGGAATCAAACTTACGACGAAAACTACTATGAACGTCGTGGCCACATGTAAACTTGTAAACATGGTTATTATGAATGTAAATTCATCCGAGAAAGTACATAAGGATTCAGGGTCTCACAAAAAATTCCTCTTAACTCCAAATGTCCTGAATCTTACTTATTCAGAAACTAGGATCATTAAACTATAACTGAGCCTTTTAAATCACTACATTCGGTCTTGTATTTATCAATCTATGATCATATCAAGATCAAGCTAATAATCTGTTTTTCTGTTATAATTATTCTGCCCAGTCAACTTATAAATTCGACCATTAATTCCTCACAACTTCAAATTTCATGAATTTTATATATTAAAAAACTAGACTCTTGGAACTATAATGTAACACTTTAAAGTACTCTATTTGGACTTGTATTCTTCATAATACAGTCACCTTAAGTTCATGTTAAAAATTTGGTTCTCTGTTGTGACTCATTCTGCTTAGTGAACTTGTAAATTCAACCATGAATCGCTCACAACTCCAAATGAGGGGATTATTGCCTAGTCTGAAACTAGACTCTTGAGACTATATTTTTCCATTTTAAAACACTCCAATTGGATTTGTATTCATCAATTTATGATCACATGAAATTCATGTTAATAACTAGATCCCAATGTTCAGACTCACTGTCGCAGCCATGGTTCGTGATTTATTAAAAATACTTCCCAAACTAAAAAATTTATGAAAATTTATAGAGCATTACTTAACGTACACATGCACAACATAAAATATTTTGAGGTAATTCCATATAGTAGATTAGTACCAGTAGTTTTCGGAAAACAGCCCAAAATTAGGACTGAATCTATGAGGTTTCTTCCAAATTGGTGAAATCCTAAATTAGTCATATCATTGAAGTTTCCAATTGCAACAAGTCCATGAACATTAGTTGTTTCAAATCATGTTTAGAACACTTTTAATACTATACACAAACCCAATCTATTAAGTCTAGAGGGCAGCCCCAAAATTTCCAGAATTTAACCCTAACATGAAAAATTCTTTAAAGTTAACAATTGCAATGAGTTCCTTCACAAGAATTACTTCTAAACACAATTAGAACCACATTCATTCTTTAACCAAACTCAAATTAATAACTTAACAAAGTAGCCCCATAATTTCTAGATTTATAATTTGTTGAAATGAAGATTTCTACTTCACAAGAAGTCTTCCTAAGCATGAATACAACAACTATTATGAAGGGAGTATGTCATTATATCGAACATACAAATTTTCTGGGATTAGAAGCATATATTTAGCCTAGAAAAGACTGAGAAAAATGAAAACGAAGTATGGATTAGTAGTCTCCTCGTTGATAGCTACGATTGGGTGGTCTCGAATCTAAAATCAGGTGGCCGGATCTCCGGGAAATTAAGAAATACACACTAATCTCACCAAGAATCTCCCACACTTGAGTTATCTAACCATGGCTGAATATGAGGGGTGGTAGGAGGTGTAAAGAGTGGAATATTACAGATATTTTAAGTCACAAAGGTTAGGGAGTGAGTGGAAAACAAGTGTCAAGCTCTTATAGGTCAATTTTTAAGTGAGATTGAGTCCCTAATTGAGGACTTAGTGCTAAAATTTTCACTTAGGCTTAATCCACTCTAATTAAGGTCTAAGGTCAGGTTTAGTGAAATTCATTAAGGATCTCCAAGTAAATCCAATAAACAAGGTAAAACTCAAATTTCTGGAAATACCGAGAATAAATGATTCAGTTAACTTTAAAAATGCGCATGTACTGAAATACAAGTCCAAAAATTATGCAAGATATATGGTTTGAAAGATCTTGAAGTCTAGTTTCTAACGCATCATACGGATCTCAATTCTGAGTTGTCTACAGAAAACTATGACCAAATTACTACAAACCTATCATGGCATAGGCGAATACACAAGTTACACCGAAAATTAAGCACGAGCGTGTTCAAACTTAAGCACGACCAAACCAAAATAATACCAAGTTAATTCCCAAGGTCCCCCTAGTCATCCAGGGCCAAACCTAGGGTCAAAATAATACTAACTGAGTAATATGTCAACAAACACAACGGTACGAACTCGTACGACAACACGATAACTAAAATCGAGAATCGGGGAATCAAACTTACGACGACAACTACTACGAACATCGTGGCCACATGTAAACTTGTAAACATGGTTATTATGAATGTAAATTCATCCGAGCAAGTACACAAAGACCTAGGATCTCTCAAAGGTCGCGAGTAAGAACGAAGTACGTAAACGTTTAACAGAGTGAGAAGTACTTAAGGATTCAGAATCTCACATGAAGTCCCCAAGTTGCTTGATATCATGTATCATCCAGGCATGTGCATTGATGCACTCTCTTTTGTGCTTATGCTGCTGGTGTCAAGGCTGTAGATGACCTGAATCAGTCAGGGCTTCTACCTCTATCTATGTTGGACGACACAAACTACAACAACCTCCTGGCTAAGGAGTTCTACCAAAGTGTGTCTATCAACAAAAATAGGGCCTTCATCTCTGGCACAGTTCGCTAAGTGTTTATCTCTGTCACGACCTTAAGAATTGCCAAAATCATTGGAGTGGAATTTGATTGCCCAACTGAGCTTACTAATGAAAAGAAGACCACAACTTGGTCTTACATGTGTGGTGAAGGTACCCCCAAGGAACCTCAGGGCAAAATGAAGCGGACTCTCTTCAATGATGATGTTTACTACATGAGTATGATTTTCAAGAATGACACCCATGACATAATGACTGCTGATCAACTGGAGTAAACAACAACAGTCCTTCTCAATATAAGATTCAACTGGGCTGCCATCATCTTTGACCTTCTATGTGATGCCATTGATGGTGTTAAGGTGTCACTCTCACAAAAGAGGCCTTTTGTCAGGCTCATCAACATGCTTATCCGCAACAACATTTCCTTCGTCAATCGTCTTGTTCATTTTAAACTAAAAAAGGTGATGAATGCCATCCAGTTCACCAGCACCTTCATCTCTTCCACTCACAAACTACGGAATGACAAGCTTGAAAACAAGTTATCCCAACTCTCCCTTTGACCACTACTGCCAATCCTCCTTCCTTGGTGCTTATCAAAATCAACCAGGAAACTATGGTTGATGTTGTGATAGCCCAACAACTGGACCGCCAGCTGAAGTAGGATGCTGCTTAATCCTGCGATGACTCTTCTGGCAAGTCTGTTGTTGCCAACACTTCTACTGCTCCTCCTCCACCTTCAACGCAATCCAAAAGATAGCAATCTGTTGTTGAGGAGGAGTCTCCCGCCAAAAAAAAGAAGTCTTCGACCAGCTCTGCTGCTCCCTCAAAGCAGACAGCTCCTGCTCCCTCTTCCACCAGTACTGCTGCCCCCAAAAAGAAGAAGAAGTCTTCTACATCCGCTTCTCCTCCAGCTCCAAAACCTGTTGAGCCTCCAGCTGACCTCGAACCTGTTCCTCTTCGCACCAAAAAACGTAAACCTAAACCTACTCCACCTTCTCGAACCCTTCATCCCATATGATGCCACTTCCACATCTCATTTTTTGTCTCCTCCAACAGACCCTGCTGCTATTGGGGAGGAGCCTTTAAAACCACCTTCTCCCATTTCTTCAACAACCACTGCTATTATTGAGGAGCAGCCAGTTCCAACACCCAAAAAGAAGACGCACAAACTTCGTAAGAAATCTGTGACTGCTGACCCTCCTTTTCCTCCTACCTCTCTCGAACCTATCTCTTCTCCTTTTTCTCTACCTTCCTCACCCGACCTCTCTTTCGCCATTGTCCCAGACTCATCATCTTCTTCCTCCATCCCAATCCCAAAAGCCTTCTGTGTTCCATCTCTTGACCCTCACATCTCTTCTCTCCTTATTCAAACCGCCTTCCTACCAAAACTATATCTTCCTATCTCTCGCTTCTTCAAACCCATCTACATTTCCCGTGACCTTGACCAAATTCTCTCAAAACCCTCTACTGGCACTCTTAAGTTCATTTTTGAACTTAACTCCATAGCAGACCTTCTCTACCCTTCTACCTTCCACTCTTCAGCCATCTCCTGACCACTTCTCCAACCTTGCTCTTCTATTTCCCCAATTCTTTATTGAACCTTCTTCCCCTCAACCTTCACCTCATATCAGTGACTCAGACACTGATATTGAGGCTGATCCTAAGCCTCCTCCTCCTCCTCATTCCCTTATCCCTGATGAGAACCCCCATCTAACCCTTTAACCTCTTTTGATCCCTCTTCTTCCAACCCTACTGAGGACTTTATCCCAGTTAACCTTCACCCCAACTACATTCCACCCAACATAGCTGATCCTCAGCTTCTTGACCTCCTCTGCTGCAACCAAGCTCAACTTGAGCGTCTCAACTCTTCTGTCTCTACCATGGCTCAACAGATAGACGTGATGAACTATAGGCTGAATGCCACCCATGCCACCATTTTTTATCTTGGCAAGATCGTTGAGCAGCTCCTCAATGACACTGCTCAAGCCTTCACAACCCATCGCTTTCTTGTTCAAGACCAGCAGCAGTCCCTCCTTAGCATGCTCCACTTCCAACAAACAAACATTTGTGAGCTCTTTGACGAACTCAAGACTTCTCTTGCACGCGCTATTATTGAAGAACATGAAGGAGATCTCATTTATGTTCATCATGTTGAGCGCGCCAATCAACGTGTTGTTGCAGCTGATCACGCAAGGGTTGCTGCCATCAGGGAGGAGAGAGCTACTCACCATTTGAACCAAGCACTGATCAAAGAACAAAACAGGCTAAGAGAAAGGCTGAATGATCGAATTCAGATTTGGGTGGGTGATTACATGGAAAGACACCGCACACAACCCCATCTCTTCTGATTTGATTTACTCTTCATCTGTTTTGTTCTATCTTTTTTGGTTCATCAATGCTTTTGTAAAAAAACTATGCTGTTAAACCGCTTGTTTAACTTATAGAAGCTATATATTTTGGATCATGATGTTTTTATATCTGCTTATTTATCTGTCATATCCATTTAAACTTCAAGTTTAAATAATTGAACTGCTTATAATCTGCTTTTTGTGAATGTTTTAAACTATGATCTTCTTTGTACTTGCTCTTCATTTCTTTATCTTATAAGTACTTAGAATAGTTTCTCTCTACTAAGACTACTGCTCTAAGAGGCATGTCTGATGTTAATAAAATTATAATTTTCTTAAAAACATGATATTATCTCAGTGCATATTCAAAGTCTTCTAGTAGCTGAGTTGATGACATCAACTAAATAGGAGGAGATTGTTGACCCTCATAGGTTCTAGATTTCTTTGAGTCATCTTTTTATTCTATTGCACAGTGTCTAAAAGGTATGTGTATCGGTTAGTGTGGCAACTATCTTTAGAATCAAGGTTGTAATAGAATAGTTACTTTGTTAGTTTCTCCAAGGCACAGACCAGTAGGCTTCAACATCAGTCTTTGAAAGCTCCATTCGCCACCAGATTTCCAAGTCTTATTTGCTCAAATTTAAGGATAGACAAGCACGTGGAATCCATGTCATATATTATTTGAACTGGATATTAAAATATCTAGTCAAATAATATTCAAATTATCTTCATCAGATTTCCCTCCCAAAAGAAGTCAACTATCCTTATCTGACTCCAGACAATTGTACAGATAGTCTGTCTCTCTAGAATCTGATTCAACAATGTCAGAAGACATTTACTTATTTGGCTAAGAAGACTTTCAAGCTGTACACTCCTACAAGACTGAAACTTACTCTGTTTGGTGTATCTGTTTCTGCAACACTCCATCTCTGATATCTGCTTGCTGGACAGAACTTATATAGTGCCGAATGCATTTAATGCATTATAACGTTGGTGAAACCCTCCTCATCTCAAGTCTAACGGTCCTGAAGATCTCCCTTGGCATATATTTAAGTGTTGAAGATCTGAACAAAAACTCTTGAACACATTCAACATTCAGGCATTCATCTTCAATACTCAAGCATTCAAGAGATGAAAGGACAAGAACTAACACTCTAGGGTACCGTTTGGTAGACAGGATTAAGACCAGATATGATTAATGTTAAGTAACCAACTCATCTAAAAGCTTAAGCTGTTAGATAGGGGCCCAACAATGGATATCAACACTCCCCCCACGTGTGACCCGTCCACACGTGGAGAGGTACACAAACATGCCTCACCAAGGTCATCACAAACCAAACAGAGTGACAACATGCACCCACAGTATTCCGGGTAACAAATGCAAGCGGGATGATTCGAACCCACGACCTTGCCAAACCAAAGCTCTGATACCATGTTAACTAACCAACTCATCTAAAAGCTTAAGCTGTTAGATAGGGGCCCAGCAATGGATATCAAGCTTAACAATTAATAAGTCGAGTTGCCTGATGTTTGGTACGCAAAAGGTGGTCGGGACTAATAGCACGAGTTATCCGAATAAAGTCATTATCCCCTCACTATTAATACCAAGGGGGAGGGTGGTATTATTAGCGCCTTCACTAACAAAAATTGAGATTAACATTTATAATCTCAAAACTACCCCCGATATACAAGTGAGGATTAATAGCGAGGACACTAAGGTGCCATTTGGTAGTCAGGATTAAGGCTAGATAGGATTAATAAGCTAAGTTGTTTGATGTTTGGTACGCAATAGGTGGTCGGGATTAATAGTACGAGTTATCCGGATAAAGTCATTATCCCCTCACTATTAATACCAAGGGGAAGGGTGGTATTATTATCGCCCTCACTAAAAAAAATTGGGATTAACATTTGTAATCTCAAAACTACCCCCGATATACAAGAAATGATTAATAGCGAGGGCACTAATAATATTGGGATTAATAATACTGTTTATCCTTGTCCGACTACCAAACAAGCCCTAATAGTACTAGGATTAATAATAATGTTTATCCTTATCTGACTACCAAACAAGCCCTAGAGCTTGATTAACTTCGAGCTCGTAAACCTTTAAACTTACATAAAGACTACGGAGAGTCATTTCATTTAAATTCTTAGATTCTTTCATGGCAGTAGTCTTAACATGCCATTGACTACCTAGAGAGCCTAGAATCTCATGTTCATTTCTTTCTTGTCATAAGTTTTACCAAGAGAAAAACAACTATTTATTACCTCGCTAAAGCAATCATATGTTTGTCTCAAGGTTTCCTTAGGATCCTTTTTGAAGGAGTCGAATTGTTGAATGAAGGTGTACTTCCTGTTGTCTATTGTATCTTGGTCTCCTTCCAAGTATTCAACAAGAGCTTCCCATATTTCTTTAATAGTGGTACACCGGATCACTTGTTGGTAAGTACTGGTGTCTAGTGAGCTTGTTATGATTTTGATGGCTTTACTATCTAGCTCCACTAGCTTTCTTTCGTCCTCAGTCCATTCTGATTCTTCTTTTGGTACTTCAGCAGGATTTCCAGCAATGGCTGCCAGAAGATTTGCCTTCATTGGTACATGACGTCCTGCTAGTACGCACTTCCATAACATGTTGTCAATAGAATTCATAATATGCATTATCTTATCCTTCCATACATCGAAATGGGCTTCATCCAAAATTGGGACGTGGTTCGCATTTGACGTAGGTAGCATGTAATGTGTTTGTGTCATTGGATCTTATCTCTTAAGAGATTAATCTTGGAAATCTTGGAAAAACTAGTTTTCGAAGAGTTAAGCTCTGATACCAATTGTTAGTCCCAAATGGCACAATAATAAACTAGAAGGGGGGGGTTGAATAGCTTATTAAACACTTGAAACTTTTCGTAATAGTTCCTATATCAAGCACTTGCAATCTATTAAAAAGATTGAAGTAGCGGAAGTTTTGATTGGAAGTCAGGTCAAGTCTGCCAGTGAAGCACTACCGGCAGACTTAGCTATTTACTAAAGTTTGCTGATAAAGGAATAAGTTAAGGGAATGAAAGACAGTATAAAACAGTAAGTAAGGAACGCATGTATTTTGAGATGGTTTGCACTATAAAAAGTGCTACGTCCACCACCAAGACAGTCAACCTTGGATTTAAATGTGCGCTATATTTTCCACTAGTTCTATTACAGGAATATTCAATGGATCGTGTACAAAATATTTGACTTGTGTTTGGGGTTGGGGAAATTGGATATCTAGAAAAACAGAATATTCAATGTGTAGAAGAATAGTAAAGATTTACAACAATAAGAAACTAATGATTAACAGTTGATGTAGATCTTCTTGTTGTAGTTGAGGACTTCGTTGATCAGCTAATGATCTCTTGAATGCACTGAATGTAAAGCTTGATGTTGTTGGATAATTTCAGAGCATTTTTTTCTTCAGTCTTTAATGACAATATTTATAGCTTGGGCACTCTTGAGACCGTTGGAGAAGACAAAGTGAGTAATATGTTTGTGCCATTGGATCTTATCCCTCAAGAGATTAATCTTGGAAAAAACTAGTTTTAGAAGAGTTAAGCTCTGATACCAATTGTTAGTCCCAAAGGACACAATAATAAACTAGAAGGGGGGGTTGAATAACTTATTAAACACTTAAAACTTTTCGTAATAGTTCTTATATCAAGCACTTGCAATCTATTAAAAAGATTGAAGAAGCGGAAGTCTTGATTGGAAGTCAGGTCAAGTCTGCCGGTGAAGCACTACCGACAGACTTAGTTGTTTACTAAAGTTTGTTGCTAAAGGACTAAGTTAAGGGAATGAAAGACAGTATAAAACAGCAAGTAAGGAACACATGTATTTTGAGATGATTTGCACTATAAAGAGTGCTACGTCCACCACCAAGGCAGTCAACCTTGGATTTAAATGTGCACTATATTTTCCACTAGTTCTATTATAGAAATATCCAATGGATCGTGTACAAAATATTTGACTTGTGTTTGGGTTTGGGGAAATCGAATATCTGGAAAAACAGAATATTCAATGTGCAGAAGAATAGTAAAGAGTTACAACAATAAGAAGCAAATGATTAACAATTGATGTAGATCTTCTTGTTGTTGTTGAGGACTTCGTTGATCAGTTAATGATCTCTTGAATGCACTGAATGTAAAGCTTGATGTTGTTGGATAATTTCAGAGCATTTTTTTCTTCAATCTTTAATGGCAGTATTTATAGCTTGGGCATTCTTGAGACCGTTGGAGAAGACGAAGTGAGTAACAGCTCTATTAGGTTGAATGCATTAAATGCCTGGAGCTGTTTGTTGACTTCATCTTCAACTGATACTGAGCAGGGAATGGTTTGCAGCAATTAGCAGGTGAGCGACAATCAGAGTTGCAGACCTGTAATATAGTTGGTACAGTCTGTATGTGTCATTCTGTGCACCTGCTCTGTCACTTTTCAGGAGACGAAAGTTTTCATGCTTTTTCAGAAAAGCTGGAGGGACGTGTCTGAGAAGTCGAGCGCTGATCTGGAGATGATTTAATTCAAATTCAAACTAATTTAGGCTGAATTAAATAATCCACTTAAGCTTTGAAGTCTGGAAGTATTGGATACGTCATGATGTCCGAGTGCAGACAAGGTCTGCCGCTGGAGGCTACTTGAAGTCTGCTGGTGAAGCCTTCAGCCGAAGTCTTCTGTTGAAACCTGTGAAGTCTAGAAAATTATTCTAAGGCAAAGTTCTATACACAGTTGTCACGCTAACTGGTACGCTGCCCATTTAGCCACTAAGTATAGAACCTAATGTAATAATGAACAAATGCAAATCAAGATACAAATGAGAAACAACATTTTAAATCAATAATGACCTAAAAGATGAAATATAGAGTTAAGACTCAACTGAGTCGAATAGAGATTAATAATACACTAAATTAAGTAGGGTTGGAATCCTACAACGTTGGAGACGCTTACGGTCTTGTTTGTGAAGACCTGGATAAATTCTTTGTGAGTACCCAATGTGACACCTAAACCCTAAAGGTTATTACTATGATAATAGGTTGACGCTTAACTAACTTAGTAAGCCGTATGATCGAGATACTTAGAGTTGGGAATTGTTGACTTGGTTTAGTAACTCAAGAGAGTTGACTATGGGCGTGCACATTAGGGCACATGAATATTAGAGATCATTATATATTCTCAAAATGAGGCTATGAGATTGAGATTATGGATGGACTACCATTCCATACGAGTTAAGACTTAGTGCACCTATGGGTACTCGAGTGTGTGTGACTATGGGATAGTCATGTTTACTCTTTGAGCGTGACTTTGAGTGTAGGGACTAGTACACTATGGTTATGAAATAATATGTGGTTATGTTTTATGGCTAAGTATGCATTCTCATGATATGAGTGTTTGTGGACTAATGTAGTAGTCTACACTTGGTTGTGAGTTGAGGATTTTGGATGACCTTAATATGATTTTTGGACTATATAGATAGTCCCGGTATGATTATGTTTAGAGGATAAGTATATAGCCTAATGATGCGAGCATATATAGACTAACTTAGTAGTCTTTACTTGTTTGTGGGTTGAGGATCCTTGAGGACCTCAATATATAATTATTGGACTAGAGAGAAAGTCCGAGTATGGTTATGATTGAAGACTAAATATATAGTCTCGTGTTATGTAAGTACATAGACTCACTTAGTAGTCTTTACTTGTTTGTGAGTTGAGGATTGGAGGACCTCGATGTGTTATTGTTGATAGACTAAATATGTAGTCTCATTATGTGAATGATAATTAGACTAATTAATAGTCTAAGTATGTTTGGGATTTGGGGATCATTGTGTACCTTAATGTTTGAATATTTGGACTAAATATGTGGTCAAGTTGTATTTCGGAATACTTGCAAAGATGTGCAAGCATGATTATGTGGTTCAAGACTAAATAAGTAGTCTTAAGATGTGTTGTTTATTGTCTTGCAAATATGTGTTTGGTAATATGTTAAGGTAGAATCATAGATATACTTGTGCATTCCATTGGGAGTCCATCTGGCATATTTGGTTGATTTGATTAGGTCGATGATGGGACAATACATCACCTTCACGAATGTCAAAGTTCGTGATCGCTATGGGTCGTCGTATCGGAGACAGTTTGCACACACCCCTCCATTGTTGGTCGCAGTGGGGATGTAGCCCCCCCACCGTTGTAATAATACGTGCGACTTTGGTAAGCTATGGAACTTGAGTGGGACTAGGGGACGTCGATACCACGAGATGGGTATCGAGGGTACATGTGACGCGAGGACATGATTTTGTTTTGTACGTGTATTGCAGGAGCAACACGACGGATGCAGATCATATGAGTACACCCTGGTTCATATGGTTTGTTTGTGAGCACTTATGTGATTATCATCGTGCTACATGGATTTATGGTATTTTGGTTTATGTACCTACTATTATACGGTACTTGATTATGAGATTTATCATGTTGATAGATTGCCATGATTATTTTATAGCTGAATATATATTATCATGCTATATTGTTATTTGTAGTAACTTACTGGGTCATTATGACTCACTCCGTATTTTTGTTTCTTTAGTGTGCAGTGTGATCGATAGCGTAGACATCGAGTAGATCGTAGATGTAGTCGTGCACAGTTCACTCTGTAGATCGAGTAGAGCTTTAGTAGCAGTTGACTTTCTCGAGTAGTAACTCTTGGAGTCTTATTTCCGTTATTTTATTTATCGTTCTATTCCAGTGAAGGCGATGTTATTTGTAAAGTTATGTAGACTTTATGGTCAGGTATAATTATATTTGGGTATTATTAGTTGTATTCTTTTGGAGCCAACAAGTTATGTCATGCAGTGGTGTTTATATTATCAATTTATCCAGTTTCATTCCCGAGTATGTTTTTAGCTCGTGGTGTTTAGTTGTGGTTCGTCCAACATGTTGTGGCCGTTGACGTTGTTATTGTGTACCCGAGTAGTAGATTAGTGGTTGTAGTCGTTGGGTTCTGGCTTGTAGTGTCGCCGATGACTTGGTTTTATATTTCAATTTCGTTTAACAGGTGGTTTTGTTGTATGTGCGCATTGTTGCGTCACGTGCTTCGAATTTTTAGGCTGAGAGATTTACTACCTCTTTGGCTGTGTAGCTCAGAGCTTGATAGCTTGAGCATTATCTTATTTTTCGCTTCTGCAATTTATTGTTGTTGTTGTTGTTGTTTTGTATCGCCGTTATGTCTTTACTTTCTTATTGGAATTTATTTAGCTCGGTTGTTTGATGGACGCCATTGTGCTTAGCAGGTGCCTATCCTTTTTTTTTTGTTTTAGCGACACGACCTCGGGGTTTTGTGTTGGAATTTGGATCGGGTCTTCACATTAAATGTCGTCTCTGAATACTAAATGTGGAATGATTTAGGCTGTTTGATTGTAGGTCCAGTTGGCAAACTGAAAAGGTAAGGGGGGTGGGAGTGAATAACCTTTCAAAAACTTTTTACAAAATGCTGCATACGTTTAGGCTATTGAGCTATTAAATATTAAAACAATTAGCAGCACAAAGAGAATAAATCACCACGGTTAATCAGTTTCAAGTAAAACATCAAGTCTCACTTTAGGGAATAACTAGTTATTTAGCCCGTGCTATGCACGGGTACAATATGAGAGATATATATATTTTTTGTAATAATAATATAACTTTTAGGCATTATAATTAGATTGTTAATCTCTTCCATGGTTATAATTTTTTTTATTATTACTAATATTAAACGATTTTTTAACCTAAATACTTTTAAAATTAATATAAATTTCTAGCTAACATGAGATACATATTTTGTATTAATAATAATAGTAATTTTTTTTATCTAAAGACTTTTAAAATTAACATTAAACTTAATAATAATATTAGAAGTCATTTTGTTAAAAACTTTTAAAATCATAATTCATTTTTAAACAATGTGAGATACGTATTTTATATTTTTATTGGTAATGAAAGTTTAAATTTTTTATCTAAAGACTTTAAAACCAACACCACATTCTAACCATGTGGTATACATATTTTCTATTAGTAATAATAGTAGTACGTAGATAAAAGACTTTTTAACCAACATTCATTTCTAAACAATGTGGATACATATTTTCTATTGGTAATAACAAAAGATGTCTTTATCTAATGACTTTTATAACCAATACTCATTTCTAAATAATATGAGATACATTTCTTTGTAACCAATGTGAGATACATCATCTAAAAACTTTTTAAACCAATATCACTTTTATAACCAATGTGAAATACTTCTCTTCTATTGCTAATAATTGTAGATTTTTAAAATCAACATCACTCTCTAACCAATGTGTAATACATATCCTCATTTGGTAATAATAGTAGAAGTCTTTTATTTTAAAAATTTTATAACCAACATCTCTTCCTAAAGAATGTGAGATACACCTCTTCTATTACATTGACGGTAAAAGTAAAAGTCTTTTATCTAAAGACTTTTAAAACCAACATCATTTTTTAACAAATGTATGATATTTTTTTATATTAATAATAATAGTAAAAGTCTTTTATCTAAAATTAAAATCAACATCACTTTCTAACCAATGCGAGATATACATATTCTATTGATAATAATGGTAGAAGTCTTATATTTAAAGACTTTAAAAACAAACATTACCTTCTACCAAATGTATGATACATCTATTCTATTGGTAATAATAGTATTTTTAAAACCAACATTAATTTATAGCCAATGTGTGATACATCTTTTCTATTGATAATAATAGTAGAATACTTTGTAACTAATGTGAAATACTTACATCTATTATATTCGTAACAAAAAAATCTTTAATCTAAAGACTTTTTAAACCAACATTTATTTTTAAACAATGTGAGATACATATCTTTTATTGGTAATAAGAGTAAAAGTATTTATTATAAAACTAACATCTTTTTCTAAACAATATAAGATACACATTTTTCATATTCTAACAATGTGAGATATTTCTTTTCTATTTCTATTGGTAATAAAAATTTAAGACTTTTATCTAAAGACTTTTAAAACAAACATCTTTTTCTAAACAAACATCTCTTTCTAACCATGTGGTATACATCTTTTTTATTGGTAATAATAGTATTTTTAAAACCAACATTAATTTCTAACAAATGTAAGATGCATTCTTATATAGTAATAATAATAGTCTTTTATATAAAAAATTGAAATCAACATCTCTTTCTAAATAATGTGAGATACATCTCTTCTATTGGTTATAACATAAAAATAATAATAGTAGTAGTATTTTATCTTAAATAGTTTTGAAACCAACATTTCTTTGTAAACAATGTGTGATACATCTCTTGTATTGATAATAACATAAAAATTCGTCTATCTATGAATTTTATAACCAATATTTGTTTCTAAATAATGTGGATCTCTTTGTAACCATACATTATCTAAAAACATTTTAAACCAATATCACTTTCATAACTAATGTGAAATACATATTTTTTCTATTGGTATTAAGTCTTTTATAAAAAGACTTTTAATACCTACATCACTCTCTAACCAATGTGTAATATATCTCATCATTTGGTAATAGTAGTAGAAGTTTTTAATCTAAAAACAATATCCAAAAGTAACATCTCTTTCTATATAATGTGATATATCTCTTCTCTTCTCTTCTCTTTTATTAATGATAAAAGTAGAAGTTTTTTTATTTAAAGACTTTTAAAATCAACATCACTTTTTAACCAATGTAAGATTTATCTATTTTATTGGTAATAATAGTAATTTAAAACCAACATCAATTTATAACAAATGTGTGATATATATCTTCTATTGCTAATAATAGTAAGTCTTTTATATAATCTAAAATAGTTAAAAATCAACATCATTTTTTAACCAATGTGAGATATACATCTTCTATTGGTAATAATGGTAGAAGTTTTTTATCAAAAAACTTTGAAAACTAACATCATTTGATAACAAATGTATGATACATCATTTCAATTAGTAATTAATAATAGTATTTTTAATACAAACATCAATTTTTAACCAAATGTGTGATATATTTCTTCTATTGGTAATAATAGTAGAATATTTTGTAACCATGTGAGATACATATCTTGTAAAGTGAAGGTCTTTAGTCTAAAGATTTTAAAATATAACATTTTCTTTTAAAACAATGTGTTATACTTCTCTTTTATAAGTAATAATTTAAACTCAACATCATTTTCTAGCCAATGTGAGATATACATCTTCTATTGGTAATAATAGTAAAAATCTTTTATCATATATATATAAAGTTGTTGAGGAACACTATGATTGTGCCACCTCACCACCTTGGGATACATCTTCATTCTAAAGCATCCATATAGAAGCTTTAAAAACTTTTGGTTTTCTATTGACTTTGAAAATCAACATCACTTTCCAACCAATGTATGATGCATTTCTTCTATTGGTACTTAATAATAGAATTTTTAAAACAAACATCAATTTCTAACCAATGTGGGATACATCTCTTTTATTGTTGAAAAATTAGTGTTTTTAGTTAAAGAAATTGTACAACTTGGGGGACGAATTTCTTTACGTGTCATTTGTTTGTTGACGAAGGTAATTGCGAAAAATGTGTTCTACTCGGTGAGAGTATCAAAATGATATATTTATTTATCCAAATCGAGTTTTGGATAATAAGATATCAAGACTTAAAATATAATACTTGTTAAAACAATTAGTGTTTTTAGTGAGAGAAATTGTGAAACTTGAGGCACGAATTTCTTTACGTGTCATTTGTTTGTTGGCGAAGGTAATTGCGCAAATGTGTTCTGCTCGGTGAGAGCATCGAAATGATATATTTATTTGTCCAAATAGAGTTTTGGATGAATAAGATATCAAGAGTTAAAGTATAATATTTATTAAAAAATTTAGTGTTTTTATTGAAAAAAATTGTGCAAGTTGATGCACAAATTTCTTTACGTGTCATTTGTTTGTTGACAAAAGTAATTGTGCAAATGTGTTCTACTCGTCAAGAACATCGAAATGATATATTTATTTGTCCAAATCAAGTTTTGGATGAATAAGATATCAAAGCTTAAAGTATGATGTTAAAAATGAGTCATTAGAAGTGATATATAACTTTAAAAAGTTTTATCTCACATTGGTTATAAGTAATGTTAGTTGTAATTTTTTTTAAATATAAGTCTTCTACTATTGACAATAGAAGAAGTTATATATACTAATACTAATACCTTTTATCATATTGATTATTATTATTATTATGTATTATTATTAGCTAATGGTTAGAAAACCAAAAGTATATATATCTTATATTGCTAATAATAGTAAGTCTTTTATATAATCTAAAATAATTAAAAATCAACATCATTTTTTAACCAATGTGAGATATATACATCTTCTATTCGTAATAATGGTAGAAGTTTTTTATCAAAAAATTTTGAAAACCAACATCACTTTATAACAAATGTATGACACATCTTTTCAATTAGTAATTAATAATAGTATTTTTAATACAAACATCAATTTTTAATCAATGTGTGATACATCTCTTATATTGGTAATAATAGTAGAATATTTTGTAATCATGTGAGATATATATCTTGTAAAAGTGAAAGTCTTTAGTCTAAACACTTTAAAATCTAACATTTTCTTTTTAAACAATGTATTATACTTCTCTTTTATTGGTAATAATATAAAATAATTTAAACTCAACATCATTTTCTAGCCAATGTGAGATATACATCTTCTATTGGTAATAATGGTAAAAATATTTTATCATATATATAAATATTTTATCATATATATATATATATATATATATATATATATATATATATATATATATATATATATATAAAGTTGGTGAGGAGCACTATGGTTGTGTCATATATATATATATATATATATATATATATATATATATATATATATATATATATATATATATATATATAAAGTTGGTGAGGAGCATTATGGTTGTGTCACCTCACCACCTTTGGATAAATCTTCATTCTAAATCATCTATGTGAAAGCTTTAAAAACTTTTGGTTTTCTAGTGACTTTGAAAATCAAAATCACTTTCCAACCAATGTATGATGCATTTCTTCTATTGGTACTTAATAATAGAATTTTTAAAAGTAACATCAATTTCTAACCAATGTGGGATACATATCTTCTATTGTTGAAAAATTAGTGTTTTTAGTGAAAGAAATTGTGCGACTTGAGGCACAAATTTCTTTACGTGTAATTTGTTTGTTGACGAAGTTAATTGATCAAATGTGTTCTACTCGGTGAGAGCATCAAAATGATATATTTATTTGTCCAAATCGAGTTTGGGATAATAAAATATCAAGACTTAAAGTATAATACTTGTTAAAACAATTAGTGTTTAGTGAGAGAAAATGTGCAACTTGAGTCACGAATTTCTTTATGTGTCATTTGTTTGTTAGCAAAGGGAATTGCACAAATGTGTTCTACTCGGTGAGAGCATCAAAATGATATATTTATTTATCCAAATCGAGTTTTGGATGAATAAGATATCAAGAGTACTTGTTAAAACAATTAGTGTTTTCAGTAAAAAAAATTGTGCAACTTGAGGCACAAATTTCTTTACGTGTCATTTGTTTGTTGACAAAAGTAATTGTGCAAATGTGTTCTACTCGTCAAAAACATCGAAATGATATATTTATTTGTCCAAATCAAGTTTTAGATGAATAAGATATCAAAGTTTAAAGTATGATGTTAAATCTGAGTTATTAGAAGTAATATCTAACCTTGAAGAGTTTTATCCCACATTGGTTAGAAGTAATGTTATTTGTAACACTTTTTAAATATAAGTCTTCTACTATTGATAATAGAAGAAATTATATATACTAATGTAAGTCCAGATGGCAACAGTTAAGGCTAGAGGGGGGGTGAATAGCCTTTAAAAAACTTCGAGGGTTGATTTGTAAAACTTGTAAGATTGGCAGCGGAAAACTAGTTTTATCAGTCAGCTGAAAAATTGGTCAGCTGGCTGACACTTTGAAAATGCTTAAACTGATGAAAGTTGGTCAGCTAGCTGACACAACTGTTTTCAAAGGAAGTTGTCTTTTAAAGTTGATCACTGAATATAGAGAGGAAAACTGAAATACAAATAAACTGAACAACTAAGCAAACAATTGTTGTTAACTGACTGACACTTAAATAGTTGAAAAACTTCTTAAGTGTTGAGTCAGTTTGCAAGAATATGAGTTGTGGCTGACAGATCAGTTGAAGTGGTTCACAGATAAACTGCTACGTCCACTACCAAGTTGGTCAGACTTGGATTTTTGAAGTGCACTAATTTTATTAAAAATCTATTTAATCTCTAATGGATCAGTGTACAACAAAAGACCGGTGTTTGTGGAGAATGATTGAGAAACAATCAAACTCGTGAGACAAACTGACTGATTTCAAAAGATATGAAGTAGAATCACTCAGTGTTTGCCTAAACAGTAACCAGAAGGAATTAATCAAAGAAGAGTATCTAGCTAATGTTTTTCTAAGAAGACTAAGTCACAGAAAAATTTCTTGAAAGTATAATGGCTTTAGACTTCTGTAAAATTGTGTTTCTTCAAGAATGCTTCCAGTGGGTATTTATAGATAATCTTCAAGAGTAACCCGTTAGGAACACATTTTGAATTTGAAAATGTGATTGGCAGATGAAAGATCTCAAAAGATCATGTGAAATATTTTCTAGCAGAATATCTACCAAAAACACAAAGCAAGAAAGTGTCAGTACAAGTATTTGATCAATCAAATAAGGAAAACAAACTGACACTAAAAACGTTAAGGTTAGCAGAAGTAAATAACTGACAAAATAATTTACGAGTTGACCAAAGATAATTTAAGTTCTTGGCTGACAATCAAGCGGAATGATTTTAAGCAAATCTAATTTTATGCAAGATTCAACAACTAATCATAATACCCCTTATCATATTGATTATTATTATGTATTATTATTAGCTAATGGCTAGAAAACTAAAAGTTTTTAAACATCCACATGGATGCTTTAGAATGAAGATTTATCTAAAGGTGGTGAGGTGGCACAACCATAGTGCTCCTCACCAACTTTATATATATATATATATATATATATAGATTTAATACAAGAGATATGGTCATTCAATATACTCCATCCGTTCCTGAATAATTGTCATCCTTTCTGTATTTATCCGTTCCAAAATAATTGTCATCTTTCAGTACTTTTATTTTTAAAAAACACTTTTACCACTTTACCCTTATTTTTTTCTACATATTTTAATTATGACCATATGCATAGGGACATTAAAGGAAATCATACATTACACTAATATTTATAATACATATAATTTTTTTAAATGGTATGCCGAATCAAATTAAAGAGGACAGTTATTTAGGAACAGATGGAGTAACTGATTGATAAATGCATAGTGACTAAATTTTAAGTAAACAAGAATTGCTTAAGTTTCAAGTCTACTAAATCAGTAGGCACACCCACACAAACAATAAATAAATTAACATAGTATTTAAAGTGGTTCATAATTATGAAATAACTGTTACGTTTATTATTAAGTTGACCAAACTTAGATTTTGAAGTGTACTAAACATTATTAAGAGTAAATTTTTTTCATTCATCGCTAGTGTAGAATTTTTTTATACAAGCGGTTTTTGGAACATGACTCATGTATCACATCTTTGTCTTGATTTATTTAGATTTTGATCAACCACATGTTGTGTTTCAAAGATTGCTTTTGTGACAAAAAAAATTATACACCGCCAGTGGATGAAAATTTAATTATATTATTTATGAATCAACTTGATCACAAACAGATCAATCTACAATCGAAACAATGGTTTGTGAGAATGATTGCTCTATAAACAACTAATCGAACTCGTGTGGTTGTTACCGTCAAAGATCCCTTCGTCATGAGGATACAACTTTTGTTCATGACAATGATTAAATATAAGAGCAATAAACTAGAATAAGTAAATGGACAATAAATGAATCCTAGTAAATTCTCTTGTGAGCTGAGGCAGTTGAGATATCTTGAGATGCATATTGTTAGAGAGAAATGAATGCACCGGTTATTTCTTCACAAGTCTTCTAAGGCTCTAAGGGCATCCTCAATGCTGGTTATCCTTATGCTGATTTTTAACTGGGTCCCACTGTCACATATATATTTTAAGAATTTCATACTCTAAGGTATCGTTTGGTAGCTAGGATTAAGGCCATATAGGATTAATAAGTCGAATTTTTTGATATTTGGTACACAATAGGTGGTCGGAACTAATAACACGAAGTTATCTGGATAAAGTCATTATCCTCTCACTATTAATACCAAGGGAAGGGTGGTAAAAATTGAGATTAATATTTGTAATCTCAAAACTACCCCCGATATACAATTGATGATTAATAGCGAGTACACTAATAATACTGTGATTAATAATACTGTTTATCCTTGTCCGACTACCAAACAATCCATAAGAATTTATCTTAGTTATTCCCTTAATTATTAGTTGGGTCCCACTACCAAATCATCAAATTTATGTACACAACTTTTTTATTTTAATACTTTGTAAATTAATTAATTTGTTTATAATTTTAATTATAATATTAAATAGTACAAATGAATTTTAAAACAAATATTTCAATCAAAAAAATTACATTAAAACACCAATAAACGGAAAAAAAAAACGGGTAAAAAATCAATGGGCAAAAAAATAATTGTTGAAAATCGATCAAAAACTCGAATTTTTTTTTTAAAAAAATTGCATCAAAAATGGGTACAAAACGATGGAGACAAAAAATAAAAAAAGAAAAAGAATCTTCAATGTAGAAAGCTATGTGGGTTGGTCTCATGCGCTTTTTGGAAATTGAGGCGCACTTGCCTTTCTTTGTCAAGTGTGTGTCACGCACTCTCTTTGGCGTGACTGGGCGAAATTTTTTTTATAAAATTTCAGAATCCGTATATAAGAATTTCTGACCATCAATTCTTATAAAAATTGTTTCATAATAATGGAGTGATTCTTCCTTATAAGAATCAACTGAAGAATGCCCCGAGGAGGATACCATAAATAGGTGGAGAAGAAATTTGGACAATTGAAAAGACCGTTGAATTCAAAGGATAAAACCTTCCATGCATTAAATGCACACAACAAATGAATGACTACCAGTCATTATCACATGTTAACTAAGAAAGACATTTAATGCTATTACTGATATTATTGTAGACTTGTTCTTTTAAGTAGATAAATCAACAAAACAAAACGTCAGTGATCATAAAACAAAAAAAACATGTTATATATATATATATATATATATATTGTTAGGAAAAAAAGGTAAAAAGGAACAATATCGAAAACAAAAATCCTAAATATATTATAGAATCGTGCATAATACACTTTCTTGCAAGAATTATTCGATCCTATCAATACCCTGAGTTACATGAATATTCTTGTGAGATAAGACTACAATTTCCCTCCTATTTCGCGAAAACGGAGACTATTGTTGGACGTGAATTTTTGTAACCCAAAAACGAAGACGATGAAACTGATATATAGTTTATATGTGTCCATTTGCAAATAATCAAAAATCCTTTCAAATAGTTGTAACCTTTGGAACAGTCACTAGATAATCGTCAGAAAAACTGTTGCAACTGATTTTTAAACATTGAAACAGGTCACACCTTCAAGTTTCGGGGTGTTGAACCTATCTGGGACCACGTTGCGTCCCAGAACCCTAAACCCGCCTTGGACCCGATTCACCGACCAAAGAAGACCCCACTAGGGTTATTCGTTGCGAGAACAATAAGTCGAAAGGAAACATAACGTTTTGATTATTTAACACCCGTAAGCTCGTGAAACTTATGTGAATGTGCACTCCGCACCCCCAGATTCACAATGTAGTATTCCCGAGCTCACCCATCTTTGAAACATAACTCCGATTATACCAAATGACCAATGATTTTACTTAAATCATCAACATATATATATATATATATATATATATATATAATTGACATATAATATTCAAAATAAAAAATTATTACTCCTTCCATCTCTAAATAATCGTTCTAGTTGACCCAGCGCACAGTTTAAGAAAAAACAATTGACTTGATTATTTATATTGATTTAATGTGTAGTTTTCTTTAAAGTCCATGTGTATGTGACTCATAATTAAAGTAGAGTGAAAAAGTAAAGTTAAAGTGGTAAAAGTGATGTTTTAAAAAAGTAAGTTTCAAACTGAATAATTATTTTAGGACGGACAAAAAAGGAAAGGTGGATGATAATTTAGGGACGGAGGGAGTAGTAGCTTTAATAGACACATCATTAGGCATGCTAATGATTTGGAACTTAAGCAAGCTTGCTTCAGTAACAGCTATGAATCAGTCACGTGGTAAATACATAAGATGAAGTGTGAACCTAACTTTAAGACATTGAAATATTAGAGATGTATAGTAAAAAAAGTAAACATAAAGTAATGTCTTAGGTGAATAGATTTAAGCAAATCATGAATAAGATTAATATTGATAGATAAACTTATTAAACATCTGAACATAAAATTATTTCCATTCTTAACCTTTATAAGATATCCTATAATAGTTCATGAATATGTTTTTCACATTTATTATATATGGTTAATCTAACATTTTCAATACAAATAAATGTAAATAAATAATTTAAATCATATTTTTCCATTTTAAAGTTTATAAGTTTGGTTTGCATCCTCAAAAGAAAACTTCTATTTGAAACATGAAGATGTCTTATATAAAAAATGTGAAGTGAAATTCAAAACAAAATAAGAGTTTGATGGTGAACATGTTCATCTATTACCTTGTTCTTGAATTTATTTTGAAACGACAATCAATATATTATGATAAATAGTAAAAAAAAAAAGAGAATAGTTCAATAACAAATCAAGAATTTTCAATACTAGACATATTTATAAAATAACGTTGTATATCTTTCAGAATCTCTCTTTGACAAATTTTGTCGATTCCAATAAACTGTTGCCTGAGAATTTGTGGTTCCAACTAACATTGATCTCTAATGAGTTATCTAAGTTTTGTAAACTGTTGCAATTTAGAATTGTACAAGCTATTGGAATCTTAAACCGAAAATAAATCAACTTCACCCCCTAGCCGCCACCACTTTCATTACCACCACTTTCGGCAAAAAACATTCACAAGGTTGAATGAACAACCATTAGAATAAAAAAAATAGTGAACGTGAAGACCGATGGCAGTGGCAAGGAATTGAAGATCGTAGGACGCAAGGAGATGACACTGGAGACTGCACTTATTGGTCTGAGTCGTCTAATAACCTTATCAATAGTTGTTCAGCCCTGAATAAACAACTTTTTAGGATGAATATTAAAATTACTTAAAAAGTCAATTTTTTTAAAAAACATTTATTTTTTCAAATGAAGGAAGTAAGTAATACTTCATCTATTTTCAAAATATTGTCCATTTTGACTCGGTACACTGTTTAAGAAAAAGTAATTGACTGAATTATAAATATTGGTGAAATGTGTGGGTTCCTTTAATGCCCTTACGCCTGTCGATTGGGTGGGTTGGGTCGAAACGGGTAACGGGTTGAAATAGGTTGTGACCCGTTATAACCCAAAATTAAATTAGTCGAAACGGGTAATGGATCAGAACGAGTAGACCCGTTTCGACCTGCGAATTTCCATAAAAAACTTACATTTATATAGCAAAAAAAATAATAAGTCGAAATGGTTAATGAGTTCGACCCGCGGTCGGATTGGGTTGAGTAATTTTCAAGTCGAGTTGAGTGGGTTAGCGGGTTTTGAGTTGTAATTATCAGACCTAAATGCCCTTGAGTATGTGGTCATAATTAAAATAGGTAAAAAAAAGGTTAAAGTGATAAAAATATTTTGTTATAAGAAAGTGTTTTGAAAGAAGATAATTACTAAAAAAACGGGCGAAAAAGTAAAAATAGATAATAATTTGAAAACAAAAAAAATATAAAATAAAGATAGAGACAAAGTGGATACTTGCCACTTGAGAATGACTTCGTTTTTAAATTATCATCAACCTTTACTTTTTCGTCCGTTTTTTAATAATTATCTTTTTTCAAAACATTCCATTTTAACAAAATAAAGATAGAGACAAAATGGATACTTGCCACTTGAGAATGACTTCGTTTTTAAATTATCATCAACCTTTACTTTTTCTTCCGTCTTTTAATAATTATCTTTTTTCAAAACATTCCATTTTAACAAAATATAGATAGAGACAAAATGGATACTTGCCACTTGAGAATGACTTCGTTTTTAAATTATCATCAACCTTTACTTTTTCTTCCGTCTTTTAATAATTATCTTTTTTCAAAACATTCTATTTTAACAAAATAAAGATAGAGACAAAATAGATACTTGCCACTTGAGAATGACTTTGTTTTTAAATTATCATCAACCTTTACTTTTTCTTATGTCTTTTAATAATTATCTTTTTTCAAAACATTCAATTTTAACAAAATATAGATAGAAACAAAATTGATACTTGCCACTTAAGAATAACTTCGTTTTTAAATTATCATCGACCTTTACTTTTTCTTCCGTCTTTTAATAATTATCTTTTTTCAAAACATTCCATTTTAACAAAATAAAGATAGAGACAAAATGGATACTTGCCACTTGAGAATGACTTCGTTTTTAAATTATCATCAACCTTTACTTTTTCTTCCGTATTTTAATAATTATCTTTTTTCAAAACATTCCATTTTAACAAAATATTGATAGAGACAAAGTGGATACTTGCCACTTGAGAATGACTTTGTTTTCAAATTATCATTCACATTTATTTTTTCATTCGTTTTTTAATAATTATCTTCTTTCAAAAACATTTCATTTTAACAAAATAAAGATAAGAGACAAAGTGGATACAAATGACTTCGTTTTTAAATTATCATGGACCTTTATTTTTTCTTCTGTGTTTTAATAATTATCTTCTTTCAAAATATTCCATTTTAACAAAATAAAGATAGAGACAAAGTGAATACTTACCACTTGAGAATGACTTCGTTTTCAAATTATTATTCACAATTACTTTTTCATTCATTCTTTAATAATAATCTTTTTTTAAAACCGTTCCATTTTAAGTAACAAAATAAAGATAGAGACAAAGTGGATACTTGCCAATTGAGCATGGCTAGGAGCCCAGGATAAATTAACAGAATCTAAATCTAGATGGACATGACGAAGCAAAATTTAATATTTAAAAAAAATTCTAAAAATGGAGAGAATCCGGTGTGTGCACGCATATTGCATGAATGGGAATTAAAGTGATCTGTCTTGTCTAAAAAGATTATGGCGTGTAAAACGACTCTCTGTCACTCTGCCAGGAAAAGTTACCATGCTTGCTAGTCCACGTATGATGAAAAGGACAAACAATTACCAAACCTCCATCTAATAAAGCTTTATTCAAAATTCAAAATTAAATTATTTATTTTATAAAGAAAAGTAATTATCCCACGCGCTCAGGCTCAGCGCCTCTCCTCTCTAAATCTCTAACGAACAAAAGTCGTATCCTCATGACGAAACCTCCTCGCAAATTCAACGAAACCCTTTGAATCGTAGGAAAGATTAGATAGATGTGTGTATATATGGAAATTTATTAATATTTAATTACCACCCCCCTCCATAATTTTCCTGCTTTGACCCTAGTTTCAACTTTCTCGCCCCAATTTTTCGAAACTTTGAAGGAGAAACTGAAATTAGGGTTTTTTATTTTGGTGTATGAATTGGTTGCGATGTTGATGGCGAACGGCAACCCTAATACGTGGCAGTTTGAGGATTTATCCCCTGATGGTGGTGGTGGTGGTGCTGCTGTTGTTGATGTTGATGATGACGACGAGGAGCTTGGCATAGATATTGATTCGCTTTGGGATCTTTTTGACAAGAGTACCAATGCTTCTCAGGTAGCCTAGTTGCTCAATTCTTCTAGTGATTGGATTGTAGCGATCCGATGGTTTAGTGTGTTGAATTTTGAGTTTAATTTTGTTGGAAGTGGTTTACTTTTTTTTTTGTAATGATTTTGATGTGTTCTTTTGCGTCTAAGTTTCGGGCATCTGGGTGTTGATTTATTTGAAGAAGTAAATGAAGCCGTTATTCTGCATGATTAGAACTTGTAAAGCCTTGATCACCGTTTTTTTTTTTTGTAGAAAACACAAGGGCGAAGTGGGGTGTGTGTGTGTGTTTTCTTTTGTTTTCTTTTAGGTTATATTGTGTGTGGGAAAGCTCTATTACTGATGGGTCTGATTCAGTTATTTGATTGGAAAATAGATACTCTACAGCAGGAAATCATGAATGTTTACTCCCTCAGTTTCGCTAATTGTGCGTGTTTGATAGGCAGATTCTTTTTGAAAATTGAAACTTCCTCTGAATGTGATCATTGTAAGTTTGTAACAAATTACCGGTCATGTTCAAGTTGTTTTTCCTGATATTCAGTGGTAAGATTTGAACGTCTTGGAATTTTTGTACTTTCAAATGTGGATCGTAGTAGTGGAAAAACCTGAAAATGATAGTGATGAACTGTTTATGGAATGGAGAGGGAGTACCATGGAATGAATCGTGCATGGGAAAGGGTACTCAAATGTTTATACTCCCTCTGTCCCTAAATAATCGTCCTAGTTGACCCGGCGCACAGTTTAAGAAAAAACAATTGACTTGATTATTTATATTGGTTTAATGTGTAGTTTCCTTTAAAGCTCATGTGTATGTGGTCCATAATTAAAGTCGAGTGAAAAAGTAAGGGTAAAGTGATAAAAGTGATGTTCTAAAAAAGTAAGTTTCAAACTGGACAATTATTTTGGCACGGACGAAAAAGGAAAGGAGAACTATAATTTAGGGACGGAGCGATTAGTAGATTTGAATACTGACGAGACAACATCCCCTATGATGATATACTTATACACCCTTGTTCCAAATTGTTTGGGTGTACCCATTGTTGTTTTACTTTGTTGTAATATGTGTTGCAATGATGAACAGGTCAAACACCCCCCAACCTCCCACATACAGATGAATTGTATTTTTGTTTGTTTTGAGGGTTGTTTCCTTAAATACTTACTTTATGATTTTCTCCTGCAGAATGGGCTAGATGACACTTCATTAAACCCTGTGCCGGGAGGTGAGTCAGCTTAAATGTTGGTGTTTGAAAGCACTCTCCTTCGGAGTGTTAATTTTTACTTCCGATGAGCATGCTTCTTAATGTCTCAAGTGGAGTATGATTCCGGAATTTAAGATTATGTATGGATTGTATATTTGGTTCTCAATCTTCAAGTCTTACTTTTGTTTCAGGGTTGTCAGAGTTGGAAGCAAAACCTTCATTTAGGCCTGATATTCCAGGATCTCGTACATTGTCCCCTTCATACTACTCAGAAGCTTCTGATACTAAGACAGTGGTTTCAGATGGATCATTTGAGTCCGCCGGGAACTCGGTTATTTCTGGCTGTGCAAAGTTGGAGCCTTCACAACACACCGACTCTCTCATGGATAGCAGCTCTGGGAGCCTCAGGTTTATGCCTCCTCCCGGCTATGACACTTTTAATACAGAAATAGATTTTTTTTCACGAGATGTTTCGTCTTATAGTGGATATGACAGTAAAGAAACTCCATTTGACATGGCCAATAGCAATGCCACATTTAGTTTTGCTGATGGAGGCCTTAATCACCAAGTGATGGAGAAATCTGGTGTCACTTCTGGAACCAATTACAGTGTTAATGAAAATAGTCTTAGCATCTCTGGAGTAAATGGCATTGACGAAACCTCTTTCATGGATCTTGGTGAAATTCCTGACATTTTATGTGGAACAAGCAATCAATATCCTATGCAGAATCACATAAATTCCAGCGAACAATTTTATTGTAGTCCCTTGAATCGATATGCTTTTGAAAATTTTGGTCATCAATCTCTTCCAAATATCAATGGAACGATATACAATATTAAGGCTGAAGCAGAGGATCTCCTAACGCAGAATGTGTCCTCAAATAGTGTAATGACTCTTGAGCCTCATGTGGGAAGAGAGCGTGGAGTATCTTCAGAGGCTTTTATGAATGGGAACTCTGATGTTGGCGGACTCTATGTCTATGCCAAGGGCAGTAATCCTTATTTGCGAAGCAGTGGAGTTTCTCCTGATAAAACTGGTGGTGAACCATCCACGACATATGAGGCATCAACACATTCTTTACCTCATGCCTTGTCAACTATGTCAAGCAAAAAGCAAGTGATTTGTGTAAAGGATGAAAAAAATGATGCATCTGCTGCAGTAACAAATAGTCGCCCTTTTCAACTGATGGATGATGTGGGTCGTCGGAATTTTTCTGGTGCTACCGAGCAGCTGTACGCTGACAAAGGCTCGTCGCCTTCTGAGTATATGATTGCTATTTCAAGTAAGGACAGTGCGGCGGTGAAGGATGAAAAGAAGGATGTTTTCATTTCAACTAAGAGGGCCTTGAATACTACTCCACTTGCTGATGCTCATTGTCTGGATGTACAAGCCTCAGAGAAACCCTTCTTACTGCCTGACCCTTCAGTTAAGCGGCAGCGGCAGTTTATATCCATGAAAGAAGAAAGAGAAAGTAAATTAGCATTATCTAAGACTACTTGTTCGCCTCCCTCGAAAAACAGCCACCAAGCAGTTGAGTATAATGCGTCAAGTCATAGATCCTATCTTGATGATGACCCTGATATATGTATTCTTGAAGATATTAGTGAACCTGCACGCAAAAATCAACTTCCAGTGGATGGGAAATCCCTTGTCACTGCACAACGGTCGCCACTTAGTGTCCCCACAAATTCCTTGGGATTAGGTGGCGTGAGGCTCAAGACAGATGATGAACGATTTATTTTTAGAGCTGCACTTCAGGTGAGTTGAGTAGTTCAAGTCATCTTTGCTTACTAGTTATTGACTTATCGTGGACTACTCTTCCAGTCTGTAGTAGTAATATGTTCTAATATTCGATATGTTGAGGTCGGAATACTTTTTTCTTTGCTTATATTATATCTTTTGGTAGATTACGTCCGTCTAGTCTTACTGATCTGATGGTTGCTAACTGAAGGGAATACATTGCGATGAAACTTGTGTTCAAAATGTTATGACCATGTGACATTTGAGAAACTTTTGCTTTACCATGGGATTAAATAAATGTTTGAATCCTGTGTTTTAACAGCCATTTTTTTGCGGGGCACATGCAAACTCATGTTTTAGTACTGCCCACCCTTATTCTAATTTTATAAAACTAAAATTTTCTGCATGCATATTTTATTTCTCTCAGCATCCTTTTCCTGCGATATTTTGCAACAACGGCATTCATGACTAAGAATCAAATTGAAATTATAAGTGTCAGTGCTTACCATTCTCTTAGGACTTGAATACAGTCCTAGTGAAATATACTATGATTGACACTCATGTAGTGGGGATAATGTTTTTACTGAAGCAGACACTATCACCGGTTATTATTCATTTAATTTTTGATAAGACGTGTTGTTGCATTGCAGGATCTTTCTCAGCCCAAATCGGAAGCTTCACCACCAGATGGTCTCTTGGAAGTTCCGCTTTTGAGGCACCAGGTTTGAAGCTCTCTTAATTTTATATTTTAGGCGAGAATTGATGTTTTAGTAGCTGTTACAGATACACCTTAAGGTCAAGGATTATATTTGATGAGTGAAACAGAGTTGATATCAATGAGCCTTAAGGCAGATATTTTGTTTTGGAACTGGAAACAATCCTACTGGTGAGTGGGATCAAAAGAATCTAATTGAATCACTATAATGATTCTGTTCGCCACATTACCTATGAGTTCAACCGATAAGCATAAATTATAGCAGTTGGCACCTTATTTATATTGTATTATTAAGTTTATATGGCTTAGGCATTAAACTCTAGGTCTTGGTTCTCCCATATTATTTTTGTTGACCTAACTCTTGTTGGAATCTGGACAGCGAATTGCTTTATCATGGATGGTACAGAAGGAGACAAACAGCTTGCACTGTTGTGGAGGAATACTTGCAGATGATCAGGTGAATTTTGATTTTGTTTCTTTTTCTCCCCTGGTTTCTTGTATTTATGAATTTTTCTTGAAGGTAAACCATAAAGGAGCTGCTCTTCATTCTCTTAATTAATCTTTGTTGTTTTATATGGTTTCTCTCAGGGACTGGGTAAAACAATATCAACGATTGCCCTTATACTCAAGGAAAGACCTACATCTTCTAGTTTGTGTGGTATTGAAATGAAACCAAAGACGGAGACATTGAATTTGGATGAGGATGATGATGCTGTGACTGTGCTTGATGGAAGTGCCGAATCTTGTCAAGCATTACCTAATGGAAATTCATTCAAGCTTAAGGACACCACTTCTACTCCAGCAAAGGGTCGACCCGCTGCAGGAACCCTTGTTGTATGCCCTACAAGTGTTCTTCGCCAATGGGCTGATGAGTTGAATAATAAAGTGAGCAAGCGTGCAAATATTTCTGTTTTGGTGTACCATGGAGGCAATAGAACGAAGGATCCACTTGAGCTTGCCAAATATGATGTTGTTCTTACTACATATTCAATAGTGAGCATGGAGGTTCCAAAGCAACCACTTGTCGATGAAGATGATGATGAAACAAAAAAGAGTAGCCATTTTACTCCTGTGGGACTTTCGTCTAGCAAGAAAAGGAAATATCCTCCTAGCTCTAATAAGAAGTCTTTGAAAGGTAAAAAGGGAATCGATGGTGAGCTTTTTGAATCTCTTGCTCGCCCTCTTGCTAGGGTTGGATGGTTTAGGGTTGTGCTGGATGAGGCTCAGAGCATTAAGAATCATAGAACTCAAGTAGCCAGGGCTTGTTGGGGTCTCCGAGCAAAACGTAGGTGGTGTTTGTCAGGGACTCCTATCCAGAATGCCATTGATGATCTGTATAGCTACTTCAGATTTCTGAGATATGATCCATATGCCATATATAAATTATTTTGCTCAACAATAAAGGTACCTATTCAAAGAAGTCCAACAAATGGCTACAGGAAGCTACAGGCTATCTTGAAAACAATTATGCTACGTCGCACTAAAGGTAGGGCATGAGGAGAGATTTGTGTGCACATTGTTTTTCAGCTATTATTTGTGTGATGTTGATTTAATTGGGATTTCTTCTTATTAGATTTTCTCCTCTTGTTTGTTTATATTTGTTCTGCTGTGTTTTTTTTACTTAGTGGATTTGTTTGGTAGTTCATTATTCAAGAGGGGTTTTTGCAGAACTACAAGAACTATGAAATTCTTGCTATTTATTGCCAGTGTGAAATTGATGGATATTTGGAATATCATTTGTCATTCTTGAGGCTTATTGCTTTTTGTGGCATGTCTCACTCTTTTGATTTGTAGCATCATTTTTCATCACCTTTGAAACTATACATAGCTTGATTTTGACAACACTTTGCAGTCTTTGGCCATATTTCTTTTTGTTGCAAATTAACTGATGACTTGTACATGCCTTCCATCAAGAAGTAAGGAAGTAACACTTTTATGAATGAAACACAATTTCATTCACCTTGGACTGCATTATTGCCTGCTAGCTTTCCTTTTAAAGACCATTCACTTGAGACAATGTGGGATTATCTTGTACATGGAAGGAGCTGATGTAGATGTCACAGTAATTATTGTTTATGTCTATTCTTTTGTGATTTCTCTTCAGATATTGACCTGTTTCATCCTTATCATCATGGAGCGATGAAGCAACAAGTTTATGACTGAAATCATTTTCCTATGCCTTCTGTGTGGCCTTTTCCTTGAAAAGATCACGAGGTTGAGACAGTGTGGGTTTACTCTTTGCACACTGAAGTAGTTGATTAGTCTCCACATCTCTTCTTTACATCATTGTGCTTTTATTTGAAGTTTGGCCTGTCTAAAACCTGTGCTACTAGGAATGCAGTGAATTACCATGGGTAGACCTCTATATTTTCTTAAAATGCCTCTTTCTCCAACATTACTATTGTTGGTTCAAGTCATTGTAGCCGTGCCTTTGCATCTGTTTGTGCAGTTCTAACTTTAGTTACATGCAAAGTTGTTTCTTACATTGGCCCAATAATATATTGATGTCTGTTATACTTGCACTTTTGAGTTAAAAAGTTGAGTGCTTATGCTTTTGGCATTGGTTTATTAATTTATTGTGTCATAATCTGCTTGGACTGCAAGGTTTGGGTTTTGAAACGGCGACACATTTGATCATTCGTGTGATTATTATAATTTGATGGAAATTGTATTGACAGTTGAACACTTCTTTTTCTGCTTGGCACATGTATTGACCACTTGACTTGCAACTAAGAATTGCGTCAGTCTGTTGCTGCTGTAACTTATGAATATTTGGTGGTAAATGTTTCTTTAGGGACACTTCTTGACGGAGAACCGATCATTAACCTGCCACCAAAAACTATTGAACTGAAGAAAGTGGATTTCACAAGTGAGGAGCGTGATTTCTATTGCAGACTAGAGGCTGATTCTCGCGCTCAATTTGAAGTATGTTTTTTTTATTTTGAACTAGTTCTAGTCTGGTTCTGGATGATTTTAATATTGTTGCTGTGCCAATCTATTCTTTTGCGCTAAATGTTTGATGTTTCTTTACTACTCTTGACAACTGGAACTTACTCTGCATAGCTCACAAAAAGTGTTACCCAAACCTAAATAGGCTAATAGTTGAACCAACTTTTTACTGGAATCATTGATGTGCGCACTATAAATTATGAATTGTGATCGTCTGCTGATTGTATATAGGTAAAATAAAATGCATTTTCTTACCTGGAAAAACTTCTAGTAGATCAACATTTTTGTGCTTTAATTTTTCCTCAACCAAACTTGTACTATTTATTAGCAGAGTCTTTAACGATGAAAGAAAGTGTACATCCTTCTCTTGATCTAACAATATTGTTCTTGTATTAAAATCATGAAAGATAAAAAATTAATTGTCAATTTAGGGCTTTCCAAAATTTATTTATTTTACTTCAGGAAGCAACTTGTATATTGTTGGTTGGCTATGTTTCTTCTTTTGGATCAGTTTCTGGGAAAAAATGTTTTAACACTTGGGAAATGTTTATGGTAGAAAAAAAAAAGAAATGAAGTGATCTACGAGGTCTGGGTATCAAATCAGAAAAAAATGGGTTCAGGGTATAAAAACTCTGGGCACAATATTTCAAAACCATTTTTTCTTCTTCTGGATAACATATATAAACTTTCTGTCTTATCTCACATTCCAATCTTCGATACTGGAGATCTTCTCTACCCTGCGTCTTTCCAACTCGTTCTCTCTCTCAAATGAGTTTCTGGTTGGGGATTCGAAAATCAGATTTTTTACCCTGCGTCTTTCCAACTTTCTGTCTTATCTCACAATATTTCGAAAATTCCTTTGGGGTTGATGGTTCGATGCACAGTTCATTGAACACTCTTGTTCCCTCTCATTGTTTAACCAGCAGCTTTTTTTTTTACCATTATTAATGAACCAGTACATCAACAGCATCATGAAGATAAGTCCACTTTAGAGATTACTACAACATCGTCATTTGGGTTAGATGGTTTTGAAGAGAGGATTGGTGATTCCAAATTAGTGATCTGAAATGGGTTGTTTTGGGACTGTAATGCCCCTTAAGTGATTATATCTTGACCCTGTGGTTGGGCTATAGGATGTCTGGGTCCCTCTCTCTCTCTCTCTCTCTCTCTCTCGATCTTTGATTTGAAAATTGGGGCTTTTAATAGAACCAAATTATGTGATTTTTAGTTAGGGTTCTTGCTCTTGGTTGATAAACAGTTGAAGTGGGGGAGGGGAATGAATAATGAAGAAATTGGGAAAGGAAAATAAAGAAAAAGAAATTTTTTGGAGTTAACATATAAAACAGAAAAGATTCGCAGACATGTTTCTTTTTTTCATTAAGGTTTGATAAAATGTAGAAATAAATGGGTATCTGTTTGTGATTCCAAAATAGAATAATATGGTTACTAAACACTCTTGGGGCATTCAATAGAAGAAAGTAGGAGTTTGCATGCACGTGTAGGAATCAAAATAACATTTCTTTTTAACAGGGAATAAGGTTTTAGAAGTTTAATTGGAATTAGATTTGATGCAGTATAAGGTTTTCATGAGAAACACCAATCTCCTTGTAAGTTTGCATTTGTGTATTATTTCTCAGGTACAATGCAAAAAGTATAAGAAATTGTTTGTCGAAGGAAAGTGTGGTAGAGAAACTCAGATGGTTCATAACAACATGATCCAAAAATTGATTGAAATTATCAGATTGATAGTCATACATGGAGAGAATACAATCACAATAAGAATTTACTAATTCATTCATCTACTTTTGAATGTTGGGCAACTAAGAAAGAACATGTTAACAACATGAGTGTTGGCTAAAATGCCAATGTTCTGATGGATATGTGGTAAAACTTGAAAAATTAGAATTTGTAATGAACAAGTTTGTGAGATTGTAAGAGTCGCTCTAGTAGCTGATAAAATGAGAGGAAAACCCCCTAATGAGAGTTTGGGTACGTACAATGTTAGACCAATCAGTGCACCTGTTAGGAAGTGCGAGTGTATCAATATTAACATGGACATTCATGATAAAGAAAGATATGAATGAGTATGTTGTGCGTGATGACCTTGCTTTGGACAAAATCAAATGTCAGGAAAGGATTCAAGTAGACTCCAAGGGATTGGGAAATAGGCTGAGTTGAGTTGAGAATTGTAACCTAATAATATCTTCCAACAGTTGCATCAAAATCTCCAAATTGCTAGAGTGAGAATTCCTCTGTGAAATAGCTATAGATAATGACTGAAAAGGAAAGTCTAAATGGAGATAAGAAATGCTGGTTTTCCATTAGTCTAAGAAAATCTCCAAATTTCATGAGCTAGGAAAGCTCTAGCTCAGACCTATCTGGCAATATGGAGGGTTGAGAGAGCATGTCTATCAAGAAATACATGCACCCCAATAAACAAGGTAACCTAGACATCCAAAAGTCAGAAATATGCATGCTCAGAAGTCACAGATAGATTGGGGTTGAGAAAGTTTATATTAAAAAATACAAGTTAAGACCATGCTTTACAGATCTTAACCAAAGGAGTCAAGTCGTCCAACTACCTTTACTGAACAAGGAATAAATAATAATGATTACTTTTAATGCCTAAAAGACAAAGTTACTTGGCCATAATATCTTGGTTATTTTACATTCAGTTTAGTGTAGGTGAACCGAGTCAAGAGAGTTTTTCGCAAACTCGAGCTTGGCAAAAACTCGACTTGACTCACGTAAATGACTATTGAGTCGAGCCTTCTCGAGCTTTGAGACAAGCTTTTTGGGTGGAAAAAAAAATACTTGGCTCGCCTAAGTTCATGAGCTGCTCACAAGTATATCACAATCTGAGGTGGTCTACTTCAAGTCAAGTTGAGTCGAGACGCCTCACCTAGCTCATAGGACTAAACCGAAAAACTTTACCAGTCTTTTTTAATCAGGCACAATCATATAATGTCTACGATGTGATATGGATCCATGAGTCTAAGGCTGCACACAAAGTCCATGATACCATTACTTAAGTCTATAAAGTAAGTAGTGTAAATTTAAAAACAAAAAGAAAAATAAAGGTCCGATACTCTATGCAAATTCTGATCTTAAGAGAGTAAAGTTACAAATAATCCCCTCTCTCTCTCCTTTTCTTCTGGTCCTTACTCTCCCTTCTCCACGCTTTTCTTATAGGTAAGTGCCCCTTGTTGGTATAAGGATTGGAGCCAAGGACCTCGCGGTCTTTGCCTGAGTGCCCTTGCCATCTCTCCCACCCCTTGGGGTCAGCTAATCTCTCTCCCATAATAAATTCAACCATCTCTTGGTTGATTTGACTTTTCATGTTTCACCCGACAATATGCCGAGTCATCTCGCCACTGTTCTGTATCTGGATGACGAGATCTGAACCACAATTGAAGAACGAACACCTGATTGATCCAGATCTGGTTCAATAAACCCATTTGAAGAAAAGACCCTAGTGAGCATGATTCTCTCTCATCTAGCTCAAAAATTTCTAGCTTTTCTTCCTCTATTTTATTCCGTTTGAGGTGATGGAAGGTGAATGAATGTTGAGTTGGTTCATCTGGATGGTAAAAGCGAGTTGAACTCGAGTTAAAACGAGAGAAGTCGAACTCGAGCCAACTCACGAGCCAATTGAGTGGAGCACCACCTAAGGACGGATCGGATCTGATCGATTATTTTGACGAGCTACAAATGAAGGCTTGGCTTGGCTCATTTAGGGCTGTCGAGTTGAATCGGGCTGAGTTGCCAAGTTGACTCGGGTCACTTACTGCCCTACATTCAGTGATACCCTAATAATCAATAACTATGGCGTTGAAGAAGTTATTAATCATTAGAACTGTAAAATCAAGTAAAGGTGGTACACATGATGTGGGCATTTTACAGGAGAGAAAAAGTAGGATGATGGGTGGTTTTGTGCAGAAAAATTATAGGATATATAGTCCAAGTGATTTAAGCTTGAAGACTCGAAGTGTCTAAGTAGTCAACGCAGAAGAATCTGTTGTTAATGTATATCATACCTACAATTTTTATTTCCTGATCTGTAAGTTAATGAATGTCAGTTTCTTGTTCAATTCATGCCCCACTATCTGTCATCCAACCTTCATGTATCATGGATAAATAGATTGATAACAACATTTTTTTGATAGGGAAGTATGGTGTGGGGATTGGTTATATATATATAATAATAATAATAATAATAATAATGAAGTGCTTTTTGTGAACTTCTTTTCTTGTAACTCTGTACTTTTCTACTGCAAAATATGTAAAAATATAGGTATAAGAACTAGTAGAACTGCTCCTTAGGAAAAACCGTCTTGATGAATCATTCATTGCACTGTAACCTCATCACATACAACTTCAAGCATCCTGATTTACGAAAATACTTGGGGGCTTATCACTTGTATTGTTATGCTTGGAAGGTAGTTTTTTCTTTTCCACTCTTAACAATAAGAATAAGACGACATGAAATGAAGTTGATTTCCAAAAACATTTTGCTCCCTGTCCCATTAGAGTTTTATCTTTCATGGATATTCCACTTAGCGTCAGCCATTCAAAATTTTGGCGTACAGCTTCCAAGTTATTGTAACTTTAACCTTCATTTATTCAAATTTAGATACAAGGGAAGACGACATTATAATAATCTCTCAGGGCAATAATTTATTTATTGCTAAAATGTGTGACTCTAGAAAAGGGGCTATTTTTTTTGATAGGTAATAAAGAGTAGTATTAATTACGGCCTCAAATGAGGTGACGCATCCTTGTACACACGACATTTACAACAACGAAAATAATCAAACAACCGAAAAACTGTCCACCATATCAACAAAAGGGATTCCCTGCACTCGAATATACTCCAAACACCAAAAGCGAAGGGTCTGAAGAAAGATCCTCTTAATCTGATCAAGATCAGACTCATCATTGTCGAAGATCCTCTGGCTCCTTTCTAACCAAATAGTCCACCAAATCGCTAAAGGGACTGTATCCCAGTACGCTTTATTCTCTTAGTCTTAGAAAGAGTCCACCCACTCAAGAACTCAACAACCGACCCTGGCATAACCCAAAAGATACCTGCCAACTGATGAAAGGAATTCCAGACATCCTTAGCTACCGAACAGTGAAGAAGAAGATGATTAACTGTCTCTTCATCTTCTTTACACATAAAGCACCGGTTGACATAAATCCTCCCACGAGTTCGCAGATTCTCCCCTGTCAAGATGGCCTCCTCTGTCGCCCCCAAGCAAAAAAAAGCTACTTTGCTTGGAGCCCTCGTCTTCCAGATTTTCTTCCAAGGGAAAAGGATGTTGACCTTATCGTTCAAACAAGAATAGAATGACCTCACTGTGAAATTCTTGCTTTTCGTCCCTCCCCAAACAATTCTATCTTCGCTCGACCCTGATCTCTTGAAATTATATAACATGTCGAACAACCGGACGATATCCTCGATCTCCCAATCTTGCACTTCTCTACGAATGGGACATAGAGCGTTACTATTAGAGTGGTGACAAAGAAAATTTCTAGTGCAAATAATTATCTTTTCATGGCAATCGAACTCGTTAATAATCATAATCCATTAGGTAACATAACCAAAAAGCAAGTAACAATGGCCTTAAATGTGAATAAGCTGATACAAAACGATAGACAGCTAACAAACAAGGATTATGTGGACAAATTCCAAGGGAATATCAAAAGATATGCAATTTTGAGATTAGACTGTGGATATAATTTACGTATCTAGTAGACTAATATAACTTGGGCCAATAAACCTTAACCATCAGAAGGTGCAAATGACAAAAAACCTACTAGTGGTGTATTCCCTGTTTGATGCATGCCCATGATGGGAATCCATAGAAACCTTGCAAATGATTAGCCTAATCTAGCAGACTAAAAGTACACGATATATACCCAGTTTGTTACTTGTGAGCTCTAATGGAGATGAGGAGATGATGATCAAATATCCACACAGAATCTGTTTGTAAACCTTCTTTCAATGAGTTTCAAGAGCTTCACAGTGAATTCAAGAGTGACCAATCCTGTTTGTTGAATTAGTTATGATTTTTACATTGCCAGAGGGGGTAAAGTTAGAGTTGCTGCACAAGAATGTCATATGTTTGACCAATTCCCAGCGTCTCTGGACTATAACCATGCTCAATTCTTTTTGATGAGATTGCATTTATTAGTTTATTTCGTTCTCGACCTGACCTATATGATTTTTGTTCTGTCAGGAATATGCAGCTGCTGGAACTGTCAAGCAAAATTATGTTAACATTTTGTTGATGCTTCTGCGACTTCGACAAGCTTGTGATCACCCTCTTCTTGTTCAACGTAGCGGTTCCAACAATGAATGGAGGTCCTCTCTTGAGATGGCGAAAAAACTTCCTAGGGAGAAACAAATTCGCCTTCTGAATTGTTTGGAAGCCTCTTTAGCAATCTGCAGCTTATGCAACGTACGTAGTTAAATTTTTTGTTGCAAAGAGAAGATTCTTTTTTATGCTATATAGTTATCTGCTTATCTTCATTACTATTTATGATTATTGGTATTGATTTTATTGATACCTTTAATAAGTTGTTTGTCTGTATCATTATCAGAATGCTCTTAGTCTCTTACTTTATTCAACCTTCAACTTCACATTAGCATTTCACATGCGTGCTTGGAATATCATTTCATTTTGGGGTTCTCATGTACATATATATTGTCTTGGTTGTTGATAGTTTTCTCCCTCTTTATTTCTTTTGTTGGGGTACAATAATGTATTAGGCCAAGCTTAATACCATCCCATTCGGCGCGCTGATTGAGATGTAGCTTCTGTGCAAACCAGGACGAGAGATCAGAGGTTGAAGATCTTCTTGAAGGAGCCAATTCCATAGAGGAAATGATATGATTTCATAGTAACTGTATGGAGCGATATGGCTTTTTTAATTAGGTCGTGCGACTCCACTTACTAGGAAGCAGAACAGTTTCCATATTGACTTATACTCCCTCTATCCCAAAAAACATTAGTCCCATTTGACAAGTCAAACTTTTTAAGATTGTAGCATTACTTGTACCTCCTTTAAATTGCACTAAATTTGTATTCTTTTTCAGAAATAGGACTTTTTTTTTTTTTGGGGACAAACCAAACAGGAATGAGGGACTATTTTTTTTGGGACGAAGAGAGTATCAGGTGAAACATTGCCTGCCTTATTGACTTCTGTTGGCTGAAAAAGCATACATGAGATGGGTTTCATGGTTACTTTTTCAAGGATGCTAGAATTAGTTTGGAGTTCCATATATTTCTTGAGGTTTTTATACTTGTTCTTACGCCAATATTCACAAAAGACGAGTGGTCTTGTTCTGTTTATTTTTCGTAATTGATGTTGTCAATTTGATGCTCTGTGTCAATGTTATTTTTCAATGTTCTCTCATGAGTTATTCTTTCAAAGGGATATTTTCCTACATTAATCTTTTTATGTTTCGAGATTTGTTGTAAATTTCCTTTTCATGGGATCAAAATGCTGAGGCTCTGGTTAATTGACTTCTATTTGTTCATATTTTATAGGATCCCCCTGAAGATGCTGTAGTTACAAGCTGCGAGCATGTGTTCTGCAATCAGTGCATCCTCGAGCATCTTTCTGGCGATGACAACCAGTGTCCATCCACAAATTGCAAAACTCGCTTCAGTATATCTTCGGTATTTTCTAGAGCCACCTTGAGAAGTTCTCTTGGTGATCAGCCTGGTCAAGAAGGTAGCCCTGAGTCCTCTGGTTCTATATCAGCTCTTGAGCCTTGTTCATTGGGTGGCACATCTGATTCCTTAAAAAGCATGACTGCTGAGGCCGAGCCTTCTTCATCGGATGATTCATTTGATTCTTCCAAAATCAAGGCCGCTCTCCAGGTTCTGCAGTCTCTTCCTAAATCACGGGCGTTTGCAGCAATAAGTGGCTCCCCGTCATCAAATGGTGGCAATGCCAATAGTCCAACAAATTCTTTGAATGATATGTCGGGGGGATCCCCTAGCGATGTTATTGGCAATAAGAGTCCAATTGTGGGAGAGAAAGCAATTGTTTTCTCACAGTGGACGAGGATGCTGGATTTGCTTGAAGCTCGTCTTAAAACTTCTTCCATCAATTACAGGAGACTTGATGGAACAATGTCAGTACATGCCCGAGATAAGGCGGTAAAGGATTTTAACAGTCTTCCAGAGGTCTGTGAGGGATCTTGGCATCTTTCTGAGATTACTTGCTATCTGCTTCTATCCATGTATTCAACTTATAGTTTTTCACTCTTTCTGTAGGTATCTGTAATGATTATGTCATTGAAAGCAGCAAGTCTTGGATTGAACATGGTTGCCGCTTGTCATGTACTCCTTCTGGACCTCTGGTGGAACCCTACAACAGAAGATCAAGCAATTGATAGAGCACATCGGATTGGACAGACCCGCCCAGTTACAGTTTTGCGGTTGACTGTGAAAGATACAGTTGAAGATCGTATTTTAGCTCTTCAGGTATGATCTCCTGTGCTCAAATATTATTCTTTCAAGGAGTTGCATGCACACTATGTTGTCTTTCAGTGAAAATATCTGTAATTTAGAGAGCTGGTGGATGATGGGTTACATTTGTGAGAGTGGCCCTAGAGCTTTGACCATTATAAACATTTTTAAGACTTGCCATTTCTTATGGGCTTATATTCTGTTGAAATACTGAGTGAGAGATGCTTCGATTTTGCAGCAAAAGAAGAGAGAGATGGTTTCGTCTGCATTTGGAGAGGATGAGATGGGTGGCAATCAGACTCGCCTTACTGTTGATGATTTGAAATACCTATTCATGGCTTAATCAGAGTGTTCTTTCATGATCTCTCTGATATTTTGGAGCTGACAAAGACTAATGATTCTTTATTAACCATAGAAGCGTCTCCACAGTTGAAGATTTTTCATTGGAGGCCATCTCATTGTTAAGGAGAGTAAACCTCCATCAATTTTTTTCTCCTTAGAAGTTGGAGCTTTCACCTTGTATAGGGATTAGGATTCAGAGTTACAGAAATTTACCCCCCCCCCCCAATTGAAAATAGAGGCGTTCCATCAAGATATTTTATTTTCTTCCAAACGTGTAAATGATAGGTCTTTCAAACCCAACCCCTTTCTCACCCTTGTTAGAACAAGTTATAGAATCCTAGCTGACTCAGTAAATTTGATCACATATGGATTATGACCTTTTGATTTATCACCACTAGATTATGTTTTATGGCAACTTTGATACCTGCAGTGAGTTGGTGTAATTTGATACTCCGAGCAATACTGATAGTTGAATTTTCTTGGCTTTTTTCGTCTTTCCTATGAAAATGTCTATGTAGGTGAAGCAAACAACTAACACATATTTCGTTATCAACAAACTAAAATAGGGCGCGGGCGCTACTCTACTGCTGTTGATGTAGGTGAAGCAAATAAAATAACCATCACCTACTTCCGCTATCAAGAAACTATTATAGTATGTCTTGTTTATTATTTTTCTAGCGAAATTGTCATTATATTTTTAAAAATTGATGTAATTTTGTTACTATCTTTAACGGTCATCTAATTTTAACGGAATTAATTTCATTTGTCTTCTCTGAAGGTTTTTAAAATGTTGAAAAAAATATTTGTTGATTGTTGATATTAAAATATATGTTTTTTTTTGGTTTTAAATTATAAGGTTTTTTTTTTTGGCTTTTAAGGATTAAAAAAAGATAGAATTTTATAAACAGAAAAATGAAAGAATAAATTAAATATAAAATGCAAATAATAAGAAAAGATATATTGCTTAAAAAATGAGAGAGTAATTAAATTAATTTATATATACATTTTATCTTAATGAATAATATAATAAAAATAATAATAAAAATAATAAAACATAATAATTTTAAAAGAAATCTATTCATTAATAAATTTTGAAAAATTTAATTAATTAAATCTAGTTGCTAACACTCATTCATTAAATGTAATTTAATTCGTAAAGAGAATTGACAAAAAATATTAACTTATTTTTTTATTAACATTTTTCAAAATACGTTATAATTAAGAATTATAAATATAAGATTATAAAAAAACATTTAATTCAACCTATAATAGCCACCATGAAAATTGTGATGTGTTAATTTTTTTAATGATTAATACTCTGTTTTATAAGAACATTTTTTTTAATGTTATTTAATGATTTATGTCTAATATGTTTTATTTAATAATAGTTATTAATTTATTAAATATTTTTAATAATGTATTTAAAAATGATTATTTTTTAAATAATTTAATAAATTTTAATTAAATACTATATTTAATAATTTTTTATTAGATTATTTTTAATAATTATTAACTAATTCTTTAATATTTTAGTAAATCTATATTATAAAAGAGCTTGAAGTCTAACCGGCGGCCCTGATCGAATTGTGCTAAACACAACTGATGGTTCAAATTGATTCATAAGTATATGAGATACAAATGAACCCCTTAGTTATGAGTTATGTTTGAATTATCTCTCTACAATTACATATAAAACCTTCAGTTGTGGGTTTTGTTTGAATTACCCCGTCAGTTATGAGTTTTGTTTATCTTGACCATTCATTGAACTGATCTCATACTGACACTGTGCCTATGGCACGGACACGTATACTAATATTTTTTTAATACAAAGCATAACCACCTCCCCGTATGTGATGAATTCCAACCGTTAAATATTTTAAAAATATTTAGTCTCAGCAAGTAAATAGTTTTTGCCAATTGTAAGTGTAATGACTTGAGCCCGAGAGCTCGGTCCGCTACGTGTAGCCCACTGACCCACTGAACACGCATCACCTTGGGTCATTAGACCCATCATAAGCCGACCCAAAAGTCCATGGATGATGTTGGTGCCCAGAGGTAGTGTGTGGCCATCTGATAAATTGAACACAATTTCCACACCTACCCGATGTGGGATGGGGTATTACAATCTCCTCCATTTAAATCCTTGACGTCCTCGTTAAGATTGAATCGTACCCTGGGCGATGCATGATTCAAGAGGTGGCTCGTATGAGGATCAAAAGGTTGCTCCCGCCTTCTGCGGTGTAGCACTTTGGCTCGCACAACACTTTGTTCTTACATTTCCGGTCGGGACCTGCTCTGATACCATTTGTAACGACCCCAAAGCCCGGTCCGCTATGTGTAGCCCACTGAGCACGTCGCACCTTGGGTCATCAGGCCTACTACAAGTCGACCCAAAACTCCATGGATGATGTTGGTGTCCAGAGGTAATGTGTGACCACCTTATAAATCGAACACAATTCCCACACCTACCCGATGTGGGATGGACTATTATAATCTCCCCCACTCAAATCCTTGACGTCCTCGTCAAGACCGAATCGTACCCTGGGCGATGCATGATTCAAGAGGTGACTCGTACGGGGATCAAGAGGTGGCTCCCACCTTCTGCGGTGTAGCACTTTGGCTCGCACAACACTTTGTTCCCACATTTTCGACCGGGACCCGTTCTGATACCATTTGTAATGACCCAAAAGTCCGGTTCGCTATGTGTAGCCCACTGAGCACGCCGCACCTTGGGTCATCAGGTCAACCACAAGCCGACCCAAAAATCCATTAATGATGTTGGTGCCCAGAGGTAATGTGTGGCCACCTTATAAATTGAACGCAATTCCCAAACCTACTCGATGTGGGATGGGGTATTACAATCTTCCCCACTTAAATCCTTTACGTCTTCGTCAAGACCGAATCGTACCCCGGACGATGCAGGATTCAAGAGGTGGCTCGTGCGGGGATCAAGAGGTGTTTCCCACCTTCTGCGGTGTAGCATTTTGGCCGACACAACATTTTGCTCCCACATTTCCAGTCGGGACCCGCTTTGATACCATTTTTTAACGACTCGAGCCCGAGAGCCCGGTCCGCTGCGTTAGCCCGCTCACTGGCTCACTGAACACGCAGCACCTTGGGTCATCAGACCCATCACAAGCCGACCCAAAAATCCATGGATGATGTTGGTGCCCAGAGGTAGTGTGTGACCACCTTATAAATCGAACACAATTCCTACACCTACTCGAAGTGGGATGAGGTATTACAATCTCCCCTACTCAAATCCTTGACGTCCTCGTCAAGGCAGAATCATACCCCGGGCTATGTAGGATTCAAAAGGTGGCTCATACGGGGATCAAGAGGTGGCTCCCACCTTCTACAGTGTAGCACTTTGGCCTGCACAACACTTTGTTCCCACATTTCTGGCCGGAACCTGCTCCGATACCATTTGTAACGACCCGAGCCCGAAAGCACGATCCGCTATGTGTAGTCCACACACTGGCCCACTTAGCACGCTGCACCTTGGGTCATCAGACCCACCACAAACTGACCTAAAAGTCCATGGATAATGTTGATGCCCAGAGATAGTGTGTGACCACCATATAAATCGAACACAATTCCCACACCTACCCGATGTGGGATAGGGTATTATAATTCTCACACCTACCCGATGTGAGATGTTGTATTACAGTAAGTGAGTTATTGAACGCTATTGTATTATTGATATTCTTTTCTTAATTTTTTATTTTGGCAATAAATGTTTTCTTCTTATTTGCATTTTATATTTCATTATTCTTTCCTTTTTTTTGTTCATAAAATATATTTTCTTAACCTCTAAATGGAAAAAAAACCGATAATTTAAGAACCATAAAATCATTTAATTTTTAACTTCAATTATCATTAAGTATCTTCCTTTCATTTTAAAAAAACCTTCGGGAGACAATTGAAATTAATTTCGTTAAAAATTGGATGATAATTAGTGACAATAACCAAATTGCATCTCATGGGTTTGTATCTTGGCTCAGGACTTTTTGAAAAGTAATTTGGGGATGTATTTTCGGTGCTCATCAACTGCAATGAATTGATGATGAATTTTCATACAATATTATCGGTGCTATGGATTTGATTTAGCAGCATAGGTTCAGGTTGGATGACTTGATGTTCATTAGTACGTGAGACGTCTCAAGACCACCCCCCCTTCCCAAGGCGCGCCCAATAGAAGTGTCCATTGTCTTAGCATTTTATCCATTTTATTTCTTGCCTTTAGGGGTTGCCAGGTTGGCATCATCACTTTCCCCAGACACCCTTACTTTGTTTTGGTGCAAAAGAAAAAGGAAGAAGCTTAGGAAACATCGTCTTACTTATATTTTTTGTAAAATAAATATTTGATTCGACCTATCGTATGATGGTGGTTGAGCTGTGATAAAGTGAGACTTTTTCTTATAAATTAGAATTCGTAAGACGATCTTACTAGAAACCTACTGAATGAAAAAAAAGTTGGAAGGATGACAACTGAGTAGTTATTAGTACCAAGTCAGTACCAACTAATGAAAATGAATCAAGATTCAAGATTTGAATAATAAATATATTAATAGGCTTCACTAAAACAAAACGATCCTATTGTCTAACGGTTATCATAAAAAATAATCACACTTTGAGCGAAAATGATTTGAACTCATACTTTCAAACTTGTCACTTGTATTATTTGTAAATTGTAAATAATGGGCCAACCTGCCACGAGCTCAACTCGTTTGGCCATTCTCCTATTGGGCTCATAATTTCCTCATTAACCCACCTCTTTCAAGTGGTGGAGCGAGTTGGTCCAACGAGTCCGATCCATTTTGACGGCTGTAGTTAGCATTATCACTTTCCCCATAGAGACACCTTTACTTCTATTTTGTACAAAACTAGTGATGCTCCCGTGCGTTGCACGGTTTGTACACTGGATATAAAATTATATACTTTATTAAAGTTGAAGAATATACAATTAAAAAGTTTAATATGAAAAAATAAACAAAAAATTAATAAAAAGTAAAATTAAAGATAGATCACATAAATTTGAAAAAGTAATTATAAATTTATTTAGATGTATTTCCTTATTCAGAAATGGAGGATTTGATGAAATTCAACTATCTTCGTCATTCGTTAAGTCAACAATTGATAATAGACATGTGTCACTAAATGACAAAATTTGATAGAGATAATAGTTTTCGATATTTCGTACTAATGTAGTAGCTATAAAAAAAACTTTGGTTATTGAAAATATAAACACATAAAAATACATTTTATGTCATCACATTCTCTTCCTTCTTCATACCTCATTCTTTTTCTTCTTCATTTTGTGTTTGTGTGTATGATTCAAAATAAATTTACTTTTGTGTTTGTGCTATTGTGCATATACTGTTTGATGAAATGTCTAAATAGAAATTTGTTCGTTTTTAAATATCCTTTTTGAAACTCGATGCATCAATTTTGAATCGCAATGTATCATTTGTAAATTGTGATGCAGGTATGCGGGATGTAGGTAAGATGCATTAATTTTAAATCATATGTTGATTGTGTACATGAAAGAAGAGAGATAAATGTTTGGTACATTATGATTTAAGGCGCGATGCATAAATTAGATTATGTGATTTAAATTGATGAATTGATTAAGTGATCCGTAGCACGCCTTCGGTTCATTAAGAGTTGTAGTTTTTCGCTCTAAAAGTGTCATTTTTAGTTAAAAAAAACATAAAAAACTGTAGCGGTTGAAAATTTTACATAGTGGACGGACCCGGATTTCTCCCTAAAACAAATAACAAAAAGGGCTAAAAATACTCAAAATTTCACGTTAGCCAAATTTCTCAATTGATTCCATCAAAATTATTATTACTTTAATGAACAACAAATATTACTTCAATTATAACCTATATGACCCAAAAAAATCCCAAGCACTTGTCATATAGATAAAAAGCTTCTCACTCTCTAACCTAAAAACCCCACCCCCACTCACTCTAACCTATATACACATCGCCTCACTCTCACTCTTACTCAATTAAGTCGTCTAAAATGTCACCTTTCTTATTTTTATAACATTAAACATAGGAAATTCTTCCGCTGAACATGAGATAATGACTCTTCATCTCTTCAAACCCTTCGTTTCAAAAATTCATCCGTTGACTTTCCCCAACGAAAATAGAATCAGATCAAACCATTTCGTAGCAAGGTGCGTTAGATTTTTTTTTTTATAAAGTATTCAACTTTGTATTTCAATTTTTTTAAAAAAATCTTAGAGCTTAATTTTACTTAGTGAACTGGAAAAAAAAATGTTAATAATAAGATCCAAGTATTTATGCTTCTTTACCTAATTATTTTTTTAAATATGATTTAAATAAGTCGAGACTTTTTTATATTTTCAGTATTTAACGTTATACCCGAATTTTTTATATTTTGAGTATAGAAAAAATATAGATTTCGAATTTTTAGATTTGTATTTTGAAGATCTATTTTTTAAAACATTTTTATAATTAAAATACATCTATTTTAAATCACTTGTATCTAATGTAGTTGTTCACTTCAAAATTGGCCTCTTTGTAGTCACTAATTTATTTATTTTTCGTCTCTACATTTCAAATTCCTTTGATTTAATTTGATTTTATTTATAAATGTTAATTATTCTAATTTGATAAAACCAAAATTGAGAAATTTGTAGTCACAGTGCATATTAATAAATAAATATAAATATATATTGATTACTAATAAATCTGTATCAGTTTGAGGATCATTAAATTGAATTAAATTTAGCACATACACTTGAACATGAAGTTTATTAAATTATCGTATTTTATTCCCTACATCTTTAATCCTAGGCATTGCATATGTTTAAGCTATTTATTGATTACAAAGGTACTATGAGAATTTAATAATTTCGCATGTATAATTGTTTTCAGTTTATTGTAGCTCTATGATCTCTAGAAAAAAAGAGAAGACCAAGTACATGAGATCCTAAACAATCGAAATAAAAAGAATACTTACAAGTTGGAAAGATACCTTTACATTGTAAAATATACATTTTGCATGAAAAACTGTAGAGTTATCTAGGTTTACAATTGGTCTGGCTGATGTCTCTAAGCAAGATGAGAGAAGGAGACATTTTATATAGATTTCTTCTATATTGTTGTGTTATCCTTAGTTGTTTTTAGCAATGATGTTCAACAAACAAAATTGTAACAAATGTATAGTGATTTTATCTTTGAAAACTGCTTGAGAAGATAAAAGCTAAGGAACTTTCTAACTCCCTTAGGTGTTCAATTACAGCTGAAGAAATTAATCTTCAATGATAATTTATGTAATTGTTTTGATAATTTATTCATTTATCATTCAATTGATAAGCAATTATTAAATTCAACAATTGAAATTTCAATATAGTTAAAAAATCATAACTATTTTTTATATTGCCGGATGTGAATGAAGTTGAAATAATTTGGTATATATGGTTGTCAATTGTCTCAAGTTAAAGAGAGAATATCAAAAGTTTTCGGATTTATTTATCTAATTAATTTTGATTACAAATTTGTTTCATTTTTCAATGCATTAATGACACATAAACAATGTAAAAGTGTTGTCATTTTTGGAAAGTACATTTTGGTGGGAACTTTCCAAAAATCGCATCTCTTTATATATGTATAGATAAAATGGCAAGAACTTAAGAAATACTGTGGTACTGATATTTTTTAAAAATATGAATCACTAACTCGACTCACTGTGTATTGGTGGTTGAGTTGTAAGAAAGTGGATTCCGTCTTATGACTTATGATGCGTATCCAAAGAAAAAAAAGTTGGAAGGATGGCAAGTATGAACTAATAAAATTGAGAATCAATGTATGAATCATAAATTCATTAGTACGACTCAATGAAACAAATCGGTCCTATGGTCTAGCGGTTAGGACATTGGACTCTGAATCCAGTAACCCGAGTTCAAATCTCGGTAGGACCTTATTTTTTTTTCTTTCCCACTCCATGTTGCCTGTGATAAATCATATATCATGTGCACAAACAGCTCTTTGAGACATGCTCAAGCATTTGAACAAACACCATGAACACATGGAGTGTGAAATATCTTTCAGTCACAGTTACAAATTAATCAGATTCGACCAAACATGAAAAATTTGGTGAATTTCTTTTTACTAAAACGAAAAAACAATGTTAGACATTAATCATTAACGTGATGAGATGGCTTCATCTGAATCAAGAATGCAATATTCAATGCTTTCTCGACTACAGAGGCCGACAATTGGCACGAAAACAAAACAGAGATTCGTTGATCAAAGTGAACAAATTTGTCCATTATGGGTGACACTTTCACTGAGACTTGCATCAAACACATAATCAGGAAAAACAAGGTGACAATAATTCATTAAGAATTCAAGATACCCAGGACATATCTTCACTGAGAACTTCTATCAAACACATCCTGGGCAATGTTTGAAGTATTCTCTATGAAACTGAGATAATAGATATGAGCATATGAACAATTCAAATCTCCCATCTTTCTCAGCACCGATTGATCAGCCAAGTCAATATGTGGCCACGAACAATATCAACATTCTCATCGGTTTCTCCGAACAACAATGAATGCATCATTCCATCACAAATCTTTATAGTCTTATCCTCACTCATTGCTTTCTCATACAATCCTTTGCTTACATCAGGATCAGTAACAACATCAGCACTCCCATGTAACACAATGAATGGTATATCGACATCGTTTAATCGACTACTAACATAATCAGTAACCCTTAACAGCTCGATCACAGTTCCTAATCTTGGTTTTCCAGTATACCTCATCGGATTCATTAATCCGATAACTTTCTTCTCCGGAACTTTCACGGATTTTTCAACCAAATCAGCCGTCGGTACAATCGCTAATGTCGGTGCAAATTTCGATATAAACGTGAGGATCTCCGGGATAGGCCATCTAGGTCTAACTTTATCGGAGATTTTACACATCGGTGCGATGAGAATCGCGCCGTTGAAGAATTTAGGATTTCTAAAATTGATTAACAAGCAAATAGCGCCGCCCATTGATTCCCCGAACAGGAATCTCGGGAGGTTCTGGAAATCAGGGTTTTGTTCGAGAACTGAATTGAAGAAGGAAACGCAATCGTCAACGACGAGGTCAACGTTGGGTACGAAGGCTTTGAGGCCTTGAGATTGACCATGGCCTTCATGGTCAAGGGCAAAACAGGCGAACCCGTTTTGAGCTAGAAAGATGGGCGTGGCCTGGAAGGTCCAGCTGATGTCGTTGCCGTAGCCGTGTACCATAAGGATTATGCCACGTGGAGGTGAGTTCAGAGGAAGCCATGATCGGGTGAAGAGAGATAAGCTTCTGGGTGAGGTGTAGAAGGATTTGGTGGATTTGATGTTTTTGAGGTCGTAGTATTCTTGCTCCTCTGGTGTGTCTCCCCAGAAGTACCGCCGGCGGCTTTCCGTGTTTTCGTTTTGCTTTTGTTCCGTCATTGCCGGAGCTGGAGGTTTGACTGTTTAGGGGGTTGGGTGTTATTTGGAGAGGGAGATGGTCAATTGTGGAGGGCTGTGGTTGGTGAGAATGGCTGGTAGGCAGCCTGGCGGCATATTTTTGACTCATAAGCTACTCAGATCAGTCCTGAATCAGACTGAGTTGACTCAGTTTTTACTTACTTGGATGCTTTTGCCCACAACCTGTTTGTTGGAATAACACTATTGCACGTACCAAAATTTCCATGGTACGCGATCCAAAAAATCCATTACATAGTTTATTAGCTAATGTTTTTGTTAGAGGCATTCTTGGTATTTTTTTCACCACTTGTTTGTTCATGCATTTTGTTTTGCCAAAAACGCAGGTCAAAACACAGTTTTTCAATTACAATTTGATTCGATGTAACATATAAATAAATTACATCAAAACAGACATTCTGTTTTCATCGTAACAAATTAGAGCTTTTTCAAGGAAGTTGTGTTTATATTTTGAAAATGCTGCACAAAACGAGCTCTTGGTATGTGTACCATTTTTCTTTTGTTTGTTACAGAAAATGTGTGTTAAGGATGGGCTGATTTGTATCAGGCATGAAACATTGTGCTCCGTTTCACCACCACAACATCTGGGGATTTCGTGGTGAGGCTGGAGTACTTCCATAAAAGAAATGAAGCCGGGTATTATGACCATACTTGATGATAGCCATGTACTTCCATGGTAAGGTTACTTTGGGGATTTCAATATACCACTTCCTAAAGCACGCTGACTGGCACTGCTCGAACCAAACTATTGACATTGCAGACAATCTGATTACAAGGGTGAATGAGGCTATGCCACTTACTGTTACTGCTGCTCAAATTTTCTCAAAAGGTACTGGCCCTTTTCTTAACTTTTTGAAAATGTTTTTAATTATTTTTGAAGTTTACAGTTTGTCGGTTGTTGGTAGTTAATTTTATAGTAGCATCTTTTGATGCTAAAGTGAAGATCATGTTCACACCCTTTCAAGGACTTGGAAATCTGAGATTTTTGGTGAGATCATACTTGATACAGAACGTGATTCATGAAATTCTGTATGTACCCACCAGACCGTTCCACCAAATCGTGCTATTGTCATAGTTGCGGCACTAGCACTTCCATCCCTGCATTTCGCATCCCCATTGTGTTTGTTGAGTGGTTCGATCACTTGTATTATCATTAGCTCTTTAGCTTTCCTTGCATGATACACGAAGAATGGAAGATCAAAGGCATTGGAGGATAACTTTTTCACTCATCTTCCTTTGGTTGTGCTTCTTTAGGTACTAATCACATCATGGTATTCTTTGTGTCCAAAGTTTAGAAGTCAAGTGATTAAAACGGTCAGTTTTCAAGAAGCGATAAAACAAATTGATTTATCTTTCTAGAATGTGTAACTGGTAACATTTTTTGTGCTATGCGATGCATAAGTGGGAATCACTTGGTGAAAAAGTAAGATATCAAGAAAATAACAGGGATACAAACATTTTGTGATATCTAACCAAATCACATGTTTGCTGCCTAAATTTGTACGATAAAATTGTGCGAAAAATTTGTATCCTTATCATTGTTACAATAATAAAGGAAAAACTGAACCATTTATCTAGAAAGAAAGCTCTTGAAAAAGGTCAATGTTGGCTCACATACATGTGGAGATAATATTAAAGTGGAAAAGAGGGGTAAAGAGAAAAATGGTTAAACAAAAAGATAAAAGCATGAAACTCACAGTAAGACCTATCCAATTCCCAATAGCTTTTCCATCATCAAGAGGCCAATTAGGAGTAGCCAAAGATGTTTCAACAAAGTTCTATGGAATGAAAAGGTCCTCGCATGCCATAAAATTTTATGGTTAGTGCCTAGTGGCTCCATACAGTGTGAAGAAATTTGGTCGTGTAGGGTAGGTCTCTCTCTCTCTCTCTCTCTATATATATATATATATATATATATATTGTTGACAGAAATGTTGGTTGGTCAAATAAACCTTTTCCTGATTAGGCGGTAGTGGGATGGTATCTATGAAGTCTGCAATTTCAGAACATCTAGATGATATCATATCATCTTATGTTACTGGTCATTGTTTGGATTTGGATTGGGAATAATGGATAAGTTGTTCTTGGTAGCATAGCATTCAATAAAGGGTACCTTCGGGAATAATTTGGGGGTCCATTATACTTGATTTAAACATAGTGATGATATACTTTAGATCTAGATTATATATGGGTTTTCAGTATTGGAATTTTCATAAGAATGACCTTATTGTTCTACAAAAAGCAAAGAATTTTCCTGGCAGTACAGAGGTCAGACGATCACAACCCGAAACTTATCAACCCACCCCACCTGACCGGAAAATTACCCGACCAACTCAACCCGTTAATATTTTTGAGTCAAAACAGGTAACCCACTTCGACCAAAAAATATTAACGAGTTGAGTCAGGTTAAAGTAGGTTGAACTCGTTACTTAGGGTGTAAGTGATTCGATTTGGTTTGACTTAGGCTAAAACCACAAACCCAACCACTCCTATTGGTTTCAAAAATCTCAAACCGAACCGAACCGAGTAAGGCTTGGAACCAAACCGAACCACTCAATTTGATTTGGTTTTGTGGTTTATATAAATTATTTTTAATCAAATTAATCAACATTAAAAATAATAATAAAAATAAGTTTTTAATTTGGAATTAACATCAAAATTAGAAATAATCTACTAACAACAAATTATTATAAAGAAAATAATACAAATTCCAAAATAAACACAAATAATGGAAGAAATAATAGTTCTACAACAATTAAGATTTTGTTTGTTAACATATATATATGACTAAATCAAAGACCTAGATTATACATATAAGATTCAAAAGTTCAAAATAGTTAACAAATATAATATAATATATATTATATAATAAATAAATAAAAATATATAGGTTGGTTTGGTTTGGTTCGATACCAAAAACTGTGAACCAAACCGAACCAGACGGTTTTCCAATTTTTGAAACCGAAACCGAACCGTTTTCGACCAAAACCGAACCAAACTGACTGGTTTGGTTTCGTTTGGTTCGGTGGTTCCGATTTACATCCCTACTCGTTACTCATTTTGACCCAAAAGTTTTACTCTTTAAATGAATATATATTTTTTTGGGGGGGGGGGAATCTGGGCTAAGACGGGTCGTCCAGTTACCCGTTATAACCCGACCCATTTAGGCTAGTTTAATATTCGGGTTCAAATGAGTTCTGACCCGTTTCGATCCATTACCCATCCCAACCCATACCCATACTCATACCCATACCCGACACAACCCACCCAATTGCCGGGCCTAGTGGTACACATAATACTAAATTTTGTAGGATAGACTTAAATTATATTTCGCATCAAGTATAAGGAGATAATTGCAAAAAAAACCCTGACCTATTTTGTGTTTTGCAAAATTAACCTCGTGTATTGATTTTCACCAAATTGAATCTCTACCTATTTTTATTTTTGCAATTCAAACCTTCCGTTAAAGTGGTGTTAATTTTTTTAACGTGATGATGAGTTGGCTGCCCAGTTGGCAGCTGACGTGGACACTACAACTTCCAACTGATATCTTTTGCTTTTTTTCATTGCAAATTAAACCATGTACATTTGTTTGTATTGCAAAAACAACCTTGGTCAAACCGTAGTTTATTTCCCGCTTTTTTTCATTGCAAATTAAACCCTGTACATTTGTTTGTATTGCAAAAACAACCTTGGTCAAACCGTAGTTTATTTCCCGCCATTTCTATTGCAAAATAAACATTAAAGATTTTTTTTTTGCAAGATGAACCTTGCAGTCACTCATGTATTATACCCAGACTTCACTACAAAACACAAAAAAAATCCACAGGAACAGTCACTCATGTATTCCATGTACTACTGGGGATTTTTTTGAGAAGAAGAGAGAGAGAAATGGAGGGATAGAGATGGGCCAGAGAGACGGGAGTCAGAGGAAAAGCGGTTGTAGCGGTTGATTCGCCGGATTCAGATGAACGATGGTTGCGGCTGAAAGGGAGCCGGAGCAGAGAGATGGGAGGTTCGCCGGGCATGGTGGTATGAACTGGGTTTCTAGGGCCTTGGGGTGGCGTGATTGTGGTAGGAGGGCGACGGCCTTTGAAGATTCGCCGATCGATGCTTCCGCCGGCGAGCAGTGCAGCGGGGGAGGACGCCGAGGCTGCTGTGGATGAACTGCTTGTGGGGCGATTTGGCCGGAGACGGGGCTGCTGGGTAAGGCGGTGGCTGGATTTCTTTGGGCTGGTGGATTTGGCGAAGAAATTGGGGAAGATTCGCCAGAGAAGGAGGCCGTGGATGTCGTTTGGGAAGTTAAAATAGGGCGGCGACATGAGGCGGTGACGAAGGTCTTCATCAATGGAGGTGGGCCATGGAGAATGAGGATATGGGCGAAGGGAAGAGGGGCGGTGGAGCAATTAAAGAGGAAGGTGTGGCCGTGAAGATGGTGGAGATTGTTGGTTTGGAATCTTCGGTGCATACGGACGGGCTTCGGGTGTTTTAACGGAGGGATTGATTCGACAATGAAGATGGTTGGGCGAAGATGATTTGAGCGAGGGAGATGTGATAATTCACCGGCCATGGAGGGTGACGGCTGTTGATTGATAGGTCTGAGCCGATTGATGGCTGGGAGAAGGAGAGATTCACCGAAGAAGATGAAATAGCTGCTGGAGTGGGTGAGAGAGAAGATGGAGCAGAGGCCGGCTGGTTCACCGGAGAAGGAGGGTCCGACTGGAGTAGAGACGGTGGCAGTTTCGCTGATGATGAAGAGGCTTCGAACTGGGTTGTTGGTGGAGAATGGCGGCTGGGTTTGGGGAAGATGAGATGGGGGGTTTGGGCGAAGGGATTGGGTGTGGAGGATGAAGGGTCCGACCGTTGCAGGCTGTTAATTCGCCGGCGATTGAAGACGGTTCATCTTGCAAAAACAAAAAAAATGTTTAAGGTTTATTTTGCAATAGAAATGGCGGGAAATAAACTACGGTTTGACCAAGGTTGTTTTTGCAATACAAATAAATGTACATGGTTTAATTTGCAATGAAAAAAAGCGGGAAATAAACTACGGTTTGACCAAGGTTGTTTTTGCAATACAAACAAATGTATAGGGTTTAATTTGCAATGAAAAAAAGCGAAAAATATCAGTTGGAAGTTGTAGTGTCCACGTCAGCTGCCAACTGGGCAGCCAACTCATCATCACGTTAAAAAAATTAACACCACTTTAACGGAAGGTTTAAATTGCAAAAATAAAAATAGGTGGAGGTTCAATTTGGTGAAAATCAATACACGAGGTTAATTTTACAAAACACAAAATAGGTCAGGTTTTTTTTTGCAATTATCTCAAGTATAAGTTAGTGCACTGAAAACACCATTAGGTTGCTGATTGACAAAACGATTTTCTCAGTTACCTTTTGCTTGAAGAGAGTTACTCTTAGAGTATCCCCAATGTTAAAATTTTTATCAACTTCTTATACAACTTCTTAACCGGGTCCTACTGCCACCTATACATTTTTCTCTTCTTACACACTTAAGAATAAATTTTCCCATTGTATACTATTCTTACACAACTTCTTACACAAAAAATATTAAATTTAACACCAACCCAAATAAAATAAAAAAATCCCTTCCCCCCCCCCCCCACACACATTGGCTGACAGCCCTGCCCACCTTGGAGGTTCCTATATTGGAAGGTTTTTCTCCTCTCTCTCCTATTTGTCAATTTGATCTTGCCTATGTGGCCACTATGGCTCACTTCCCCAATGTTAAGAATTGAAAAAAACAAACGCTGGGGATGCTCTTAAGCACATTATTTCTACTTGTTTAAATGGCTGCTTGTACGTCGAGCTATTGTTAAAGCTCAAGGTACATGCATTTTACCTTAAAGACAAAATAACTACCGATAATCTTTGAGGTCAACAGGTCATCATTATGTAGTTTGATGTCATGGTTGAGTCCAATCCAGATATGCACATATACCTGCAAAAAGAGGAAAATGAGAGATGTGAATGCTTATGCTCCTTATCCTAATTGTAAGGTCATACTTTGATAATCATTTACCTAAACGAATATAAGAAAGAACACATTCCACCTATGCTTATTGTTATCCATGCAAAACTTTATGCATTTTTGTCAAATTTATGCTAAGAACTAGGTTCATAGTTGGCACACAACTATTCGGTCAGAAGCACCACTATCACCATCCAATGTAGGCATCTAGCCTTATACATGTGAAGCACAGATTGGAGATTAGATGAATGACTTCAAGCACTTCTTGTTGCTCTTGTATTTTATAAGGAACCCACTTTCCCTACATTGACCAATGATGTCTCCTCATAGATCTGGTATTCTGGACACCAGGTAAGGTGATTTTGGTTGGATTAGACTCGCTCCGTCTTGTCACTTTACTGATACTTAAAGCAATTCCCTCACACTCTCACATATAGAGTATCAAGGATCTTACATTTCTTCCCCCCCCCCCCCCCCAAAAAAAAAAAATCTACAAAACAATCCTCTTCACTTATACTTTTTTAATATCTGAAGGAATAGAATGCAAGAAAAAGAATTCTCAATTAAAGAAGCATACATAGTATTTCTTTTCAAAGTGGTAAGGGAAAGCAATTCCTAATTAACAAAGTATACATTTAAGCATTTTTATTTACTTTCAAGGATCTGAGGAAAGCTTTATCCTTTTTGGTATAACTAGGAAATGCAAGTTTGGAACGATTAGTGACCAAGTCTATTTTTATAGTTGCTGTAAGTTCAGTATTTTGGGAGCAGGGGGGATAAGAAGCCCAATCGTTATATACAGTATCGCATAATGCATATCCAATTATAATGTAAAAGATCTGCTGAAAGTTCTATCTTTTTCGGTATAGATGGAAAATGGAAGTTGTTTAGAATGTTGAGTGAGCAATTAAGTTTTTATAGTTGCTGTGAGTTTAGTATCTCAGGAGCAGGTCTACCTCAGAAATAAGAAAGCAAATTGTGTTCATATAAAGAATGTAAATCGCCTATTCAGTTATAATATAAATGAGAAGAAGCCTATTACATAGGTGAAGAGTCCAATTTTACGCCTTTACGTAACTTGTCAAGGCGATGTTAGTTCAAACTTCAAATGGTAGTTTAATACTTCTCATTCACAGATTACCAAGTTTATTAGAGAATGAAAGATTATGGATCTCTTTCTTATGTTAAGCATATAGATGAGTTGGTGACTCCGTAATCAGTATCGTATAAGATTTGAAGTCTTCCTGCTTTCCCTTTGATTGTCTAGTATACTACATTGCTAGTTCAGTTTGCACTCTGTTAATCTCTTCTGTTAGTGCACAAGGTATATCTTCGCTTAGCTTCTTAACCATGTGAGGGTAAAGTCATAATACATTGTTGGGCACTCACTAGCCATTTTTTGATCAGGTGGTGGCATCGTAAAGTCAATAAGAGATTACTAACTCTTTCTTTTTTCCTTTTGGCACGTAAAATTGAAAGCTTTCCCATCATGCTAAATCCAACATTACATGGAACAACGAGCACTGCTTTCAAGAATGCTTAGGCAATGCGTATTACATGGTCTAAAACATTGGCCCTATCAAGGTAGTGTTATGTAATTGCTTTCCTAAAATAAAAGTAAATGCGTACTTCTACATGTTTGCTATGTCCAAAACAATAATGTAGAATTTCTGATGTTTGAGCATCCATATATAATTTAATCGAATGTAATATTTTCCACTAAACCAGAAAAACAAAAGATGTTTCAGTCCACTAAATTTCAGAAAAGCAACTGTACCATGTTTTGGAACATTTGCATGTCGTGGATATACTAGGGATGTAGCGTTTTCTAACTACTCTGATTGAACACATTTTAGAGTTTAATGTGAGTTCATGGTTTGGGCAGCCAATGTTCTTACAACTTTTAAACTCCGCTTGAAATTTCAAGTGCATGAGCCCGAGAGCACCTACAGTTCCAACAGCAATGTGGAGAAAATTGTCTTCAAGTACAAATGTAGAGATATTAAAAGGCATATGACAAAATTCAGAAGTATAACAACAGATGATAGAATAACACCAGGTAAAGGTCATCTTCATAACTTCTAGTTCAGTTATTTTAATCAGAAGGCATGGTGCTGGGGTGGAGTGGATGCGATAAATAGTTGATCATTGCTGCACTTTTACATTATTTATTTCCCTGAGGAACGGATAAATTACTTGTTAGGTCCAGCTATTACTGATTCAATATACGTTCTCTAACGTGTTCTTTAGGATCTGAAGAGTACCTTCACATCAATACGAGAAAATGTATAAACAATTGCCTACTTTCAGTTAGCTAGAAAGTCGCGCGTAGATAGGATCAAATGTGGTTATGAAATATTTTTCCCCCAAGGGTAGGCAGCTAGTTTATTTGGAAAAAAATGTGTGTGTGTATATATATATATATATATATATAGAGAGAGAGAGAGAGAGAGAGGAGGTCAAAATGTCTCGTGAGGGAGCACAAATCCATCATAACAGGAAAAGAAACTGCAACTTAAAACGTAGGCCATAACACGAGCTTCAGATGCTATGCAAATCAGGAACAATGATGCCTCTAATAGCTGACAGTTGTATATACTTTTTATCTAGAAAGAAATAACTATACTGAACAAAAGAGAGATGCTTTAAATTTCGAGGTGTTTAAATTTTCAAATGAAAATGTAAATCGGCACATAAAAATCCGATCAACGTATGTTATACGATGGCCCTCTGTAGGTTCAGTAATACACTTTATGCTTGATATATTAATGTTGGAATGAAATGATGGTTTGCTTTTATATTTTTTCTTTGCCCTTCCCTTTCTTTTTGTTAAATACTAGAGCAGTTGCTCACCCTTTAAGAAAGTAGAACTACTTTCTTAGTGTAGATATGGTGAATTGTGGCCTACACTATAAGTGTGATAGATGAAAACTCAAAGTAAATGAAACAAGGCTTGTCGCCGGTAAGTAAAATGAATTTACGGTTCTTCTTAGTCTTTCATTATCTGCCAAGAGCTTAATAAAGTTCTCAGTTGGAGTAGTTTGTTTCTCCAACATCAGTTGTTTAAAGAAAGTGATCTTTAGAACTTAGTTATCCTTTAGCCACTGCATTTCTTCATTAAGTAGTCATAGCCATGCTTGTATTTAGCAACTACAGCCATTCCTAGAAGCTTTTTCCTCAGATGCCTTTGATAAAGCACCATTATTGTCGATACCAAAAACAGAGCGACTCTCAGCTTAATTTTAAGCATTTCTTTGCTTAATGTTTTGGGTATTTGGATAAAAATGAGCTCACTAGTATTAAAGCAGAAGAAATGGAAGTACTGAATAAGATAATATACGAAAAATAAAGAGATGATTTCCATCTCATTATTCAACTAATAAAGTTGGAATCCAAGTCATGATTCAACAACTAATTTGGTTGTTGCCATCATCTCGTGACGACTTTGACTTCACTTAGAGAGTCACAGTCCACAAGGTTCGCCACAAAACTCCCCCTTTCTTCTCTTTGATGATGATATTCCTGAAATGGATTATCTTTTCGGTAAAGAATAAGGAAACCACCAATTTGGAATATATACCATTGTATATGTCCCTGTGGCACTTATAGCAAAACCTAGTCAATGCATAACTAAACTGCCAAGAGCTGCTAAATCTGTAGCCTGTCCTTAATGCATGTATTCACTTACCATCATCTGACTTTGGCACAGGAGCTTTGACATTAAAGAAAAGTTAAAGAGTAATAGTCACATAGTGTCAAGCTAATACTTCACTCTAGGAGATTCTCGTGCGAACACCTTCCTCTCCTCCCCCTTCCCCCCAAAAAAATAAATTCTCACGTGGAAATATACAATGAAGTGTATGAGTGTCAACTAGAGAGCTGGGGAACAGATTCTAGGGAGAAAACTTGAACTCAGGAACTGGCAAAAATGAGAGCTGAGATACCTTGTTAGTTACCAAGGCATAAGAGTTTAGTGGTATATCATGCTTAAGCCTGTTGTGCTGTAGTGACATGAGGGGTTGGCATCATGGCATTCCTTCCTATAGAGCTCATTGATAGGATTATTCATGAAAATTAATAGCTGGATGGCCTTCTGTATGCATGTGAAGTCTATAGTGCTACTGACATTATCATATATTCCCATTAAATTTACTCATACTAAATAGTTTTTCCTAGTGCTCTTTTATAATATTAATAACTTAGAATCGTGCCATAAACCATTGATCAGTCAGAGCATTCTTCTTGTTAATAATCCAAAAAGTTCTTGTTACCATAACATATTTATTACAAACCTTTATCCTTTTCCTCGTATGTACTTGACAAATTTATACTGTAGTTGGTACCTTAGTCTTGTAGGATATATGTATAGTCTTCAACTACTGATGGCTAACTCCTCATCAGTTTTTGATCATGATGCTTTCTGCTTCTTTTGTGGTGCAACGGGCTCTATATTCTATGCCACCATTAATTTAGTTGGTAATCCTCGAAGAGAGAAACGATTCATTATGAAACTTTCAGCACAAAATTCATTTATAATACTGAAGGTGGGATGAGATGATTCAGATTGATAATGACTCAGAAAATAAATTAAGATTCAACAGATTTTTCCTTGTAAATTCATGTATCTGATTTTTCACTATCCAATATTGTGGTGAATATTAAGAAACATGCATTAAGTTAAATATGACATGTATATCAAATAGTCATGCAGTTCAATCTGACAAATCCCATTTTGCTACTTCGGCTTTTTTCTGTTGATAAATTGACATTGGTCTACTTTCTTGATTTAGTGATGGGTGATAAGCAAAAGAAGAGTTGTCTTTTAAAAGAAAAGGGAAAGAGAAGTTTGAAGAAGATCTTCCTGGAAAAGGCAATATTTCTTATTTGTCCAAAGGCCATTTTATATTCCAGGTAAGTAGAGATAAATTTTGGTGGAAAGGGTGTTGTTTCTCATCGTATCTTTATAACGCCCCAAAACTTTGGATCGCACTACATGGACTCAAATTTGGTCACGTCACTACAATTTCAAACTTAATTAAAGACTAGTCAAACGTCATCAAACCAGAAATTTACAAAAGTCTTCAATTTAAAAATACAGTCTTCCAAAATAAATTACGAAACAAAGTCTACCAAAATTAACTATGTCAAACTTTGGGTCCCACTACATGGGCCCAAATTTGACCATGTTACTACAATTTCAAACTTAATTAAAGACTAGTCAAACGTCACCCAACCAGAAATTTACAAAAGTCTCCAATTTAAAAATACAATCATCCAAAATAAATTACGAAACAAAGTCTACCAAAATTAACTATGTCTCCAATAAATTTCAAAACTTATAAATTCGCCCTATAAGTCTTGATTCCTTCACGAGTATCCTTTACCTCAAGCTTTGTCCTTAATTTCGACCTGGAAGAAGAGGGTTGTGAAGGGTGAGCGAACAAAGCTCAGTAAGATCATACGTCGCCCCTCCGGTTTCTAAGGAGGGGTGACTCAAAGAATAATCGTGCTATAAGTAAAAAAAAATTTAGAAATTTGATAACTTGCAAAATAAAAGATAGGTATCGATCGACAAGAATATAAATCCTTTTTTTAAAAATGGAGAGTCCAAACAAATCATTATGGATCAAATGAGTTTGTCATTATTGGCTATCCCATACCAGATAGTAATAACCGAAGATTCATAATATTTATTAGGATCACATAAGGGTCTATTGACCAAGAACCAAATCTCCCGAAGGGTACACGAATCCCTCGTAGGGTACACGAATCCCCCGAAGGGTACACAAATCCCCCGAAGGGTACAATATTAAGGTATATCCGGATAACCGCACTCACAGGCCAAGTGGTGCAATTTCAATTATTTCAAATGTTGTCACGAAAATCCCCGTGACGGGTTGTTCATATTTAGTGATCATAAATAATTTCAAAATATGAATAGTACTATAAATGTACTATTATTAAAACATAATTCATATCAAAATTCGTCATTTTTAATACCAAAGAGTATACCGACAAGATTTACAAATACAGAGCAATTTCTCAATAAAAAAGGTATTTCATGAAAATCAAAGTAGACATGAAATTTGCGAAAATGAAGGTATAACGAAGATATTCAATAAAGCTAACGACGAAGTCAAAGCAACTACCGACACGAAGTCGGGCATGGCAAATGAAATAACGAATAATTTTAAGAATTTGCGGAAGCCTAACATTTAAAAATATTTTTTAATACTTTTACATTTAACCTAAAAGAAACGTAATACTTTACCTTTTTAGGGCTGCAAAAATCTAACTTGAACGTAAAAAAGGTCGCTACTTGCGCTGGCTCAAATCTAAAATACAAAGACAGAACTTATATTAATTATACAAGCCACTAATAACAAGTTTAGTAACTATCTTAGCCTTAACACCATATATTCTAACCAATGTTTACTATTCTCTCTTAACAGTCATGTTTATAACCTGTTTTAAAAGAAATCAATCACTGTACCCCGTCAACCATTAAACTCTACGGAATAGACTTTAACAATCGACAACTTACTCACTGCTAAACCAAATCCCACTGAACAAGTCACCATGCAATACATATGCCATTATTTTCTATTGTCAATCAAGGAAAAGAAAAGGACAGAACTAAGACTATTAATCAATATAAACAAAAGGAATGGAAATCAATTTAACAACTACTTACACATTCACCAATGCCTTCCCCTTCTCTATAACTATTTCACTTGATTTATTTCCTCCCTTCTACGGCCCACAACCAAAAGAAACTAAACAATCCCCTCCACAAAAAGTCCAAGTGCCCATTAAAATAAAATAAAAAAAAGTGATCAATACATTTGCTAAGTCTTGAATTTATGATACAAAAAAGGCTTACCAGACTAGTCGGTGACTCCTAGCTCACTGCCGAAATAGCTTCCTCTTTCTCCTTGCTCAAACGGCTGCCGCAAATTTTCTTTTTTTTTCTTAATTGTTGGTAAGAGTTTTCTCCCTCCTTAATACCTTATTTATATAAGTAAAACCCTACTTAGGTTTAAACCCTACTAGGGTTTTAACCCTAACCAAGTCTTAACGTAATTTAACTGGAATTAATTAAGTAACCTTAATAGGAAATTATTATTAAAGTCTTAGTTCAAAGTGGGCCTAACCCGACCCGATTCAATTAATTACTAAATAGGTCCCAAACAAAAATAAATGGGCCTAGCTCGACCCAATTTAATTACTTACTAAATAGATTCAAAACAAAAAAAATATAATTTTAATCAACGCAAATTAATATTTTTTATTAAAATTGTCGGGGTATTACACTCTCACTCCCTTAAAAGAAGTTTAGTCCATAAACTTACGTACCAAGTCAAGTAAAGAGTTCGGGGTGCTTCTCCCTCATTTCTTCTTCAAGTTCCCATGTAACTTCCCCTCGGTGTGATTGCTCCATTGAACCTTGACATATGGAATGGTTCGCTTTCGAAGAACTTGATCTTTTCGATCTACAATTCTAACAGGCTGCTCAGGGTAACTAAGATCATCTCTTAAGCGGAGTTGCTTATACTCGATCACATGGCTCGGATCTGGAGCATACTTCCTCAACATTGAAACATGGAACACGTTGTGCACCCCTGACAGTACTGGTGGTAAAGCTAGTCGGTATGCAACTTCCCCGACTCGTTCGAGCACTTCAAATGGTCCCACAAATCTCGGGCTAAGCTTACCCTTAATACCAAATCTCATAACTCCACGCGTAGGGGAAACCTTGAGGAAAACATGATCCCCTACTTCAAATTCAAGTTCACGTCGGCGTTTATCGGCGTAGGACTTCTGTCTACTCTGAGCCGTTAACATTCTCTTTTTAATCTGTTGTACCTTCTCCGAGGTAATCTGTACCAATTCTGGTCCCAACAACTTTCGTTCTCCTACTTCATCCCAACATGTAGGCGTATGACACCTTCTTCCATATAACGCTTCGTACGGCGCCATACCAATGCTTGCATGGTAACTGTTGTTGTAGGTGAACTCCACTAGAGGTAAATGATCATCCCAATTACCCTGAAAGTCTAAAGCGCAAGAACGAAACATATCTTCCAAAGTCTGAATGGTCCGCTCAGATTGGCCGTCTGTCTGCGGATGAAAGGCCGTACTCATACTCAAAGTGGTGCCCAAAGCCTTTTGCAAACTACCCCAAAACTTCGAGGTAAACCTGGTGTCGCGATCAGACACAATCGAGACTGGCACTCCGTGTAACATGACAATCTCATCTACATACATCTTGGCCAACTTTTCCAACGGGTCATTTATCCTGAAGGCTAAAAAGTGTGCTGACTTCGTCAAACGATCCACGATAACCCAAATGGAGTTCTTTCCTTTTAATGTCTTCGGCAACCCCACAACGAAGTCCATGGTTATATGTTCCCACTTCCACTCGGGTATGGGCATTGACTGTAACAATCCTCTCGGTCTCTGATGTTCGCACTTCACTTGTTGACACACGAGACATTTGGACACGAACTTTGCAATTTCTCGCTTCATATTGCTCCACCAGAAAGTGTCTCGCATATCCCGATACATCTTTGTGCTCCCAGGATGTATCGCAAATCTTGAATTGTGAGCTTCTTCTAATACTTCCCTCTTTAACTCTGGATCCGATGGAATGCAGACTCTCTTACCAAAGCGTAAAATACCATCCCCTCCAAGTCGAAAGTCAACTTGAGCTCCAATCTTTACCCCTTCACAAATTTTTACTAACTCTGGGTCAACTTTCTGGGCAGTTTTGATCCTCTCTAGCAAGGATGGTTGAAGACTCAATCGTGCCAGATAACCTTTTCCTCCCCTTACCCGAACTTCCAAACCCAAATTCTCGATATCCTCGAGAATCCTCTTCTCCTTTGTTAACATCACAGCCAATGTTCCTTTACTCTTACGACTCAAAGCATCCGCCACTACATTGGCTTTACCTGGATGGTAGAGAATGGTGCAATCGTAATCCTTCAATAACTCCAACCATCTCCTCTGTCTCATGTTCAATTCCTTCTGAGTGAAAATGTACTTAAGACTTTTGTGGTCCGTATATATCTCGCAAGTCACTCCATACAAATAATGTCTCCAAATTTTTAAAGCAAATACTACCGCGGCTAGCTCCAAGTCATGTGTTGGGTAGTTTCTCTCAAAGTTCTTTAATTGCCTCGAGGCATAGGCAATCACCTTCCCATCTTGCATCAATACACAACCCAGACCTTTCAACGACGCATCACTGTAGATCACAAACTTCTCCGATCCTGACGGTAAAGCAAGAATTGGAGCTGACACCAATCTTTTCTTTAACTCCTCGAAACTTGCCTCACACTCCTCTGTCCAAACAAACTTCTTGTTTTTCTGAGTCAACTGGGTTAGAGGTCCTGCGATTTTTGAAAACCCTTCTACAAAAGCGGCGATAATATCTGCTAGCCCCAAGAAACTTCGAACTTCCGTAGCAGTCGTCGGTTTCTCCCAGTTTACTACTGCCTCTATCTTGGCCGGGTCCACTGAGACTCCATCTTTTGACACTACATGACCCAAGAAACTCACCGTTTCCAACCAAAACTCACATTTCTTGAACTTTGCATATAATTTCTCCTCCTTTAAAATCTGCAGCTCTCAAGTGTTGCTCGTGCTCCTCTCGAGTTCTTGAGTAGATCAGTATATCATCAATGAAGACAATTACGCACCGATCTAGAAACTTCCGAAACACTCGGTTCATTAAGTCCATAAATGTTGCCGGAGCATTCGTCAACCCAAACGGCATCACCAAAAACTCGTAGTGTCCGTACCGCATTCTAAACGCAGTCTTAGCAATATCCTCCTTTCTGACTCTAAGTTGGTGGTGCCCAAACGAAGATCGATTTTAAAGAAGTAGCATGCACCTTATAGCTGGTCCAAAAGATCATCGATCCTTGGTAATGGGTATTTGTTTCTCACCGTGACCCGATTCAACTCCCGATAATCAATGCATAGGCTCATCGTCCCGTCTTTCTTCTTCACAAACAAAACTGGAGCACCACATGGCGATACGCTAGGCCTAATGAGCTCCTTCTCCAACAACTCCTGTAATTGTTCCTTCAATTCCTTAAGTTTCGCAGGAGCCATTCTATAAGGTGCTTTAGAGATTGGGGCTATCCTCGATGCTAAGTCAATTAGGAATTCCACCTCCCTCTCTGGTGGGAGTCCTGGTAATTCTTCAGGAAACACCTCCGTAAACTCCCTAACCACAGGAAGTGACTCAAGACTAACCCCTTCCTTACGTGTGTATAGAATGCGCCAAATAACCTTGGCAACCCTTCCTTAACAACCTACGAGCTTGCATTGACGAGATAAAACCTGTTAGGGCCGTCGGCTTAGAACCCTTAAATCGAAACTCTGGTTCTCCTGGAATACAAAATATTACCTCCTTCCCAAAACAGTCCACCTTAGCATGGAAGGCGGCTAACCAGTCCATTCCCAAAATTATGTCAAAATCTTGAATATCTAAAGAAATCAGATCTATAGGCATTTCCCTACCTTCCAAATTTAACGAACAAGACTTATATACTGAAGTCACTGGAATAGACTCCCCCGTTGGTGTATCTATAACTAACTCGATATCTAGGTTTTGTGATGGCAGTTTCATGCGTTGTGCAAGAGATGTAGATATCACAGAATGGGTTGCACCCGGATCAATCAATGCATACAAACTACGAGAAGAGAGTTGGACGGTACCTGCCACCACGTCATTAGTAGCGCGAGCATCTCCTGCGTTCATTGCATACACTCTACCTTGCTCCCTTGGTTTAGGTTTGTCCCCGCCACCAGTGTTCTGAACAACCCGATTCCTCAGCGGCTCAGGGCAATCTCTGACCTTGTGTCCCATTTTGCCGCAGTTAAAACAAGCTCATGTTTCCCTGTGGCAAGCCAACGTCGGATGCTTTCCCCCACAGGTCTTATAACTCTCAATCTGTCCCTGATTCGCATTCCATCTATCATGACCTTGGTCCTGTCTTTGATCTTGTCCTTGATTCTGATTCCGACTCCACTGATTTGGCCCCTTAGATCTATTATCATCTGTATTTCTCCTCTTGTGCCCATTGTAACTACCTCCTCGATGACCTGACTGATCTCGCGAATTATTTCCTCGATAACCCGACTGATCCCGAGAACTATTTCCTCGATGCCCCGACTGATCCCGAGAACCACCTCCAAGACTCTCAAAATCTCTCTTTTTCTCCTCGCGCTTCTTTTGGTAGTCTGCTGAAACTCGTTCAAGAATTCTAGCCCGGTCGACCACTTCAGCATAAGTCTTCAACTGCAAGGCTACTAAGCGATGACTAATTCTTCCATCGAGGCCTCTTTCAAACATTCTGGCCTTTTGCTTCTCATTCTCGATGAGACCCGGAGCATATTTTGACAGCTCCGTGAATTTGACAGCATACTCATCCACCGTCATCTTCCCTTGTTCCAGATTTAGAAACTCAACCAGCTTACCGTCCTGCACATTTTCCGGAAAATATTTCTTATAGAAGACCTCGAGGAAAGTCTCCCATGTGTATTCTTCTGCCCCAGTTGCTTCGACTATTCTCATCTCGGACTGCCACCACTGATCAGCCTCTCCTTCGAACTTGAAAGTGGCGAGGTTGACCTTTTGCTCACTTGTGAGGATCATCGTTCTAAAAATCTTCTTCATACTCTCAACCCACTCCTCTGGTTTAATTGTGCCTGGCGCGCCTGAGAAGGGTTTAGGGCTTCTCTTCTGGAATATGTCAAGGGGTCCTTTGCTACTGTTCGAGGTTGAGGAACTACGGGCGGAGGTTGTGGTGCAGTGAGGTTGTGGTGCAGCAGGCTGAGGTTGCGGTTGAATAATTTGACCAATCCTGTCTACGGCTTGGGTCAAATTCTGAAGAAGGTTCATCATCAAAACAGGGTCTACCAAAGGGGGATTTGCTGCGTTAGGCTGAGGCGCTTCAGAAATAGAGTTTCCGTTACTCCTGTTAAGTTGAGTTTCAGATTGTTCCCCCATACTTTTAGAAACAGAGTCCTCTACTGTTCTTCCTCCCATGTTTCCTCGGCCGCGACCACGGCCTCGATACGTCCGTCCTCCTACGCCATATGATACTGATACAAAGACGAGGAAGTGTCAAATGATGTCTAAAATTGTTCATCACACTAAGATGTGATTGTTAACTGTCATGACATAATTGGAAACAATCTACACACTTGTTATGTAATATCAGATTCCTTTCCAAGTTGTCCTCAAAATCTTATGCTCTTGAAACAAATATCGAATACAAGATATAGTTGAAAAAAAAAACATCAATGTATTCAAAAATAATCTCCCAAAATTTATTAAGTATCAAAAAAGATTCAACCGATATCTCAAAATTTGGACACACTTAGTGTATTCCATGTCTTATAACTAAAAAAAACAACCCTCTAAACAACTCAACGACTAGGGTAACAATAAAACGAAATAACTAGTGTAATGCTCTATCTAGTTTTTATGTCTCCTCTTCATCTTCCTCTAAGTCTTCCGGATTTTCTTCCCCCCCACTGGCCCATTATCCATGGCCATTTGGACAGCGTCCCAAAGGTTCTTAGCCAAGAAGTTGGTGTTGCTCAGCCTCGCTCCAACTTTCACGTGGGTTCTCCTAGCATCTTCTATTTCGTCAAAGTGTCTAAACAAGGCATTTTGTGCCAGCTCTAATGCCTTCATCATTCCCTTGACTTTTTCTAGTAATGCTCCGTTTTCCTCCACTAGCGTCTGATTACCATTTCTTAGCAATTGGTTCTCATTCCTTAGCAACTGGTTCTCTTGTTCCAAGACATGGTTAATTTCATCGAGTTCGATTACCCTAGCGTGCATCGTATTCAATCTCGTTCTAGCAGCTGTCACGGGTGGAGCGACCCTTGCTCTACTGGTGTTGTTACGCGCCATTTCCTACAAGTAACACGAGTATATTAGTTTAACGATATAATAATTTCTTAATCATAAGTGAGATCATAACTTAGCTATAATCACAACTTAATGCTAGTATCATAAGCCTATCGTAGTATCACTTCTTATTCTTAATTGTTCCTAAATCTTAAGACCATCCGGATCTAAGGTCTAAGCTCTGATACCAATCTATAACGCCCCAAAACTTTGGGTCCCACTACATGGGCCCAAATTTGGCCACGTCACTATAATTTCAAACTTAATTAAAGACTAGTCAAACGTCACCCAACTTAAATTTACAAAAGTCTCCAATTTAAAAATACAATCATCCAAAATAAATTACTTAAACAAAGTCTACCAAAATTAACTATGTCTCCAATAAATTTCAAAACTTATAAATTCGCCCTATAAGTCTTGATTCCTTCACGGGTATCCTCTACCTCAAGCTTTGTCCTTAATTTCGACCTGGAAGAAGAGGGTTGTGAAGGGTGAGCGAACAAAGCTCAGTAAGATCATACGTCGCCCCTCCGGTTTCTAAGGAGGGGTGACTCAAAGAATAATCGTGCTATAAATAAAAAAAAATTAGAAATTTGATAACTTGCAAAATAAAAGATAGGTATCGATCGACAAGAATATAAATCTTTTTTTTTTTAAAAATGGAGAGTCCAAACAAATCATTATGGATCAAATGAGTTTGTCATCACTGGCTGTCCCATACCAGCTAGTAATAACCGAAGATTCAAAATATTTATTACGATCACATAAGGGTCGATCTATTGACCAAGAACCAAATCCCCCGAAGGGTACACAAATTCCCCGAAGGGTACACAATCCCCTGAAGGGTACAATATTGAGGTATATCAGGATAACCGCACTCACAGGCCAAGTGGTGCAATTTCAATTATTTCAAATGTTGTCACGAAAATCCCCGTGACAGGTTGTTCATACTTAGTGATCATAAATAATTTCAAAACATGAATAGTACTATAAATGTACTATTATTAAAACGTAATTCATATCAAACTTCGTCATTTTTAATACCAAAGAGTATACCGACAAGGTTTACAAATATAGAGCAATTTCTCAATAACAAATGTATTTCATGAAAATCAAAATAGACATGAAATTTGCGAAAATGAAGGTATAACGAAGATATTCAATAAAGCTAACGACGGAGTCAAAGCAACTACCGACACGAAGTCGGGTATGGCAAATGAAAGAACAAATAATTTCAAGAATTTGCGGAAGCCTAACATTTAAAAGTATTTTTTTATACTTTTACAAAGAGCCTAAAAGAAACGTAATACCTTACCGTTTTAGGGCTGCAAAAATCTAACTTGAACGTAAAAGGTCGCTACTGGCCCAAATCTAAAATACAAAGACGTAACTTATATTAATTATACAAGCCACTAATAACAAGTTTAGTAACTATCTTAGCCTTAACACCATATATTCTAACCAATGTTTACTATTCTCTCCTTAACGTCATGTTTATAACCTGTTTTAAAAAGAAATCAATCACTGCATACCTCTCGCCAACCATTAAACTCTACGGAATAGACATTAACAATCGACAACTTACTCATCGCTAAACCAAATCTCACCGAACAAGTCACCATGCAATACATATACCATTATTTTCTATTGTCAATCAAGGAAAAGAAAAGGACAGAACTAAGACTATTAATCAATATAAACAAAAGGATTGGTAATCAATTTAACAACTACTTACACATTCACCAACGCCTCCCCTTCTCTATAACTATTTCCCTTT
>CM028379.1:59455150-59693862 GCA_013146195.2 Codonopsis lanceolata | reverse complement strand
CGCAAGGCTTCTTCCTGGTTGACCAGCTGCTCCACTGCTGTGACCTTCTTTCCTTTCCCACTTTTGCCCCCAGCTTTCCATTGTCTTCCCTAAATTGCCCCTGTTTGTCCGGCCTCTCCACTGCCTTCTCCTTCATTTAACTGGCAGCTTCATTTTTGAAAACAACAAGTCCCCATTTGGGACATTGCTCCCAAATGGGGCACCACCTCCATTTCCACCACATTTTCTTCCATTCCTCCATTTAATAGTTCGTCAATGAAGGTTTGGAGCATCATTTCAAGAGCCAACGGCGCATTTACAATTGATTTCAACCTCAGAAACGAACTTTGCTCGGTTTAATTTTTCCTATCTCTATTTTTAATAGTTGTATAATTTCTTGGGTTGATTAATATTGTAATTGAAGAATAGGTTTGTGCTTAAATTATTATGGAAATGCAATTATTTTCTATGTTAAATGTAGTGTTTTAATTTAATCTATCTCTTTGTTTAGTACACATTCATGTTGGTTATTATTTTGTGCACTTAATGCCTTTAATTAATTGATCACTAATTAAATGATTTTAAAAATATTTAGGATCCGCGAGAGCTACCTATTTATTTCGGACCAATCAATTTAATAGTTGGTGTTTTGTGACACACACCGATAGCCAAAATGAGACTAGGTTTGACACGCGATCGAACCACCTTAGCCATTCGCGAGGTCGGGGAGGTTAGGGTTGATTATAAGATGCGAGAGCCCGTAGTTAATCAATTTTATTTGTCTCGGCTACCAACATGAATTGTAGAAAAATTTAGAGAATTTCTTTTTGCGAAGTATTACCCATGCGTTTGGTTATTATTGTGTGATCTTCATGATTTTAATGGCATAGCGAACCATTAGATGATCATTAGAATTATAGGATAAGATGTGAGAGCCCGTCCTATTAATTCCGAAAATCACATTAATTGTTTACGTTACGTGAGACCGAGAGGAGATCGTGCGTAGATAGTCATTAGGTGCTTGCTTTGACACGCGGCTATTTTCTCCTATGTTATAAAAAGCGAGCCCAGAGTAGCTAGGAGTTGTAGCTAGATTTGCTATACGTTGCGAGCATGCGAGAATATTATAGTGCACGACTACCAAAACTTGAGTTAGAGAAAAGCGAAAAGATATACGTTGCGAAATTAAACACCGAGCCCGACTAGAACAATATTGTGTTCCTATAGCACTTTTTATCTTGATTTGTTGTTGCTACAAAATTGAACCACATCCGTTAGAGAAAAGCAAAAGATTAGTTTATTAAATTAAACACCTACTAGCTAGAAATATTGTTCTTATATTTTATCTTGATTTGTTGTTGCCAAACCACATCCGCATTAGTTTAGTTTATTGCTTTCTAGGTTTTTATATTTTTAGATTTTAATTCAATTTTTCGCTCAAATATAATTAGTTAGCATAATTTTGATACTTAGTTGGAGTGAGAATTACGCGCATTCCACCCTAGGGGATCGATAACTTCTGCACTTATGTACACTTTATTACTTGATACGGCCGGGTATTCTTGCCCGAGTTGCGTTTTGCGCACATCATAGCTGTCGATTACTTCACAAAGTAGGTGGAAGCCTCTTCCTACAAAATACTGAATGCTCGAAAGGTGTCTGAATTCATCAAGACCAATATCATACACCGATATGGAGTACCTTTCGAAATTATCTCCGACAACGGCACACACTTTGAAGGGGACGTGAATCGTCTACTCGACGATTTCAAGATTCAAAGGCATAAATCCTCCCCATACCGACCACAAGAAAATGGTGTTGTTGAAGCAGCCAACAAAACACTAGAAAATATTATCAGAAAAATGGCTGATACGGTAAGAGACTGGCCAGAAAAATTGCCACTAGCCCTTTGGGGCTATCGCACTTCAGTTCGCACACCCACTGGGGCTACACCATCTTCTTTAGTCTACGGCATGGAGGCGGTGCTGCCTATCGAAGTTGAAATCCCATCATTAAGAACAATGATGGAATCAGGCATATCAAAAATTGATTGGGTCAAATGGCGATATGAAGAATTAGCCATGATCGATGAACGACGGCTGCTAGCCCTGGAACATACTTGGGCATATCAAAGACGAATAGCTCAAGTGTTCAACAAAAACGTCAAGGGTCGTGACATCCAAGTCGGAGACCTGGTGCTTCGCGAAAAAACCCCTAATTATGTCGATACTAGAGGGAAATGGAAATCTCTCTAGATGGGACCATACATTGTTAAAGAGATCCGGTCAGGAGGTGCAGTACTCCTCACAAATCAGGACGGGGAAGACCTTGTTCAGCCCTTCAACCTCGACAAGCTTAAAAGGTACTATGCGTGAGCCGAAAATATATCTGGCAATTGTTTCTCTCTCCAGCTCGCTAGGTTGAAAACCCGAAAAGGCGGCCTAGGCAAAAATTAGAGCATAAAAAAACAACAAAAAATGAGAAATAAGACTCGCTAGGTTGAAAACCCGAAAGGGCAGCCTAGACAAAAGTCAGAGCAATAAAAAGAATATATAGGAGAAAAGGAGAGGGAAGGCAATTTCCAAATCCTCAGCATCTGACCTCCAGCCTGCCAAAGTCCTCAACATATGCGGAGTCCTGACTGACTAAGGAGAAAAACCACGACATAGCTCACGTAAAATATCAAAACATAATATAATACAGATCATATGGTGCAACCTAGGAATAATTGCCTAAGACATTTAAGATTATGCATTTATTCATGTACATTTTGTCTATTACTACTTGCTACCTATATCCCCCTTGTTTCCCCCCAACTATCCTTTTTATTACGCCTAGCAGGAAACTCGGAAACGGTCCATCGGTCATGACGCCCGGCCTCAGTGACCATATACTTCGCAAGACACGTAAGAGGCTCCAGCTCACCAAGCAGTGAGAACCACCAAAAGTGTCCTCATCTTTTTTCTTTCATCGGCCCCCGTTGTCCCGAAGGACTCTGGGCCAGTCATCCCTACGGGCAAGGCTGCCATTGGGAACAACCTCATCTATTTACCGGGGATTGCTCCGCCAACTTGCATTGCTCAGACGAGGAGGCGCATTATTGGGGCCTGCCTCATTTGGATCAGGAGCCATCCGGGCACCAAGGCCATGCACCCGCCTGAAATCCTCTTGCAGAGCCTGAGAGACTACTAGCCCCGAGCTTTCCACATCCTCGCCAATCTCCATTAGGCGAGCATCCAAGACACTGCTCACACGTCGGCCCAGCATATGCCTCAATGCATGCCTAATAACGCGGGAATGCCCCTCAGCAGCCACTAGCACCCATGACAGATATTCATGGGATAAAAGCATATATTCAGAATAGGCATAAGCTGCCTCCCGCGAATCAAAATCAAGCTGCCATATGTTGCGGATAAGGGTGCCTACGTCCCTATCCATCTCCATCTTCCAGCCCTGAGGACGACTCACATTCGGGATAACTCGCCCCCTCGCCGAACGGGCGGCGGACCCTCAGACGCTAGATAAAATGAGGTGTGCTCAAGACCTGGCAGAATAACCTGGGCATAGACCCCAGTATACATTAAGAAGCTGGGGATCCGCTAGTGGCTGACAACCCATATGATTTCCATGGAGCCGATGCGCAAGAAATACTCAATTCAATTAGACTCTGAAAAGTTAGTCTGGTGATAATGGCCACGAGAGCCATAGAGCCCCGGATCATACATTACTCCCATCGGCACTGGGCCCATCACCCAGTTAAAATGCTCCTCTAGCCACATGTGAATCAAACGAGGGCTATCGGAGGTTAACAACTCATCACCAGTCCCAAAGGCATCCATGCCAGACAAGGTTTCAGCCAGAATCACCGGGATGATATTTACCCAGCGGTCCCGAGCTCGAACACAGTGTCTACGACCAAGCACATCTATATATATCCTGGTCGGCCCACCAAAAGGTACCGCCCCATCGTGCAAAGAAAAAGAGAAGCTAGCCGGCGCCGCAAATAAATTTGGTTATCTTCCCTGCATCTCGTATAAAGCACACCAGAAGGACGGTCAAATTAAAGTTTACTCCATTGTAGAAACCCAGAGTAGCCTCGCGGGTCGTGCCAAACAATTCCCTTATTGCCATATAAGGACGCATCCGTGCAGAAGGCACATCGATAGGTCTAGTGGCTGGCATCCCCACCATGGCACAGAATTCCTCGAAGGTGGGACACATCTCATTCATGCAAAAATTGAAAAGGTGGCTCTGAGGCAACAAGAACCTGGAGGCTCCCCGCAACATATCCCAGTTAATATAAAGAGTCTGCCATGACAGCAGGCACCGGTACCCATAGATATGCTTAAACCACTCTCGTTCATCTAACCGCAAAAAAAGGACCCAAAAGTCCAGAGCATTCTCTTAAATTTCTATCTCCAAAGCCGTATGAGCTGGTGCGGCCATCTCTGGATAAAAGCAAATTTTTATCTGACAAAAAGAAAAGGAGATTGAGCAAAAAGAGAACTCAAAAGGCTTGATGAGCGTATGAAAAGAGAGCAGCCGATGATGAAATGAGCGCCTCGGCTTCCATTTATACCGAAAATCGAAAGAAAGCGGACATTGCTCGAACACAACAGATGTGCATGAACAGATCGCAGAAAAGGCTTGGGCCACCCATACCTATCCTTCCCCGGCGCGGCGCCCACTTCCATTATGGGTGGCGCCAGGAACCCCACTACTGCTCCCCGATACTACCTGGTATCCTGGTTTTGGCTCCAACCTTTCCAACGCCAACTTGTTGGTTACGTTTGATCACGAGAAAATGGTAAAGCTAAATGGCAGCCTTGCCGAAAAATTGAAATATCAAGCACAGGAAGAGGCGGCTGCCTTTCCTTCCCCACAGAGTACCAGAAAAGCCCGCTTTAAAACTGAAGGTGTATCTTTCTAAATTTCTATTCATGAGTTGCAGTGTGCCGTTATCCCTAGATAATGGTCTAGCTTTCTTTTATGCATGAAATATTTGAGTTTGCATTTTAAATCCTTGCATCATATAAAATCATATTGCATTGCATAAAAAAAAATATGTACAAAATCTGGTACAAGAAAAAAAGAAAAGCTAATAAGTGCAGGAAAATTGAGCTAATGAGCGAGAGAAGATCTGCTCTTTTCAAGGTTGCCACCCATGACTCGAGGGCCGGACCCGCTAATCCTGTACCCTCGTCCCCTCGCCTGAGCACAACCCGATCCGCCGACCGCATCATCATCATTATCCCGGCGCCTAGTCTGCCGCACAACATCATTCCCCCGGCAAGAAAACTCATCCATAAGCCGCTGGTAAAGTTTGTTGATGCTGAAAAAGCCCCGCAGCAGCCTCTTGTACGTTGACACATTAACCTGGGAAAAGATGTTGAGACAAAAAAGAAGAAAATATATCGCTCCAAAAAAAAGAATGAAAAAATGAAATGATGCAAAAGAAAAAAGAAAAAAAGGGCAAGAAAATTTTTACCGTGCGAGCCTACTCCGGGACATGATACTCCTCGTGGGATGTTCACGCATCGAGAAGAACTTCCTCCACAAATCTTCGTCCGTCACAATGATATCCTGAAGGTGGAGAAAGCCTCAACGCAAAAACTCTAGCTTGCATATCAAGAGCGAAAAAGAGGGCCTCGGCCTGTCAGAAGCATCAGAAGCACGCCTGGCTACTACAGGGGCAGGAAGGGCAGGATGGAGCATAGTCCTCAACAAAATCATCGTATGCCATGACTGGGAAATCACTCGGAGGCATAAGCAATCTCGACAAGTACTGATACCTGTTCGGCAAAAAATCTGGAGCAATCACCCAAGGGGGAGGCATAGGAGGCGTCATTGGGAATGTTGGGAGCGTAGAATGCTGGCGGTTGACCCGTTCACCCATATATAATGAATCAACCATGATAGATACCATCAGTATTCGACATCTGCTCATCTCTAGAGTGATCATATAATGCCCCACCAAACCCTCCAGTGGAAGAAAATGCGCGATGCTGCGCCGAGCTAGCTATTCTCTCCCGCATCCTCACTTTATCCAAGCAATTGCCATCTCGATCCGGCCCAACCCGATTAGCATTCACGAACTCAGCCAAATAAGGTGGCTTGTGAACGCGATGGCTGATGGACCCTGGAAAAATGAAAGACCGAGTAAGTCCGCACTGCAGAAAGAAAAAAAAAAAGAATCAAGAAAAAGAAAAGAAAAAATGCTTTCAAAAAAATAATATAATAAAAAAATGTTGAAAAAAAGACAAAAGTAGGAAAAAGAAAGGATACCTCCCAAGCTAGAGCAAAGCCATTGAGAGTCGACGAATCGTTGCGGCTAACTCTATCTATAGAAGCGTAAAGCTCGGCGAGGCCCCTCAAAGAAGTGGACGAATTGGCGAAAAGCGACATCCCAAGAAAAAAGAACAAGAATGCCATGGCAGCTTCCACCACGCGAACTAAAGTCGGCCATCATTTCAAAATAATAATCCCTCAAAACATCGAGAAAAGGTAAAATTCTTATCTTTTATTTAATCCTCCTGCGCATGTCATTAAATTAAGTCATAGAAAAAAAAAAGAGTATGTTGCATATATCGCATTTTATAAATAATCATCATAAAATATTTGCATTTTATATCAAAAAAAAAAAAGTTACATTCGTGCATGCATTAAAAAAAATGTGCTATACTTTTGCATTCGAAAAGAAAAAAGTAATTTGGCATCCCTGCATAAAAAAAATATTTTCGAAAAGAAAGAAAAAATGTGTGTTTTGCATTCCAAAATAAATACATGTTGCATTCTTGCACATATTGAATAATGCCCATGCAACATTTTAGCAAAATTTTTTATGTCACATTTGCATTTCCATACATGAATCCAGTAAAAATGATATATGCATGCTTTAGCAGTTCATCATTTGCATTCATTTTCCAAATAATTGCATTTTAGCATTCGCAAAAATAAAATGTTGCAAATATTGAAAGAAAATATTTCTATTGCATTTGGTATTCATCTCTGCAGCATATGCATTCATGAAAGTTAATATTATTGCATAAAATATTTCTGTTACATTTTGCATGCATCCAAAAATATGCCCAAAAATGTATCCAAAAAAATGCATCATGTTCCCAAAAAGTCTATTGCATAGGCATGCATCATAAAAAAATATATTTTTCAGTCTAAACATGCATCATGTGGTCAAATTGCATCAATGATGTAAAATATGCATCGCATAGTCAAATAGTGCCAATTATTCAAAGTATGCATCGCAAAAATAAATAGCATGAATTTCATATTTTTGCTATGGATAAATTCCCAAATTGCATCATTCTAGCATATAAATTGAATGCATAAGCATCATAAGCAAAAACAGGTATGCTCCAAAGGTCCAAAACAACATAGAAATCTAGCAGATCTGAGAATTCATCCAAATGGGTTTGAGAAAAAGAAACTTACAGTGGGAATCGGAAGATTAGACACATGAGTGTTCCGATTGCGAAGAATGTTGCTCCAGTCATCCTTTGAATAAAAATATTTGACGTGATTTGGGATCAATGGAGGAAGTTCCTTCCTTTCTTCGCCCGAATCTGGATACATCGGTGCCTTTCCTTTCCGAGATCTTGAAGAAGATGCCATATGTCAAGAAAAACACACAAATTGGCGGAAGAAAATTGAGAAAAGGAGAAGAAATGAAGAAAAAGGCTCGTCGGCAATGGAAGCAGACGAAAATGACGAAGAAGAAAGAAGCTGAAGCTGCTTCTGCTTTCCTTCTGCCTCCCTATCACTTATGAGGGAGAGAAAAGAGAAATTTCATTTTTCCCCTCCAAAGTTCAAAAGTTCAGCACTTAAGTCCTCGAGTTTCCCAAGTTGCAAAATGGCCCTTAGAGCTTAACGGAAAGTTAACAAAGTTAGCTTTGTTAACAAAAGTTGACGGTCATCTATCCAAGATCAAAAAGAAAGCTCACATCCCCAGCAGGTCAGCTGCAAGATGATCAGAAAAGCAAGAAAAACAGTAGCAGTGAAAGAAAAAACAACAGCAAAGGTGAAATTCTCAACAAGAAAGAAAAAAAAATGCAAAGGAAAAAATTGAGCAAAAAAAGAAAATGCAAAAATGCAAAGAAAAAAAGTGCAAAAAACAAGTAAAAGAAAGACTCCAGCAAGAGTCAGAAGCACAACAAGAAAGAAAAAAAAAAGGTGCAAAAAGCAAGCAAAAGAAAGTCTCCAGCAAGAGTCAGAAGCACAACAAGAAAGAAAATGCAAAAAACAAGCAAAAGAAAATCTCCAGCAAGAGTCAGAAATGCAACAAAAAGGAGAAAACTCAGCAGCAGAAGTAGCAAAATCAGCTAAAGCAAAAGCAACCGCAGCAAAAGCAAGGCAATGGTAAGAAAAAGTAAAGTATTTTACCTTTTTGCATAAATGATGTGTCCCACCATCACATTCGACGAAAGTTATCCACGCCTGAGGATGCGATGCTTTCCTGCTTTATAGGAGTAACATATGATCATCACCTCGCGGGGCGTAACCCCGCGACGAATGATCAAACCATGATGTGTTCCACCATCGCATTCGACGAAGGATATCCACGCCTGAGGATGCAATGTTTTCCTGCTTTATAGGAGTAGCATAAGATCATCTCCTCGCGGGGCGTAACCCCGAGACGAATGATCAAACCATGATGTGTTCCACCATCGCATTCGACGAATGATAGCCACGCCTGAGGATGCGATGTTTTCCTGCTTTATAGGAGTAGCATAGGATCATCTCATCGCGGGGCGTAACCCCGAGACGAATGATGAAACCATGATGTGTTCCACCATCGCATTAGACGAAGGATAGCCACGCCTGAGGATGCGATGTTTTCCTGCTTTATAGGAGTAGCATAGGATCATCTCTTCGCGGGGCGTAACCCCGAGATGAATGATCAAATTTGAATCTGTGTTCAGCCTTTTCTGCGAGGGGGCGTAGACCCTGAGCCAGTTAAAAGGCTATCGTACTCCGATAAAAGGCCCTGCCCTGAGGAGGCGATTTATCCTACCATCGTGTTCGGCAAAGGGTTCGACCATTTGAGGATACAATGTTTGATCTGATTGTTGTTCAGCTTTTTTTGCGAGGGGGCAAAGACCCCGGGCCAGTTAAAAGGTTATCGTACTCCGACGAAGGGCCCTGCCCTGAGGAGGCGATCTATCCCACCATTGTGTTCGGCAAAGGGTTCGACCCTTTGAGGATGCAATGTTTTGATCTTGGTATTCCACCCAGTGTTGTTTGATTGCATCGGGCCGAACTACGTTTGGTCTTATTCCTTTTTTTAAGGGATACGTAGGCAGCCTACTTCGGTAGGTCCGACCATCAAAGCACTTAATTTGCATATCTGCTTAAAAACTACGATAACCTGCTATAATCGACTAAATATGTCTATGATATGTGAGATTTGGTATGCATTATAAACTGTTGCATTATAACTGCTACCTGTTGCATTACTCCCCATTATAATTTCCACGAAATTAGGGAGTATATTTCTTATCAACGATGTTCGTTTACTCGGTAAGCTGCGGGTTACCTGTAAACTCCATCGTTGAGGGGCTCTGTAGACACCCCAATTTCGTACCCCCTGGTATGTAACATGACATGCGATATCAAGACCTGTTGAAACTTAACAAATGTCAAGTTACAGGGTTTTAAAAATGCAAAAGACAAAGCAGGATGCGTAAAAGCTGAAATCTGAAATGCAAGGGCCAGAGTGTCAAAAAGGAGGCTAAAAAAGGCTCCAGGCGCCACCACCAAGACAACCAGGCGCGGCGCCCAGATCCCATGAGGTCAACGCCCAAAGCCAAATAGTGCTTTACGATTTGAGAATTAGTACAAGCTCTCAAGCGCGCGGTACAAGCTGATGAGGCACAGAAGAAAATTGCAAATACCATAGGAGTCCCTTCTGCAGCCTATAAATATGAGTGCCCGACTTCAGAATTGAGGGCCAAGAATTTTCTCACTCATACTGTTCATCGTTTATTTTACGCAGTAGAGAGCGATCGTGAGATAGAGAGAAACCCCTCCTCCTATAAGCCTCGAAGCTCTGCCAAATCTCCTCCAAACTCAAAACAAATAGGTCAAAGTGAACCTTAGCCTTCCAGCTAGAATTCCACCCTATTCCTCCGGTCCAAAAATCTCAAAAAAGAGCAGTTGCTCTGCCCGAATCCAAAAGCCAAATCCGCTAGAAGTAAGCAGTTGCTCTGCCCGATTTCTGCCAGCAGCAAGCAAACAACAGCAAAAACGCAAGCAGTTGCTCGCCTGCTTTTACGATGCTGAAAGCAACTTTCGGAAGCGCTTATTACGCGCCGCGCGCGGCGGCGACAAAAGACTCCCTTCTCCCGGAAAGATAGAGGGAGCGCACCTCACGCTCTTAAAGGTAAACCTTTAAGAGTTTTATATAAAAAAATGTTATTTTCATCTGGCCCAATGTAAAAAATATAAGCAGTTGTGCTGCCTGGATTTCTATAGAAAATAGCATTAAAAAAAGTCATTATTATGGCCAAATATTTTTAAATGTATTTGTAATTATTGGAAGGAGGCGGCTGCAAGTCTGTAAATAATGTAGATACATATTTATTTACTTTTAATGCTTTATTTCATTTGCTAGATAAATATAATAAAAACATATTTTAGCCAAAAACTGTTTTTTGAGACCGAAAGGGCGAGTTGGGTGCTGATCGATGTCTTATTTTAATTATTTCCTTGCAAGTGGACAAGACTATTGTAGAATAGTTTTGGGAAGCAATGGTTGAACCACAGAGACAAGAAGATCACAGATAGCACGATTATCGGTAGCAAATTATTAAACTAAGGGGGGTTTTTATATTGATTTTAATCTAAACTAATTATTATTCTAGTGTTAACTAAATTAGCAGTAATTACATATTATGAAGATCTTATGGTGGATGGAAATCTAGGGTTAGGGTTTCACTTGTATCTCTTCTATGCTTATTTTAATAAGGCAAAACACACAAACGGGCCACCCAACTTTGGACCATATTGCAATTCGGCCACCGAAACTTTGGTTCATCTATTTTGGCCACCCTACTTTCATTCTGTTGCAAGCGAGCCCATTTTTTGGATGGCTGTTAGATTTCGCCGTTAAGTCATGTTAAATGTCTATTTTACCCCTGTAAATATCAATAGAGAAACAATTATATTTAAAAAGGGGTCAAACTGTAAATAATATAATTTGAGGGTTAAAGATCTGTTCATCTTCTCTTTTTCTTTCTCACACAAACACAATCTATTTCTCATCTCTACAACATCGTCTAACCAGATCCAGATCCAAAAACGCCGTCTAACCCATGAAGTCCATCAGTCCGCCATCTCCGAATCCCCTCACATATCCCTTTCCCAGATCGCCGCAGCCGGAATCTCCACCGCATCCATCAACATCGTCTAACCAGATCCAGATCCAAAAACGTCGTCTAACCCATGAAGTCCATCACTGCCGTCGCCATCTCCGAATCCCTCACATATCCCTTTCCCGGATCGCCGCCCGAATCTCCACCGCATCCGTCCTACTCCTTTTAGGCGTCACCTGGTCTCATGTCCGTTCTCTCTTGCTACCTCCCCTTCCCGTGGTCCGCGGCGTCCGGCTTCAAAGGCCTCTCCTTCGCTTTTCACCATCAAATACATCCACCAGCTCTCGTTTTAGCTCTTTCGTCGAATCTTTTCCTCGTACTATCCACCGGCTCGGGCGAGACGTATAATCACGACGACCAAACTTATTTTTGCCCGGAACCTTGACCCAAACACGACGCCGTGTTCGTCGCAGGCTTCAAATCTTGTCGGCTCTTCCTGCTTCTCTGTTAGTTTTTGTACTTGGTTTATTGATGTGCTTTATACGGGATCCCTCCATTATGGGAGACCTTCGATTGGGCCCATCGAAGGTACATGTGTTGACAATCACGTGGGAGGATTGGAAAACAGGGTTTCTCCGGGGTGCAATACGGCAAATTCCTCAGTCGGTCTTGAATTCAGTTATTGCGGTGTGTAAACTATCGATTGATTTGTTTCCGGAGAAGCAAGTGTCAACGACGGCGATGTCGGTGAGTGTGGGAGCTATGAATTTAGTGGGTTGTTGGCTTGGAGCAATGCCGTGGGTGAGTTTCCAGGAACAGATCTGTGTTTCTCACGACCAGATCTGTGTTTGCGTGAGAGAGAAAGAGAGGGATGAAGATGAACATATATTTAATCCCCCAAATTATATTATTTACAGTTTGACCCCTTTTTAAATATAATTGTTCCTCTATTGATATTTACAGGGGTAAAATAGACATTTAACATGACTTAACGGCGAAATCTAACGGCCATCCAAAAAATGGGCTCGCTTGCAACAGAATGAAAGTAGGGTGGCCAAAATAGATGAACCAAAGTTTCGGTGGCCGAATTGCAATATGGTCCAAAGTTGGGTGGCCCGTTTGTGTGTTTTGCCTTTTAATAAAATATCATTCAATCTCTTGGGTTTGTTCAAAAAATATAGATATAGCCTGTTGAATTACCGTTCAGTCTCCATCTTCAAATAATTCATCCATTCTATATCCTAGGCACAAGAACATATGATTTAACTGTCACTTAGGTCATATATGGAACCTGACCCTAACTTATCACTCTCGTGCCTCGATAGGTTCAATTTATTGTGATGGTGAGCCAGTGTACGACATATGCACATTGATCATGCAGTTATTCGCACCTCTAGGCCTTTATTATTCACGATTACATTCATTTGTTCAAAGTGAAATAATAGAGGGATTGATAAACACCACAATCAACAAGAATTGAATGAATAAAAATATAATTAAAGCATATATTCGATACAAGTTACCTCCCAACTCCTAGATTAATGGGTGATTAGTTCATCCTTGAAGATGAACAGCACATGGAGATGATAGAATACATGAATCGATCTTCAATCCTTGTAATTACAACAACTAATTATGTTATAAACCCTAAATTCTATTCTAAAGCTATAGAAAACTACTTTATGCCGTCCTAATGCCTTGGCTACCGGCCTCTATTTATACCATGGAGTTGTAGGGGGATTAGATCTCTTGGCCTGGAGTGAAAACCCAAAAATTCGCGTTCTGACCACCTTGCGTCCGCAAGGTCCTTGATATTTCGGGGCTTGGATCTCTTGCTCACTACCTACCTTGCGGAGGCAAGGTAGAATACACCTTGCGACCGCAAGGTGTCCAGTCCTTGTTTCTGCCGTTTCTTCTTCAATTTGCACTTTGGCCCCTTCTTGGAATTTTCACCAAAAAGCCTTATAATCTGTATACTTTCACCTAAAACCCTGAAACTCATAAAATCACTGAAAAACACGCATCAGTAGCCAAAAGTCTCGTGGAATCGCTCAATTTAAGTCATAAAAGTATATGAAATCGACGTATAAAATACATCGATCAGGTGCCTAACACCTTCCCACCTCGTAACTTAGCCTCCGAACCCCTTTTTACAAACTCTGGTTATTTTTGGTTTTTTTTTATTTCTCCTTAAAATGAAGATGGCAACTCTATTTTAAACATTTTGTATCACAGTGAGGCCCGCAACATCCTTTTTTTTGCACTTTTCCGTTTTCCCCTAAACAATGGACGATGGGAATGAAAAGGGTGATGCATTTCCTATATCTTGTTTTCCCCTAAACAAGGGAGGATGAGATACGGGGAAGCCCAAGGCACTCATAGCGATCCAAAATAAGCCTAAGGTCATGGTGAGGCTCGCAACATCCTTTTTTTTGCACTTTCCCGTTTTCCCCTAAACAAGGGACGATGGGAATGAAAAGGGTGATGTATTTTCGGTATCTTATTTTCCCCTAAACAAGGGAGGGTGAGATACGGAGAAATCTCATGCACTCATAATGACCTAAGCCAATTGTCGAAAAGTCCATAGTGAGGCAGGGCGTGTTCCCACGCGCCTTCGCAATATCCTTTTTTTGCACTTTTACGTTTTCCCCTAAACAATGGACGATGGGAATGAAAAGGGTGATGCATTTTTTGTATCTTATTTTCCCCTAAAAAAGGGAGGGTGAGATACGGAAAAATCCAAAGCTCTCATAATGGACCAAAGCTCACTTGGTGACCGAGGCGTATTCAACGCGCTTTTTGACAACACTCTTTCTGCACTTTTAATTTCGTCTTTCCCTAAACAAGAGAGGATGGAATGGAAAGAGTGATGCCTTCCCCGAGCCACGTGTTCCCCTAAAAAAGGGAGCGCGCGATATGGGGGGATACCTTCCGGGGCACCCACAACAAGGCAAAGCTTTTCCTTGATGGATTTAATGCAGATTACCTTAGAGTTTATTATGGTAATTTATAACAAAATTTTTATTTGTGGGGCTTATGTTGGCTTTTAGGGGCGTTTAGTGTCCCGAGATGGCTTGAATCTTATGGTTTGAGTTGAGGTACAACTTCCTCGGATTGAATAAGCTTGATAATTACAAAATATTGTATATAGAAATTATTATTTTTATATGATTAATGGTATTTTGAAACATAGATTTTTGTAAGACTTCACTCATTTATAGCTCAACTTGTGAACTAACCATGCCCAGCTCGCATGTGAAAAGAGCTTTAGCTCGATAAAAAATAAAGATATGGTCACTTAGATGGTAATATACCTAGATAACACAGTGCATCTAGTTTCTAAAGAGAGCTCATTCAAATGTTAAATGCAAATATGCTTTCTAATACAAAACAGAATAATACTACCTGAACATTGCTGTATTTTCAAGGAAATTGAGAATACAAAATAAAATTGAAATTGCCAAACCGATAAGAATTAGAGCCGTCGGAGTAACGGGGCGGATCAACCCACTAAATGGCGGACCCCGTCATTCGGTGGGAGTTTCACCAAAAAGTTGCCAAAGTGGACTAGCTCGATATTTTATTTCCATTGGTCCAGAAACCTTCCTGCCAAATTCCTTTTCCTTTTCACATTGGTCAGCTTTCTCCCGCCATTAATTTTATTCATTGGAAAAACATTTCCGAGCTAGCGACAACGCTAAAGGATCCCGAGATGAACATCGACCGACCACCGGTGAGTTGTCTGACGTTTCCTACATCTCTCTCTCTCTATTGCTCTAAATTTTCTCTCCAGGGTTTGAGTCCAGGTAATGACGTTTTTCTATCCGCTAATTCAGTAAAATTTATATTTTATAACTGTGAATTTTTGTTTAGACATTTCTCTATTGACCATTAAATCTCTAAGTCACAGTGTATTTATTTATTCGAAGGCATAAAGTTCAAGGATGACGAAAGAAGAAGCTTCAAATGGAAGGGCAGCCATGTCGATTGATGAACCGGAGCCGCCTCAACAAGCGCAAGACAACGCTGTTCCTGATGGATTTAATGCATATTACCTTGGAGTTTATTATGGTAATTTATAACAAAAATTATATTTGTGGGGTTTATTTTGGCTTTTAGGGCTGTTTGGCGTCTCGAGCTGGCTTGATTCTTAAGGTTTGAGTTGAGGTCTAGCTTCCTTGGATTGAATAAGCTTGATAATTAAAAAATATTGTATATAGAATTTATTATTTTTATATGATTAATGGTATTTTGAAACTTAGATTTTTGTAAGACTGCACTCATTTATAGCTAAACTTGTGAACTAGCCATGCCCACTCGCATGTGAGAAGAGCTTTAGCTTGAAAAAAATAATACAGTAATAAAGATATGGTCACGTAGATGGTGATGTACCTAGATAACACAGTGTATCTAGTTACTAAAGAGAGCTGATTCACATGTTAATTACAAATATGCTTTCTAATACAACACATAAAAATACTATCTGAACATTAGTGTATTTTAAAGGAAATTGAGAATACAAAAGAAAATTGAAACTACCAAACCGATAGAGCAGTGCCGTCAAAATGGGCCAACAGGGCGGACCAACTCGCTAAATGGCAGACATACATTACAAACATGAAACAGTTTATGGGAGAGGAGAAATCATAGCGATGAATCACAGAGAATCTGATTCATCATGTAAGATTATCAACAGAGACATCTTCTTCTTCATGATCAGTAGCAGTATTACTTACACCACAATAAAGCGATACGTGTACCGGTACTTGTTTCTCTGCCTATTTGGCCAGAAGAGGATGGAGGAGTATGATATGCAAGCCAAGCAAGACACTGAGCTTTCAAGTACTAGAGAAAAACACTCTGAGCCTGGATTTGTGGAAGTTGGTTTCTAACAAAAGATAGTGCAACTGGTGCACTCTCACCAATAGACATAAATGGCACGGTTGGTGGGATGGATGCAGTTGCAGATGCAACAACATTACCAGCTGCATTGGTCACAATAGCTCCAGATGCTTGATGTTCTGGTTGAATAACAGGAGTAGAGGTACTCTGAGAATTTCTTTCAAACACAACTCATGGTATCAGCAGCTACACAATCAGTAGCTGTAGCTTCATCAGCTACACATTTAGCAGGTATACCATCAGCAGCTGTACCTACAGCTCTAACCTTTTCAATCCTTTAAATAGATCTTCAAACTACACTAGAAATCTGCAAAGTCCCGTTAGCTGATAGAAATTTCAAGCTACCAAATGAAGATGAGATATTGTGTTTGATTTTTTGAAAAGGAGATTTATTGACATAAAACAACCACAAGTCCATAATACATGTACTAAGGGCATGAAATCAGGGGTAGATTAATGACAAGTACATAATTAGGGCAACAATGATCTCTCCTTCAAAAATAATTTTAGGATTCCTCAAATAATCAAAACATTTTGAAAAACACAATTAAGTGATTACCAACAATTTGATCAAGCATTGGCAATTTTTTAGCAGTCTCTATCCAAAATCAATTCTCATAATTCCTCACAAAGATTAGACATCCACTTAAATATTTTAAATAAGGGGATTTTTGGTAATTGATTTGCACAATTTTATTTTATGACAAAATTTCACCAAGCTAATATCTTTACCAATAATACATGTCTTAAAATTTTATGCCTAAAAACATGATTACGAGAAGCTAGGCAAAAGAATAATGCAATCACACACAAGTGATAAAGACTAGATCAAAGGATGTAGTTCATGATGCAGCTGCATTGAGAGGTACATTCAGCAGCAGTTGAATTTTTTGCAATTTTGCATCTTTTCTTTTCTCAATCATACTTCTCTCCCAAGATCAAAAAAATTATCATAACAGGTTCCATATGTACTTTATTTCCCTAGGAGTATATCTCTACTTTATTCCAATCTTATACAAACATGCCACTAGGAAGCTTTCACACTATTACCAAGAGTAGCCATCTTGCACAAGATCACCCATGTGAACCAAAGTTCCATAGTTCCAAGCGACAATGACAACAAACCTTGTTCATAGGTAACTCTTTTCCTTTAGGTAGCTTTCACACTCTTCCAAGGGTATTCATTTTTCTTAAAATCAATCTATGAGAACCAAAGTTCCATAGTACCAAGATATGATGCTACAACCCTTATACTTTAGGTATCTCTTTCCTTTGTGGACTTCAAACTTGCTCAAGAACTGGGAGAGAGAGTGCGAATCATAAACCAAAGCCTCAACTAATATAGAATGTAATTCCCAAGTATACAAAAGGCACAAACATATGAGTCAATTGATCTAGAGTGCCCCCTAAAGAACAAATGCAATCATGCGTATTATTTATTTTATTTATTTATTTATAACTAAGTGTAAAGTCAAATGACACACATACCAAGAGATTTCTTAAAATTGGAAAATATCTCAAAATCTAGACTCTTAGTAAAAATATCAATCAATTGATTTTCTGTCCCAACATGTTCTATGCAAACAATCAATTGTTCAACCAAGTCTCTAATAAAGTGGTGTCTTATATCAATGTGTTTTGTTCGAAAATGTTGAACTGGATTTTTTGCTATACAAATTGCACTGGTATTATCACTATACATGGTTAACACATCAATGTGTAGCCCATAATTTTTGATCATTTGGTTCATTCATAAAAGTTGTAGAGTAATATTTAGAAAGTAAGCAATGCAAGCAAAAGATGTATAGACTAGAAAAATTTTCAGATTAAAAACTAACTAACTACTAAAATGAACTAATCTATAAGTAACAAGGCTTCTATCAAAAATATTATGATAAGCACGCTAATTTGCGATAATAAACCTTACATTTTCGTCTTGTGGACATGCTATCAAGAGCATTACCTATCACTTGAGAGGTTGGGTGGTCTTTCTGTATACGACTGTGTAAATCCTGACTTCTATTAGTCACAGTAGGATCAGTATCAACATGTTGAGTTTCAGTTTCAGCTTCTGCAGAAGTTTGACCAATGTATTTTCCAATGCAGCTACATCCGTAATTTCAGAGTTTCCAGAACGTTCAACTTCTGTATTTTGTAGGTCTACAAGTCTGAAACTTCCTTTAGGAACCCAAGCTTTTTTGAACATTTTTGGCTGATGCAGCTTCTGATATTGCTGCATCCGATGCTACATCTGATTTCAGGCTAGGAAAGCTTGTCGAACTTCTTCAGTAAAGTTTGCCTTCTTCTTGTAACAAAATGGTTAAATGTGTCCAGGTTTATGACAGTATGACACACAAAATTTATCTTCCTACTTCCAGGTTTTTCAAAGAAATTGTTGTTTTGAAAGGTTTGAGGAGACTGTTTTGACTCAAAAGAAGGTGATGATGTTCCTTCACCTTTATGAACAAAAATCTTTGGTTTAAAGTCAAGCCCAGTTTTACCATTCTGTCCAACCTTCAACATATCATCAAGTTTGAATTTACCTGAATTCCACTTAGCTATAGTTGCATTGGTTTTGTTAAGCTCACCTTTCAAGGATTCTAACTCAACATCCTTCTTTGTGAGCAAACACTCTAACCTTGCAATGCATTCCTTTTTATCTCCATTCTTCTTCTTGAGTGCTTCTTTTGTTCTTACAAGAACCTTGACTTGGGAAGCTCTTTTCTCTCAATCATTGTACAATTCTTTGTAAGCTTCCATTAGTTCAGACTCTTATGAGCATTCTGATTCTTGAGTACCTGTAGTATCTTCAGTTATGGAAGAATTAAAGTAGAGAGAATCATCCCAATTTTCGTCTAATATAGCTTCTGATGCAGCTGCATTGCGAGCTTCATCACGTGAATCACCGGTAGGATTAATCTGTAATTTTTTTCACAGCTGTGAGAGGGATGAGATCATTTGGATCTTCATCATCACTGTTACTCAGAGTAGCAGAAAAATTCAAACCCTTCTTACGTATGATATTAGCACATTGATTAGCATAATGACCAAACCTTTGACAAGCCCTACATTGAATGGAATCAAGATTTTTTGATGTAGTCTTTTTAGCAAAAGGGTTGGTAAAAGATTTTTCAGGGGTTTGGAAAGAGTCTTCTTTGGGAATAAACTTAATAGACTCAGGTTTTAAAACAGTTTTGGTGTTTGAAAATGTAGATCTATTTTATCCTTTTGCTTTCAAAATAATTTTAAACTTTGTTGTTAAAAGATTCATTGAGTTTTCACCAAAATCAGATTCCTCAATTTCCTTGTGCAATTCAATCAAATCAGAAGACACATCAACAACAGAAGGAAAAACAACTTTTCATAGAAGGATTAGAGGATGATGCACCTTTGCCTTTGTTCTTAATTTGCTCATTGAGATTTAACTAAAAAATTTGAAGAATGTCAGCTAGTTTTTCAAAACCCAGTTTATTAGTGTCATGAGTTTCCTCAATTGCACAAATTTTGGCATTAAATCTTTTAGGCAGAGTGTGCATCATCTTGCTAACAAGTCGATCATTGGTGATAAAATCACCCAAAGAAAGAGCAATATTGGATATATATCAAGTAATCTACAATAGTATGACATAATATCCCCATCCTCATTCATTCTAGTGTTTTCAAATTGAGTGGTAAGCATTATAAGTTTGGAAGCACGAACACTAGCATGTCTTTCACATAATGTTTGAAGGGCCTCCCAAACATCCTTAACAGAGTCATAATTTGCAATAACTCTGAAGGTATTAGCATCTAAGGCCTTGTATATGGCTGAAAGAGTCTTATAATTAAACGAGGTTGTGGTTCTATCTTCAGTGGTCCAATTTGCCTCGCTGGTGATTTTAATATCACCATCATCATCAGTGGTCCTAGGTGGAGTCCACCCATTCAACACAGCAAGTCATGCTCTCTCATCAATTGATTTGATGAAGATACACATCTTGACTTTCCAAATTGAGTAATTAACATTAGTCAAAGTTGGAGGACGAACAACATTCTCATATTGAGAATCCATTATAGCTACAACCAGAATCTTCTCTTACTGTCATCAAGAGGAGGCTCTGATACCAATTGAAAGTGTAATAGTAGCTAGGATTCCAAGAAAACTATCAATGCAGCTTGTGATGCAGCTGCATCCAAAGGTGCATTGACCAGATAATAAATAAGTAAACATCGGAAGTCTTTAAATTAATAAAGCAGTAATAAACAAAGAAGTTTATCAAACAATGTACAAGCTATGCTTGTAGATCCAGCCTTACGACCAAAAAAGATTTCACTAAAAGATTATGTGTTTTACAAAACAAAGCGTGAAATCAACAAAACACCAAAACCTCTCACTAGACAATAAGTTTGGAGAGGAAACCCACAAAAACACAAGTAAAGTAAAGCAAACGTGAGATTAAAAAATAAGTTTCCTAAAACCTAGCTAGGAAAACAAACAGCAAAGCAACAATGCAGCTCGTGATGTTATTGCATCCACAGCTGCATTCAAATACTCCAAACTATGCTCTCAGCTTTTTCTCTCTATCAGCGTGTCTCTCTTAATGTCTGGGAGGTGTAGAGCTTTTGCACGACCAACCTTGTCCATAGGCACGGCGTCGGTATGAGATCAATTCAATGAATGGCCGGGATAAACAAAACTTATAATTGACGGAGTAATTCAAACAAAATCCACAACTGAAGGTTTTATATGTAATTGTAGAGGGGTAATTCAAACATAACTCATAACTGGGGGGTTCATTTGTAACTCATATACTTAAGAATCAATCTAGGCCGTCAGTTATGTTTAACACAATTCGATCAGGGCCACCAGTTAGATCATGAGCTCTTTTATAATATAGATATTTGAGCTAGAGTCCTGAACAAACAAGGAAACCAAAAAATCCAAATAAACATAAAATTAAGAAATAAAAGTTTTAGTTACCAAAAATGGTTTTCTTGTCCTACAAGAATATAACTTGCCCAAGTTAATAGTCAAACTAAAATGGATTCTTTGAGAGCTTTTAAGAAATATTAAACATAGTAATTACCTCCCATAACTTTATGACTAAGAAAGGTTAAAACAATTAGTAAAATAGGATATCCATATTTTACCCTTACAAGATGTATGTCATATAAGATTAAATCCACATTTTAGAGAGATCTATTTTGATTGAATGTGAATGAAGAGAGAAAAAATGACACATATGATTGAGGATATGAATTACTCACGGCCACGTAGAAACAAATCTACAGTTGCATTGGTGATGCTCTCATCACTCTATTTTATATTTCAAAACGGTTAAGTGGAGTACTGAGGTGTCATGCCACCTGATTTTTATTTTATTTTTTTGATAAAAATATGAACAAATAATAAATTTATAGCACAAATTAGAGGGCAAAATTGTCATCTTTGTGGACGACCTTTGACCAAATCTCTCCCTACCTATCCGCTGTTAACAACTTGTCCATGCAACAGCAACCAAAGACTTAATGGAGTTGGACTTGAATTATTATTTGTCAACACTTATTAATATTGACATGGAAGCACTAGTAGACTAGTAGTATCAGGAACTTGCTGGTTCATACAAAGCATTCGTGGTTATAGAGAGTTTGATTATATTTGGCTCTCTAGGGGAGTTTTTGTTGATACTTGATAGACGGACAATTAACACTGTTAACACTGCCCAAAGATAGTGTTAATTGTCCGTCTATCATTTGTCATGCCACCACCAGTACATCTGTGAATCCAGGTTAACTTCATCACTGTTTCCAAACACAGCATCACCTTCCTCCATTGCTCCCACCATGGCTTTCATGCCCACCCTCATCTCCAAGTTATCCTCACAGGGAGCAGATCTTGCAGCCAATGCTTCTTGGATTCGAGTCTGCTGCTCTGCTAGCACGGCCATTCGTTCTCTTTCCAGGTTACCCTTGTCCTCTTCAGGATCAACTACTTCTTCAATTTCATCACCATGTAATAGTTCTGGTGAAAACGAACCATCTCCCTCCTCAGTAGGTTCTTCAACACTCCGGGTGGGTCCGAGCCCATTCCATGATATCTTCACTCCCCAATGGTTGCACGTATTGATCATCAACTACACACACATACACCCGAAAATAGAAACTGGAAAATGATACTACTCACTCGGTTTTCAAATTATTGTTTTCTTTGATCCGATATATCGTTTAAGAAAAAGTAATTGACCGTATTATAAATATTTGTGAAATGCATGGTTTCCTTTATTGCACTTGAACATGTGGTCATACTTAAAATAGGTAGAAAAAATAAGGGTAAAATTGTAAAAATATTTTACTAAAAGGGAAAGTTTTGAAAGAAAACAATTATTAAGATGATAATTTGAAAACGATGGCGTGGCATATTATGAATAGAAAGTCCATCTTCTCCGCCATTTCCAAGAAATATATAATGACATCGCATTTCTCCAAACTTCTACAATTAGCCTACTACAAAAACTGTGAAATGTAAGGGACAAACTAATAAAAAAAAAATTTTTTAAATCCGACCTGCCGGATTCGAACCAGCGACCTAAGGATTAGCTGCTGGCAAGTAACCTACTACAGTCCTCCGCTCTACCAACTGAGCTAAGGTCGGTCTTTGCAATTTAATCAGAGTATTGATTTTTAATTACGCATATGCACCCAAAAATAGAAACTAACGAGATCAACCTCAAACATCCTGGAGCAGGAAAATGATACTATTATGAATAGCAAGTCCATCTTCTCTGCCATTTCCAAGAAATATATAATGAAGGCGCATTTCTCCAAACATTACAATTAGCCTACTACAAAAACTGTGAAATGTAAGGGACAAACTAAAAATAAAAATCCGACCTGCCAGATTCAAAGGATTAGCTGCTGGCAAGTAGCCTACTACAGTCCTCCGCTCTACCAACTGAGCTATGGTCGGTCTTTGTATTTTAATCCCAGTATTGATTATCAATTCCACACACATAACCCCGAAACAAAATAATGGCCGGATCAACCTCAAACATCCACTAGCAGGAAATTGATACTATTATGAATAGCATTAGTCCAGTTTCTCTGCCATTTCCCCATAACAAAGAAGAAATAAATATATAATGAAATTGCATTTCTCCAAACTTTACAATTACAGCTCCCATATAAAAAGCAATCCGTAAAACCATATATGTAGAAAATATAAGAGAACTAACAACAAAATGAAATGGCCCTTGGTTTGCCAATGCTTATTTCCGTTGGATCATACTAAAAGAGATGGGGGTTCACATCACTCTAAGATGCTTCCATGGGATTTTGACTAATCAAGTGGAAAGAGAAAATTCAGGCACTGCAAACAGCTTGAATTGCCAAGCTTTTCACCACTCCAAAACATGGGTCCCCAAACTTAGCTGTTGATACAGGAACTGAACATCTTTGCTTGCCGATGCAAACCTGGAGGCCAATGAAATAAGTACGTTAACACTCTTCCAATATGTGAATCAACTTGCAACAAAGAAATGGTGAAGAAAAGAAGCACAAAACAGCCTTTAGCAATGCAGTTACCCTCTATGCTTGTGCTGCTTTGGATGTACGTAGGTGTATGTCTGTAAGTGTGCATGTATGTGTGCAATGTGTGTCCTAGTCAGCATACGTGGAAAGATAAAAGTAAGTTGATTTCAGTCCAAGAGGAGATGGCAAATTATATATAACCTCATTGTACATCCTCGTGCAAATTCGAAGGCTCCAAGTGAAAACTTGTTTTTTATTTTTTTTGGTTTCACAGAAGCTTCCATTAATCATCATTCTCAAAGAAAAGGAAGAGGGCAATTGACTTTCCGTCATTATATGGTCCAACAATGAATTGCCCCTCAGCAACTCATGGGCATGAAAATTAGAAAAGGATATCGCTCATAGGCCCAGCACCCTGGTTTATTTCGCAGCTTATTATTAACCACATTTTTTTGTCGTCTCCTTAAATCTGGTCAGGCTTCAGCACGATCATCACTGCAGTTAGGCTTCAGCTAAAGATTCCCAGCCCATGAAGCTCCACAACACTCGTATCTTATAATTTTTTTTTTAAACAAACATGTATATAAATAAAAGATAAAAAACAAACAAGGAGGGGGACAACCAACCGTCCAACAAGGACTAAAGAGTCTTACCCCTAACAAAAACAGGAAAGCAAAAACGCCCTATAAAACGCCCAAAAAAATTACTTTCAAACGTAACATAGCGATACGATGACTACTGATCTTGTTGGAGCAACCACTGTCGAGCTTTGGTCGCCCTCGTAAGTCTCCTATTGCCAACGTGAAGTTTTTAGCCTTATTCTTTGCTTTGGGGCCTGTTTGATTTGACTTATCTGGAAGTGCTTATGACTTATGACTTATCATAAGTTGTTTTTGAAGCATTGGATTTCACTTATGGTAAGATAAGTCATAAGTCATGTAAAGGTCACTTAAAGCATATGTAAGGCCATAAGTTGTAAGCACTAAGCCTAGTGCTTAATTCTACTTTTCAAAAACATACGAGTTTCTTTTTTATTGAAATTTTATATATTCCAATATTACCTTCTTAATAATAGTAATAAAAACAAAAAGTAATAATAATAATAATTATAATAAATAATAATAATAAAAGGAATTATAATGATATTAATATATAATAATATGACTAATGATAATAGTTATAATAATAATAAATATAATAAATATAGTATCAATAATGATAAATATAATAATAAGTATTATTAATAATAATGCTAATAATAATAATAATACTAAAAATTAATATTAATAATAATATATTAAAAATAATCGTAATAATAATAATAAAATTAATATTAATATCAATATTATAATAATAAAATATAATATTAATAATAATAAAATAAAATGATAATAATAAGTAAAAATATTAATATAAATAAAATTGGTATTATTATTAATATAATAAAATCAATACTAAAATTAATAAGTAATAATAATAATAAAACTAATATTAATGTTGATACAATAATAATAATAATAATAATAATAATAAAGGCAATAATAATGATAAATAATAATAATACTAAAAATTAATATTAATAATAATATATTAAAAATAATCGTAATAATAATAATAAAAGTAATATTAATATCAATATTCTAATAATAAAATATAATATTAATAATAATAAAATAAATGATAATAATAAGTAAAAATATTAATATAAATAAAATTAATATTATTATTTATATAATAAAATCAATACTAAAAATAATAAGTAATAATAATAATAAAACTAATATTAATGTTGATACAATAATAATAATAATAATACTAATAATAATAATAATAATAATAAAGGCAATAATAATGATAATAATAATAGTAATAATTAATAATAGTGATAAAATTTGCATTAATATTGATAAAATAATAAAAAGTGATAATAATAATAAATAAATTAAATAATAATGATAATAATACGATTAAAAGTAATATTAATATTAATGATAATAGTAATAATATTAATATTAATTTTAATGTTAATAATAATAATAATAATAATAATAATAATCATAATCATACTAATGATGTAAATCACATTTTGTGATGATGCTATTTTACTCTTTATATTTGATTTCAACATTATTTCAACTTATTAATTAAACACACAAATTAACTTATGAAAGCTAATCAGCACTTTTAAAAAGCTAAATCAAACATCACCAGTTATTAGTCATAAGTCATAAGCAATAAGTCATCAGTCATAAGTAATAAGTCATCAGCACATATCAATAAGCTAAAAATCAAACAGACCCTTAATAAGTTTGTGACACGATAAGTTGAAGGATTTTCCGCCTTGCCTATGTCATCCCTGAAAAGCCTGTGCTGTCTATGAGCCATTAGATCACCAAATAAAGATAGATTTCCAGCTCGAGATCTAATAGAGGAAATCTTGAAAGAGAAAAAGTGGAGATCTAGCCTTGAATAGTTTTTTCCAAAAAAGAGGTGAAAGGCGTAGCAAGGAAGTCCATTTTCCTATTCCATTTTTCCTCGATTGGGCGGCCGGGGAAGGAAAGAATTACAGGCAATCAGAAGAGGAAGGTGGAAAGGAAAGGTCCGGAATAGAATCATATTAAGAAGGAAGTGCAGCTAAGACTAGTCACATGCTGTTGAATCAGCTCGCACCCATGGCATTCGTAATCGGAGAGCAGTGGTTTTCAGGACTACCGAGGGATTGGCGAGGTGTCTGTGCTCAATATTTCATAACCAACATTCCCACCTAGGACACACATGGCTATCCTCCGGGTCCGTGTGTGTATGTGTATGTGTGAGGGAGAGAGAGAGAGAGAGATTCTTCAAGGTCCCAACCAGGGTCCAGGGATGCATCTCGGCAATATTCACCATCGTGAATCTGCCTCACTGCCAACATTGGATTCCTTGTCACATGCTCTCCACCATCTCATGAGCACTGCAAATAGTAGTCGCCTCCATTATTATTCAAGAAGACTTAGTGAAGGACTCCATATGGCACTCCAACAGCTGCTTAGAAAATAAGCTCTCCACTAAAACTCTTTAATCAAGAATATCAACATATCGAATCACTGTTCTCTTTGTTTGTTCTCCAACAGTCGCTTAGAAAATAACTCTTCCAGCTCAACAAACCAGCAAGAATATCAACATATCTAGATAGTCAACTTTACAGAGTCAGAGTGGGATAAGTAGTCCAGGATAACTTCTTGCTTATTCATCTAGTATGAAAAAACACGTTGCGGCTGAGCCCTTGAACAGATGAGAACAGCTATTATGGGATTAAAAGGTTCATAAAAAGTCGAGAACTGCGCGGAGCTTACAGTCAACAGTTGAACGCGGCTGCGCATCTTTACATACATGTCCTCGCACCTATTTCAATCATCAAATAATACTTGCATATTTTATCCTTCGGTGTTTTGTTTTCTTTCTTTTTCGGGGGGATGGGGGGGAGGAGCGGAGCTTGAGTGAGCAAGCAGATCAGTCCGAGGAAGAAAAATAACTAAATGCAACATTGCTTCATACTTTATCTTTCACACAGTTTACATTTGTCAAGGTTTGAATCACTTTACATTTGATACAGTATCAAAAGCAGGTATTGATACGCACATATATACAGATGAAAAAAGAAAGACTCAGGTAAGATTGTTTACTTGGATCAAAGTATCATCGCTGGTTTGGCATATATAGAAAAAACAGTGAACAAATAAAATAAAAATAAAATTCTAGGAAAGAAGAGTTATGTTACCTGCTGAACGGCTGGTAACACGTCAATATGACAATTCCCAGCAGTGTATGCACCACAATCCCCTATAGGAGTTCCAAAGCTTGCGAAGTGAATAGATGTTATGTTTGACCCGGGCTCACACATCAATCGTACTTCAGGGTTTTGAGATTTGAAACCTGTGTGTGGTTCCCAAGAATCAGCAGGTGGAGGATCAACCTCGGACACATGAGCACACAACTCATGCCCTGTTCGTGTTAGGATAGAAATTTTTGAGGGGTCACCACCAAGCTCTTCGTGGAGAACAAGTAGGTTCTCACCGGGATGCACCCAAGAGCGTGGTATATGATACCTGGACAAGTTCATCTTATTGATGTTAATTACATGCAATGTATCAGTATAGCATAAAGCAAAACTAGATTTTACATTAGTTTGCTAACTGGTATCAGCAGTAAACAGCATACTCAATTACCTAAGTATTGCGGGTCCAACTTAAGTATCATTATTGGAAAGAAGTTCAGAAACCATGAGAAATGAATTCAGCCTAACTTGAGCACTCTTTCATCCCTATACATATTAAAATTACAAGAGAAATTAGGCTCCACTTTTTCTTGGAACAACCTATCTTCTTTGTATGTTTATGTCTGGTTAAGATTCATTTAAAAATTTTAAGATTATCATTCAATTTTTTGACTAGAAACACAAGTGTTGAGGTTGTCATATTACAATTTCAATAACTTCTTCACGAACTATGCATGTGCTTTAAATAAATGATCTCGTTAACTAATCAATGGATGCTTGGTTCTCTTATACTAGTATTTGATTAGTTAATATCATCTAGTAATAAATGAAATTCTGTGAAACCAACTTCATTTCGTATCTGATATTTGATGCCAAGGAGCCATACTTATCTATCAAAAAAAATGGCCCATTGACAATTGAAAAGAGTGTTCTTTAAACAAAAATGAGGTTCCCCTAAAATATTTTATAAATTTTCATAGGTTTGGAGTATTTCCATGACTTCCTCCTTCATTTGAGGAATCAAGGACTACTGCTTAAACAAGCATAAAACCTAACTTGCTTTTTCAGAAATATAATTTATAGTCTCCCTCCATCACAAAAGGAGAGTTCCCTATGGAGATTATGATGTGATCTCGAGTCCTCTACTGAAGGTTATACAAGTTCGGGGGAGTCAGATGTCAAGACTTAAAGGCTTCAGGGGAGTCGATTACAATTTCCGCAAACTGTGCACCAAGGCAGCCTGCTCTAGTGCATAACTCCCAGCAATTTTGACGTGCAGAGCAGTTTTTAAGTTGAAGTTCAGAGACTTGCTCGCTTGGGCAGCTCGGCCTAGCACGGCACGACTGCCCGCCCTAGCAGCTCACTCTAGCACGTTGTGCGTCAGATTTGGGATTGTCCTATTTTTTCGAATTTTAGACATTAATTTCATTCCCTTTTCTTATAGGATAAGTTCACGACGTGGTGTTAATGATTTTGTTAAAAGTGATTTGTTGGTTCCTTCATTTTCTTTGTTGACTTTTAATTATTAGATTTTGTGTGTTTTAATATTTATAGTTTTGAGACTTATAAATTATTTTGTTGTGTGTTTAGCATTTATGATTTTGTTAAGTTGTAAGAGATAACTTACACTTTTATAAATAGTTAGATTAGATTAGATTAGATTAAATTAAATTGTATTACTATTGATATAATTTTTCATATAAATCTTTTAATGTCTTTCCCGAACATATTTAAGAAAGTAAAACCATATTATTTTTTAGTTTCGAATAAAGTTTTAGTGTCTCAACCGAGTAAGGGTATTTTTGTCTTTCAGAAAATATTGGGCGACATTTCAATTTATTATTTAATTATTCATGAAACTAATTTGCTTATGACAAATTTACTCTTTTGACCTTAATTCATGGCAAGTGATTTATAATATTTATGACACTTTTTTCTAATCATTATTGTTTGGCATGATAAATTTATGTGTATTGTTCTTAACAAAAGGCACAAATTCAATTTTTCATCTTCTTGACATTATGACACATTTTAAACTTATTTATCTTATTTTATTCATGGATAATAACTAAACATGCTAAAAAATTGCTTAATATCTCGATACTAATCAACAATTCTATTACTATAGATATAATTTTTCATATAAATCTTATAATGTCTTTCCCGAACATATTTAAGAAAGTAAAACTATATTATTATTTTTAGTTTCGAATAAGGTTTTTGTAACACCACGCTCCTTCGTTAGCTCGGTTTGCGTGCCACACTTGCACTTCTTCCTTTGTCGACTGTATGTTTGGTTTGCGAGAGGGTCTAGATGTGTATGAGAGACCACATTAAGACCAAAGCACTATTTAGAGACTTCATATAGTTGTTGACTTGCTAAAGTCACAAGTCGTGTTCGGCGATAGTCGAATGCGGCGCGATTGAGGGTTTGCTTGTTTGCGTTCGTGACCTCGGATTGGTCCTAGACCTTTATATGATGATTGATTAACATGTTTAGATGTATTAGACTTCAAGTTGGAGGTGTTCCTTAAGTCTATCGATGATTTGAAAGCTTTGGAAATAGCGTTCGTCTCTATCGCGTAGTTCGGGGATTGAGTCGTGTAATCGTCTCTCCTTTGGAATTCTTATTTCCCTAGTTGTTATTCAACTTTCTAGAAGTATTTAAGCTTCTTCATTAGCCCTTAGACTTGCCTTAAAAGTCTCCTTTCATTACTCGTTCGATTGCGAGTTCATTCGTCGTTCCGGTTGCACGTTGTTGCACCTCCTCCCGGTTTCGCTCCGAGTTGTTCTGGATGTTGTTCGGGTGTGTTAATATTGGGCGACATTTATAACGATCCCTAGGGGGAAAATTGAAAAAATCAAAATACAAGGCAATTGAATTGAATTAAATTATGTAGGACCTAACTTTAAAATAGGTACAAGTGAAGGGATCAAACTATTATTTAATTATTCATTAAATTAATTAGTCTATAACAAATTTACTCTTTTGACCTTAATTAATGGTGAGTGATTTATTAAGTTAAAGGGTACGTACATTTGTCCATACATTAAATTGTAAGAAACAACCTACACTTTTATAATTAGTTAGATTAGATTAGATTAAATTAAATTGTATTACTATTGATATAATTTTTCATATAAATCTTTTAATGTCTTTCCCGAACATATTTAAGAAAGTAAAATCATATTATTTTTTTAGTTTCGAATAAAGTTTTAGTGTCTCAACCGAGTAAGGGTATTTTTGTCTTTCAGAAAATATTGGGCGACATTTCAATTTATTATTTAATTATTCATGAAACTAATTTGCTTATGACAAATTTACTCTTTTGGCCTTAGATTAAATTAAATTGTATTACATTTCAATTTATTATTTAATTATTGTTTGGCATGATAAATTTATGTGTATTGTTCTTAACAAAAGGCACAAATTCAGTTTTTCATCTTCTTGACATTATGACACATTTTTAAACTTATTTATCTTATTTTATTCATGGGTAATAACTAAACATGCTAAAAAATTGCTTAATATCTCGATACTAACTAACAATTCTATTACTATAGATATAATTTTTCATATAAATTTTATAATGTGTTTCCCGAACATAATTAAGAAAGTAAAACTATATTATTTTTTTAGCTTCGAATAAGGTTTTAGTGTCTCAACCGAGTAAGGGTATTTTTGTCATTTCAGTAAATATTGGGCGACATTTGTAACGATTAGGGTAGGTGGGGGAAATTGAAAAAAAAATCAAAATACAAGACGAAATAAATTGAATTAATTAATTTAGGACCTAACTTTAAAATAGGTACAAGTTAAGGGATCAAACGATTATTTAATTATTCATTGAATTAATTAGTCTATAACAAATTTACTCTTTTGACCTTAATTAATGGTGAGTGATTTATTAAGTTAAAGGACACATTTGTCCATACATTAAGTTGTAAGAGACAACCTACACTTTTATAAGTAGTTAGATAAGTGAAATTTCGAATTAGGGTTTCTTTTTCAGTATTTTAGGGTTTTGTAAGCCTATATAATGGCTCTCATAACATTGCTAAACCTAGTTTTTGCGTATAATTGAATTGATTGTGTTTTTCTCTCCAAGTGCATGTATCGTTCTTGAGTGAATATTTGATTCAATCATTCGGATGTCGATGATAGTTTCAAACCCTAGACTTATCAATTGGTATTCCACCCCAATTGTGGCATCAATCACAATACCGAGGTTCACGTCTAATCAAGGGCGTTGTGTCGAGGTGCCATTCACCGCGTAACCTATCTAGGAAGATCTTGGGTTCTCGTCAATTGTTATCAGAGAGCAATCTTAGGTACGATAACTTCCATACTATCTTAAATTTCATGCCTGTTTTTTTTTTGTGTCAAAAATCCTATTTGTTCTAGGGTTTGTCAACAAAAATAATTTTCTTTAGGGTTGGTCAAGATTTGTGTAGTCAAAATCCTAGTCTTGAGTGCATACACTAAGGGATTCACTAAAACATTCACCATGTCTGATAAACAAAGGCCAAAACAAGAAGCTCCTCAAGTTAATTTGCAATTGGGTCTAGAGGAATTATCGGTACTTATTAGGTGAATAGTAACTGAATGCTGTTGCGGGTTTGAATGTGGGGAGACAAAGAGAGGAACCTGGGGAGCATAGGGCTCATAGGGATGAAATTGATGAATTTGAGTTGGGAAGGGATCGACCCTATGACCAAGATAGAGATAGGCATGTGGTTCTGAGGAGGGAGGACAATTTGGGTACTATTAAGATAAAAATTCATGTTTTCAAAGGAACCAGCGATCCCGATGATTACTTCGATTGGGAGAGAAAGATAGAGGTGTTCAACAGCTATAACTACACCGATTTAAGGTCAAATTGGCTGCTGCTGAATTTATGGATTATGCAAGTATATGGAGGGATCAGTTACTACATGGGAAGAAATCAAGCATCTTGCGTGACACCGGTTTGTTCTTAGTCAATACTAAAGGGGAGTTATTCACAAATTGCAGAAATTGTCACAATGGTCGAAAAGTGTTGAAGACTACCTTAAGGAGATGGAGATGTTGATAGCTAGGTCTAACTTGGATGAGGATCCCGAGGCGACAATGGGGAGATTTCTTGCGGGTTTGAATCCTTCTATTGCTGATGTTGCTGACTTACGACAATATGAGGATTTGGGTGAGATGGTACACATGGCAGTCAAGGTAGAGCAGCAACATAAGAGGAGGGGTACCACTCGTCCAAGCGGTTCGAATCAAGTACAGCAACAAGAAAAAGTTGTAGTGAAGACCGATGTCGAGACTAAGGCGGCAACAGCTATGAGAGTCCTAAGTTGAGAATCCAAAGCCGAAGAATAAGGATATCAGATTGTTAGACAACAAGGGTAGTTTGGTAATTGTGGTAGTAGGGTATATGTTATATATATATACGCTCTATGTTTAATAAAATATACAACGTAGAGACTGGACTGTTGCTGCTTCGCGACTTCCTTCCATCGTCTCTGCCTGCTTCTCTTCTTCCCCTTCTTTTATTTCTGATTACATGGTACCAAAGCCTTGATACACAAAATCAAATTTCCTCAAGATATTCAGTGTTGGCTTCATGCATGGCCAATATTGAAAAGTGATTAGTGCATGAATGTGTTGATCAATAGAGGAGTCTAGGTGTGTTCTATAGAGATTCCGAGACCAGGGATTGACTCGGAATAGTAGGGCGACCGTGTCTGTGTAGGTGGTCAGCCGGGACTGTTGACTTTCCGACGTCACACGCCGGTGAGTGGTGGCGCGTGGGAGAACCGGAACCCTAGCTTTCGGAAAACAGTGCGCAGGTGTCGGATTTGTGGGTTACTATGTTTGAAAGTGTTAGTTGATGATTCTGGTGACTGTTACCTTAGGATTCCGGCTGTTACCTAAGGATTCCGGCTGTTAACTGACCTTTGCTTTCAAATTGGCATTTTTTTATTGTTGTTCAGACTTGATTGATAGTCTTATTTCTCTTTCTGTTTCTTTTGATGGCTGAAGACTCGTCGTCTATGGGGGCTACGGGACCAATCATGGCAATTGTTTCGAACCAAAATAGATTGATTGACATTATCTTGGAGGCAGACGGGTCTAATTTTGTGGAATGGCAATATTTTTTTCAGGTGAACATAGGTGGTTTACGGAAAGAAGGACATCTTGTTGAAGATTGTCCTACTGATGCAAAGGTGGCTAAGGTGTGGTTGGATGATGACAAGGTGTTGTTTCCGAAGATTGTGAATTGTATTAGTAGGAAAATTATATTGTCTATGCAACACTGCAAAACTATTAAGGAGCTGTGGACACTCTTGCATTAATGGTTCTTTGGAGCGAGTAACTTGAATAGGTTGTACATTCTGTCATAGGAAGTTTATCGTAAAGGGCGGAGTATTATGGATTATTATTATGATTTCATGCGCATGAGCGATTTCACTGCCGTTATGCCTATTTCTAGGATGTTGAGGAGATGAAAGCTTAACGTGAAAAGCTGTTGATGTTTAGCTGGCTATCAGGATTGGAGAAAGAGTGATGTGGTTTGATCTTAGTTATTGTCTGTTAGAATATAAGGGTAGTTTGATAATTGTGTTATTAGGGTATATGTTATATATATGTACGCTCATTGTTTAATAAGAAAAAGTGTGACGCAGAGATTGGTGACTGCGCGATTCCTTGTCTGCCGTCTGCCTGCTCTTCTCTTCTTCTCCTTTATTTCTGATAACATTGTCAAATAAAGATTTGGGTACCTTGTCTGATGCCTTTGATAGGCTTTTGACTGCGACGAGGAATGGTGAGTCATCACATGTGGAGGTTAGTTTCACTGGGGAATGGTTATCATGGAGGTAGAGATGGAGGCCATGGTGGTTTTTGAGGTGGAACTCGTGGTGGTAGAGGGTCCGGAGGTCGTGGAGGACCTAGAGTGTGTTACAACTGTGGAGATTCGAGTGTGTTATCCACTTATGGGTCGTCGAATAAGTTTTCTACTGTTACTCTTGCCGATGAATCTTCTTCGAAAGTCTTGGGTAGAGGTCGTATTGTTGTGCTTCTTTATCATTGACATCTGTGTTATACTTGCCCAAGTTTCCTTATAATGTGATATCCATTAGTTAACTCACAAAGACCTTAAATTGTTGTGCTTCTTTCTTTCCTGGTTATTGTCTTTTTCAGGATCTGACGACTTGAGAGATTATTGGTAAAGGAAGTGAATCTGATGGATTGTACCTGCTCGATGAAGTTGTTGTTGCTCACTCTTCTACTGTTGCATCAGTTGCGTGTCAAAGTACTTTGTCCCCTCTCCAACTACATTGTCGTTATGGTCATCCGTCGTTATCTGTCCTGAAAAAATTACGTCCTGAAGTAGGGTCTATTTCTAGTTTACCTTGTGAGTATTGTGAGTTTGCTAAACACCATCGTGTGTCGTATATTCCTAGAGTTAATAAACGGGCTACGTCCCTATTTGAGGGTTCCGATATTTTGTTACTTTTGTCGATGATTATTCCAGAAGTACTTGGCTTTATTTAATGAAATCTAGAGATGAGTTGTTTCAGTTATTTTGCTCCTTTTGTGTTGAGATTAAAACTCATTTCAATTGTTTGGTTCAGAATCTTCGTAGTGATAATGTTAAGGAATACTTTTATGGTATTTTCTCCTCTTATATGTCTCAGAATGGAATCATTCATCAATCCTCATGTATTGTCACCCCACAACAGAATGGTGTTGCTGAATGCAAGAATCGTCATCTATTGGAAGTTGCTAGGGCATTGATGTTTGAGATGAATGTTCCCAAGTCTTATTGATGTTTGAGATGAATGTTCCTAAGTCTTTTTGGGCTGATGTTGCTCACACTGCTGCCTTTCTTATTAATCGTCTTCCATCATCTGTTCTTAAAGGAGAAATACCATATTCTGTTCTTCGTCCATCGCAGTCATTGTTTCCAGTTTCTCCTAAAGTGTTTGGTTGCACTTGTTTTGTCCAGGATGTTCGGCAACAGGTTGGTAAGTTAGACCGAAGAGCTCTCAAGTGTGTCTTTCTTGGATACTCTCGAACTCAGAAAGGATATCGTTGTTATTCTCCGGATTTGGGTCAGTACTTAGTATGTGCTGAAGTCACTTTCTTTGAGTCTAGCCCGTATTTTGGTTCACTTATACATTGATTCGTTCCCATAATCCTAAGGTTGGTGTTGGTGCTGAGGCTGATTCTCGCCCTCCTATAACTGAAGTGTATACTCAGGGCCGTTCCTATCATTTAATTGGCCCAGGGCGAACCTCAAGAAAGGGCCCTTATTTAATAACCAAAATTAATATAAGAATGATAAAATCGAACAAATATTAACACAAATATTAATTATTAAAAAATATTTAAAAATGAACAATATGTTATATGTGATTATGTGAAGAACAAATGAATGAAACAATGAATAATATGTCAATAGACTCAAATCACTCGATACATTAATTTATGATTTATGTCTTTATGACTTTATGAGGCTATGAGTTTATGATTTATCATATGAACACGTATACGTAACATTGAAAATTTGAAATTGAACAATCAACCAGTCTCGACCATCGAACTCGGTTAATAGAAAATTAGAACATCATAACATGAGTTACATCTTACATGACTAGTTGACTACACTACACTACAAATTTACGTTTTACAATTTACATATTTTATTATATATTTAATATAATAATATTTACATCATTAGTTCATTACATGAGATGTTGACCGATGAGAACATCTTTATAAATTACTCAAATTAGAAATCAAAAGAATGAAAGATTCAAAACAAACAATGAAACATCTTGATTTCTAAGTAAGGAAACATACCAGAGGAACTAGCGAATCGGGCAAAGGGAAATCGAAATTCGATAATCGAAATCAACCTCGATGCAACCATCATCACGCCGATCACGATTTTGATTCACTGTGTGCTGTGCGATTTGTGACTCGTGAGAATTGCGATTTGCAATTGGTATTTTGATTTTTGATTTTTGATTTTTTGACCTAATTCACTAATTCAGTAATTTGTTTTAATTTTTTCGAATTGTGCGTGTCAATTGGGAATTTGGGATTTGGGCACAAGGTTTGGGCCTCCTCAAGAAACTCAATGTAAATTATATACTACTACTATTAATACCTAAGAAAATGTAGGCCCCTAATATCCTTGGGCTGCATATACTCGACACTGCTTTCAATCCAAGAACCGTCGTTGCAAATTCTCCAACAGATTCACTCCCGATACCGGTTCCCACGTCATCAGACCCGTCTCTTGATCTCCCTATAGCGCTCCGAAAAGGTACACGTACTTGTGTTCATCCTATCACTCTTGTGTCTCGTATGTTCACCAGTCAGATTCCTCTCATTCATTTGTTGTTTCTCTTAATTCCGTTGTCACCCCTAAAAATGTGTCTGGAGCTTTATCTCATAGTGGTTGGAAGTCCGCTATGGAAGAGGAAATGCGGGCTCTTGAGGCTAATGAGACCTGGGACTTGGTAACACTTCCTGATGGTAAGAAGGCTATTGGATGTAAATGGGTGTACGTGGTTAAAATGAATCCTGATGGTATTGTTGCTCGGTTAAAAGCTCGATTGGTTGCAAAGGGGTATGCGCAAGTGTATGTTGTTGATTATACTGATACTTTTTCTCATGTTGCTAAGCTCACTTTTGTTCGTCTTCTGATATCGTTAGCTGCTTCCAATAACTGGGCCTTGTATCAGTTAGATGTCAAGAATGCATTCCTTCATGGTGATTTGCACCTCGGGGTTTGTTGCTCAAGGGGAGTATGTGAATAAGGTATGTTGGTTGCGAAATTCGTTGTATGGGCTTGGTTTGGCAGATTCGTTGGGTTAGAGTTTGGGTTACAGAGGAGTACGTGTGATAACACTGTGTTCTTTCGGCAGATTAGCAGTAGCTGTATTTTTTGGTTGTTTATGTAGATGATATTGTGATTACAGGTAGTGATACAAATGGCATTGAAGCACTCAAATCGTGTCTTCAAACAAAGGACTTGGGTACTCTAAAGTACTTTCTTGGAATCGAAGTGATACGGTCCAAGAAAGGGATCTTTTGTGTCAAAGAAAATATATCCTTGATTTACTTGAGGAGGTTGGAATGCTTGGAGTAAAACCGTGTGACACTCCAATAGATCCTAATGTCAAACTTGTAGCCGGAGAAGGGGAGATGCTCGAGGATCTAGAATACCAGACATTGGTTGGTAAATTGAATTATCTTGTAGTAACTCGTACAGATATTGCTTTTGCCGATGAGTGTAGTGACTCGGTTCACGGTAGCCCCTACTATTGCACACTGGAATGCATTGATCCGAATTGTGAAATATTTGAAAGGAGCACCAGGTAGAGGTATATTGTATGCGAATCATCGGCATATGCGGGTAGAGGCATTTTCTGATGCTTATTGGGCAGGATCACTAGATGATAGTAAGTCGACTACAGGATATTGTGTGTTTGTGGGCGGAAATCTTGTATCTTGGAAAAGTAAGAAACAAAGTGTGGTGGCAAGATCAAGTGCAGAGTCTAAGTATCGTGCTATGGCTCAGACAACCTGTTAACTTATGTGGATACAACAATTGATGGAAGAGATTGGATTTAAGGTTCCTCCGCCTATGAGATTGTGGTGTGATAATCAGGCATGCAGCCATGCATATTTCTACAAATCCAGTTTTCCACGAAAAGACTAAACATATAGAGGTTGATTGTCATTTCATTCGAGAAAAGATCCAACAGAATCTTGTCTCCACCTCATATGTGCGTACGGGAGAACAACGAGCTGATATGCTGACTAAAGGCTTGACAAAGTTAAGGGTGGATTATATTTGTAACAAGCTGGGCATGATAAATATATATGCTCCAGCTTGAAAGGGAGTATTAGACAATAAGGGTAGTTTGGTAATTGTGGTAGTAGGGTATATGTTATATATATATACGCTCAATCTTTAATAAAATATACAACGCAGACTGCTGCTGCTTCGACTTCCTTCCATCGTCTCTGCCTGCTTCTCTTCTTCTCCTTTTATTTATGATAACACAGATGTTGTAAATGCCAAGGGAGGGGTCACATAGCAAGCCAGTGTGTCAACCAAATGACCATAATGTTGAGAGATAATGGGGTATAGTGACTGATGACGAGGATGATTGTGCGGATATACCACCATTGGAGGAAGCAAGGGAGTTTATTATGGGCGATGAGCGAATGGCTTTAGTTAATAGAAGAGTGTTGAGAATGCAAGAAACGAAGAACAATGAAGAGCAATGTGACAATCCCTTCCATTCCCGATGTTGTGTTCGTGATAAGGTATGTAGTTTGATCATCGATGGGGGAAGTTGCACTAATGTTTCTAGTGCAACCATGGTGGAAGAATTGGGGTTGACAACAATGGAGCATCCGCATCCTTACATGCTTCAATGGTTGAATAATAATGGTGAGGTGAAGGTTGAGAAGCAAGTTTTCAGTGTCCTTTCGAATGGGGTCATATGAGGATGAGGTATTATGTGATGTAGTACCCATGCAAGCCAGTCATGTGTTGTTAGGGAAGCCGTGGAAATTTGATCGGAGGGTGACACATGCTGGCTTCGACAACACATTCCTTTGAGTTTAAGCATCGACTATTTACCCTTGTGGCCTTGTGCTATTACTTCCACAACAAGTTCGTGAAGATCTGTTGAAAATGAGAGAGGAAAGTAAGGGTAAAAGGGTCATGTGGTGTTCGATTGATGCTGGGAATATGAATGGATTGGAGTTTGATCCGGGAGAAGCTACATGGAGGAACGAGCCAAGGTACGGGTCTCACGTTTGAGTCAAGGGACATTTTGATGATCGTCCAGATTTGTGGTCAAATCCTTTTCAGGAGGAAGGGAATGATGTGATCTCGAGTCCTCTACTGAAGGTTCTACAAGTTCGGGGGAGTCAGATGTCAAGATTTGAAGGCTTCAGGGGAGTCAATAGCAATTTCCGCAAACTGTGCGCCAAGGCAGCCTGCTCTAGCGCATAACTCCCAACAATTTTGACGTGCAGAGCAGTTTTTATGTTGAAGTTCAGAGACTTGCTCGCTAGGGCAGCTCACCCTAGCACGTTGTGCGGCAGATTTAGGATTTTCCTATTTTTTTCAAATTTTAGACATTACTTTTATTCCCTCTTCTTATAGGATAAGTGTAATTTTTAATTAGGGTTTCTTTTCAGTATTTTAGGGTTTTGTAAGCCTATATAAAGGCTCTCATAACATTGCTAAACCTAATTTTTGCGTATAATTGAATTGAAGTTGAAGTGTGTTTTTCTCTCCAAGTGCGTTTGTCGTTCTTGAGTGAATATTTGATTCTATCATTCATGTGTCGGTGATTGTTTCAAGCCCTAGACTTATCAATTGGTATGCCACCCCAATTGTGGTGTCAACCACAATACCGAGGTTTGCGTCAAATCAAGGGCGTTGTGCCGAGGTGTCATTCACCGCATAACCTATCTAGGAAGATCTTGGGTTCTTGTCACATTACACGAGTTTCAAGAAAATATTTGACTCTGTTGAGTTATTTTTTATAACTTCAAGTTATCCTCTAGTGGGGTCAAAATCTATGGGAACCATTTGATTTTCCTTCTCACAATTAAAGGAGTACTATACACCAAGTACAAATCCCCTTGACCAACAGCCAGCTCAGTATGAATAAAGGCCTCTCTTTTTAGGCCGGAGGGAATAGTTTTTAATAGAATTATGAATATGAAGTTGAAACATACTATTTGAATAAGTTAAATATATAGATGGTTGTATAAATAGTTTTTGGTTGGTAAAATAATTAGCAATCTTAAAACCTCAATACTTCTAATGGTTGTCTACTAGAGTATTAATATTTTGTGAATCTTTAATGCTCTTATTAATTTATGTAGGTGAATTATCAAGTTCAGTACAAACCTCACAATAAGCAAGGGAAAGAAGAACAAACTGTGCAAAAGTAGGAGGAACATCTTTATTCTCACTTACAATGTTTGAGCTGGTTGACCACACTTCTTTAGGCATTTATTTGAATCATAAGCTCCTCTGTAATCACAATTATCGGTGCAACCGGTTGATGGTGAAAGATAGGCAGACCAATATCGACCTATACTCTGCCCATTAACCCAAGCTTGGCCCTTCCCCATACTAGCAAGATTTATGGATAGTGGACCCTTCCCTTCAGGAGCAAGGAATGTATTCTGAGGATAAAGAGAGGATATCAAACTGATGCAGCCAATGATCAAACCTCCTTAAAGTATGAAGCAGATTATAAATTCCAAAAGTAATAGAAATGCATAAAAGTAAATTTATACTTAAGAAATACTGTTTCCCCATATTCCTGGATAGAAACACCTTCTGTTAAACAACGTGCCTCAGTAGAGTTCTTTGTCCCAACATCCACAATATTTTACCGAGTGATTAAGCATTAAATGAATAGTGATACATATCCATTATGTTACCTTTTTTTTTTTTTTTTTTTTTTAGGAAGCAGGGCGGCACCTGCGAGATTTTATTAATAAGAAAAAAATAATACAAACTTGAGGGGGACAACCAGCCTTACCCTTTGAACGGGGGGACAAAGGAGCCTTACCTCGAAAAAGAAATACATCAACGCAAAATAAATACTAAGAAATGCGAACATAAGGGGTATGACTAGCATCTAGACGAATAAGACCACGTGTGAAAGGGGGAACAGTGGAAATAGAGGTGAAGTCTCTATCTGTCATGGAATCACAGGCTAAGTTAGCCAAACTATCTGCTACTTTATTTGCTTCACGGAAACAATGACAAAAAGAATATCTCCTGGAAGAAGAGATTCGAGAAATATCACGAAAGAGGTAAGCATGTTCCCAAGGAGGGGAATGACCATTTCGGAGACAGTCAAAAAGAACTTTGGAGTCTGTCTCAATAATAACGTCCGAAAAATTATGAGAGTTGAGCCAACGAATACCATAGAGGAGAGCACGGATCTCAGCTATCATATTAGAAAAGGAGCCATAGAAACAGTGAAAAGCAAATATAAAATTACCCGAAGGGTCTCTCAAAATACCTCCTCCACCACTAATTCCAGGATTCCCTCTGCTAGCTCCATCCACATTCATCTTTAATAAACCATTTGAAGGAGAGGTCCATTGAACTGACTGAATACGAACTTGCTTAAATCGACCACAAGAAAATCGAGGAAAATCAGAAACATGGTGACCGGCAGAAATCATGATGTTCTTCATATCCTGGATAATATTCTTAATAATGACCAAAGGAGGAAGACTGGAATTCTCGAAAACAGCGGAATTACGGTTCTTCCATAAATGCCAGAGAAGAGTAGAGGGAAGGATAGAGAATATAGTGGATTTTCCATGTAACCACCAAGCAAAGCAAGTTTGGTTCAAAGAGAGGGATTGATACGGAATGCCAAACATATTATGGAAATGCTGCCAAATAATCTTGGATAAGGGGCTTTGTAGAAACACGTGATCAAAAGTTTCTATAGAGCTCAAAAGACAGCAATGGCATTTAGAGGCAAGCTGGATTCCTTTGCACCATAAAGCCTCATCTAAAGGCAGCCGTTTTCGGAAGAGCCTCCAATGGAAGATGCTGATATGCCTGGGCAGATTCCTATGCCAAATGAAATTAGAGGAGAGCATAGAAGGACCTGGAGGAGAAATGAGGGAAACAGCCGAGGAGATAGAAAAAACCCCTTTAGATGAAAGAGACCAAACAGGTCGGTCAGCTTCATCAATAATCGAGACACAATGAGAGCTGATTCCATGAATGATGGAGGCCGGCAGCGAGTGCTGGCTGTTATTAGAAAAGCTGAGGACATTTTGGAAAATATCCCGAACACATGTCATAGAGCAAGCCGGCGGTTTCTCAATGCAAGAATTTCCGAGCCAGATATCATGCCAGATGGAACAATCACCTCTGCCAACTATCCATTTGATATAGGGCTCAGCAATAGAACGAGAATTAAGCATACGGGACCAAATGTGAGAGCCGCCCGAAGAAGAAACTGAAGGATGAGATCTGGAACAGTATTTAGCAGCCAAGAAATTGGACCAAATGTTTTTAATAGTCCGAAATCTCCACCAGATTTTGAGCCCCAAAGCTTTTACAGTGTTGGCAACTGAGAAAATACCGAGCCCGCCTTCGGCAGTGGGACGGCAACAATCAGTCCAAGAAACCCAATGGCATTTCTTCTTACCATCGATGAAACCCCAGAAAAAGTTAGACAGCATGCGATTGAGAAGCCGAATGACTGAGACAGGGGGATCGATAGAAGCAAGCTGGAACATCGATATGGACTGAAGAACATGATTGATTAAGGTGATGCGACCAGCCGAGTTAAGGAACGAGCCCATCCAAGAATCGATTTTGCGTTGAATTTTGAGGATAAGAGGATCAAAAATCTGCTTTTTCTTCCTTCCAAAATATATAGGACAGCCCAGATAAGTGAAGGGAAAGTTACCTTCTTGAAACCCCAAGATGCGAGCAATAGAAGAAGATCGGCTGGCATTGTTAGGAGCAACAAAGAAAGAGCTCTTTGATTTATTAATGATCTGCCCAGACATAGCCTCATAAGCTGAAATTAAATCATGATGAAGGAGGAGGGAATGCTTGCTACCATTACAAAAGATGACAATATCATCTGCAAATGCGAGGTGAGAGATTATGGGGCAGCCACTTACAGTGGAATAGACAACTCTTGGATCATTTCGATGCAGATTAGCAAGCTGACGGCTTAGGACTTCAGCCATGAGAATGAACAAGCTAGGAGATAAGGGGTCTCCTTGCCGAAGACCTTGAGTAGAAGGAAAAAATCCAGTGGATTCCCCATTAAGAAGGACAGAAAACCAATTACCGGACAAGATGCGCCAGATAAGATCAATGAATATTTCATGAAAGCCGAATTTACGAAGAACCCGAATGAGGAAAACCCAGGAGACCCGATCAAAAGCCTTAGCCATATCAAGCTTGAGAATAATATTGGAACCGGTAACTTTCTTACGGATGTGTGTCATCATTTCCTGGGCTAGGAGAATATTGTCTTGAATGATTCTGCCTTTAACAAAAGCACTTTGATTTTCCATAATAATGGAAGGCAAGATAAGAGAGAGGCGAGAAGAAATAATCTTGGAGATGACCTTGGAATTAAAGTTGCACAAACTTATAGGTCTGAGGTCCTTAAAAGATGTAGGAGAAGGAACTTTCGGGATTGTCACAATGAGCGTGCTAGACCAAGCCTTGGGAAAGGTAAATCCTGAGAAAAATTCTGTGATAGCCTCGCAGAAATCTGATCTGATAATATCCCAGCAACAGGTATAAAAATGACCGGAAAAACCATCCGGGCCAGCAGCACTATCTCCATTCAAATCAAAAACTGCTTTCTTAATCTCTGAAATATCGGGCGGGGCGATTAACATAGTATTCCAATCTTCAGATATGAGGCGGGGAATAACATCTATATTAGGATCAGATGTAGGGGCATCAGAAGAGAGAAGGCCCCGGAAATAACGTATAGCAGCCTCTTTGATATCCTGATTTTTATCCAAATGAGTCCCATCAACGTCATGGATAGAGTGGATAAATAGACGGCGTTGAGATTGACGAACTGAAGCATGAAAGAGTTTTGAGTTTCCTTGGCCTTCTTTGAGCCACTTAATCTTGGATTTTTGACGCCAAAAGCTTTCTTCTCGATTAAGATGGAGACGTAGACAAGCTTGAGCTTCCATGAGATTGGAACGATTCACATCTGAATTATTAAGGTCATACAAGAGCTCCTTTTCAAGAACATCCTCTTCAGCTCTCCTAAGGTTATCAAAAATGTTGCCAAAAGAATTTTTGTTCCAGATCCTCAAAACAGATTTTAGCCGCCGAAGCTTCTTAGCAAATTTAATCATGGGAGAACCAAGTTCAGGCTGAGACCAGGAATTATTGACAATATCTATGAAAGAGGGGTGGGAAGTCCAGATATTGAGAAATCGAAAGGAAGAGGGGCTGGATGGAATAGTTTGGGGAATGGAAGCAAGTAAGGGAGAGTGGTCAGAACAGGTCCGATTCAAATGCTGAATTGTGGTTCCTTGGAATCTATCCAGCCAGCTTGTATTGCCTAAAACTCGGTCAATGCGTTCCATGATGGTAGCATTAGCGTCTTGTTTATTCCACCATGTAAAGTCTGAACCAGAATATCCCAAATCAAGAAGACCAGAAGCCGAGATACAGGCTTGAAATTCCAGCCCACCTATGCGATCCCAACCATTACCTCCGGATTTCTCTGATGGGTCAAGAATAATATTGAAATCCCCTCCAGCCAACCAAGGGTCATTTGATATCTGGGAATGGATATGGAGAAGGTCATCCCATAAATCTTGACGGTCTCGAAGGTCGCACCTCGCATAAATGCAGGAAACAAAAGCATGAGAAGACCAGGTAAAATGCTGAAGTTTAAGAGTGATCTGCTGGGATGAATCACATAGAATATTACAAGTGAAACATGATTTGACAAAAATCCAAATGGTGCTTGAGGGATTTGAGTGAGAGAACCTGAAGTGAAGCTTCCTGGAGATGTGCTGAATTTTATCAACAGCTAGTTTTGGTTCAAAAATAGCTAAAAGAGAAATTTGATGATTCTTGATCAGAAACTTAAGGCGGCTGATAGTAGGATCATTACCTATACCGCGGACATTCCAAAATAGGGCTTTAACATCCATTAGAAACATTGGTGTTGGAGCTTTTGGAGGGCTTTTGAGCCTGAGAACGAGTTGTCCGATCAGTCGGGGGAATATGGTGTTTAGGCTTTTTTGAAGCTTCCAGATTTAGAGCATCAAAGGTGCAAAGATCAGGTTCATCCTCTTCTTCCAGAATATTTAGAACAGCAAATTTATTCGGCGAGAGAATTGACGGGGGAATGGGATCCATTACGTCTTCTGTAAAATCATCGGAAGTAGGCAAGTGACAATTATTAGCATTGGTTTCCTCATTTGTTGGATCACAACCAGTACAATGGGACTCAGTATTTTCATTCGAATTATGTGAGGCTTCATGCAAGTTTGAGTCGGGCTGAGTTGGGTCTTGGTTTGAATTGGTGGTAGTATGGGGCTTGGCTGTCGTCTCTCTCGCATTGAAATCATCTGTCTCTCTACAATCTTCAGCATTAGAGGGATCATTGTTTAGAGCTATATCAGGTTGTTTTTCGCTAAGCGAAGGATCAGAAGACGTGGGGACTGTTTCCTTCAGAGAAGTATCATCCTTTTTTTTTGGAGTCCATCGCTGGCCAGTAGGAGTAGAGGAAGTCTTGGCTGAAGGTTCCTTGGCCGAAAGGTTAGGGTTAGGGTTAGGCAAATCGGGATGCTTGATGCGGCAAGTAAGTTCTTGGTGACCTTGTCGCATACAGTGAGTGCAATAAAATGGCTTATTCTCAGCCTCTACCTTTTGCCAAAAACTGGGGAAAGCACCGCCACAATCAACCCAGACTCGAGTTGGGCATGGTTTCAAGAGGTCGATTTCCACACAAACACGGGCAATGCTAGGTCTGGACAGATTTATAGTAGGCTGGTCGAGCATCAACGGTCTGCCAAAAAGAGCTGCGAGAGAAAAGAGGGCAGATTTGTTAAACAGATGAATAGGCAAACCAGGGAGAGAAAACCAAACCGGGACAATGGAGCTCTCAACATCAGGACGAAAGTCGGGAGTCCATTTAAATACTCGCATAGGAAAACGACCGAGATACCACTGATCTTTGATCCAAAGGCGTTGATAATCCTCGTCACATTGAACTTGGATCAGAATATGTTTCGTATCGAGATGCCCCAAAGAGACGGCTGTCTTTAAACCAAAGGTATTAAAATGCTTTTTGGTAGCCTCCATTGAAGGGCGACCATGAGAAAACTTGCCAACGAGGGCAAGACGGAAAGGCTGAGCGAAGGAAGCGATAATCTCAGGAGATAGCTTTAGCGAAGGTTCACCTTTGTATGAAGCTGGAGGAATAAGAAAAGCCGCTGAAGAACTGCTTGAAGAGTTAGAGAGGGCGTCAACATAGGAACGGGCTGGGGCGGGCGGTATAGAGGAGGGAGCCGGTGGGGGATCAACCCCAGCGTCGGCCATGGCCGTCAAAGGTGTGGCGCAGACAAACCCTAGAAAACCCTAGAGAGAATTTTCTAGAGAGAGAATTTTCTCCCGCAAGAGTATTGATCCTCTCAAGTCAAAGTCCTTGCCATTTAAGCTTGTACTTCTTAATTGGGCCTTCATTACAAAGAATGCTCGTTGACTATTAAAATATATTAATGGCCTAGCATTTATTAAAATTACACAGTATCTGGTTTGCATGTTATTCTTCTTCAAATATCAAGTGATTTTCATGTCAGAACAAATGTTCAAGAAATAAAAAGTTTACATTCTCATGAAGCAAACATTTTGCACTTGCAGCAGTATTTTCTATAATCTACTTAAATCCAAAAGTATGCAAGACATTACAATACTTGTGCAACTGTAGCTGTTACAGCGACTAGATTCTGGATCTAAGTAACTGGCTGGCCATATAATGGTAAGCACAATGATGCCTAGGCAATTTCTAATATTTATATAGCAATTCAAAGGAGGTACAAACAACTAAAGCTACGGTCTTAAAAAGTTTGACTAGTCAGACGTGACTATTTGTTTTTGGTACTGAGAGACTAGTAGCGTAAGGTAGTTTTCAAAAGTTGAATGGTTTCAACTTTCAAGTGTCCTTTTTATTAAGTCTCAGCACTAACTCTCCCAGGCAGAATAAAATTTCAGAAAGTTTCAGCCTTCTCCCTAAGCTTCAGTGTAATATCACTTTAATACCCTATACAGACGAATTTCTTTTTAAAATCTCATGGGCCCCATGCGACCCACTGGTACCAACATGGGTCCGCCCTGACGGCAGGCCTCGGAAAGGTCCAATGTATGTGGCCTTAACCCCTGATTCAAAGATGTTGAGAGAGAGAGAGGGAGAACGGGAGCATTTTCCTTGGTTTTGTAGAATTTCTACACCATTTTTTTGATAAGTAAAAGTATTATATACGAATAGCGTCAAAATAGGTGACGCGGCCTATGTACAATAAAGTGAAGATACAAGAGATCTCAAGCTACACGAGCTGGAGGGAATTCCCTATCACTTCTAGATAGTGAGTAGGACTCTGGGAAAGGTCCACTGACTCAGGGCACCAAGAAGAAATAGTGTGCAGCCAAGTATCTTTAAGCTTCTCTAAAGACCCTTCCTCATTATCAAAAGCCCTCCTATTCCTTTCCTTCCAAATGACCCAACAAGCCGCCAATGGAGTAACCTCCCATAAAGAATTTTTCCTGCTTCTTTTGTATAGAGACCAGCTCAAGAATAAATCCAAAACTGATCCAGGCATAGCCCAGGCAATTCCAAACAGGCCAAAAATCCAATTCCATAAATCCAATTTCTACACCATTAAGAATTGAACTCCCTCCCTCCCATTTGAAGAGTCTGTATTCTTAAAGTATCACACGTTTAGTAATTCATAATTTCTCTAAGAGTGCTCATAATAAATTTACCTTATTAGTATTCTAATTTGCTTTTTGGATAATTGAGGATTCAAGTCCTAATATCATGGAAGGTGGAACTTAATTTTAGAAAACAGACTTTTCTTGATGGGAAATTAAAAAGGTGGGTAAGGTACTCTCCCGATGGGGCAGCAGGAGTATGTAAGGTTAAAGCAAGATATGCATTGTTGGGGCCTCTTCAACAGCTCAATCTTTCATAAGTTGGGTACAAAAAAGAAATAGATGCTTTCCCTTGGAATTTTGAGATGCCTAGTAAAAGCTGATGACACAATAATCATGTTGATACTTTATCAAAATAAATAAATACAATAATCATGTTCACATACCTTGTACCAAATTAAAGTATGATTAATAGGTAACACGCTACCACAAGTCCACAAAGAGCTATTAGCAAGATCTATGCTATCAAGTCCCAAGCTTTCCCCTTCAAGTCCCACCTGCACAGGAGGAAATATGTTACAGTGCAATCTCAATTTGAGATTATCTATGTTGAAATATGTGTCTTGGCTAGATGAAGATAGAAAGACATCCTCGCTTCACGCTCTCCGTAGTCTAGTCTCATCAATCAACATGTAATACATATGGAGTTTGTTAATATGGTAAAGCCTTCTGACCCAATATAGTAGGATAAGGAAATTGCAGAACACATTGACATCCACACTGAAACAGGAACAAATCTATACTGTCCTATACAAGACAGAACAGAATTATCCACCATAAGGAGAGACTATACCTCCCAAAATTTAAACCCACCAAATACTTTCTGATACAAGCTCTGATTATCATAAGCAAACTCTATTGACTATTGATTTTTCATGGTAATGGAAAACATAAAGTTTGCTGTTGTTAATATGTGTCGCATACTTTTTTTCTTTTTGGGGAAATATGAAGAGATAGGTCTCTTTTTACTTCCATGAATGATAAATAAGAAGAGAGCATGGATTAGCTTTTGTTAAGTTACCAACCCATCTAAAAACTTAAGTTGTTAGATAGGGGGCCAACAATGTATATCAAGCTTAACACTCCCCCTCACGCGTGACCTGTCACGTGGAGAAATAACCAAACATGCACTCACAATATTTTTGGGTAACAAATGCAAGCAAGATTGGTCAAACCCACGACTTTTCCAAACTAGAGCTTTGATACCATGTTAAGTTACCAATTCATTGTTAGATAGGGGCTCAACAATGTATATCAAGCTTAACAGCTTCCACCATAATCCATATTATATTTTAGTGAGCATCAACATAGTGAAGCAAAATTATTTCATGATAATGTCTGTGTGCTTTCTGTAGCAACTCCAAATCTGCAAAATATTTATCAAAGTACAGGTTAAAACCTGATAGGTCCATTCCTTAGAAGAAAGGTTCTCCTTGGTCATTGTGAGATCCATAAGAATGACAGAGTAAATGCCTGCCCCTTGAATATCGAACCATGGCCCATAGTTCTGGAGAAGAAATTGAAAACATAAGAATGTATGTTAACATTGAAGCGAGTAAATTGACGGGTGAAAAATCCAGAAGACTGTTTACAGAAATACGTGGAATTTTTCAGGTCACGTGCTTTAGCAAGGATAGCATCTAATTTTCCTTGGTTATGTAAATTCAAAAGAAGCCATCTTACAACTGGAAATTTGAACAGGAAAAGGCGTCGACTGTCATAGCATTGCATTAATACTAAATCAATTCTTCAATTGCTAACATAAAGAAGTCAATTACGTTCTTGTAGCTTTCAAATTTCCAAGAATATTTGAACACTATACCTAACTCATGTTCAACCATTTCTAAACAAAAATAGCCTTCAAACATGAACTGATTCATAAAACTAAAGAAGTCCCTATTATTGCTAGACGAACCACATACTTAAATCTGTTGTAGGTGATAAGGCACCGTATAAAGATGAAAGATTCGTAGCACTGATGGACAACATAGATACAATTTATTTACGGTCTTCCGTTGCCATCATGAGACAGAATAGAAAAAACGTGCTTGGTATTCAAAACTTTATTTCATGTAAAAATGTAAGAAATAGGGGAAAATAAGCAATAAAGAAGATTCTTGGTGTTATGAGGTCTGAGCTCTCATGTGCTCTAAAGTCTAACCTTACAACACGAGACAAGTTTTGGAGACTCGGCCCTTCTCCCTTTCCAATTAGGGGCAAGAGGATGATTTGCAATCACATTTTCATCAAACATTGAAATTCCGAGTATGTTTAGCCACAAATCATACTAACTATATAAATATATATATATATATATATAATGCGAACCTATGTTATATGGCCTTGGCAATGAGTGTTGTGTGTGTGGATTTTCCTAATCTCCAAATTTTTGACATCGACACAAAGTGAACCAGATATTAGTATCTTTAGATACTTTTGATTTAGTTACTATTATGAAATACTCCTTTATTGAATGACGGAAAAGGATTCATGTAGTTGACTCCAAGTGGTTGGGACTAAGGCTGAGTTGAGTTGTTGTACTATTATGGAAAAATCCAGTGTTTAAAAGGGACTTTCTCATTCAAATGTAATTATGCCAGTATGCCACAAAGGAACATGTGTATGATCTTGAGTATAATTTGGAAATGGGAACGAGGGATTGAACAACTTGCTGTAATCTCTATCTCTCTATATCTCTACATCTCTCTATCTCTATCTCTATCTCTCTATCTCTATCTCTCTCTCTCTCTCTCTCTCTCTCTCTCTCTCTCTCTCTCTATCTCTATCTCTATCTCTATTATTTATTTATTTTTTATTTTTATTTTTTTCTCTCTTACTATAAAAGTCAAGCTTGTTTCTTACAATTTAATAGATAGACAAAAATAACCATTCACCAAATAAACCACCCACCATTTAATTAAGGACAAAACAAGTAAATTTACCATGACAACAAATAATGTTTGGACAAAAATAGCCTCAAATATAATAAATCATCTACCATTAATTAAGGTCAAACAAGTAAATTTATCAGGGACTAATTAATTCCATTAATAATCAAATAATAATTTCATCCCTTTTCTTGTACATGTTTTAAAGTTAGGTCCTACAGTTTTGAATTCTATTTATTTCGTCTTGTATTTTTACTTTCTTATCAGTTTCCCCCTCCTACCATTATCGTTACAAATGTCATCCAATATTTTCTAAAATAACAAAAATACCCTTACTCAGTCGAGAGACTAAAAATTTATTTCAAACTAAAAAATAATATGATATTACATTCTTAAATAATATGGTTTTACTCAGTAAAGACATTTTAGAAGTAAATAAAAAAATGTTACTATAATAATAGATTTGTTAGTGGGTATCAAGATATTAAGCAAAAATATGTAGCGTCTTTAGCTATTATCCATGAATAAGCTAAGAGAAGTGGGTTAAGAAAATGTTTCATAATGTCAATAAGATGAATTTGTGCGTTTAGTTACAAAAGAAAGCCAAAATCTACAGTTTACTTCTTTGAATTTTCAGACTACTACAAGCAACCTTAAAAATTATCATACTGCTTCTAACTTATAAATATTACAAACAAACCACTGTTAGTAACCACAAATAACTAGGTTTAAAATATTTTACTCCTTCCCATAACAGGTTCCAAACTTCTAACCTTTTGGTCTTTTGGTCTTAACTTGCTTGCTCCTCTTCATAGAACCCGGAGTAGTTACGTGTGAGAATCTCTCTATTCTCCTCCCCTGGCTATCAACTTTCTTTTCTTCTACCACAACTCTCCTTTAATTGAAAGAAATTGTCACCAATCAACATCCTTTCAAGTAGCTCCATCCTAAATTAGATTCTCTCCATACTTAGTAATATGACACCGAAAGTGTATAGGAGGTAAGAAATGAGAGAGGTTCGAGAAAGAAGTCCGACTAATCAGAAGCTAAAGAGATTCTATGTTTCTATTTTAATAAGGCGAGGTGAATCGCTTTCTTGGTGATGGTGATGGCGGTGCTTACGACCACATGGATGATGGTGTTAGAGATTGTGGTGATAGTAATTTTGGGATGACCAGTAGTGGATTAGATGAAATACATCGTTGTGAGATTTCCTAATCATCAAATTTTCAAATAACCATATGGGTTTCAGATTCAATTTGAAAGTTTGAAAATTCAAAAAAATTGAATTTGAGTTTGTAAAAAGTGAAAATTAAGGTTGTGGTGGTGGCGTGTCTATCATTGATGGGTTTTCCAAATTGGTTACTTCGAAGGAAAGAGTAAGAAGTTAGAAAAGGAAATAAAATCAAATCAAAAAATTAAATTTTGGACTAATGGTAAAATTTGAGGTGTTAGTGGTGGTGGTGGTGAGTCTATAAATGATGGGGTTGACGAAAGAAAGTGAGGGCTAAAAAATAAATTTCAAATTTCATTTTTTGGAGTAATGCATTTTTTAATGTTGGATTTAAATATCAGACAAAGTATAACTAATTTTAGATTATTTAAATAATTATTTTTTAATTAAAAAATATTTTAAATATTAAATGGCAAACTAGATGATGAAATTATAACAAATCCCACTTTGAGCCACAAGCAAAATGACCAAAATAATCCTCATGTACACGATTTTCCATCACTATTTTTAATGCCCATAGAATCTGAGAGGACAAATAGAAAAACATGTCGGAAAGTGAGACATCATATGTTGGGAATGACATTATTAGAGGTATATGAAAAATTGTAACTATAATAATACATTGGTTGGTGAGAATCGAGATATTAAGCAAATCTATAGCGTGCTTAGTAATTGCGTATGAATAAGTTAAGAGAAACGTGTTAAGGAAAGGTGATATAATGTCAAGAAGATAAAGAAAAATAGAGAACTTAGTTGACAAATCTGTGCGTTTTGTTAGAGAAGAGATTAAGTTAGAAACGATAGGAAAGTCGTTTGAAGAAAGTAGTTCCACTTAACGGAAGCTAAAGATATGTTATTTTTCCATTTTAGCAAGGCAAGGTGGACACGTTTCTTGGTGGTGGTGATAGCCGCGGCGATTCAGGGATGCCGTAGTAGTGTGGGGCGATTTTAAGCATGAAAGTGGTGATTTATGTGGAATACGACATTAAATAAATGAGTAAGAAATTAAACAACGAAATAAGATTAAAAAAAAATTGATTTCTAGGCTAATAGTGTTATTTGTGTATGTTATTTGTGTAAATCTCTCTTATCTCTCTTACTATAAAAGTCAAGCTTGTTTCTTACAATTTAATAGATGGACAAAAATAACCCTTCACCAAATAAACCACCCACCATTTAATTAAGGACAAAACAAGTAAATTTACCATGACAACAAATAATGTTTGGACAAAAATAGCCTCAAATATAATAAATCATCTACCATTAATTAAGGTCAAACAAGTAAATTTATCAGGGACTAATTAATTCCATTAATAATCAAATAATAATTTCATCCCTTGACTTGTACATGTTTTAAAGTTAGGTCCTACAGTTTTGAATTCTATTTATTTCGTCTTGTATTTTTACTTTCTTATCAGTTTTCCCCTCCTACCATTATCGATACAAATGTCGTCCAATTTTTTCTAAAATAACAAAAATACCCTTACTCAGTCGAGAGACTAAAAATTTATTTCAAACTAAAAAATAATATGATATTACATTCTTAAATAATATGGTTTTACTCAATAAAGACATTATAGAAGTATCTCTCTTACTATAAAAGTCAAGCTTGTTTCTTACAATTTAATAGATAGACAAAAATAACCCTTCACCAAATGGACAAAAATAACCCTTCACCAAATAAACCACCCACCATTTAATTAAGGACAAAACAAGTAAATTTACCATGACAACAAATAATGTTTGGTGTTAAAAAACCATTAACACCAAGTGTGTTAACCACGTTCAACGCACGTGAAGTTTACTAGTACATATAAAAGTCAAGGTTGTTTCTTACAAATTAATAGATAGACAAAAATAACCCTTTACCAAATAAATCACCCACTATTTAATTAAGGACAAAACAATTAAATTTACCATGACAAAAAATAATGTTTGGACGAAAATAGCCCTATATATAATAAATCACTAACCATTAATTAAGGTCAAACAAAGTAAATTTTGGCATAGGCTAATTACTTCCATGAACAATTAAATAATAATTTAATCCCTTGACTTGTATATATTTTAAAGTTAGGTCCTACATTTTTGAATTTTACTTATTTCGTCTTGTATTTTGATCTTCTTAGCAGTTTCCCCCTCCTACCATTATCATTACAAATGTCGTCCAATATTTTCTAAAATGACAAAAATACTCATACACAGTCGAGAGACTAAAACATTATTCAAAACTAAAAAATAATAAGGTTTTACTTTCTTAAATGTGTTCGGGAAAAACATTATTAAATGTATATGAAAAATTGTAATAATAGATTTGTTGGTGAGTATTGAGATATTAAGCAAATATGTAGTAGCGTATTTAGTTATTAGCCGTGAATAAGCTAAGATAAAAGGGTTAAGAAAATATGTCATAATGTCAAGAAAATGAAAAAAATGAAGAATCAATTGATGAATCTGTGCGTTTTGTTAGAAAAGAAAGCTAAAATCTATCGTTTACTTCTTTGAATTTTCAGACTACTACAAACAACCTTAAAAACTATTATACTGGTCCCTAACTTATAGATATTACAAATAAAACAAATGTTAGTAATCACAAATAACTGGGTTCAACATATTTTACTTATTTTCATAACTGGGTTCCAAACCTCTAACTTCTTTTGGTCTGAACTTGCTTCCTCCTCTTCATAGGACCCGAGGTAGTTACATGTGAGAATCTTTGTATTCTCCTCTACTGGCTATCGACTTTCTTTTCTTCTACCACAAGTCTCTTTTAATTGAAAGAGACGATCACCATCCGTCATCCTTTCAAATAGTCCCACCCTAAAATTAAATTCTCTTTGCTTAGTAATTTGACACCGAAAGTGGATAGGAACTAAGAAATGAGAACGTTCAAAGAAAGAAGTCCGACTAATTGAAAGCTAAAGAGATTCTATATCTCCATTTGAGCAAGGTCAAGTGAATGCATTTCTTGGTGGTGCTGACGACAGTGACAGCAAGGATGGTGGTGCTAGGGGTGGTGGTGGCGGCGATTATAGGGATAACAATGGTGGTCTAAAAGAAATACAGCATTGTGAGATTTTCAAATATCCATATGGGTTTTGGTTTCAATTTGAAATTTTCAAAATTCAAAAAATTTAATTTGGGTTTGTAAAAAGTGAAATTTAAGGTTGTGGTGGTGGTGTATCTATAATTAAATGGGTTTTGCAAATGGGTTACTTTGAAGGAAGGAGTAAGGAATCAGAAAAGGAAATAAACTAAAATTAAAAAATGGAATTTTGGGTTAATGGTGTTATTTGAAATGGTAGTGGTAGTGGTGGTAATGGTGGTGGGTCTATAAATGATGGGGTTGATGGAAGAAAGTGAAGGATAAGAAAATAAATTAAATTAATTCTAAATTTCTTTTTGAGAGTAATGCATTTTTTTTTACTTTAAATTTAAATATGAGAAAAATTATAAATACGACATTATTAGCCTTACAACTAATTTTATAACTTTCTTTACAACTAAGCCTTAAAAAAAGGCAAACATGTCTTTGTCCAAAACAACTTTGCGTTTTTTCAAAGCTTAATTGTAAAGAAAGTAATATAATTAGTTATAAAGATAGCATTTTCCTTATAATTATGTCAAATTACAATTCCTCCCCCCCCCCCAAAAGTATTCAGCAACATAGTGCACCATAAGGTCCCCAACCTAAGGTTTGTCTCAATGGTATATAACGTTAATGTTTTTCCTATTTTCCACCATAACCGCAACAACTGTTAGAAAAGTCACGTTAAATAACATGAGATCTTCCACGTGTGGGGTATTGTTTTTGAAATTTCCTTGTGGCCGTTAACTTGACGAAAATATTAGGAATTTGGTGTAAACTTTGGGGTGCTAAATGTATTTTAGCCTAATAAAAATTTAAATAAATTATAATTTTCTTTAAAAAATTATATAAATGTGTGTGGACAGTTAAAATGTTTTAAAAAGTGGAGTGGGATCCACCATTCCATTTTTTCCTACTAAAAGAAATCTAGAGAAAAGATCCACCATTTTTTTCAAATCTTCACTCCCAAAACAAAAATTAACCCATAATCCGATTTGGGTTTTGTCCACTCCCTCCAAATTTCTCTCTTAACCAAGAAGTAGATAAGCATTTCCATTTCATTATCAATAATCGAAAGATATGAAAACTCTTACCGATAGTTACACGTCTCCATCTCCAATTTCCTGTATGGAATTGGATCCACCCACCTTCTCCGGTGAAACCCAATCACCACCGAAATCAATCAATTTCTCACCCCTCCCCCTTCATCCTCTTACATGACTTTACCTTTATTTTCTCTCTCCTAATTCTTTAAATAATCCAACCGGATCGCTATGGAAGCTACTTAGAGGTTGAAATCATCTAGAGCCAAAGCTTTTTCAACACTTCTCAATTCTAATGCTTTGTTTTAAGTCATTTACATGTCGGCTATATGCCCAATTTTTTCCAGCAAAATTGAAGAATATTTCAATAAAACCTTACCATTTCTCTTCATTAAAGCCCGCCTCTTCTTTGATGAATTCATCGATAAGGGTTATGGGTTTTCTTTTAATCGCGTGTTTTTACAAGGGTTTTTAGTAAGTATACTCTAGAGCCTCTGATTTATACTTTAGGCGCGACTTTTGCAAGGGAGAGAATGAGGGAGATCGGAGATGGAGTTTGGCTAGAATCGAAGAGGATGAAGCTAGAATTGTGACAGGCTTGACCGGAGTAGGAAAGGTTTGGGCTGGAGATGGCGGCTGCTATGATGGGGCTGGAGATGGTGACTATTACAGTAGAGCCAGAGATGGGAACTTGCAGCGGGAAAAGAGAGAAGGAGAGGGTGTTAGATTAAGGTTTTTACTTCTAATATATTTACTCCTTAATCAAATAAGGGAAATGACATTTTTGCCCGCACGTGAAAGACCATGTGCTATTTAACGTGAATTTTCTAACGTCCATCACGGGTAGGGTGGAAAATGGGAAAAAAAAATGTTACATTAGATACCATTATGGAACAAACCTTAGGTTGGGGTGCACTATGCGATTTGGTAGATACTTTATGGGGAAATGGAAATTTGGCCATATAATTATTTTTGAATTATTGAAACAATCATTTATTATTTTTATTTAAAAACATATTTTAAATACTAAATGGTTTATTAAATAATGAAGTTATAACCAAATCCCATTTTGCACCCCAAGCAAGACCAAAATAATCTTCATGTGACATGCACGTACCATTTTCCTTTACTATTTTAAACGTCCATAGACCGAAGGGGGCAAAGTGGGACAAATAGAAAAATAAGGTACGAAAGTGAGACACATCGTAGGTTAGAGTGCAATGTGAGATTTAGTGTGTAATTTTGGGAGGTAATCATATTTTGGCACCATTGAAATTAGTCCAAAATGTAATTTTCCCCTAAAGTATCCACCGAATCCACTTTGGCCCTCAACGTAGTTTTGTAGCATTTCCATATTCCATGTCAAATTTGGTGATTGGGATATCATGTCTGATAATCGTAGTGATAGGCATGGTGACGAATAATGTTTAAGATTGAGAATTTGCTCCAATCAAACCATAAACAATATCGGTGTTGATGAGAAATTTGTTGGAGTTGAAGCTGGGGACGATGAAGACAAATTGAACCATGTCGTGTCTCATCATTGTTGATGGGTTCAAATATGGATTTTGAAATTCATGGTGTATGCTTGTGTACTGTGTGGTACAAGAGAGAGGGAGAAATGAGTTGTGGAGTTGGTCATTCAATATCGGCGGCAGCTTTAATTTTTTGTAGGTTTTTATTTATGGTGGCCTTGACACCTGAGTGTGATTATGATCTTGAGTTCTATCTCTCTTGAGTTTTATCTCACTTAAAATTTACATAAGAGGTCATTGATGGAAAAGAAGCAGAGAAAGCGTTGCCGCAAAATGCCCTACACGTGAAATACCACGTGCACCTTACCTTCAGATTGGTAACCTGCGTCGTGGCTAGAGGCAAAACTAGAAAAAAAAGTTATAAAATGAGATATGAAAATGACACAAAGCTTAGGTTGGGTTGGTAAAGTGGGACTTTATAGATACTTTCGGGGAATTTTGTTTTTTTAGTGTAAGTATATACTTTGGGGTTGAGAGTTTGATTTCTCTAACATAATATATTATTTTCTAAAGAGTCTAAATTCCAGAAACGACATAACTAAGCAAAGTCTCCAACAACAATGTGTTAATCTAAGATAGTAAGTTTGAATTGTTTTTAATTCACACTATTGAAAAAGAGATTTAAAAATAATAACCAACAAAAAAACAAATGTGTAGGATAAGTTGTTATACTATTAGTAAAAGCATATATTATAAATGACCAAAAACAAAGTATCAGAAAAGCTATACACACAACAACACAATTATTAGTCTCAAAAATAGTAAATATTAAAACACAAAAAGAATCCAATAATTAGAAGTAAACAAAAAAAATAGAAGGAATTAGCAAAAACGGAGGTTCTCTCAGCGATTCGTAGCTTGAATGGAGACAAAGCCCCGGGGCCAGATGGGTTTCCACTGATTTTCTTTCAGCAGTTTTGGGAGGTTATCAAGGATGAATTGATGGACATCTTTCAGTTCTTCCACGTTCACAAGAGGTTCGAAAAGAGTCTAGATGCATCATTTACCGCTTTGATCCCAAAGAAGGCAGGAGCACCAAATATCAAGGATTATAGGCCCATCAGTTTAGTTAGTGGTGTTTACAAAATCATTGCTAAGGTATTAGCTAACAGGCTGAGGAAAGTTCTGGGCAGAATTATCTCAGCTTCGCAGAACACATTTGTGGGAGGTCGCCAGATCCTTGATGCAGTTTTGATCGCTAATGAGACAGTGGATGCGAGAATTAGAAATGGAGATCCAGGGCTGATTTGTAAACTCGACATTGAAAAAGCTTACGATCACATTAATTGGGATTTCTTGTGCTACGTGATGTCTAGGATGGGTTTCGGTGCAAGTGGCGAGACTGGATGAGGTTCTGCATTTCTACGGTCAAATTTTTGGTGATGGTGAACGGAGAACCTGCTGGGTTTTTTCTCTACTTCGAGAGGTCTTCGCCAAGGAGACCCATTATCGCCTTTTCTCTTCATCATTGTTATGGAAGCTCTCAATAAGCTGTTGAAGGGTGCAGAGGTAGGAGGCTTTACCAAGGGCTTTAATGTGGGGAGGCCTGGATCTCCTGAGTTGGTAGTGTCGTTAGGATACCTTCGTCTGGTGTTATTATTTTTCCAAGCAGCCTCAGGTCTACGTATCAATATAGTTAAGTCAGAGATCTTCGCAGTAGATGAAGTGGAAAATATTGAAACACTGGCTAATTTCTTTGGGTGTCAGCGTGTTTCACTTCCGACGTCATATCTTGGGCTCCCTCTTGGAGCACACTCCAACAGCAAATCAATTTGGAATTCAGTCATTGTAAAGTTTGAAAGGAGATTGTCAGGATGGAGGAGACAGCTTTTGTCAAAAGGGGGTAAGCTGATTCTGATCAAAAGCACTATGGTGAATCTTCCCACATACTTCATGTCAATATTCAGTTTCCCTGTTTCTGTGGCTAAGAGGCTGAAGAAGCTGGAACGAAATTTTTTGTGGGACGGTCAGGAGGAAGCTCGTAGGTTTCACTTGGTAAGGTGGAGTTCAGTATGCTCAAATTTGAAAGGGGGAGGGCTAGGGATCAAAAAGTTGAGGGTTTTCAACTCCACTTTACTGGGTAAATGGCTGTGGAGATTTTTGGGGGAGACGGAGGCTGTTAAGTAACCAACTCATCTAAAAGCTTAAGCTGTTAGATAGGAGCTCAACAATGTATATCAAGCTTAACACTCCCCCTCACGTGTGACCCGTCCACACGTGAAGAGATATACAAACATGCCTCAACCATGGGCATCACAACCAAACAGAGTGACAACATGCACTCACAATATTCCGGGTAACAAATGCAAGTGGGATGACTCGAACCCACAACCTTGCCAAACCAGAGCTCTGATACCATGTTAAGTAACCAACTCATCTAAAAGCTTAAGCTGTTAGATAGGGGCCCAACAATGGACATCAAGCTGTGACATCAAGCCACTCCACACCGGAGAGACAACATGCACATGCCTCACCAAGGGCATCAACAAACCAAATAAGTGACAACATGCACCCATAATATTCCGGGTAACAAATGATACAAGCGGGATGATTCGAACCCATGACCTTGCCAACTCAACTCATCTAAAAGCTTGGGGCTCAACAATGTATATCAAGCTTTTAGATGAGTTGGTTACTTAACATAGTATCAGAGCTCTGGTTTGGCAAGGTCATGGGTTCGAATCATCCCGCTTGCATTTGTTACCCGGAATATTATGGGTGCATGTTGTCACTCTATTTGGTTTGTGATGCCCATGGTGAGGCATGTTTATCTCTCCACGTGTGGACGGGTCACACGTGAGGGGAGTGTTGCTTGATATCCATTGTTGGACCCCTATCTAACAGCTTAAGCTTTTAGATGAGTTGGTTACTTAACAGAGGCTTTGTGGAGGATAGTAGTGGTCTGGAAGTATGGGGAAGGTGAGCATCCGTGGTTCCCTAGAGAGTTTCAGTCGACATATGGCGTTGGTGTCTGGAAGGGCATTCGGAAGAGGTGGGAGATTTTTAAAAGGTTCATCAGCTTTGAAGTAGGTAATGGGGAGAAGGTCAGCTTTTGGCAGGATAGGTGGAGTGGCGAGAGGGAGTTATCGAGAGATTTCCCTTCCCTTTACAATATAGCTGTCAACAAAGAGGAATCGGTAAGTTCAGTCATGAGCAGATCCAATGGGATTGTTTCTTGGAATCCAGTCTTCCGCAGAGACCTCTTCGTTTGGGAATTGAATGAGATGTGCCAGTTCATGAAATTTTTATATGAGCAGAAAGTTTCCAGTTGTATGACGGATAGGGTTCGCTGGACTAGGTCTAAAAAAGGGGAGTTCACTGTTAAGTCTTTCAATGAGAAAATGCTGGGGACTTATGAAGAGTTTCCTTGGAAGATGGTCTGGAAATCAAAGGCGCCCTCTAGAGTGGCTTTTTTCATGTGGGAAGCTGCAAAGGAAAGGATACTCAGAGGAGATAATCTTCAGGCTCACAGCATAATCTACGTTAATCGGTGCTTTATGTGTAAAGGTGATGAGGAGTCTACGAATCATCTGCTTATTCATTGCCCAGTGGTGAAAGAAATCTGGGATTATGTTTTTAAAATTTTCCAGGTTGCATGGGTTATGCCTGGACGGATTTTGGATCTTCTGCGCAGTTGGACTTTGTATAAGAAGCGTAGGAGGAGCAGCGCCTGGGATGCAGCTCCTTTGGCAGTTTGCTAGATAGTTTGGATTGAAAGAAACAATAGAGCCTTCGAAAATGTTGAGACCAGTGTGGACAAACTTAAAGAGAGGGTCTATAGGTCTTTGTTTTTTTGGTGTCATGGGTCTACTCTGCCTGTTAATACATCTTTTGTAGAGTTTTTGGATAGCTTATCTTTTAGACTTTCAAGATGTAGATCATATACTTTCTATCTAAATAGGACGCGTCACCTGTTTTGACGCTCGTTTTATATATCTTTACTTATCAAAAAATATATATATATCATTAACACCACGTGCAACACACATGAATCTTACTAGTACTACTAAAAGGCAACTGCAGGATACATCCCATACCCTTGTCTGAGCATTGTGTTTTTGATGCAATACATAAAGATTTCAAAGATGCAACATAGACTTTGACAAAAACCACAATGCTTGTTGGACCATAAATAGATATCCTTGTTTCTAGTTAACAAGTTGTTAAGAGCTCACGTGGTTTTGTTCAACAGCTTAGATCCATGCTTCATTCACCAATAGCCCTCTAGTGATCAATCAACCATTCAACACTAGAGATAACTACTGATTGATCAATTTTACAGTAGCTGGTCCAAAAGTAATTTCCACGTCATTAACTCTAGACTACTTCCTCAATTTCCAGCTGGAGAGCATTATACAATGCTAATTTCATGATTTCCAAATGAATGGAAGAAAGTGCAGGGAAGGGGTGAAGAATTATCTAACAGTTTCCCCTATGAACATGCAAAAATAGCAATGTGATTACTAACAAGGGCAATGGCAAATAACACGTAAGATAACAAAATCTTTTGAACACTTGGATTAAAAATAACAATCTTATGAAGAAGGAATGATAAGTTCGTAATTTTCCTTATATTTTCATCATTTTCCCGAGATATTTATTGTTACTTGAGCCTTGAGTGAGAAATAATTGCTTTTGAGATCTTATTTTTATGTAATTTTGTGCTTCATTTAGGTTTCTTGAAGATATTCGAGATTTTGAGGTTCAAAAGCACGCAAATCAATGCAAAAATGGTGGGAAAGTCAGGATTTGATGAGGAATGGCTGAATTTTGTTGGTCCTCCATCAGAATTTTGCAAGGATAGAACTGAATCACGAGAAAAAAAGGACTAGCAGACCTAATAGAAGCTAAAAAAAGGAGGAACATGAGGAATTTATGGAGAAAAATAGCGCCTTAGTGTGCTGCCTAGTGCTCCATTTTCTGGAAAGAAGCAACTTTTAGCATTCAGGTACAATTTTTTGGTGCTTAGGCGCTTAAATATTCAAATTCCGGGTGAAGGTACTAGCTCTCCGGCATTGTGTACATGGTGCCGAAGCGCCGGAAGCGAGATTGTTGCTGCTGCGCTATACTAGATCACCTTCTCCCTCTACCTTGAAATTTGACCGCTCTCTCTCCTCTTTCAACCGTCCTCACCTTATTTTCAAGTTACAAAAATTTGCAGAAATGCCACTCAGCCATTTTTATCCCATAAGTACTCAGAAATCCCCAAATTGCCCCCAATCTTCAATTGAGCATAGCTTTCTCATATGGAGTCTGAATTAGGTGATTCAAAAGCCTATAAACTCCATTTTGCAGCCTCTTTCAATTGTTTCTGAACCAAGGATAATATTCCGGACGTATTTGCCCCTATAGCCTCGGTGGAATTTACAATTCTGCCCTCCTACCTTGTTTCTTTCCTTTTAATACCATATTTCATCCTTTTGGCCATAACAAGCAATTCCTATTGTATACTTCCTGTGTACATAGGTCGCGTCTCCTGTTTTTGACGCATTTTAATACTATCATTACTTATCAAAAAAAACAAGCAATTCCTAGATACAATGTTGAACCTTAACTCTTGTCTCCCTACCGAAAATTCCATAATCCTTCATTATTTCCATCAAATCATCAAAAGGAGGTTGGAATCTTGGGTGTAAAGGTTTCAAGGAGTGGATTGGGTGGTGCATTCAACACTTCAAGTTCAAGAAAATTGTCTCTACAACATCTTTGTGAAGTAAAGTAACTTTCTCCCTTCAAATTTTATTATTCTCATCTTGTATTTATGATTCTTGGATTAATGACTACATTTATTATGCCTAGTTTATGTAAAATCATTATGAGGTAAATTATTTGTCCAAGGTTTTGATGTAAAAATTGGCTTTGTGACTATAATTTCGACTTTTCTATTTATTTCTATTCATCATTTCTTGGGTATTATGGTGTCTTCTTAATGCTTGTAATGAATAGATCACTTATTGCATGATTTTGAAAATTTCTAGTTGAATGAAAGTGACTTAGTAAAGTAGTCTTTGAGTAGGGTGAGATACACATACAAACCCACCTTAGGATAGTCATTTGGGGTTGTGTAATTGGACATGATTAATGGTATAAACTCATACGTAGCAAAAGTCCGTGAGTTTATGCTCTTAATTAGCACCGTTATAGGTAGCAACCGCCATAATTAGTGATAATTGAATCTCAAATTCCCAAGAATAGAGTAGCATTGATAGAAAGCCCATGTTAGTCACAACTGAAAAACCAATATAAAGTCAAATCCTAGAGACCCTCTTATTAATTCAATCTTGTATTTGTGATTGCTTACCTCATTACTTGCTTAGCGTTGTTTCAATAGCTAACTATTCAACATCAACCGTCTAAAAATAGATAAAAATTGCAACACTCATTGTATTCATTAAAAGTGATACAATACGCTCTCCGTGGGATGATACTCTACTTATCATTTACTACTAACCGCGACCGGTAATCTTTCCTCCGTGGCATAGTGATGTGGGAGCAAGTCAAATTGGTATTAAGATATAGTTTATTAAATCTAGTTATTTCTAATTATATTGTAATTTCGGAATTATAACTTATAGGATAGTATTTTTTTATATTTAAAGGTAGATTTAGGCATTTTAATGTTGTTTTTAAGTCCTATTAGGTTACTATATAGGTTAGGCTAGTTTTTAGAAAGTTTTAACTTCTTTTCCAAGCTTTATGAGTCCTATAAATATATAGGCTATGATGTAATTCCGAATTGGGCTTGAATTTTATGAGAATTGATTTTGTTTTCATCCAATTTTCGGTACTTTTGAATCAACGAAATTGATGCCTAAATTGTAGTAGGTTTGTGAACCCCAATAGGGTTTAGAAGATCAATTGCTAGTAGTCGTGCACGATCTCAACAGGTTTTGATATTATCGGTTACTTTTAGGGCTTCCGCTACATCAATTCGTATCAAAGCCGAAACCAGGCTTGCTAGCTATTGTTAGAGGTATCGATTTACCATTTTTTTTCTATTTTTCTTCACATTCTTTGTTTTTTTTACGATTCATTATCATCTCTTCCATATCATGTTAATTGCATTACTTGATATGATCTTTTGGCTTCTTTTTTTTTTGAAACCACTCCCTCGCTCAACCCATTGTCAATTGGAGTAAACCGCTGGGTCTACGATGAAGAATTGGTGGTAGATTCAAGAATCAAACCCATCACACAGATGCATTTGATCCCCCCCCCCTTCCACAAACATCTTCTTCGTGTTTCATTAACAAGTTGTTACTTCACGATTTTATATAGATCCATTGGACTAATTGGATGGATGTCATCACCCAAGTCGGAAAGTTCAGAACTCGACAAGGATACAAAGTTTTACAGATTCTAGTGTAAAGGCCAAGTGGGAGGACAAGCATGAAACATACTCTTTCTGCCCTACTTCAAATTCGAGGACAATTTTTTTCTAAGCCAAGGAGAATGATGTGGGAGCAAGTCAAATTGGTTTTCTTTTTTTTGATAAGTAAAGTATTATATACCAAAGCGTCTAATGAGGAGACGCGTCCTTTTAACAAACTATAAGCATACACAATTGGACTAATCTATAGAAAGACTATTAACGAAATCGATACATGAAAAGTTGTAAATATTGGAAGAATTTGTATCCTCAACCCCCCAAAAGAACAACGTGCGAAGCAACTCCTCCTTCAACTTGTCCACCGTCCTCTCCTCTCCCTCAAACACCCTTCTATTCCTTTCCCTCCATATGGTCCACCAAATACCCGGAGGGACTGCGTGCCAAAAGCTATTCCTACTTCTTCTCCTCTTGTACAATGACAAGCTCAATAGAAGATCTTTAACAGATCTCGGCATCACCCAAGCAACAGAGAACAGACTGCATTGAATTCCAAAGCATAGACACAATCGGGCAGTGCAGCAACAAGTGGTTCACACTTTCATCACATTCTTTGCACATGAAACACCAATTAACATAGGTCGCTGCAAATTATCCCCTGTTAAGGATGGCTTCTCTAGCAGCTTCCCAAGCGAAAAACAAAACTCTACTCGGAGCTTTCACACTCCAAATACTTCTCCAAGGGAACACAATCCTCTCTCTACTAGAAAGAATATGATAGTAGGATCTAACAGAAAAAGTCCTCTTCGAGCCCACCCACACCGCCCTATTTATTAAATCTAGTTATTTCTAATTATATTGTAATTTTTGGTATTACAATTTAGAAGATAGTATTTTTATATTTAGAGGTTGATTACATTTTAATGATGTTTTTAAGTCCTATTAGGTTACTATATAGGTTAGGCTAGTATTTAGAAAGTTTGAACTTCTTTTCCAAGCTTTATGAATACTATAAATATAGGCTATGATGTAATTCCGAATTGGGCTTGAATATTATGAGAATTGATTTTGTTTTTTTTTCCAATTTTCGGTATTCTTTTGAATTAACGAAATTGATGCCTAAATCGTGATAGGTTTAGACCTCAACGGGATTTGGATGCCTAGATCATGGTATGCTTGTAAACCTCAACATGGTTTAGAAGATTGATCGCTTGTAGTCGTGCGCGATCTCAACAACTTTTGTTATTATCGGTTACTTTTAGGGCTTTTGCTACATCACATAGTCCCAATAAGGAAGCTTGGAGTAAACAGCATGGATGCATCTTAAATACTAGTGGTAAATCGTAGTCTCGTAGACTAATGCTTCGGAAGGGAGCAACCACAGCAAGAACTTGGACCATAGCACTCAAAAAGCGAGGAAACTCAGTCAAAAAGATTCATGCACCGAAATCTTGTTTGCTTCTTCATATATATCAGCATACCTGAAGGTGCCATAGAGAAGGAAAAAGATGTTACCTGTACACCAATTAGCATACTCAATATTTCCAATGTGTTATTTCCTTGGTCAAGACTAATTTTCCGACTAAAATTGAAGCTTGCATCATCATGATAACCATAAGCAAATCCTGCAAGAGATCCAAACAGAAGGGATGTCATACATAATCAAGCACTTAGACACAAATTGACCTTGGAACAACTTGGTAAAGAATGTAAAGTTGTACATCATAATTGGTCATTTTCTATCATGCTGTCAATTTAGCACTATTTTCTATCAAGGTTGCAAACTGATACAAATCCTATCTTTCTAGGCAAGCATTTATTCGGAACTACATATTATGAATCTCAAAGGAAAGTTAATGATCACCAACAAAAAGGCGTTGGCATAGAAGGTTGCACATGACATCATTAACAAAATAAAATGTGTAAACCATCATAAGCAGGCAACAATAATATGATATGCACAGTGACCATCTGTCTGAATTACAATTTAATTGCTAAATCATCTTTATAAACGCTTCAAACTTCCTAATCAGTTTTCCTTTGCTTATCAAAAAAATGCCCCAAGTAAAGTTACTTCTCCTGGGAAAACAACATTCGAAGGAAGAACGAAAGTTATGACATTCATATTAAATATCACATAAGAAAACAGAGAGATTAATCAGTACCATTAAGAGGTCACACTTTCCGTCTTATATCTAAAATTGGAGTCAGGTGCTCAACAATGCAAAGAGAATTATTTTATTTGCTAAATATATATTTGATTGTCTTGTAACTTCGAAAAATCCTGAAGATCAATTGGCTAATGATATGCAAGTAACTACACATTAGCTATCCATATACCTCTCTGATGAAGGTAGCTTCAAGGTTCCAAGAGCAAGAATTTTCTTGTCCCAGTGAACAGTTTCACAGCAATATCATTCTAAGTATTGGTGGTAACTCAAAATTATATAATACAAGTAGCTGGTATAGTGAGATCAAGAGCTGGCCTAGAGGGTTGATACGGGGAAAGGTTTTAGATTAAACCCCAAGGATTAATCAAGGGCTCTTACTACGAGAAAACCCTTTAAATTAAGGTTGAACACGTCAAACCTTATTAATCCTAGAATCCACTAGGAACGAACAACTGGAATCCACCAGAAAAAAGATTAAACCCTAATTTTATTCAATTTTCTGAACCATTTGGGATTGACTTCAAACATGTATTTGTAAGGTTCATAGCGGTTGGAAAGGAAGTCATAACTTCCAAAAAACTGCCCTAACTTATCTAGTAACCAACTAGGACTTTAAATTCATCCATTAGGGATCTAAATCTACTTCTAAATAAAAAAATACTACCCTATTAATTACAAATTCGAAATTTCTAACAATAGTAAAAATAATTAAACTTAAGAATAAACTGCTCCAATCTTGTCCCACATTAGACACTCGTTCTTGAAAAGAACTCGTCCTCGAGTTCATACTAGAAACTTGATTATTTACTTGCCAAATGAAGAGATATTTTGAGTAGCACAGGTTCTTCCGTAACTTTGATTCTTTAAAATCCTTGAACAATTCCGTAATTGAAAAGGACTCAAAAACTTGAAAGAAACTAGAACTAAACTGCCCCCTTTGCATAGGACATGGGCACACCACAGTAGTTGGAATGCCTAAGCTTGTTTGACATACTGCATAGGCCATAGTTGAAAAAAGTGGAAGGCGAGAGGCGGGCAATTGGTCAAAATTTGAGGCGAGAGGCGAGGCGTAAAAAAGGTGCAAAAAGGCGCTCACGGAACAAATATTGAGGAAAAATTAATAAATATATATATGTATATATAACATAGCAAATCTCAATAAAACATGTCACGACTCATGAGTGATGAAACTAAGTTAACAACATAATATTAATAACACAAATTTCATCATAAATAGTTGAAATTCCAAAGCATAGATGAACTTAACTTCAATTCCAAATAAGAAAATAAATAGTCATCAAAGCAAATGAAACTAAAAGACATGAAAAAGAGAACTAAAGTCATGAAATGTAATAATTAACAACTAACAACAACAACAAGCTAAAAATCCTCAGCATCTATCTCATCATCATCTCCATAATCTTCATCATCCTCATTCACAGGCATAGGCGCAAAAAAGGCGACAAAGGCGCAAAAAAGGCGCTTATCGCCCGGAGTCGACCTTTCCAGGTGCCAGACTCTCGCCTCCTCTCGCCTCTCGCCTCAGGCGCAAAAGGCGCTCGTCTTTCGCAACTATGGCATAGGCACGCCATATCAGTTGCAATACCGAACAAACGCTCACTTGACATACCACTTGGGCATGCCTTATCAGCCACAAGCATATACAGATCATCCTTATCAAATAATTTTGCAATCAGAAAATCTTCTGTATCCACAAAAGCATGATGTTTATAGCCCTCTCGCTCGATAAATAATTGAGCAACATCATCAGACAAGTCCCCAAAAGCAACCTCAAGAAAATTTATATTTTCATCTGATCTTCTAGTAATCTTTGTGCCCCCATCTTTGCCATGTGCGATGCCTTAGTCAACCCGTGTGGCTTGCATCCTCGCCTCCTATTGTTGAAGACGCTCAGCCAAGATTAGAAGCATCGCAGCTAGATCCATGAGCACTAAAGAGACAGCAACATCATCGTCACTCACGATAGAATCATCGTCTCCATCTTCGTAAGTCATTGCCGAGGAAAAGCCTCGCTCTGATACCTCTTGATACGGGGAAAGGTTTTAGATTAAACCCGAAGGATTAATCAAGGGTTCTTACTACGTGAAAACCCTTTAAATTAAGGTTGAACACATCAAACCTTAATAATCCTAGAATCCAATAGAAGCGAACAACTGGAATCCACCAGAAAAAAGGATTAAACCCTAATTTTATTCAATTTTCTGAACCATTCGGAATTGACATCAAACCAGTATTTGTAAGGTTCATAGCAGTTAGAAAGGAAGTTATAACTTCCAAAAAATTACCCTAACTTATCTAGTAACCAACTAGGACTTTAAATACATCAATTAGGGATCTAAACCTACTTCTAAATAAAAAAATACTACCCTATTAATTACAAATTCGAAATTTATAACAATAGTAAAAATAATCTAACTTAAGAATAAACTGCTCCAATCTTGTCCCACGTCAAGGGTAAGGCTCAGCCCACCTGTAAGTGTTCTACCACGAATCTCAAGGCAAGGGGAGAATTTACCAAAGGGGAAGGCTACCCCGTTGTGTAGCCTATCATCATTGCGAATCAAAATTAAGTAGCTGGTAGATTCGCCTAAAGGAACTACATGGTTACCGTTCTATGGTTAATAAGTTATAGCATATCAGCAAAAGTTTCTGACATAATTGCCTGTGAACTATACAATCCATCTAATCCATAAACCTGCAGCTGAGTAATCTCCAAATATAAGCTTTCAGTCAATCATCTCTTGATAAAAACAAGACTAATTAGCACTTCAAGTACAAACAGAATCTGAAATTTATAGAAGTTGACAGCATTGAGACACTAAAGACAAGAAATTATAAAGAGAATTAAAACATCTAATTTCATCCGATTCAGTACCCACCTAGAAGTCTTTTGTTTAGAAAAACAAGAGCAGCATGTCCTAAACTCTGAATAAGCAAAAACCCTTCTTTGTTCTCATTCACATTTATGCTGCAAAAGGAGAGAAAAACAAAAGCTCTAAATGTCATGTATTGCAAGAGAAACACCAAAAACTGATACATCAAGCTGAGTACAAACAAGTTAACTCCTTTTCTATGACAAATGCAGTAAGCTTCATCCTGACAAACAGGTTAGTTAAATAGGCACAGGATAGGGAGCATCAAGCTGATATTGTTATTATTTTATTGCCAACTCTGTGGGATGCATTGAGAGTTTCAACTATTGATTCTAACTACTGATTGCAGAGTTGATCCTGATCAGTTGATGCCTCCAAATAAAGTTTCCCTATTAAGTAGATTGAAGATAGGACGAAGCATGAGGTCAAATTCCATTTTGATTGTTAGTTGAAATTAAACATCTTTCTCCAATAAAAGTAACATGATGCTTAAACAGACAGACAAGTAAAAAAAGATAACTTAACACCTAAAATGAATCAAGAAAGAGGGAACAAACTGTCTGTCCTGGTTGTGAGGAGTAAATGAGCATAATGAATCCATGGATAGGTATTTTCTCATACTTTAAAGTATTGTAATAACATCAAGTCAGCCTTAGCAAATAGATAACTAGGAAAAATTATCTTGTAATGAACTACCTTGTAGTGTACCACAAAAAATCACTTGTATCTTTTGTTGAATTTATCTGCTCTAGTAAGTTCAAGGCTGTAAACGAGTCGTTACTCCAAATACCCAGTTTTTCTTCATACCAACACCATGGTGATGATGACAAAAGCTCATTCCAACTGGTATTCCGAGAAAAGACAACATCGCCAAGACTTTTTTGTGAAATAACCTTTGCGGATATGTAAAAACAAGAAAGATAATTAGAGCACTAATACTCAGGAAGGATATAGACCATATAATATAATTCTAATTAAATTCAAAACATTCAAACTGCTAGTGAATATTTGAGAAGGCAAAGCTGAAGTAAATAAACAATGTGCATATCTTAAGAAAGATAATTATACTAGAATGTTTATTTAACCACACATTTCGACTTATGCCAGGAAAAAGCTGCTGAAACATGTTAATCACCAAGACAATGCATCAAAGTTCCTGAAAACTAACTATGAAGGCAATTTGGAACAAGCAAATCTTACATACTAGGGACTAAAACAAATGTAGAGGCTGTAGATCTTCTGCTCTGCAGAAGAACCAGATCAGTGATCACATGAAGATATACTGATATACCAGAAAGTGTCCATATGTCTAACACAAACCAAAAATAGAGGGGAAGGGTAGGAGTACTCGATTGAACAACTCAAGTAGAAAAACTGAACCCACCCAGTGCACATGGCCCTGTTAGGTTGTGGCAGTTCTTAGTTTCTGGCGACTAATACAATTTTCTTAGGTTTTCATCAAAACGTTCTAATTTCCAAGGAGAAATAGACGATCAAAATATAAACTGAAGGATTGGAGAAAACCAAAATAATCCCAACAGCAGAACGATCCATGGGGTTTCAGGGATCAGATCTACTACACTCTGGTTGAGACTTAGGTTTTCAGGTACCAGAACAAACATGATAATTTAGCCCGAAGATTACCTGCCACACATAACTTTTATTAGATTATTGATTAGCTATTGTTGATGTATTTCATTTAGCCATTTTTGTTTGACATGTAATCAATGATATCCCATTCAGTTTGGTTGTCAAGAACCATTTGAGGGAATGAAAGCTGTGGGGCTCCTATCAAAAAAACAAAAAAAAAAAAACAACTGTGGGACATTTATATGCAAGGATGGCAGCACCTACAGATGCAGCACTGAGTTAGGCTCTTTTAGTTGTTTTCAAGGCTTAGTCCCTATTTATAAGAGTTTGAAAAGTTAGCCGCTTACAATAACCATAATCATGAAGTTGAGTTTAAATTATCTTTGTTCCGAAAAAAGAGTCTCACTTAAATTTTTTAAGAATATTATTTAATTTTCATTTTGTTTTTGATAATTACCCTTGCAATGCATGAAAACTTCAAACATGTACCATACCCGTACATTCTAGTCAAGCATAGCTCACACTCCTTCAATGTCTTCAAACGCATGCTCTCTCTCTCTCTCCCCACACACAGATCCGAAGCCCTTGCAATATCTCTTATTTATGGAGCCTGCAGAGTTTATTTGGATTATAGAAATGGCGAAGCGTCGCGTTGATATGGTTGGGATCCTTCGGGATGCTTTTGTTGGGGGTCATGGACTGCAGTTATTGACCTTGGTTGGTGGCATGAACAGATTACTTCACGCTATAATATAGCTCCAAATTTTGTCGATTAGCATGTCATAGAACAATTCTTTCACTTAGTCTCTATCATACAGGCGTGATGTCTTCTAGTTCACACTAACAGAAAATTTTCAAAATGAGAATACAGCATTCTTTTTACTCTTCTTCCTAATTTTTGCGTATAAGTAGCACTAACTAAAGAACCAATTATTGCCTATTACAGATAACATCTATGAGAAGGGTAGACACAACGCAAAAAGAATGTTATTGTGATATCTAATTAAATGGAAACACTATCAGCCAGTTAGTTGGATCAAGAAAAAATAAAATGATGACCTTAAGCAGTAACATTACTTATGTAACACCCGGGAATTTTCAAAACTATTATGATATAATTTTGTGTGTTAAGTGATGATAATGTGTGTGAATTTTTAGACATGTGTTAGTAGGATAAATTTGAAGATTTAATTTTATAAATGTGGTATATTGGTTATCAACAATGTGATCATGTTGAGTGTGGTATGATGGGACTTGGATGTTTTGGTCTATATGATGTGTTGTGGAGTCTTGAATTGGTCTTGTTTGAATTGGTATGCTTTGGTTATGTTTCGGAGTCAATTTTGACTTAAAACGGGCAGAATTCTGGTAACAAGGCTCTATGCGGTCGCATCCACCCTGGGGAGGCAGCCGCATGTAGTGAATAGATTTTGGACCACATCTAGTATCGTATGCGATCGCATTCCACCTTGGAGAGCGACCGCATTGTTGATCAAAGTGGTCGCATCACATATGGTAAAGTGATCGCATGTAGTTCTGGGAGTAATGGTTTGAAACCCAAATTGAGAAGTGGTCGCATCGTGTGATGGCAAAGCGACCGCATTGTGTTGAAGCGATCGCATTCATTTGGGGAATGCGACCGCGCCCGTAACCTATGTTTGAGACCCAACTCCGGTACTCGATGCAATCGAGTCCCCGTTTCTATTTTATTTTTGATAGGTAAAATATACATAAATATGAGCGTCAAAACAGGTGACGCGTCCTTTGCACACTAGGAGTATACAAACTACTCGATACTAAAACTATTCACAAAATCCACAAAAGAATGACCGAGAGATTGATCTGTCACCGAACACCACAAAAATAATGTACGCAAAAGACAGTCTCTCAAATGATCCAACGAAACCTTAATATTATCGAAAATTCTTCCATCCGCTCTTTCCAAATGGTCCACCAAACACCCGCCGGAATAGCTCTCCAAATAATATTCCTCCTCCTGCGATTGTCCAGCCACCAACACCAAAAGCATCTCCCAAACAGAACCTTGGTATTACCCACGAAATCCCAAAAAGCCCCGGTACCGTATACCATAAAGAACGAGCCACCGGACAATGCAATAATAGGTGATTTACACTCTCTTCGTTGCCTCTACACATGTAACACCGGTTCACATAAACCATCCCCCTTTTACGTAGGTTTTCACCGGTAAGAATCGCCTCATGGCAGGCTACCCAAACAAAAAAGGTAGCACAACTGGGAGCAATACTTCTCCATAATTCCTTTCCAAGGGAAGATATATCCATCTCTACCCAAAATAGCGAGAAAGTAAGATTTCACAAAAAATTTCTTGCTATTCAACTCAGTCCACCTCACCTTATCATTTCTGCTCCCATCAATCTAGTGCGAATAGAGCGAAGTGAAAAAATTACCACAAATCTCCATCTCCCAGTCTTGAACATCCCTATGAAACAAGGGATTCCAAACCACTCTTCCATGATCAGATTGAAGCACCAAACTGACATAGCAATTTTTGTCCACAGCCAGATTGTACAAATCAGGATAGACTCTCCAAAGTTCCTCCCCCCCCCCACACCATTTATCTTTCCAAAATCAGACTTTCGAACCATTACCAACCTCGAAAGAAACAAATCTTTCAAACTGCGCCCACCCTTTACAAATACCTTTCCAAATTCCTGACCGAAAGAATTAGTGACAATTTTAGGAAACCAATTATGATCTCCCTCTCTGTCTCTACAGATCACCACCCTTCTTCATTAAACCCACTTTGGTCATTTTGCACTTTTAGTCAACAAGTATATAAACAATTTTGACCCAGATTGGATCAAGAGAGATCACAATTTTCAGACCAAAAACACACACTTTTACACCTAATAAAGGTGAGATTTGAGAGACTTGGATTCTTTTTTTTTATTAAGGTAAATGTGCGCCAAAAAAGGTGACGCGTCCTTTATACACAAGGAATATATTCTACCATAAAACTATCTAATAAATAGAGATGTTATTCACAAAATCTACAAAAGAGGCTAACGCGGGGTTTTAAGGATGTTCTACCATAGAGCAGCGAGCTCTTCAAATCTGCAATGGACCCCACCTCATTGTCAAAAGCGAGTGCCTTTGGCGCCTCAAAGGGTCGGTGCGAGGCGATGAGCGACTGAAGATGCAGGGCGTACGCCTTTTCCAAAAAGTCGACAAAGGCGCTCATTGGGTTTTTTCTTGTACAAAAGGTGGACTTGTCAAGGTAGTACACTTTGATCCGACATTCGTGTCCGCATGTGCGGGCACACGAGTAAGCCGGCCGAAGGCAAATTGGATCTTGATTCGCACCCCCCTTGCGGGCGCGGGAGGGATAGTACTTTATATACAAGCTTACCCAACACAAGGGAGCCTTTGTATATAAACCATTCAAATCTTTCATATTTTTCCAATGTGGGATAACCCACTTCCAACACTTCCAATGTCATACTTTAAGCCTCTATAACTTATTCATCCAAAATCCGAATTGAACAAATAAATATAGTATTCTTATGAATTCATGGAGAAGAACATAATTTCACAATTACCCTAGTCATTACATAATGACTCTCAAATAAATTAGTGCTTCAAAACCCCAATTTACTTCACTTAAAAACACTAGTTTTCCAACACTTAGTTTTATGTATTATGCTCACTTATAACATGTTTTGTTGATATTTGTTAAGTTATATACTTTTATGTATTTTTCCTTACTATTTTTTCCGTGAGCGCCTCGCCTCTCGCCTCAAATTTGGACATATCGCCATTTTGGCGCCTCTCGACTTTGACAACTATGGTCAAAAGCCCTACGGTTTCTTTCCTTCCAAATCGTCCACCACACCCCCAATGGAACAACATCCAAGTTGTCTTTCTATTCTTCCTCCCCCAAAATTACCTCCAGCTCCATAACAAATCTTTGGCGGTCTCCAGAATCACCCACTCCACTTTGAACAATCCAAAAATGAAATTCCACAATTCCCCATCCGGACAATGCAGAACCAAGTGATTAACACTTTCCTCACTCTCTTAACACATAAAGCATCTGTTCACATATATCATTCCCTTTTTCCTCAGATTATCACCGGTGTGGACAGCCTCGTTCGCCACTTCCCACGTAAAAAAGGCCACTCTTCCAAACTGATTTCCAAGGGAACAAAAATCCCTCTCTATCTGACAACTTGAAATAATAACCTTTGACCAAGAACTTGAAGTCCTTAGACCCCTCCCAAATGACCCTGTCACGCTCGCAACCCACTTTTTGGTTGTAAAGAAGCTCAAAGAATCTTGACACCGAATCTATCTCCCAGTCTTGGAAATTCCTTTTGAGCAACGGATTCCAAATCACCTGCCCATTCTCTAAAGATAACACCGAGCTTATCAAACTATCCTTCTCCCTTGCCATAGAGAATAGCTCGGAAAAGGATCTAAGCAACTCCACACCTCCGTACCATTTTTCTTTCCAAAATTTCACCGTCGACCCTAACCCGACCTGAAAAGATATGTTTCTACCAAAAGCATTCCAACCTTTTCTAATGCCTTTCCACACACCTACCCCAAATGATTCAGAAATCACTGCCGGAAACCACAAATTATTTCATGTATCGAACATACTCTCCACCACTTTCCTACAAAGGGCTCCCATTTCCGACACATACCTCCACAGCCACTTCCCTAGCAAAGCTTCATTAAACAACTTCAAATTCTTAATCCCTAAACCCCCTTTCCCTAAACTTGAGCAAACTGTAGCCCAATTGACTAGGTGATATTTCCGCTCATCCCTTCCCACAGAAAATCCGTCTCCAACTTCTCTAATCTTTTCCGAACCGAGGCCGGAACTACGAAAAGCAATAAGAAATATGTAGGCATACTTGAGAGCGTATTCTTAACCAAGACAAGTCTCCCTCCTTTTGACAGATACTGCTTCTTCCACCCCGACAAGCGACATTCAAATTTCTCGATCACTGAATTCCACATGTTTTTACACTTGAACGGAGCTCCAATCGGCAGCCCAATACACGGACAGAAGGTTGGAAACCTTACATCCGAAGGAGACCAAAGCCCCCACTCCCTGAACTTCACCTACTTCACCTACTGGAATCATATCACTTTTGGAGATGTTGATACAAAGGCCCAAGGCCGCCTGGAAGAAAAGCAACACCAGCCTTAGGTAGCCCAATTGGGAACACTCGCCCCACAAAAAACTAGGGTATCATCTGCAAATAGCAGATGGGACACCAATGTCTCCGGACTATCACCCCCGCCCACTCTGAACCCGCTGATGTAACCACCCAAAGCAGCTTTCTCCATTAGTTTGCTAAGAGCCTCCATAACTATGATGAACAAAAACGAGGATTGAGGATCTCCTTGCCTCAACCTCAAGCCCCTTGAGCTTGGGAAGAAACCTGAGGGTTCTCCATTTACCAACACCGAAAATCTCACAGAAGAAATGCAAAACTGTACCCATCTCCTCCACTTGTAGCCAAACCCCATCCTTTCCATCAAGTGCAGCAAAAAGCCCCAATTCACATGATCATACGCCTGCTCAATATCAAGCTTGCAAAGAATACCTGGAACTCCACTTTCCATCCTAGCATCCAGGATTTCATTAGCAATCAGCGATGCATCTAAGATTTTCCTCCCCTTGACAAAAGCATGCTCAGACTCGGAGATTACCTTGTCCAACACCTTTCTCAATCTTTGTGACAACACCTTAGAGATTAGTTTGTAAACCCCACCCACTAGACTGATTGGTCTGAACTCCTTCACATCACTGGCTCCTTTTTTCTTCGGAATTAATGCAATGAAGGTAGCGTTGAGACTGTTTTCAAAACCCAATCTGTCATGAAAGGAGTAAAAGACCCTCATAATATTATCCTTCACCACTTCCGAGCAATGCTGGAAGAAGGCCAAAGAAAAACCATCAGGACCCGGCGCTTTGTCCCCACTCAAACTACGCAAAGCCGCCACCACTTCTTCCTCTGTAAACCCCTGTTCCAGACCCTCTGCATCTTCTGTGTTAAGAGTTCTGAAGCTGACACCTCCCAGATCAGCTTGCCAATCACTGTTGTCCCTGTACAGAATCTGATAAAACCCCACAATGCCTTCCTTAATCTCTCCATTATCCTGCAAAGAGACACCATCTATGGTAATCTTCCGAATCTGATTCACTGCAGAATGAGCACTCGCCATCCGCTGAAAAAATTTAGTATTTTTGTCTCCCTCCCTAAGCCACTGAATACGAGACTTTTGCCTCCAGTTTATCTCCTCACTTTTAAGAAGACGTTCGAATTCTTTTTTGAGGTCCGCTCTACGACTATCCTCGACTGCATTACCCCCTCCTGGCCCTGCTCTAACGTCAAGACTCCTTATCTCCACTTCCAACTTCTTGATTTTAAGGTCTAAACTGCCAAACACTTCTCTATTCCAGATTTTTAAATCATTCTTCAGCACTTTCAGCTTCTTAGCCACGACACAACCTGGATCCCCATCAACTGCTTAGGAATTCCATCTCTCTTTAACCCAGTCCACAAACCCCTGCTCCTTAAGCCACATGTTCTTGAACCTAAAAGGTTTTTTCCTTCTTGTCCAATCATCATACTCAAGCAGTAAAGGAACATGATCAGACGTAACTCTAGGAAGGCAAGTCTGTTAATATTCGCTGAAATTATCCCCCCAATCTGCAGAAACAAGGATCCTGTCAATCCTTGAGAATTGGTTCCTGTCAATCCTTGAGAATTGGTGTTCTAACTTGATTTTGGAGCTCTATCCTTCATCAATTGCCTAATTGTTCTTCATCAAAGTTGTTCCTCTCTTCAAAGGCTAGGTTTTGAACCGAATATCTCTTGCATGCATCAACATTTGTGAGTTCTTTATTCTTGAGGTAGGAGGATTCTTACTTATAGATGTTCATTTCCATGAATTAATACTTGTTGGAAGTAAATTGTTGAGTTTATATGATGCTCTTGTTGATATTCTTGTATACATGATAAGTTAGGTTTTGATGAATAATTACTTGAGAATAATTGTGATAAATTGGTGTGTTTGATGATACTTGTGAGTATAAATGCTTGAGCAATTAATTGAATAATGTGGTATTTGTGAATAATGTATTTATAGGTAACAATGACTTTACTTTTTAAGTCATTGTATCCTAAATTGAAAATTGTGAACTTGAGAACTTGGGAATAATCATGAATTGAGAATGATTGGGCTATTGTGAATTTTAACAGGTTGGGATTGTGATTGAGAATAACCTTGAGATTGAGAACAACACCATGTGATTTTGTTGAGCGTCAAACGACCCTTTAACAGGAGTACGGGGCAGAGTGCAGTGCCGGTTAGTAGTGGAGTTTGATTGGGCTCAACCCCCTTAATCAGGGCCATGACTAAGGATTAAGGCTACCTTGTATTTTTGGGTAGTAGTTTTGTAGATCACGACTACCGAAGTTGTAGGGACCTGGCCTCGAGATCGAATCCCCAAGATAACTTGTGAGTACCACCTATGATCGTGTTCGAGGTAACAAGCAGTGTTTGGGGTTTGCGAATGATTGGAGATGAATCTCAATCCAGTATACTACTTGTGTGAAACAGTTAACTATATGTGAACTCTTATGTGTTATATGAATACTCTCTTGTGAATTATGAAATTATACTATACATCGCTAACTCAAATGGTACGATATTATGTTGCATACACGCATAACATATATAAGCAGACCTAAACCCTACTAAGTTTTGACTCACCCCGTCCTTATTTGTTATCTTTAGATCCCATCCAAGCAAGGCGGTGAGCACATCGGTCTACGGAGGCCTAGTGGTGGTTGAGTATTTTTGGGGTAGCTTCGGCAGTTTCTAGTATTTCCTTTGTTATGTAGTCTCCTTTGGAGTTGTACTTCTTTTGAAACACTTTGTAAACAATTTGGGTTTCTTTTGTAAAGCATTTTGAGTCTGTCATGACTCCGTTATATTCAGTTGTGTGTTTTGAAGAAAATAGTTTGTTAATTATTATTTCAGTTATAGTATTGTGTTGGTTTGTTGGTTGGGTTCACATCCCGGACTGGGACCCAGTTAGAGCAGGTTTGGGGCGTGACAACTTATGCTCTAGCAAAAATGTTATAACTAATTTTACCTTTGCTGTGTTGAAAATCACATTCTTACAATCTGGAAGGATGCTGACAGACCAAGCAGGAAGAAAATAGGAATTCCCATTAAATGTGACACTTGCATCTGAACTGCTGTCAAAGTTAGCAAGGAAGGCTGCACAATCCGTGGGTGTTTTATAGTAAACGTCTGCCTGATAAACAAAATCAATTGTGTCAAAGAGATCGTTACAAGCTCTACATGTATATCACAAAAACTATAAGTTAATCAGCACACCCTACATCACACTTCCATTTTTCTTATTCAACAATGGAAACTTAAAATTGATTCAGTTTTCTGCTCTAAAAATTTGGATATCAATCACATCATCCAGATTCCAGATCGTGATGACTAGGCAAGAATTTAGGACTCTGTCCGTGTCTAAGGGACCCACATGCAATTGAGGGATACCAAAATTTGATCTAGAAAAGTCCACGTTCATGGACAATAATTTTACAACACGATACATGTCAACTATGGTCACTGAAAACTGGAAGCTTCTAAAACATAAAGGTAAAACTAAGGGATGTAATCAACAGGACATAAAGCTCAAATTGGGGTTTCAACCCTAGATAGGAATATCAACTTCGGGTCAAATCATGTGCTGTCAAGCGATTTGGTTTCGAAGTTTCAGATATAAGAAGTCTTCATTATTGTTTTTGTTTCTCAATTCATTTTCATGTTCATCTCGTACATAGTATAAACTGGTCCCTCCCAACTTTGATGGATGAAAAATATCTCTACCAAAATAAATGTTTAAATTAAATAGCTTGGAGTAATTTTAAGGTTTTTCCTGTCAAGTAAGATGTATTTGGATTTATTCTCTTCATGCACCAGTTAACCACGTTAAAATTGAGCATACCTCTAAATTCACTCCAAGAGACTGCTGAGTTGGATCGGCATTCACCAGGTAGTCTTCACACTGCTTTATTGCCATGTGCAAGTCTCGCAAGTGTCCCCACTTTGGCTGTCTAATATACCCTACATAAATTGTCTCTCTTGTTATACACTGATTTCTTTTTTGATGAGTACGATGTATATAGCAGTTTGAAATATACAGCAATCGGAGCTGATATTATGAATTGGGAATTGTAAATTGACAAATATAGCCTCCTACGAAATGTTTCAAACTGAGCAGTGCTACCCTTGTGGAAATGCCAATGAAAGATCAAGTGTGAAAAAATCATCTGCCAGGTCAGTCAACATATTATGTATCCCTAGAGGATGGTCACATGGGTAGATATCAATCACAAATGCCTGTTTAATATCATTCCACAGAATTCTCCAAAGCTTTGACAACATCAATCACCTGATCTGTAAATCCAGCTGGTAAGTTTCTTTGTAATTGAAATTTTGATTCGTTAAATATGCATCGAGAGTTTTGTGGGTAGTCATTTTCAAAATAGATGTTGGTAATTGATCCTTATTGCCCATTGGCCATCATTCAAAGAGGATCTAGAAGTGTGTATCAGCCAGGGAGCATGTAACTTAAATAAAAGCCACAACATTTTACTTACTTTTTTCTTGTTGAAGATTTCTTTTCTGTCTAGTAAACTAAACACATTCATCCAGCCAGAAGAATAACAATGGATGCAAGGCTGAAGGACAAAACCTTGTACAGAGATAAAATAGAAGCCAGAGGACATGGCCACAAACTAAGGGGAAAGCAACAAAACGTTCTTGGACAGAGGAGGTTCTGTTAGTTTGCAAGCTCAAAAAAAGGAAAACAAGTAACCCCTTCAAGCCAAACACCTAAACTTTGATGGAGAGCAAGGGCTTTGTTAGTTTCCCCAGAAACCTTGGCCTTAAAGGTTCAACAATGATTTTCCTTTTAACTTGTTAAGAGTCTTTGGCAGCCTTTCTATGGTTTTTTTTCTTTTTATTGTAATGCTTTTTATAGTTCTTAGAATCACTATATTAACAAATTCTCAATTTTCCATTTTTACATATCACCACAAAACTGACTCTATTTTATAAGGACTAGTCGAAAATAATAGAGTATGGTAATTGTTAATTTCATATTAACATGAAATGAACCAATTTCCGTACATGTCCTGGGCTTCCTGCTTTTCCATGTTCGTTACTTATCTTATCATTTAGCTACATTTTCCTTTTATGACCAGCCCATAAATTAAGCAGTTAAAGTGGGGCCCAACAATGCATATCAAGCTTAACACTCCCCACACGGGCCACATGTGGAGAGATAAACAAGGGTGCCTCACTAGGGGCACCGAAAACCAAACAATATGTACACTCACAATACTACCAAAAACAAATGCAAGCGAGATGACTTGAACCCTAGACCCAGATAGACTAAAGCTTTAATGATACCATGTTAAGTTACTACTTCATCTAAAGTCTCAAGCTGTAAAGAGGGGCTAACAGTGCATATCAAGCTTAGCATTTCTCAAGTAAAGCAGTGGCACAACTGTGCTTGGCACACTTCAATGCACAGTTATTTTGTTTTTTTTTAACAGTCCAATCATTGAAGTTTAGGAAGGCAAGGATATATTGGGCAAGTCTTTAAGCAAAAGAAAGTGATATCCGAGATGATACTGCCTGCAGAACTAGAACACAAACGAAAAATTGGAGAAGGCAATAGTGTATAACTGTTTCAAATGAAAGGGTGGAAGAACTCGTGAGAGGCCAGCTACGCTTCATTTGGGTGTTTGCTGTGAAAGAAGTAATCATAATGGGCAGAATACAGCTACCTGACCGATGCCGAGATGAATTACAACTTCAGCTATATGACGAGTTGGATAATTAAAATAGTTTTAAGAGCTTCAGTTGTCCTGGATTTCAAGTTCTCCCATCGGTATCTCTGCTTGTTTTTTTTATAAACAAGGTTCTCCTTCACTGAGGATAATGATGAAATTGGTTGATATGAAAAGCCATACAGTCTGACCCTCTCCTTGCTTTCAGGATAGGAAAAGAATCTCACAAAGTCTTAACTTTACGCCCAAAGAGAAGTATAGACGATACAAACATACATTATTCAAACACCAAGCAGAGAGGAAAATAAGTAAAGAAACCGGGCTAACTGGGTCAGAAATGAAAATCAAGATCCAAATCCTGAAACAGACAGCAAACTAAGCAAAGCATTGCCTAGCTGCATCATCAATATATGGAGCTGAGTTTTTTGGGAAACACAGATATGTGATATAATCAAAAAGTGAAGTCTAATCAAAGTAACTTCCTTTCTCAATGACGGATGGGATTGAAATAAACAAAGCAGATGTATTAAAACTTAAAAGGTCAACTTAAGTTGAAGAAGAGATCTTTCACCCTGGGGAGTAAAAAGTCAATATTCATATTTATAAAAGTGAAATAAGACTAACCAGATCAAGAAAAAGTATTGGCCCTTGGCTGGGATTGGAAGCAAAGCACTTCAATTGGTTAGGGTCAGAATGGAGAATGGAAGGAGATGACTTATTGCAGTTTTCACTCTGGAAGAGCCATTGGTCTTTAGGAGAGGGAAGCAATAGTAGGATAGGAGGCTGCAAGGCAGAAAACCACACAAAAAGTAGACCAAAGGCTAAAAAGAGGAACAGTGTATGAGCTTTTTTGGAAAACGTGCCAGGAGTAGTGCAGTGCTTCATGCACCGAGGAAGGGCACTTAGGCTTGGGCTATAAAAACGTTAAGCCCTTAAGAACTTCAAGAAGAAAAATATGTTAGCGCTCTTTTAGCTCGCAGGCAAAGCTTTCTACAGAGTAGACCTTCAATTATGCTTTCTGAGCTGATATTAAAATAGGTGGAAGGTTACAACTATGAAAGCATGCAGCACAACTACTTAATGCATGTGACACAACACCTTATCATATCAATTACTTTCGCAAAAGCCATTTGATCTTTGCAAGATCCACCCTTAGTCGAGATCAACTTTGTCAACTCAGACCTCAACAAAAAGCTTCTTGATCAGAATTGTTTCCCAGAGTGAGTAGGACATAGTACAGCAGCTGTTGCCATAGCAAAAGGTCTTTGTCCACACTCCACCAATCATTCGACTTACCTAGCCTTTCTGCAGGAATTAAGAAGACAAATGACCCTGGCATTTGCAAAGAAAGGTTACTCTGTCACAAACCATATGAGGGTCGATGATAAGCATAACTCACGAAGGACACAAAGCATTCTCAAACGATTAATAGTCAACTTCCTGCAGGTAGCAGGGGGTCAATAGGCAGTCGCCCCCAAGAGTATTTTCCAGGAACATTGAGTGGAACAACTTTAGAGGGAGGTGTGTCGCAACACAAAAAAAGATTTTCAATGAAGGGCTGTAAGGTCAAAAAATGTGGAAAGGAAGATCCACTGCAGATATAGCATGACAAGTATTAACTAGATGAGAGGCATAGCAATCATAACCTGTGTGATTTTCAGAAAGCCAATTCTCAAAAGACAAGCAATTTTGCAGTAGGGGGAGTACTTAAGTATGATATACATTGTTTTTCTGTGTCTTAAGAAGCGTAATCTTTTACAGGAGTTGGTGACTTAAGGTTACAGTTTTTCTTATAGGTGGAAACAGACATGATTGAAAAAATATTTATCCTTCAAAAGATCTAGGCAAGACCAATTCAAGAAAGACGAGAAGAAATAATATCAGACATGGGCATACAAAGATCTGAAGGGAGAACAAAAATCCATGTGAAATTGATTCCGCAAGATATGTATCCTGAAAAAAAAAATTGACAGGAAATTACCATACTCATCTATCGGTGCATCGTAATCATAGCTTGTAGCAATCAAAGGGCCTCCTGCTGTCCGTCCAAAATTGGTGCCACCAAAATACTGCAAGGAGCTATGAAAACTTAATGCTGGTGCCAATCTTGCCCATATGGTTGGTGAATAAAAATTAGAATATGTGAAACAAAAATACTTTTAATATTACCATATAATAGTTCTGAAAAGTGCCCCCTTTCTCAAAAAACCGTGCAACCGCAAAAGCCAGGTCCTCAACCGGTCGATAAGGAACAGCATAACCAAATGAAAGGAACCTGTAACAATTAATAATAAAAATAAAAAATCTACTGCTTTTTTTCAGTTGTATTTATGGATGCAAAATTTACCAGCCACTGTAGTTCTCTGTCCACATCTTTGGCTTCAAAGGAGAATTTGGGGTGAATTCATCACAGTACATTCCGTTACATGTATTTATCTACATTCAGATGAAGGGCATGTTATTAGAGAACACAATGCATGAAGAGTTGATATAATCTTTATTAAAACATTTCTTTTTCCATTTTCCTTTCTGGGAGGAGGGGTAAAGCCTCCCCCCATTCATTACCAAGTATAAATTGGTATGTTGGCATGCATGAATGTTGATAGCAGTTAGGTAAAGTTGAGAGGAACTATTGAATATCATTCTTTTCGGTCCAACCACGACTCAGTAATAGTAGAAATGCTGTTAACTATACTATCATGAGTTAACTCGGTAAAAAACAACAACAGCAAACGGCAACAAAAACGATGACAAAAGAACTTCAAGTGAAAATCCAAAATATAGTCATTGGCTTTGGAATAGTTCAGATAGAAGTTGACCCTCTTCATCTGAATGAAGCAGCTATCAAATATTAGCTCCTAAGTTTCCCCAGTAATAGCACAAGGATCACAGCTAGGATAGCTATAGTTTCATTTACTTCAATACCCTCGTATCCAGGAATGAGTGTGCTTAGCACACATGCTACATGGATAAATATGATACGCCAGAAGCCCAAGTCGCCTTCTTTGGGTCCAACGGCAAGTGTCCTTAGTAGATTAATTGGCGTTGTTTTTATTATTGATAAGAGTTATTTTACTTATTTAGAAGTAAAGAATCTTTTCTTAGTTGATAGCCCTGGTAGCAGTGGACTATAAATATGTAAGGAATCTTTCATTATTACTGAGAGCATTGAGATTTTAGAGAATAAGCTTCCAAGAGAAAAATCTTTTCTACCGTCCTTGCAAGGATAGGTCCTCTCTTTTTTTTTTGATAGGTAAGTGTGACCCCTTGTTGGTTTGGAGATTGGAACCAAGGACCTCAAAGTCTTTGCCTTAGTGCCCTTGCCATCTCTCCTGACCCTTTTATTTAAATTCTTAGTTTAATTGAATAATTTCTACCTCATTTCCCATTCAGGGGGATTCAGGAAATTAAAACTGCCCATCTATAACATTACATCAATGTTTCCATTAGTTTCAATAGTTAAATGCTAAAAACAAGCAATAATAGTAAAGAGGCTGAATATACATTGTTGGTCCCTCTCTCTTAACAGCTTAAGCTTTTAGATAAATTGGTAACTTAGTGTGGTATCAAAGTTCCTAGTTATGAAAGGTGTTGGGTTCAAAGTCATCCCACTTACATTTGTTTTCCCCAAGACTGTTCACACACAAAGGCACAAGCTCGACCAATAATTGGTTTGTGATGTAGGTTTATCTTTCCTAATGCAAACAGGGGTCACACGTGATACATTGTTGGGCTGTCTCAAACAGCTTGAGCTTTTTGGCTAATTGGTATCTTAGCAAGATGAATCCAGAGGAATTTGCCTGCCCTAGGAGCTGCAGCAGTATTAGAGACTCCTACTTGTCAGATTTCTGTAGCTCATATATCTTCAATGTGATATCGTGCTTACTAGAAAAAGCCCCACATAAAACTATAATCCCGTTGGTCTTCACGATCTAGACAACAGTGTTCCTAATATTGGAAGAATAACATGAGCACAAACGAATTGCTTATCTCCCGTCATAAAATCTGAAAGCTGGTGGGTAAGAGAAAGAAAATTTCAGACAGGGATCAATGGGGAGGCGATTGATGTAAGGCCATAATAGTGTCTTCCCCCTCTATACTTCCAAAACTTCCCTCTTTGGCCTCCTTATAGAAAGGACTAAGGGACTCAATGTCCTTTCACGCAATCAAATGCATGCCATTAAATATAATGCATCATTTGATGATGCTTTCTCCATATATACATAACAATGGTAGGCAGTTTCCTAGAAGTTTATGCTGATCCCAATCGCCCAACTGCCGGCTGAAGGTAAATGCCTAAATATGGATATGTACATCTGGAGAGCAAAAACACAAGATTTACACCTACGAAAATGGACAGGCTTCTTCCTTTCTCCTCCTTCCTTTTTCATATTCCTATCTTCTTCGATATGCACTTAAAGGACAGTATGAGATTTGTAGGGTCTATGTACTCACTCCTATTCACAGAGGGGTTGTTACTTGTTGCTGTAGTTCGATGCATAGCCTCCAGATCATAGTGGAGCAACCTTACTAGTAAAGCAAGTTTTCCCACCTCATTTTAGAAAGGAAAGAAAAAATCAAACTCTTGCTGACAGAAGGCATTGTCCCACAAGAAGGAAAAGGAGATCTGAAATCCCTGTTTAAGTACTAACTCAAATAAAGGCACGTTTATCATTTCTATATTCTTTGAGAGTAATCACAACTGGATTCACAAATCTATGATTTCAGTCTGTCTTATAGACTTATACTCTGGATTCCTCACATTTTCCCATACTTCCATCATCTCTTACACTACAGGTTTCTTCTCTCTAATACTTCCATTAAATACCTGCAGTACAACCGAGAAATTTGATTTGGCGACTCATCCTAGTTGGTTCACAGAAACGTCTTTCTAATTACTTTACGTGAAGGGAAGCAATTCCACGCACCTGGGAATAGAGGAACTTATTTAAATACTTCCTCTGTCCTAGTTACTATGCAATGCCTAAATAGTACATCAAATAGGAAGGTGTTACATGTGATATGTATAAAAAATTGTGTAGAGTAAACAAATTCCTATTAATACTACATAAATTATTGGGAGAGTAAGAAAGAAAGGAAGCGTGGGGTTACTGATTTGATGAATACTTACAATTGGATCAGGTGCATCGCTCTGCGCACACATCACCCAAGGAACACTTGTGTTAAAATTTACAGCAGTTTCTGCAGCCCACTTTACATAGAGCTCCCCACCAACTCCGTAGGCCCACTCCACATTTCCATATTCATTCTCAACCTACCACATGTTTGCAGCAATTAATAAGGTATAAATCCAAGTGTGCTCTACGGATTTTAGTTTCAGAGAAGCCTTCAACATATAGCTTCACTCAATAGATGATAAGACACGTGATTTCTATTTGCTACTATATGAATCTAAAGTAGGAAAAGTTGGATAAATTCACAAGAAAATATAAGTAATATGGCAATACAACACTTGCTAATAGTTAAATTACCAACTCATCTAAAAGCTTAAGCTGTTAGATACAGGCCCAATAATGTATATCAAGCTCAACACTCTCCCTCGTGTGTTACCCGTCCACACATAAAGAGAAAAACAAATTTTCTGCACCAGGCATAACAAACCAAATAGAGTGGCAACATGCACTCACAATATTTCGGGTAACAAAAGCTAGCACGATGACTCGAACCCAAGACCTTTGCTAAAACTAGAGCTCTAATTCCATGTTAATCATTTATAAGTTTAAGTTGTTAGATAGAGGGCCAACAATGTATATCAAGCTCACAACACTGAAGGGTAATAGAGCCAAAATTTCAAAATCTTATCAACTTGCTCTTTCCTGCATCAGAGCTTTACAATGTCATTTTCATGTACAGTTTGATGCAGATTACCTTGTCTGAATACTAGCAATTATTAAGTCTACATGTTACATGCTGCTCATATTAATAAACCAAAACACAAAAGCAACCTAATCCTCGTCTCTTTAACCAAAGGTATATCAACCATTAGGTTTTAAAAACTAAACATGAGGGCCACTGTTGTTCGAAGTCAGAACTATTAAGGGATCTTATAGGTTGAAAAGGATTTAAAGTCATCTAAGATCTTGCATACAAAATATGTCAGTAGTTTCAGGTTAAGTAGAGCAGCAGAAGAGACATATACGGCACTTCACATCCAATAGACTAGAAAGAGATAATTACGATCAATTAATGTCAATTTATAAAGATTTTTAAGAAGAAACTGCCAATATGACTAGAATCCCTGGAACTTCTTCTATCCGGGGAATCATTCCTTGCTTTAGCTACTACATGTCAAGTTGGGTGTACGTCCCTCGCTTCTGGGAGGACCTCTGGATTGACAAGGACGTTGACACTTGCCCAAAATTTTAAAGCTAGGATACCTTCTAAGATCAAGGCCCATTTCAGGTCTCTGGTTCGTACAAGGATTAACGACAATGACCAGCGGCACATATGCAGGATTAATGAGGCTATCTTCGGACATCTGTGTGCTCTGTAACCAAGGAATACTCTAGAACTCTCACTCATCTTGACTTCATCTCTTACTCCTTATATTATGCCTCATGATTAATGCTTTTTTGGTGCTAGGAGGTCACGGTAATATCCCTCATAGATTGAAGCCTTATGCATGTTATTGATTCCTCGGGAAGGAAAGAAATGATAAAATAAATAAAAATACAGTGGAGTACAATTTGTGGTCTTGAGGAGCAAATGAACAAAGGCCTCGATTGGTACACGGAAATGTAATCAATTCCACGGAATTGATTCCATGGAATTGATTAATAGTGTTTGGTGTTACCAAAATTTTATTTGGAAAGGAAATGGATTACTGAAATCTTGGAATTGATTCCTAAAATTTAAGGAATCACAATCCTGATGGAGGAGGTGGGATTTGGATTCCTAGTAGTTAGAATCCATGTAAAAAGACAATTATATCCTTCTAGCACTTCCCATCTTATTTAATTTGTTAATAATAATTGTTTAAATGGTTACGATCAAGTAGCAATTTTGTTTCTTTTATTTTATTTAAGCCAAGTAAACTCAACTTGCTAAGCCTAAAATTAGTTTTAGACAAAACCGAACTAATAGCTTAGTGGTGGTTCTTCATAGTCAACAACGATGTTCTCAATACTAGTCATTTGATTAAGATGACTAGAATTTTAATTCTTCTTCTTAGTCTCAAATTTGGTGAGATCAATTTGGAATGCTAGTTTGTTGTTCATTAAAATTACTTTTTATGAATGATAATTCAATTCAATGAGTTAAAGTATATGATGAAAAAGAAGAATGTGAGTGATTACCCTGCTTGGTACTATATAGGAGAATAAAATAGTAAATATTTTTAAAAAGTAGCAACACGTACTTTTCTCGAATTGTTTCAAAACTTTAAGCTATTTTTATTTGAACTAGTTTCATTGTAACATTAGTTTTTTAAAATTTTAATTTAATAAATTTTTCTTGCTTTATTGATGTTGGATAATTTCAATTTTCACCTAAATTGAAAAAAAATGAACAACTTGATATTTTGTGGAACAGTAATAGCATTAATGTCTAATTTTTATTCTGAAAGTCATTAATATGTATTTATCTACTTTGGGGTAATGTTGTCAATTCTCCTAATTTTGTCATTGCATTCCAAGTTGTTTTTATTTCTAAACAAACAATATAATAGAAATTTATTCTATATTGGTAATCACACTCCTTATACCAAACACTTTTTAGATTCATCTTCCCATCTATTTCTGTAGAATCATATTACTAGTAATCGATTCCACGAAATTGATTTCATTTCCATGTACCAATCGAGGCCAAAAAGAAATGCTTGAACTTTGGAGATCATCCCATTGCAAAATCCAACTGACGAGATGAACTTTCTGGCATTGTTGTGGGCTTCTAGTGTTAAAAGTCTTTAAGGTTGTTATTGTGTCTGATATTCATAGCAATTAGAAGCTGCCCTCCATTCAGGTCTCATGATTTCTTTCTTTTCTCTTATTCTACTGTGTAAGTTCTATCTACATGGATCCTGATCCTCCTTTCTACTTTGTTTATTTCCCCACTATCAGTCTTTTTTATCAAAACCATCAGGCTGTAACCTCTAACTTATGCCCCTTCACAACAACAGCAATTAAGTCCACAAATAACTCGCAGGTCTATTAATAATAATAGTAGAAAATAACAGTTCGGAATTTGTTCACTTCTATCTTGACTCCTTAATTATGTGCCCTGAAATCACTTGCCAGAATCCTATCAGAGTTATTTTCAATCACCACATTTGTTTCCTCCAGTAACAATATTTTAAACACGATCAAATGCTCTCAAAGTTTTAACAAGCGAGCTCTTACTTTTGATATTAAACCTACCTACACAAGATATATGAGAAATATATATAGGATGAATCAATAACAAACGATAGTAAAAACCATTAGGCGAAATTCAACAAGTTACAGGGAAGAGTTCCTATTTGATGAACAAGATAAGAGTAAAATCACCTGCGCCAGAATGATTGGCCCTCCTTGCGATGCAAAAAGGTTCTCCTCCTTCATCAAGTTAACAATTTTTGCAAGAAAAATCTCCATTTCTTTCTGCACAAACAATAATACAAGTTTTACATCAATGTGGAATGTGCACATATGCAATAACTGAAATACATTGTTCCCCCACAAATAAGGCAGAATGTAGAATCTGATTTACAAAGAGAAATAAAAAATCCTAAACAAATTGTTATTAACAAAAAAAGAGCGCAGTCGATGTCAAGTGTACCTTGAAAGGGTCATTTGTAGTCCGGAATTGGATTCCAGGAATGAAGTGCAACCAAAGAGGGAATCCTCTGTTCAAAAATATAGTGAAATGTGAGTTAGTTGAGTTTCCGGAGTAAATATCCCTTGGTGTAGCGAGCGTCCAATAGATATGGATACTGTACATGTGGTTACAACTTAAAAGTAAATAGCTTAGTTGATTAGTAAGGTTATAATAAATATGACATTCTAACTTCCCAATACTGTGATAAGTTAGGCTTTTAGCAAAAAGAAACACATAAGATCAATCAAGAAAGAGATGACTGATTGTAAAATTTGCCACGTCTACATGCAAAAAAGTACCCACCCGTAATTCCATTCAGCACAAGCATAAGGGCCAATCCTAAGATGCAAAAAAAGGCCAGCTTCCTGAACCGTCTTCACGAACCTAACCAGGTCAAACCGGCCTTCAAAGTAGTACTAGAAAATTAAGACAAATGTTAGTTAGATAACAATAAAATTTATGATAGCAAAAATTCTTCACCCCACTAAAGTGATTGCAACAATAATCATGCTGAGAATGTTTTAGTTAGCCCACCAGCTATGGCATGGCAAGTGATGTAGGTGATTCCCAGAAGTCGAGTGATAGGGATAAGAGAAACTTGCACTGTTTCATTAGTAGTAATTCTTTGTGTTGACGAATAATGAAAAGAATACTACAATTAAAGAAGTCATCCAAGAATAGCCTCACAATTTTAGTTAGCCCACAAGAATACAAATATATACTTTTTAGGAGTGTTGACAACAACAACTGATATGGCAATCCAAACATCTTAAAAACCACCAAGCACTACGAAGTGGGTCCTGCTAACTAATCCTCCAAGGGAATTGTTTAGAATATAAACTAGCTAATGTTGACACTCGGAATACGCCCCAATAGATTGGTGAATGTTCTAAATGCACTTGTAACTGTTCCCAATGCAAAATATTTCCTTAAATAAACTCTTGACAAATGCCTTGGAGAACTTTTAGCTTTTCCAACACAAAATTTCTACATATACATGCAAGCTTGAAATAGGAGGGAATGAGTAGATGTGAGAGAGAGAGTGAGTTATGGACGCTTTGACTTATAGTGCAAATTCAGGCAATGGTTGAAAATCCATTCTCTTCCAAAACTACCCATAGATTGAGTGGCCACAATTTAATCTTGCTGTAGTTGATTTGACATGATAAATCTCTTCCACAAACTAATAGGCTATTGTTAGACAGTAAGGTAGTTTGGTAATTGTGTTGGCAGGGTATATGTTATATCTACGTTCTTTGTTTTAACAGAATAATACGACGCACGGATTAAGGCTGCGCTACTTCCTTCATTCCTCTCCATCTTCTTCTCTTCTCCTCCTCCTTTTCTATTATTTCTTATTACAGGTATTAAAGTCATTATACCAAAATATACTTTCAGAAAAGGAAACTTCCCTCTTCTTTTAAGACAAAACAATAAAAGAAAGCATGCCTCTTCGTTTAGAACGGTGGAAGAAGTACCTAATTTTATTACATCTTACCTTTAAATTTAATATAAAAGCAAATACAAGTCCTTATAAACGTAGAACTAAAACAGAGCTTAATAAGTATACCTCTCCCTTGATAGGCTCATGATAATTCCAGAAAACGTAAGTCTCAATCACATCCAATCCTCCTTCCTTTGCCTTTCCAATAATATCCGGCCACACCTAAAATTTCATCCAACCAACATAAACAACATTGGCAAATCACACAAATCATAAATAAAAAAAAGGAAAATCACGAAAACGACACGAAAAATATCATACTCACCTCAGGCATGGCTCGAGGATAATGTATAGACCCAGACTGCAAAACCCTCCTCTTTCCATCAATAATCAACGCCTTCCTATCATAGGTCACATTTACAGAAACCCCTCTTTCACATAAATAACCTTCAAAAATAACAATCACCAATAAAATTATCCCCAATAACCCATTTGCCCCCATAATTTAGTTCAACTAAACCCCAAACTACACAAAACTCTTTCAAACAAGAATCAATTTCCACACATAACAAGCAGAAAATAAAAGTGTCCCTGCAATTTCAAGGTGTAATGATTGTATATACATACATATATACATATATACTATAAATATGTGAGTTCATTGTTTTTATGTGCAATGTATTCGATTATTTGTTGGTATCGTAGAAGAATTGTAGGAAGAGATAATTTAGAAGTTTGGAATTTACCGTTAGGGTTATGAAGAACGATATCCACTAAGGGAGGATTCGACTGACAGAAGCTACTGTACAAAACTTTTGGGTCGATTCTGGTTTTTGTGTTCTCCTTTATGCTTTTGTTCTACCTTTTTGGCGCTAAACTCGAAGATGTTCCGGTCAATTTATAATGTTTTTGCCGCTATATAAACCCCCTATTTCTATAAGTTTACCCCCAAACATTCCTATTTTACCCATCCTTCATGTCTAAACATACCCACTCCCCCCCCCCTCTTCTTCTTCTGACCCACCCCCCACTTTCTCACCCCCCGAAACAATTAACTTCCTATCTAAACATACCCTCCCTCCTCCCTCCTCCCTCCTCCCTCCTTCCCTCTCTCTTCTCCCTCCTTCCCACCCACGACCCCCTATTGCCTCACAGTTCTCCATCTCTACCCCCTATAGTCTTCATCTTTCTCCAGCTCTGGCCTATACCGCCCCAACCCCAGCCAGTCTCTTCACCATCTAAGACTCCAATCAATGCTCAAAGCAAAAAATAAAAATAAAAAATTAGATTGCTAGTATTCGGCTTTGGTTGCTCGAACAACATAGTGTTGTTCGACTAGGGTTAACCGAATAACCTTGGGGAGTTTTTTTATATTTTTTTGGATTTACATTGTTCAGTCGTGGTTGCCCGAACAATTTAGTGTTGTTCGGCTAGGGCTAGCTGAAAACTTTGGTAAATTATTATTATTATGGATTTACGTTATTCAGTTATGGTTGGCTGAACATTTGAAATCATTTTTTTTTTTTTTGGTTATTCTACACATGTGATTAAGGGAAAGATTGGGAAGAAAATAAAGGGAAGAAGTGAGGAGTGATGGGAAATGAGGGGATAGTTCATGGAAAGAAGAAAGGGAGGAAAGAAAATAGAGGAAGAATAAGGGAGAGAGAAAAAAAAAAGTGTATCGAAGGGAGGGCGAGGGGGGACGCATCGCACAAGAGTGGAGGAGGGAGGAGGGAAGAAAAAAATAAGAAGAATGGAGGGTAGGGAGTACTTGAGACTGGAAGGGGAGGAGGGGAAAAATGAGGATGGAAGGTGACATAGTTAGTGGATATGGGTAAAATAGGAAATTTGAGTTTTTTGGGGTACACCTGTAAGAAGTGGGGGTCTAAATAGCCCCACCCTAATGTTTTTAACTTTTTATCTATCTTTTTTTTTTCACTTTTTATATATCCTACTTTAATCTATATATATATATATATATATATATATATATATATATATATATAAAGTCTAGGTAGTCTAAAAATAATAATTTTCCGCCAAAATTTGCATCCCTAAAATAGTAACCCATATTTATAACAAACATTTAATGAATCATATAATTAAATAATAAAAATTCAAATATTTATAACTCTTTGAAACTAGAGTCTAGGAACTAGAACCACTACATTAATTGCTTTGTTATCCAAACACAACCTTTTTATGCATGTAACCGTTAATTTTCCATTGTTGCCAAATAAACTTCAGAAAAATCATGGATGACTTTGCTTAAGAAATTTCACTGAAGTGGATCACAAATACTCACAATTAATTATAACTGAATGACTAATCTGTATATATATATATATATATATATATATATATATATATATTGATGCGTCCAAAATCTTCTAGACGCACTGGACTTATCCAACTGGATACCTGGCTTTCAACGTATCATGTAATCTTCAAAGCCCAACTCTGCAATTAAATCAAGAAAATGTGAACTAGGCAGGGGCACTCCCTGTAAAAGCCCTCCGGCGCGAGAATTAGCACAAGAAAGCAAGAGAGTATAAAATTCAGCAGAGTTTAGGCTGGCTAGTCAAAATTACATACCTCCCTCCTTCATTTTGAGGGGCTTTTATAATTGCCGGAGAGAATAACCGATCATAACTGCCCACTAACGTTCATGGCATTGATGGTGGGCATATTAACTGCCCCATTAACTGTCCCATTAACCACAACGGTCAAATGGAGAATTATCCGGACATAACCGTCCTCAACTGACAATAACTCTTGAATGAACGAGCATAGCACATCATGCTCGCTATATGTTCCTGCTCGCTGGGCAAGCCCCCCAGCTCGCTTACATCTCTTACTCGCTGAAGGTTGAGAACCTGCTCATAATATATATGAACCATTTAATCTTCTCCTCGTAGCTTTGACCTTAGGATACTTGCTTGACTGAATTATGATCATGTGCCAGGCACGTGACTTATGACTTGGGCCTGTTGGGCCAGGCAGCTCAGTAGCCCCCTACTCCTTGTCCACCGAGTATTCATTCTCCATGTATAAAAGTGGAAACCTCCCCTCATTTCAAACTTTACCGCTTTCAAAAACTTCAAAGCTTGAGAGAAAACTGATTTTCGCATCTGCAAGCATCAACGAAACCAGCATCAAGATTCAATCTACAACAGTCTTCCAGGATCCGAAACCAGCATTCCTCAACGAAACGAAGAACAGTACTTTCTCAAATTTCTATTTCTATTTCTCAAATTTTATTACTTTAACCTTGAATTAGGGTTCTTCTACATCATTTCTCAATATTCACCCTCTGAACTCACAATGTAAACTATCAAAACGTAGATTTTTAAGTTCTGATTCCTTCAATTCATCTAGCTCTCCTTTATATCACCCAACTACTCCAAACCGAATAAAGGGAATCGAGGAATATATGATCGGTGCCATGTTCACCGATCTCATGACCGGCTCTTGTCATGGGTTTTAATTTGATTTATGTTTGCCCGACCACCCGAGCAAGGTTTAACATGTGTTCCTCGATTCCTGTTTCCTGTAGGATGTCCAGCGACGATACCCAATCTGAATTTGAAGGCCGGAGCTATGACCATGGTGCTCCCGAAGAAAACCCACCATCTACAAGTTCCAGCTCCGAGGAAGACGAGCAAGAAGAGATTCCTTTGATTCCTCGTAGACGAAAACCCCAAAACTTAACAGAACAAGGAACGAGCAGCAACCAACAAAACCTTTCCGGAAATGATCGAGCAGAGAACCTTCCCTGCTCGAGCAACTACCAACCAGGACAAAACCAAAATTCCTCTATACAAATAGTTCCGAACATTCCTCCTTCGATCAAATGGGACGAACTGACTTCTAAAGATGAGGTCAGTACCTGGTTTTACTTTTTAGGAATGGATCCCAAACACTACCTAGTTCGAGCTTTTGACTTAGATATCAATGAAAATGGGCATAACTACCAAGGAGACAAAATGGTCTTCTATTTCGACTTTTTCTTAGTAGGACTTCGCCTCCCCCTCGATCCCTTTGTCGTAGAATTCCTTAACAAAACCAATGCCCTTCCCTGCGATCTGACCCTTACAACGGTAAGGTTTTTGATGGCATACACAGTGGCCTGTAGGTTGCTCGGGTTTGAACCCGATATGACTTTGTTTAGGAAGTTCTTCCTCTTTTCTTTAGACAAAAAATCTGGGCATCTCACAGGTCGCTCAAACCCAAACTACTTTAAGCTTTTCAACGACGGTCCGAATAAAGTGGATGGCTGGGATGAGAAAGCCTTACTAATCGAATCAAGTGTCGGCTGGCCTTTTGCTCCTTATCTTCACGATTATGGGTTGCCCGAATATGATAAGAATGCCTACCGAGCTGGCGAACCAAAAATAGCAAGAGTGTGGCACCCCGACCCGGATTCCAATGCGAAACCCCAAGTCGGACCGCCCAAATATAAACAAGTAAGCATGCGCAAGTAGGATTATAAAATTCACGTGGCGCAACATCGCATACAAATAACAACTAGTCTACACTTGGCCGGAAAATAACTTAAAATAAACAAGTCATCGGCGACGTTACAGCCGGAACCCAACAACTACTCCTACAATTATAACACATGCATATAATAACCTCAACGACCACAACATGCCGGAGACAACAACACCAATAATACTTTAAAAGAGCTTAAGTGGAAGGAACTGTAGTGAACCAATAATATATAAACAAGCTCGACATATAAGTCGACATACAAAAGATTTTAAGTATCAAGTAATTAAGTTATACTACAACAACAAAACCCAAAGACAAGTCTAAGTGACTTGCTTCCCAACGTCCTTGCCAAAACAAAAGTCTAACTACCAAAAGTCCCAAAAGAGCAACCTTCTAGCTCGCAAGCAACCAAACGCGGGTATGGCGAATCTAGCGTGAACCGTCTCCTTGGCTCGGATCTAAGGAAAACAAAACAAACAAATAGGGTAAGTCATAAAGACTTAGTAAGTTACTAGAAATGCATATTCATGTCATAGCATGGCATTTATCACAATTATGGTGTACATGATCATCATATAGCACTTAGCACATTATTCACGTAAGTGCGGAAAATAAATCATTCAAGTAGGATATGGTATAGGCACGGCCGCTACGTAGCTCCTGCAATAAAGTTTGTTAACCCAATATCGTGACTACGATGCTCGTGACTTCGCATCGATATACCGAACTCCGCCGGCTAATAGCGACTGACGCGTATTGTTACGGCAAAGGGGCTACTTCCCCATTGCGGCCAACAATGGAGGGGTGTGTGAGGTCCCAGGTACGGCGATCCATAGCGAGCACGAATCTCTCAATTCGTGAAGGCGATGCATCGTCCTACCCTGACATAAAAATCAAACCAAATAGTGCCAGCTGGACTTAATGCAATGCACAAGTAGATATTTACTCGTCAAGACCAAATAATGATCGAATTCGACAAGAGCGAACTCGACCGACCAAGTAGGGTATTAATCTCTACCATAAATCATGTCAAGGCAATTAATTGCTCATAACCAAAAGTTCACAACGGGTTCAATTGCACATAATTAAACTCAACTTAGACTTGAGTAAACCCAACCAAACGGTGTCCATTGGGGTTCAACATGTTCAAATCTTCCCTAGAGTCGACTCCGTTGAGTCTTTACTAAAAAATCCAAATTTGGGGTAATTGAAGCTATGTGCTTCATAACTCAACCTAGGCCATTACTAAGCTCATCTAGGTCATAAATTCACCATGGCATTGCCATATATTTCATATTCATCATAGAGTCCAATTTAGAGGATAGAACACATAACAACATATCAACATATCATGTAGGCTTAAATTAGGGCATTCTCATGTAGCACTTCTTCAAGCAACACACAAAATAATTATTTCTAACATGTTCATAATCTTAAATAAACAAGATGAAAGAGTATTACAATCTTTACTAGGCATAAAATCCTCCTATACATGCTTCTAACAAGCTCATACTTTCAAAACACAAGATGAAGGCATAAGAAGCAAATATGTGTCCTCATTGACCTCATACATCATAAGCTTTGTTCCCTTAGGGTCAATGAGAACTAAAACAAAGAAGAAGAGAAGTAACTTACATGTATTCTACACCCAAAAAAGCAAAGAAGAAATCTATTCGGTAGGAAATGATCTACTCTTCAAGCTCTACACTTCTATGGAGGTGGCTTGAGCAATGGAAGGGAGGATCATGGAAGTCCAAGAAGAAAGCTTCAAGAAGCCATGGGAGAAGCTTGAGGGAGATGAATCCCGTTTTTGGAGAGTGAGGGAGAGAAATGAGGGTCAAACTCTTCAGATGTGGTGTATATTGAGTTTAAAATATAGTGGGACAAGTGTCAACATGTTGTGGTCTCTTAAAATCTGATTTTTGTGGCTTGATTGATCACTAAGCACTCTTTAATCCACTCTTAAAATATGTTACTAAGGTTAGGACACAAGTAATGAGGGTTAGGGAGGTTTAGGTGGGGTTTAGAAAGGGTTTTGGATAGGGGTTTAGGTGTAAAAATCACAAAGAAGCAAAACAGGCAAAACCAGAATCGGGGGACCTTGCGGTCGCATGGTCCCCAAGGCATGCGACCGCATGCTCTCAGGTTTCACAACTTGCAATTTTCTGGTTATCTTGCGGGGGCAAGGCCATTCCACCTTGCGAGGGCAAGCCCGGCAGACCCAAAATGGCTCAAAATGCAACCTTAAAGACCCCCAAACACTTAGCCAAATCAATGGGGCTTCAAACCCCAACAAAAATGAGTCTAAAACTCATCACAAACACCCTCAAACAACACCCGAACAATCCAAACGAAGGAGGGAAGAAAGAGAACTAAACAAGCAATTCAACCGGCGATTCAACAAGCATGCAAACATGATTCTAAACATGTTAAGAGCATTATGAATGACTTATAAATGATTCTAAAACATATATAGACTAAGTAAACATGCTCACAAGCAACACGAATGCATGAACGCAAGCAATGAATGGCTAGGGTGCCACATTCTCCCCTCCTTAAGGAATTTAGTCCCTAAATTCTTACCAAGTCCCTCAAACAAATGTGGATACTTGTCGCGCATCTCCGCTTCCGTTTCCCAAGTCGCTTCCTCAATGTTGTGATTCTTCCAAAGAACTTTGACTAAGGGAATCCTCTTGGTTCGTAGCACTTGCTCTTTAGTATCCAAAATCTTCACGGGCTTCTCAACATAGGACATATCCGGCTAAAATGTTATATCCTCGTACTCAAGCACATGTGATTCATCCCTCATATACTTTCGCAACATAGAAACGTGAAATACATTATGAGTCTCCGAGAGTGAAGGTGGCAATGCAATTCGATACGCTAAAGACCCAACTCTCTCAAGAATCTCGAACGGGCCAATGTATCTCGGTGTAAGCTTCCCTTTCTTGCTGAATCTCTTCGTACCTCTCCTCGGTGTCACCTTCAAGAACACGTAGTCTCCCACTTGGAACTCAAGATCCCTTCTACGATTATCTGTGTAGCTATTTTGTCGACTTTGAGCGGTGCGTAATCTATCTCTAATTATCTTCACGCTCTCCATTGACTGTTGCACTAACTCGGAACCCCAAAGTTTTGCCTCTCCAACTTCGTCCCAACAAATTTGTGATCTACACTTACGCACATACAATGCTTCATACGGCGCCATCTTTATGCTCTTTTGGTAGCTGTTATTATATGCAAACTCCGCCAAGGGTAAATGAGAATCTCAGCTTCCTTTAAAATCCACGGCACAAGCTCGAAGCATGTCCTCCAAAATCTGAATCAACCGCTCAGACTGACCATCTGTTTGAGGATGAAAAGTTGTACTGAAGTCTAATCTGGTCCCCAAAGCCTCTTGCAACGATTGCCAAAATCTGGATGTAAACCTCGGGTCTCTATCGGACACAATACTCACAGGTACGCCATGAAGTCTCATGATCTCCTGAATGTACAAGGCTGCCAACTGAGTCAATGAATAAGTGATCGCAATCGGGATAAAGTGTGCAGACTTAGTCAATCTATCAACTATAACCCAAACTGCATTAAATCCTCTCCGCGTGCGCGATAACCCCGTCACAAAATCCATAGTAATGAACTCCAATTTCCACTCAGGAATCTCAAGTGGTTGTAGAAATCCCGCAGGCCTTTGATGTTCAGCCTTAACCTGTTGACAAGTCAAACACTTCGATATATACTCCGCAATTTCCCTCTTCATGCCTTTCCACCAAAATTGTCTTTTCAAATCCAAATACATCTTCGTGCTCCCCGGGTGAATAATGTATCTCGTTTTATGAGCCTCATCAAGAACTTGACTCTTCAATTCATTATTAGCAGGAACACAAGTTCTACCTCGAAATGTCAAAGTACCCTCACTATTAATCACAAAATCAGGTGATACATTCTTAGCCAACCCATCAATAATTTTCTTCAACTTCGGATCATTCCCTTGCGCTTCTTTAATCTTCCCAAATAAAACTGGCGTAGCACGAACATTTGCAAAAATCACACCTCTATCATAAATGCTAGGTCCCCAATCTCGCAAGTCTTCCAACATCTTCCATTCTCTAACCATCATACAAGACATGTGAACTTTCCTACTCAAGGCATCCGCTACCACATTTGCCTTCCCCGGATGATACACAATAGTACAATCATGATCCTTTAATTTCTATATCCATCTTCTTTGCCTCATGTTCAACTCTTTTTGAGAAAACAAATACTTCAAACTTTTGTGGTCGGTGAAAATCTCAAACTTAGCCCCATATATGTAATGTTTCCATTTATGCAACGCAAAAATAATAGCAGCCAACTCTAAATCGTGCGTTGGATAATTCTGTTCATGAGTAGACAACTTCCTCGACGCATAGGCGATAACTCTACCATTTTGCATCAACACACAACCCAAACCTTCCTTAGAAGCATCGCTATAAATCACAAAATTATCTCCTCCATTAGGCAAAGCCAAAATAGGTGCCGTCGTCAACCGCTTCTTAAGCTCTTGGAAACTAGTCTCACATTTCTCGCTCCAAACAAATGGTGTGTTCTTTTGTGTCAATCTAGTCATAGGAGTCACAATCCGAGAAAATCCCTCAATAAATCTCCGGTAATAACCCGCTAGACCCAAGAAACTCCGAACCTCAGTAACTGAACTAGGTCTCTTCCAATTCATCACCGCTTGATTTTTATGTCAGGGTAGGACGATGCATCGCCTTCACGAATTAAGAGATTCGTGCTCGCTATGGATCGTCGTACCTGGGACCTCACACACCCCTCCATTGTTGGCCGCAATGGGGAAGTAGCCCCTTTGCCGTAACAATACGTGCGTCACAGGCTGCTATTAGCCGGCGGAGTTCGGTATATCGATGCGAAGTCACGAGCATCGTAGTCACGATATTGGGTTAACAAATTTTATTGCAGGAGCTACGTTGCGGCCGTGCCTATACCATATCCTACTTGAATGATTTATTTTCCGCACTTACGTGAATAATGTGCTAAGTGCTATATGATGATCATGTACACCATAATTGTGATAAATGTCATGCTATGACATGAACATGCATTTCTAGTAACTTACTAAGTCTTTATGACTTACCCTATTTGTTTGTTTTGTTTTCCTTAGATCCGAGCCAAGGAGACGGTTCACGCTAGATTCGCCATACCCGCGTTTGGTTGCTTGCGAGCTAGAAGGTTGCTCTTTTGGGACTTTTGGTAGTTAGACTTTTGTTTTGGCAAGGACGTTGGGAAGCAAGTCACTTAGACTTGTCTTTGGGTTTTGTTGTTGTAGTATAACTTAATTACTTGATACTTAAAATCTTTTGTATGCCGACTTATATGTCGAGCTTGTTTATATATTATTGGTTCACTACAGTTCCTTCCGCTTAAGCTCTTTTAAAGTATTATTGGTGTTGTTGTCTCCGGCATGTTGTGGTCGTTGAGGTTATTATATGCATCATCTGCATATCGTTTCTGCGTCATCAACATCATCTGCAAACCTGGTTAGTATAAGTAGACTCGAAACCCAATAAACTAGACTTATATGCAGATGATGCTGATGACCGTTGAGGTTATTATATGCAGATGATGCCGATGACCCACGGGAATGACTTAAAAATAATGCCAGGTTTGTAGATGATGCTGATGACGCAGCTGTAGAGAGAGTGGCCTGAGCCTTTTTTTTTCTTCTTCTTGGGCACCACTTTACTTGCAAATACTTTTGGTACTTTGCGAGTGTCGATGATGGAATGTCTGTGTGATTTATATCGGGTGTCATCATATCATTGGGGACAGGCGGGCTTGGCCGAGTTGTATTTCCGTATGGATCATGCATGTCGCAGCCATGCTACTGTCCTGACTGGCTTTGTTATCGCTTAAGGGGTGAATATTTAATCAGTTTCTTTTCCTCTTGTCTATCTGTAAATATGCATGCCTATTGAGTATATGTATTCCGAGAAATTTTAATTCCCTTACAGGTGTGGTTTTACTCCTTTTCCTTTAACCATTTTCGATGCGCCAATCATGCGTTGGCTCCTCCCTACTTGTTAAGGTTTGTTAAGGAGAACCATGAGGATTCCCCGTGGCCGATATCTTTTGAGGAGGAGGACATTTGGGGCTTCATCACCCGGTCCCATCCAGGCACTATTACTTTTTTTCCTTGGAGCAAACTCGTTGGGATATATGAGGCAGCTTTGGTTGCTACACATTGTCGCATCTTGATGTAGTTTGTAATGTGTGACTCCATGTATTTAGTAGAGCGAGTAGTTTGGTAGTATACATATCCGAACTTACTGCTTGCGACACCACCACCTGTGGGTTCCCGGGACTCGTGCGCCCGCGCCCTGCGCGCCCTTGGTTAGGGGTGTGCGTACGTAAGGATGCGGGACACCACTGCTCTCGTTCCACTCTCCCTTGTTTAGGGGAAGACGAAATCAAAAGTGAGAGAGGAGTGTTGTCTATGATAGCGCGTTGGAATGCGCCTCGGTTGTCTTTAGTGGATTTTTAATCCAATATGGGAACTTTGGGTTTCCCGCATCAAGTTATCCCTTTTTTAGGGGATACCAGGATGTGGGAATGCATCACCCTTTCATTCTCATTTTCCTTTTTTAGGGGAAAACGGAAAAGTGCAAAAAAGGATGTTGCGGCGCCCCCACTATGGATTTTATTAAAAATGGCCTTATGGCCCGTTTTGGATCACTATGGGAGCTTTGGGTTTCCCGTATCAAGTTATCCCTTTTTAGGGGATATCAGGATATGGGAATACATCACCCTTCCATTCCCATTTTCCCTTTTTTAGGGGAAAACAGAAAAGTGCAAAGAAGGAGTGTTGCGAGGCCCCACTGGATCCAAAAAGTTTAGAGTCGCCATCTTTATTTTAAGGCAAAAATAAAGCAAAACCAGAAAAAAGAAAAGAAAACCAGAGATAGAAAACGGGTTCGGAGGCTAAGTTACGAGTTAGGAAGGTGCTAGGCACCCAATTCGCCATTTCGGTCTCAAAATAGTTTTTGGCTAAAGTATGTTTATTGTTATATTTATTTAGCAAATAAATAAAGCATTAAAAGACAGGAAAATAAAACAAATACATCCGTGACTACATTATTTACGGACTTGCAGCCATTTCATTACAATTATTACAAATGTATTTAAAAATATTTGGCCATTATAACAACTCTTTTACATAATATTTCCTATTCTAATCTGGGCAGCACAATGGCTTATATTGACTACATTGGGCCGGATTTAAATAATAACTTTAAATAATGAATAAATAAATGAACAAGTAAATAAATAAATAAAATGCCCTTAAAGGCTATTACCTTTTAGAGCGGTAGTGTGCTCGCTTTGTCCTTCAGGGAGAGGGAGTCTTTTTTTGTGTCGTTGTTGTGTGATTGTTGTTTTGGTTTGGGCAGAGTGACTGCTTATTCTGGATGATTTTGGCTCGTTCACCCGGGCAGAGTGACGGCTTATTTTGGATGGTTTTGGCCTTTTTGGTTGGGCGGAATAACGACTTACTTTTTGTGTATTTCAGCTCATTACTCGGGCAGAGTAACGGCTTACTTTGGGAATTTTGGGCCGAGGAAGTAAGGTGGATACCTAACTAAAAGGCTAGGGATCACTTATAACCGGTGGATTTAAGTTTTGGCGAAGTTTGGACGGGTTTGGAAGCTTTGGTGGGCTACACACACCTATCTCGCACCTCTCACTATTATCGGCGTCGAAGGAACGCAGAGAGAATTTCTCAGCGTTTCTCTCGGATGATTTCTGAACACTGAAGAGGGAGCCCAACACTTATATTTATAGGTGGGGTGAGGGAGTCATCGAGAATTATGAGAATTCCTCAACCGGCTTCGTTCACGCGTACACCAGGCTTCGCGAGTTGCACAATGCGTTAAGTCTGAGTGCTACAGTAGCACCCTTGGCGCCAACTCCACCTTTGCATGGCACGGCGCCCTCCTTGCTTTATGGCCCCGCCATGCCACTATTTGACTTTCATTTTTGGCACTTTCACCCCTCGCAATTCACTGTTTTGCGCATCCTGCTTTGACTTTCGCATTTTCGACTCATGTAACTTGACATTTGTTAAGTTTGAACAGTTCTTGATATCACATGTCAGAGTCACATATCAGGGGTACGAAATTGGGGTGTCTATACCACCTCTTCCACCGATGATGCTTTTTCTGGATATTATGCATGACCGATCTCAATATGAGGCCATATATATTGTTCCCGTTGGCGCGTATCCGCCCATGTTATATTATGACTTTGTCCGGGCGGTGTTGCACCTTGTTATTGCCCAATGTGCTTCTAATGAAGCTGGGCCATCGCATTCTGCCTTTACAGGTCAATCTGGCTTTTATTCTCCGCCGGGAGTTCCGTTCATTGTAAGTTATTTCCGTGATGGAGAGTTTTTTAAGGAACCTTTATCGGAGGTTGAGATCCCAGGCTCTTATCTGGTTCCAGATAGTGCGCGATCGGTATATCTTGCTTTTTTGTTATATATCATTTCTCTTTCTATTCTGCTTTCTTTTGCCTATTTGCATATCTGATCTGTGCTTGTTCATGACCATAGGTGAATGCTTGTTACTATCTCTGGCTGTTGCAGAGCTTCTTTAGTATTTCACATTTGTACCGAAAAGCGAAATAAAAGTTATCATGTCGCGGGAACGATATTGTCCACCGCGCTCGGTGTAGGGATGACGACGATCCTCCGGGTGGTTCGGGTCGAAAGGGCCCTCGAGTAATGGGTGTCGGTACTAGCAATCCGGGCCCCCCACTTAGGAAATCGAGGATGAAGAGGAGTATGTCGACGCCTACATAAGAAAATGTATGTTAATTGTATTGTATGTATCCATGTATTAATGTAATCATGCACGTATTATTATGTATTCAGACAATTAATTTAAATGTCAGCGATGCATCACTAATTAATTGCGTTGGACAAACCAAAAAACTATTTATTTGTTATGCACAATGTACTTGGGTGGGGGTGATAATTGGTGGTTTACTGTTTGAGGTTGGACAACAATTGGGGCGGTTGTATTTTTCTGTGGAGGAAATATGAGGACTAGCCTTTTTCTTTTCTATGTGTTCATGAGACCGTGATAAATGATGATTTTATGTGATTCACGAACACCCCATATCCTATACGACGAAAGCTTTTGAAGTCACTTCAGAGGACCCCTGACTTGATTATCAAGAGGTCTTCGTCGGAGAACTAGAATGGTATAAGATAGAGTAGTAATTGACTGAACCCGTTACCAAAATGGAACGAAACAGAAAGTGGTGTATTGTTATACTTGTGCAAATATGTTCAACTTGTATATGAAAGTCATGTTATGAGATAATTGAACTAGCCTTGCTTGATTGAATGAGTGACTTGATATGATAAATGTTCTTCATATTTAGTGAGTATGTGGTCATATGATGATGATTAATTACATGGCTAGTGTGTGGGAAACTTGAGACCCTAATGATTCGTGTTATAACTGGAGTAATATGTTATGCACGGAAAATTTTACTTTGGTGGTTTGTTAGTTTTAGTGCAAATATTGCACATGAACATGATTTATAGCATAGAAGTGTGTTGCTTTATGATATGGTAGCGAGGCTTTATACCTTGATATCCGCATCGATCAAAATTTAGTAAATTACGCTCGTATTGTTGAACCTTGTCGAGAGTCAAGCATGACTCGACTTTGAGAATGAATTGAGTTGGTAATTGAGAGTTGCCTCCAGATAGTAGATTCACCTGAATGGTTGCCTCGATTGTGTTTGTAGGCCAAGGTGTTGACCTTGAGATTGGTTGTGGAATCTTGAATTCGAGGATGAATTCTTTTAAGGTGGTGAGGATGTAAGACCCCAAACCTTCGTGTATTCGACTTCCTTATTTTGCGTGCCAAATGGTCGTAACATCACTTGATTGACTTGAGGTGAGAACCTTGTTGTGTAGGTAGGCTATTTAGAAGTCAATACCTTAGTGTGGCATGTTCCATAGACTCTAACCTACTAAGGTTACATGTTGAAACCCACGTTGGTTGTTACTTGACTCGGTTGATAGTTTAGTTGCATAGTTCTTTTTAGTGACCTCGGCTTTACCTTAGGTCATCATTCGATTATCTTGAGTGAGTTTTAGTGTTAGACTTCATGGGGGATATATTCCCTAAGTCTATTTGTGCTTTGGATGCTATATGCATCGTATTTGTCTTCATTGCGTTGCGTGAAACCGAACTTTGCGTATGTCGCATCTATCCGAAATTTGATACTCTAGACTTGTTGTTTGACTTCATAGAAATGTTCTAGTTTATACCTTAGACCCTTAACATGTTTATAAACATGGGTTGGTACTTATTCGATCATCAGTTCGATCGTTGGAATGTTATTCCATGATCTCGACTTTCGTTCGTGTTGATCCCAGGCACCGTTTGGGCGTGTTTCAGATGTGTTTTGAGTTGGGTAACACCTTAGAATGATTGAGGTTGAGTTGGGTACCTTTTGGACTTGATTTCAAGCCTTTTTCTCTTCATTTTGGACCAGGAGCTCGCCTAGCAGAGGGACCAGGCGACCGCCTATTTTACAGAACAATGTTTGGCTGATACGGTGACTAGGCGCTCACCTAGTCCATGTACTAGACGACCGCCTTGTGTCATTGATAACATTGTGCTGGTTTGTGATTTTGACAGAAATTGACTATTCTACCCTTATTATACCCTCCCTCTTTCAGCCCTTTGAGGGAACTATAGTCCTTTAAACCCTATATAAGATCAAGACTCCCCCCCTCCTCATTTTTGGATATACACCGGTGGAGAGGAAAGAGAAAGGAGAAAACACATCCAGTAGGTGTGAAGTGTGTACATTTGTTGCCGTCGATTTTCCCAACGGAATTTCGATCCGAGACCGGCTACATGTTCCTCTCGTCGAAGAGCTTCTTCTACACTGGTTTATTTCTTGTTTCATTTGAATTCTTCTCGAGCTAGGTAAGCTACTACCCCTCCCTCCTTTGATTAAACTAGCTATAAAGTATGCTAGGTTGTTATAGACAAGGAGTCTAAGTTATAATTGTTGATTTCAACATATTATGTTGGGGATTTTGGTTGTCAATAATATATGGGTACATGTGAGAGTAATATGGGTGAGTTACTTAGGTGGTTTTGAGTATTTAGACTAAAAACCAATTGCTAAAGGGTTTAGGAACCCGAATAATGACTTAGCCCAACAATCGGGTATGTGACCTAAGTTATGAAATTAGGAATTTTGATTCAATGATGTCATGTAATGGTTTATTATATACTCTAAGACTTTAGGAAGAAGTCCTACGGGTCGTGGGAATGTTCGGGTCACAAGTGTGTGATCTCGATTAAAAAAACGTTTAGAATGGTTTGTGTGTGACATGTGATTTTAGTTTACTCAGGGCTTCAATTGAAGTCCCAAGACTTGTGGGAATGAAACCTACCATGTTTTGGATTTATGATGTTGGGAATTTTGACTCACTAAGAGTCGCCTTGAGTGCATAAATGCACTTTGACTTGTATAAGAACTCGGTTTGGAATGTTGGGTACATCTCGGGAAATCCGAGATGGTGAGTTAGTGAATCCTCCTATGCAATGAAGTAGGGCGGTATCTGCTCTAATACTTTATATATAGAGTCTACTTATCGTCGCGAAGATAACCAATTCGTTATCTAAGACTAGCTTATATTATTTGGCCTCGCGAAATAGTATCGCCCGGACACTTTATGAAACTTGACCATACTTAAGGTGTGCATAAATGCACTTTGACTTGTATAAGAACTCGGTTTGGAATGTTGGGTACATCTCGGGAAATCCGAGATGGTGAGTTAGTGAATCCTCCTATACAATGAAGTAGGGCAGTATATGCTCTAATATTCTATATATAGAGTCTACTTATCGTCGCGAAGATAACCAATTCGTTATCTAAGACTAGCTTATATTATTTGGCCTCGCGAAATATTATCGCCCGGACACTTTATGAAACTTGACCATACTTAAGGTGGTTTCCTCCTCGAGTGCGTTACCCAACCTTCAACGAATAGAGAAACTCTAGAAGATCTCAAAGTAATCAGAATTGTAGTTACGACACAATTCCAAGGATTTAACTTGTTATGGGAAGTGTTTGTATAACTCATGGACTACTATGGATTTTATGTGGTAGGATGAATTATCATTCTAGGATGAGTTTTTTTTTTTATAATCTAAATGGCTTAATGACCCTAGACTAACATAGTAGTCTTAGACAATACGTGATGGATTGAGTTCTACGTTAATGACTTAGTTTGGTTTCATGTTAGAATATGAATTCCTATGCCTACTAGAGATTATGACTAAATGCATAGTTATTATCTTTGTTAAGGATTGAACCTTTTATGTTATTTTATAATATGACTTATAAAGCGTAATTATATCAAGTTTTGACAATATGAATTCATGTGTCTGATTTACATTGTGACATGAGAAAGCATGATCATAATCCTTGTTAATGATTGAGTTCTTCGTACTTGTTTTACGAATATGATTTAATAAGCATATTTCGTATCTTGTCTCAAATCATGATTTACCCTTGAATGTCTTAATGTCCTCTTGAAAGTTGATTCGTGTACATGTATTGAACTTGGATTCCATTAATAGGTGGAATGGTAAACTTGTTGAACTAGGGATTCTTAATGAAATAAGGACCTAGATATACGTTAACTGTGAACATAGAGATGGGATAGAAATGCATATAACATTTATACTGATGCGGTGACAAAAATCTGAACACGAGCGGATTTATTCCGCAATTTGATCTGCCCTTAGGCCGAACAAAACTCCACCCCAAACAACCCTACAACCCATCACAAATCCTCCCACAACCTGCTCAAACTTATAAAGTTTCCTTAGAAAATTAATACCCAAACTCCCAGCTAATTTGGACAGATTATGGATGCCAAAACTGCTCCAACTTATGAATAAATTTCAGTCTTGAAAGGTTTATATAACCATAATTTTTCTCTACAAAATTAACTCACCAATTAACACCCAACTACCTAAAAATTACTCTTACTCCACGCCTAAACACAGCAGATGGTAGGCTGCCCAAACAACCTCCCAAACCCCACAATATCACGCACCAAGGTCTGTCCAAACCCGTGCCAGATTCACGCCCAAACTGCCTTCCAAACAGCCGCGTTCCTGGAGTCTTTTTCTGCCCAAAACGGACTTGCTATCAACGACTAACAGGCTGCCACGAAAAAGAAATAAAAAGAAGAAGAAATAGAGGAGGGATAGATCGGCCTCACCGGACAAGTTTCACTCGCTTGTCGTAAAGAAAGTCGTTTGATTCGACAACAAGGCTTCACTCACCTTGTTCGAAGAATCGGGAAGAAGAACAACCGTTCTCTTCTTCAGTTTTTCACACTCAAAATCTGTCGTTTCATTAAATAAAATTGCCTTAAAAAGGCATTACAAAACAGTCCTAAATCTAAATGGAAAAGACTTCCAAACATTGAAGGAAAAGATCCCTATACTAATTCCTAACATAATAGACTTCCTAACCAACTAAAAGATAAAGGAAACTAGCTAACTAAAAATAAAACAATAAAAACTTGAGGCAGATTATTTAGGACTCTAATCTAACATCCCTTGTCCCGGTAGGAGTCATGGTGGCCGGCCTAGGCTCCATGCAAACTCGTGATCTCCTCCTTGCATGTCATTACATGCAAGGACTCCGTTAGTACCTCCCTTCCACGAACCTTCCAACACCATTTATTTGAACTTTCTTCGCTCATGACCCACACTTGACTGTTTTTCCTTCCCGATGTTGATCTCAAACTTTCCCAACGATCTTATGATGTCTTGGGCCTTTGCTCCGGCATCATATACCCTATTTGGGATGAATTTTAGTGAAGACTCAACGGAATCGAGTTTAAGGAACGATTGGACCTTACTAGGATCGTGGTGATATCATTTGATATTTAGAAATCCATTTGACTAGATTACTAGCTTTTGAAACTTGGATTGAATTGAGTGGACAACTTAACACTTGTATTTTCGAGACTCAATTGAGCTCCTTACGTGATTTCCTTGATCTTAGAAATGATAGTCAAAATTTCATGATTTTAGTGGAGTAATAAACCTACATGACATTTGACGAGTTCGCTCGGTCCCTATTTGATTTCATGACAAGTAAACATCTACTTGAGCATTTCATATAAGTCCAGTTGGTATTACTTGAATTCATGCGTTGACGGTAGGATGATGCATCGTCTTCACGAATTATGGGATTCGTGATTTATATGTATCGTCGTATCGGATTCGATTCATACACCCTACGCAGCTGATCACAGTGGGGAAGTAGTCCCCACTGTCGTAACCAGAAGGGCACATTGGCTAGTGCTATTCACCCGAGCCTCGTCTCGGTAGGTCGATGTATCAATCACGTGCATCCGACACACGTTCATGACCAACGATTATGATTGTAGGAGAAAACACAACGACACTACTTTGGTACCTTCTTGAACCCTTATGTGGCTTACTATGAACACTTATGTGATAACAAAGTGTTGATTGACATGAGTGTAGACACCCCAATTTTGTACCCATGTGATATAATGCTTCTATAATAATGATAACATATATTTTATAAATTTATTGGACTTATATATAAATATGACTTTCTGTTAGTGTTTTAGTTAACTGGACTTAACGAGAGTTAAATGATAAACATAACATGAAGGGCCCTGAATGAAACTTCAATTGACCATAAAATGCTCACATGGAGCCGCTCCCCATGCATGGGAGCCGCACCACATGCATGGGAGCCGCTCCATGCTCCTTGTCTCCTCCAAACAACTTAAACGTTGCCGTTTCTTCAGCCGCCTCGTGCATTATTTTACTGTCTCGCTCTCAGACTTTCCACTTGGCGCGCCATGCGTTGAATTGAGAAGACGGTGTTGTTTAATCGACCGTTTTCCCCTATAAATGGGAGGCTTCGGCTCCCTCATTTCACACCCATTATACACGATCAACACACCACATAACCTGGATTTCATGCATTTTACCTTCTCAAAGCCTTCTCTGCTGAAGAAGAAGAAGAAAGTCTCCTCGCTTTGCACCCCGCAGCGAGCCATCCGAAGATCCAGTCTTTTCCCCGACAAGCTGATCACATACTCATACCATACCCATACCCATACTCATACTCATACCCATACCTATACTCATACCATACCCATACTCATACTCATACTCATACTCATACCCATATTCATACTCATACTCAAACTCATACTCATAAAAAAAGACTCTCTCTCTTGGAAGGACAAAGGAAACCCACACTTGAAATCTTCGAGCGCCTAGTGGGCTAAAGTCTAGGCGTATATACCGGGTAAGACATTCACGCTACAAGAGTAAGTACCAATTTATCATCTTTCCCGTTAATATAAATAATCTAGAATATTTTAATATGAATGTTATGTAAATAATAACAATAATAATAATGTTATAATTAGTTAAATATTAGTATAATATAATTAATAAATAGAATGTAAATAAAGTAATTATACGTGTTATAAATATATAATCATGCAAGCTATATATATATATATAATTTATTTATTTATATATGTGTATTAGTAATATATATGTTGTTAATATTTAGACATAAATACACATACATAGCCGTTACTATGCCCAAATAACATTAAATAAAGTAATGTTATTTTCAACATATGTACATATAATAAATACGTTTTTGGACTATATACTTTTAAAAGCATGTTAATTTATTTGAACCCTAAAATGAGACCGAAAGGGCTAGTTGAGTGCCTAACCCCTTCAAAACTCGTAACATAGCCTCCGAACCTACATATTTTCTGGAATAATTGGGTTTTCTCTGTTTAACCTTAAAATAGAGGTGGTGAATATGTATACACATATTTAGAGTCCACAAGACCGGACGTATTCCACGCGCTTTGACATTTTCCAAGCAACTCGCTTCTTACCCGAGGGGGGTCACGGAACGGGGTTTTCACAATGAGATCTAAATGACCATGTTTGTATTGATTGTGCATTATTGAATGACTTGATATGTATATATACATGCATACATACATACTTTTACATGAAAACTCTTTGAGTGACTTAATGTGTATATAAACGTATATACATACTTATACATGACGATTCTCTAAGACACTTGATGTGTGTATACTTATATATAGATATGTGTACTTCTGCTTGATGATTTTTATGTGAAGTATATATTCTAACTCACTTGATTTGTTTGTGAAAAGTGGAATACACTCTGGTTCAAGTTATTGCATTTGTAAAGGAAAGAAAATGATTTACTTTTGTATTATGTTTTCAATTTGATGCATTGCAATTCAAAATAGCTACATCGGGAATCCTAATCGATGTGCCGCGATTCTAAATCAATGTATTACAATTCATCCAATTTCTGCATCGTGAATCCAATATGTGTATCACGATATATAACATATGCATCGGGATTTTCTTTTATATTTTAATTCCAAATTGATGCATCACAATTCTAAATAGTTACATCGCGAATCCAAATCAATGCACCGTGATCTTAATACGTATATAGACCAACCAATGTTCATTGGAGGAAGAAAAAACACAATAACAAGAAAGAAAGTTGTTTTTTCACACGGTAATCCATTTATATCATATACAAAAGGATCAATAGAAATGCCTCGCTCTTCCTTGTTCATTGTCTGACAACGAAGACACCTTTGTACTTGTCGTCATTGTTGTTGAACTACTAGTTCTAGTAACTCTACTGGGTATTGTTGAAATACTAGTGTATGAATTGAGATTGGGGAACTAGTATTTGAAACATCAAGGAAATAAAATGGGAATGAGAAAGAATATGTGCAAAGGTAGTGGATTTTGGGAGTTGGGAAACCATCGTCATCACCTTCATACTTGAAGTAGGGGTTGAAGTAATTGTAAACTCATGCACCGGTGGATTGTGGACATTTTAATTAGGAATAATTTTATGAAAGCCTTTTTTCCGGTTGACAAAATTATATGAGGGAGTACGCCGATTGAAAACTTTGAAAAGTGTACTTAGGCACAATTAATCCCTTTTTTAGAAGAAATTGCGGCCCGGTCCACTTTTTGAAATGTCTAACCGCTACAATAACCTCTTTTTTTTTAATCGAAAAAAAGCACATTGGGTGATGAAAATACCACGATACCTTTAATGAATCGAAGGCACGCTATGGATCACTTACTCAATGCATCGTGTTGCATCAATTTGTGCACCACGAAACATCAATTTAAATTACCTAATTCAATCTATGCATTACATTGCATCAATTTATACACTGCGATGCATCACTTTTAATTACCTAATCCAATTTATGCATCGCATTGCACCAAGTTCGAGCAACCAATTTATGCATCGCGCTGCAAATAATAATGAACCAGACCTTCATGTCCTCCACTTTCTTCTTCCTCCTCTTCCTCTATCGCACGCTTTCTTCATCCTTCTTCGATTTTGTCCCTTTTGAAAAATAATTTAACCCAGTCTAGGTTCATTATAGTGTCGTACTTAATGAATAAGAACAATTGTTTATCTTTGAGGGGTATTGCCCCCAACCCCCACGACCGGGGGGGGGGGGTATCCCTTCAACCCCTGCGACGTGACCGGACAGATCGATCCCCATTTCATTTTCATAATAATCGTGATTTTCGAACATTAAAGGGTTGGTTGGAGCAATGGAAAAGAGACTATCTGGACATTTTAGAAACAATATTGTGAAAATAGACTTTTACAGCTGAAAAAAAAACCGAGGAATTGAAGAAGTTATAAATTTGAGAAAATTTACTGTCATAATTTCAGCCTTTTTTGGAATAATTGCAGGCCTGTACACTTTACAATATTTCCAATCGCTCTAGTACCTTATTTTTTATTTCAATCGCATAAGTCCATTTTCATTAAATTCTTCCTTAAATGCCCCTCCTCCTTCTACCGTACTTCCTTTTCCAAAATTTCATGTATTCAATCGATCTACTTTTTGTGCACTCCTTCTTATTACCATGAGAACTCTTCGCCATATCTTCCAAATCCTATATGCCATTTAGCCCTTCTCCCACCTACGTTTCTCTATCTCCCTTTTTTACCTTTTGATCCTCCTGCCATCCCAAAATGTCAACATTTCCTTTCATTATAGATCTTAGAGGACTTCTACAATTGAATAGGAAGACTGGCTCTGATAGGTATGTGAAGGATCCACCCAATTCTTGTACTCATCTACATGAGCAAATGGAGAGAATAATCTTAGTAAGAACAAGCTTTTTCGAGGAAGAGTGATCGGAATGCCTTAATGAGATTTACTGTTGTTTCTCATTATCTTAGATTTGCATTTGATCACACATTACTTTAAGTTCTATATTTAGTGACTAAATGGGCTATGTACCAGTTAGCGTGGCAACTGGGTATAGAACTTTGCTTCTAGAATAGTTTTATAGACTTCACAGGTTTCGGCTATCCGCACAAGAAGACTTCGGCAAAGGCTTCTCCAAAAGCCTTCACCAGCAGACCTTTTTTGCCTTCGAACAGCAGCATGACGTGTTCTCAGGATGTCCAGCTCAACACTCGACAATAGGATTATTAATTAAGATATTTGTACAATATCAGTTTGAATTAATCCGTCAATCAATTGACTCCTAAAATCAAGGAACACGCCTAACAAGCTTTTCAGAAAGTTGGAGACTTTCGGTTCCTGAACAAGACAGAGCAGGTATACAGTTTGACACAAACAGACTGTACCAATTACTGTAGGTCTGCAACTCTGTTTGTCTTCCACCTGCTCACTTCAGTACCTACTCCTCTCCATACCTCGATTAGTTCCAGTTGAAGACAAAGTCAACCAATAACTCCTTGTTTTTAATGCATCCAACCTAATAGAGCTGTTACTCACTTCGTCTTCTTAAACGGTCTCAAGAATACTTTGATATAAATTCTGCCATTGATAACTTAAAGAGAAGGACACTCGAAAAGAAAAATGCTCTGAACTTATTCAACAACATAAAGTCATCTTTCTCAGTGCATTTAAGAGATCATAAATTGATCAACGAAGTCCTCAACAACAACAACAAGATCTGCACATTTATTGCAAATCATTTACTTCATATTGTTGTATTCATTAACTATTCTTCAGCACTGTGAATATTATGTTTTCCTAGATATTCACTTTCTCACCCCAAACACCAGTCAAATATTTTGTACACGATCCATTAGAGATTTTTGTAAAAAAAAACTAGTGGAAAACATAGTGCACGTTCAAATCCAAGGTTGACTGCTTTGGTGGTGGACGTAGTACTCTTTATAATATGAACCATCTCAAAAAACATGTGTTCATTGTGATATCTTATTTACTGTTTGTATTAATTATCTTGTACTTAAATTATTCACTTAAGCCTTAACCTCGAGTGAACAGCCAAGTCTACTGGTAGTGCTTCATCAGCAAACTTACTCTGTATTCCTTACAAGACTTCCGCTACTTCAACCTTTTCAATAGGTTGTAAGTACTTGATTTGAGAATCTTCACGAAAAGCTTTTAAGTGTTACTAGGCTATTCAACCCCACCCCCTTCTAGCCTAGTATTGTGCCATTTGAGACTAACATTTACTACTAGTCAATGTCGCCGGAAACCTTTGTTGCCGAAGCATCTCAACTCCATTTGATTCATCGTTGCCTATGATGTGGGTGTCGTTTCCTATGATGTGGAGTATCGTTGCCTATGATGTGCTTGTCCAATTTTGCCTTGATGTTTTTAATTAGGCATTGTAACTTGTAATTCAGCATCGGTGTAATTTAATTAGGCAACGAATTTTTTTCATTCTGCCTCGGTTTAAAAATACACGTGTTTAATGATTTAAAAATTAGGTATCGGTTCTTCCAATCATGCCTCAATGTTACTTAATTAGACATTGATCCTTACAATCATGCTTTGATTTTAGTTTATTTGTCATCGTTATTTGAAATTATACCTCAGTGTTGCTTAATTAAGCATCCTTCCTTCAAATCATGACTCGATATATAAATAAGTAGGCATCAATGCTTGCAATCGTGCCTCAGTGTTACTTAATTAGACATCGTTCTTTACAATTATTTTTCTAATCCTGCCCTAGTGTTACTAGATTAGACATCGTTCATTCGCCTATGTGGTACTTAATTAGGCATCGTTCCATCAAATCATGTCTTGGTGTTACTTAATTAGACGTTGTTTCCAATAGAGCTGTCAAAACGGATCCGCGGGGCGGGTTTGCTCGCGGGCCTAAAAAGCCCGCGAACATGGCGGTCCTAAAAACCCCTAGCCCAACCCGTCCCACGCAGGGTCGCGGGCAAAACGAGCAATCCCGCAAAAAAATGGGTTTATTTAATTTTTTTATTATCAATTATTTGCATTAAAAATGGGTTTATTTGCATGATAGTGCCCTTATAGAAAAAGAGAGGAAACGATGAATATTAAGTCAATATACGAACAAGAATATTGATGCACATCAATACTCGGTTCTAATTGCATATTATTTTTTAATTATCAATTACATTTTCTTAACGCACATCAATATTAACAACTAATAATCATTAGAATATTGTTATTGATAACAGTTGATTGAGTGATGTGTTCATAATTATGGTATTGTTAATTTGTTATTGATAACAGTTGACTAATTAGATGTGTCCATAATCTTTATACAAATAAGAATAATTGATATACGTGCAATTCCACTCGAAAGTTGGAAAGATCATAGAAGCTTAAGGAATCTGCATCCATTGAAATACATTTTTAAAACTAAACCTTAATTGTGATCATATGACCACAACTTTTGAATCAAGTCATATTACCGTTAATCAGGGCCATGTCCCTCAAAATCCAAAGTTTTTCTAATGAGGAAAGGAAAAAGTAAAAACAAAAAAAAACATAAAGAAAGTGCGGGCAACCCGCACCCGCCTCGCCCCGTCCCGCAAAGCCCGCACGGACAAAGCCCAAAAATCCCATTTTTCAAACGGGTACCTAATACATCAGCTCAACCTACCCCTAATGGGTGGCGGGGCGGGCATACCCACGGGCTTTTGCCCTATTTGACAGCTCTAGTTTCCAATCCTGCATCAGTATTCCTTAATTAGGCATCGTTCCTTCAAATCATGTCTCGATGTAGCTTAATTAGACGTCGTTTCTTAAAATCATGCCCGAAATTGATGAACAACGCCCAAAAAATTTTGAATGACGCCCAAAAAAATTTGAGCGACGCCCAATTTTTTTTTCTTATGACGCCCAAATTTTTGAACGACACTCAAATTTTTTTTTGCGATGCCTAAATTTTGGGCAATGGCTTTTGCATAGCGATGCCCAAAATTTTTTACCGACACCCCAAATTTTTTTACCGACGCACAAATTAGGACATTGACTTTGTTTGTGCGCCTTTCCTTCATTAATGATATTTTTATCGTTTTTCCCAAAAAATATACTGTAGTAATTTTAAAAAATAATGATGAATTTTTTCGTTTATAATTTAACTGTATGGTACTGGCCTCGATTATCACCTCTCTTTTTTTAATGAATAGAAAAGATGTTGGGCTTGGGTAAGTTAGTGAGATTCCCCATTGATTAACCCGAGATGTCAAATGGATCCATAGTGAGCTCAGCTGTTTTGGTTTGGGTGTCTTTTGAAGGGGTTGGTTAAACCTCTTTTCTATAAGACTATCAGCACAGCCTAGTTTTTTGATTGAACGATGGAAGCTCGACCCTTGATTGAAATTCCAATTAATGATAATTTTCATCAAAATCCTATTCGGAAAAATACCAAAAAGTTATACTAAAAAAAAAAATTCTCATGATAATTTTCATCTTAATCTTCACTTACTACTAAATGCACGTATGGAAGTACTGATCTATTGATGTGCATTTGATCGTAATTTTCATCTTGATCTTCAACTGGCACCGCTCACTTTTCATAACAAAGAGGTTGGATGCTCAAGTCTCACTAGAAAAACCTTACACTTTACAACTCTCAGTAAAGAGGTCGGGTGTTCAAGCTTCTTCAGAGGCATTGTTGTTGTTCAAGCCTTATCTAAAGATCCCATTTAGCTATTCATTTATCTTAGCGGAGAGGTCGAGTGTTCAAACACTACCAGAGGCACCCTGGTTCTTAACTACTCTCAACCGAGAGGTCGGGTGTTCAAAACTTCATCAGAAGTACCATTTGTTCAAGCCACATTAAAGACATCATATATATATATATATATAAATAATTGTAGTCTTTCAATGCATTAAAATAATAAAAATTAAAGGTTGAGGTACGGTCTATGTTCCCTCCAACCTTTAAAAAAAAGGATTAGAGAAAAATATCAAAAAATTCTACTAGAAAATTATCATGTCTAAAAAGTCCTAAAAATAATTCTTCTATTTAAAAAGTGTTAAAGTTAGATTTTTAACGACAGACAGTCCAAAATTAACATTTCTACTTACGTCGTTGACATAAAAGGTTGAAATCTTTTTATTTTTTTCAATGAATGTAAGTGATAAAATTGTATTGTATACAATAATAATAACAACAACAACAACAACAACAACAATATCAATGGCTTCAATACTTCTAATACTCTTACTATTATTATTATTATTATTATTATTATTATTATTTGACAATCACTCCTACTACAATTTCATAAAGTATAAAAAATAGATTTATGAATAGAATATTTTTTTGTTCTTTTCATCATGATTTGTAACGAGACTTTTGGTATTATTTTTTAATAATAATAATTGTAAGTTCAGATGGCAACAGTTAAGGCTAGAGGGGGGGTGAATAGCCTTTAAAAACTTCGAGGGTTGATTTGTAAAACCTGTAAGATTGGCAGCGGAAAAACTTAGTTTTATCAGTCAGCTGAAGAATTGGTCAGCTGGCTGACACTTTGAAAATACTTAAGCTGATAAATGTTGGTCAGCTGGCTGACACAACTATTTTTCAAAAGAAGTTGTTTTTAAAGTTGATCACTAAATATAGAGAGGAAAATTGAAATACAAATTAACTGAACAATTAAGCAAACAATTGTTGTTAACTGACTAACACTTAATTAGTTGAAAAACTTCTTAAGTGTAGAGTCAGTTTGCAAGAATATAAGAAGCGGCTGACAAATCAGTTGAAGTGGTTCACAGATAAACTGTTACGTCCACTACCAAGTTGGTCAGACTTGGATTTTGAAGTGCACTAATTTTATTAAAAATCTATTCGATCTCTAATGGATCAGTGTACAACAAAAGACCGGTGTTTGTGGAGACTGATTGAGGATCAATCAGACTCGTGAGACAAAACTGACTGAATTCAGAAAGAATTACGAAGTAGAGTCACTCAGTGTTTGTCTAAACAATAACTAGAAAGAATTAAGCAAAGAGAAATATCTAGCTAATGTTTTTCAAAGAAGACTAAGTCACAGAGAATTTTCTTGAAAGTGTAGCGGCTTTTGACTTCTTGTAAAATATTGTTATTCTTCAAGAATGCTTGCAGTGGGTATTTATAGATAGTCTTCAAAAGCAACCCGTTAGGAACACATTTTGAATTTGAAAATGTGTTTGGCAGATGCAAGATCTCAAAAGATCATGTGAAATATTATCTAGCAGAATATCTACCAAAAACACAAAGTAGGAAAATGTCAGTACAAGTATATGATCAATCAAATGAGGAAAGGCAAACTGACACTAAACACGTTAAGGTCAGCTGAAATAAATAGCTGACAAAGTAATTTCGGGCTGACCAATTATAACTTTAATTTCTTGGCTGACAATCAAGTGGAATGATTTTAAGCAAATCTAATATTATGCAAGATTCAACAATAATATTGACATAAATTACTCAATTCATTCCTAAATTATTGTCCTACAAATTACGTGTCTTATGAATTTAAAAAAATGTGTTAAAATTTTAATTTGAAAAACATCCAACTAAAAAAACCAGTCATGCCAATAATTAGAATAGAAGGGAGTTTAAAATATTAATAGTAATTATTATTACACTATATTATTATTATTATTACTGTAACGCCCCATAATCTTGCATGTGCATTGTATGCTTGTCTTCTTACTTTCTTGGTTGATTGTTGAGCATGTTTACTTGTTATATAAATGTCTTAGAATCATTCATAGATCATTTTAGAAGTCCATAACATGTTTAGAATCATATAAACTTGTTTGTAGAATCGCCGGTTTGATCGCGTTGAATTTAGCCTTAGCGATTCCTCTCGTTGCTTGTATTTGCTTCTATTTCGACGTACGAAGTGTTCGTTGAGTTCTTGGCTTTATATTCAAGTCTTATTCATGTTGAAACAAACCTATTTCATGTCCAAGATATCCAAGTTTGATTGATGTTTGATTTGAGTTTAATCCGTTGTTCATTCGTCGCGTGGTTCGCGCCTTGTCCTAGCTTGTTCCGGGAGTTGTTCGGGTGTGTTTCCGACTCATTTTGAGTAGGGTTAGACCTTAGAATGGTTGCCCAAAAGTTTGGGACCATTTAGACCAAGTTTAGATCAAGTTTTAGAGGTTAAGGCCGGGCGGCCGCATGTGGTGAGGCGCCCGCCTCAAATCTTGAGTAATTTCGATTGGTGAAACTTGGGAAGCCCGATGTTGAGGCGGCCGCATGGGCCTTAGTGAGGCGCCCGCCTCACTTGTTCTGCTGCTACGGGTTGATTTCCTCCTGTTTCGGAATTTGACGAATTGTTCACTTCCAACCCCTACTTAAACCTATCCTAAACCTCCCTAACCCTTCCTACTTAAGTCCTAACATCCCTAACTAGATTTTTAAGTTAGATTAAGGGTCCATTAGTTAGTCATTAAGCCACAAATCTGATTTGAAAAGGGACCACAAGAGTTTGACACTTGTCCCACTCACCCTTTTGACCAATATAAGCCACAATTCTTCCTCATTTGCTGAGCTCTCTTTCAAAGAACGAATTTGCACCTTCTCTCTAGTTCTCCCATGGTTTCTTAAGGTCTTCATCATCATCTACCTTCATCCATTCATCCATTGCCCAAGACTCATTCATTAAAGTTGAAGAGCTCATCAAGGGGAGCATTTCCATCCGAATAGTTTCCTTCATTTCTTCCTTTGGTGTTTAACTAGTAAGTTACCTTCTTTATCTTCTTCTTCTCTTAGTTCTCATTGACCCTAAGGAAGCAAAGTCTATGTTGGTTGAGGTCAATGAGGGCACTTGTATGCTTTTCATGCTAGATTCTTGTATGTTGAAACTATGAGCTTGCTAGGAGCATGTTTAGGATGATTTCCTACCTATGAGTGTTTATAATACTCTTCCATCTTGTCTATTTAAAGTTTTGAGCATGTTAAAGCCATGTATGATATTTATGTTGGAAGTGTTGATTTATGAAAATGCCCTAGTTATGCCTTCTTGAAATGTTGTGAAAGTGTTATGTGTTCTATTCTAAATTTTGGACTCTATGATGAACTTGGATCACTTTGCATTGCCTTGGTGAGTTTATAATCTTGTTGAACCTAGAATTGACCTAGGTTGGGTTATGGAGCATATAGCTTCAATTTCTCCAAATTTGGGAATTTAGAGCAAAGACTCAACGGAGTCGACTTTAGGGAATATTTGAACGTGTTGAACCCTAGTTTCAATCCCTACGAAGTTTGGACACCGTTTGATTGGTTTACTCAAGTATGAGATTGGTTTGATTGTGTATAACAAGTTTCTATGAAAGATTGGTTTTGTGCAATTTAATTGCCTTGATATGATTTTATAGTAGAGATTGATACCCTACTTGGTTGGTCGAGTTCGCTCTTGTCGAATTCGGTCTTTGATTGGTTTAGTCAAGTAAATATCTACTTGTGCATCACATTGAGTCAGCTGGCATTATTTGGTTTGTTTATCGGGTCAAGGTGACGATGCAACGAATTATGGGATTCGTGCTCGCTATGGATCGCCGCACCTAGGACTTCACACACACTCCATTGTTGGCAATGGGGAAGTAGCCCCTATCGCTTAAGTGCCGCATTGGCTTGCTATCTAGATCGAGTGGTACTTGATAAAAGTTGATGCATTCACGAGCATCAATGTTGCACGATAAAGTATGATAAAGTTTTATTGCAGGGACTACGACTATCATATCCTACTTGTATGATTTACTTTCCGCACTTACGTGAACTATGTGCTAAGTGCTATATGATGATCATGTACTATAAGTGAGATAAATGTCATGCTATAACATGAACATGCATTTTTGTAACTTACTAAGTCTTTCGACTTACCCTATTTGTTGCTTTGTCTTTCCTTAGATCCGATTAGACTTCGCTTGTACTCGTTTGATTGTTGGTTTTAGCGAGTTGCTCTTTTGGACTTTGGTTATTTAGACTTTTATTTTGGTAGGGCGTTGGGAAGCAAGTCATGTAGACTTGGCTTGGGGTCTATGTTGTTTTGTTGTTGTAATAGACTTAACTATTTAAGAACTTGTAATCTTTTGGTAAGCCGACTTATATGTCGAGCCTGTTTATATGTGTATGGTTCACTACTATTTTCTTCCGCTAAAGCTCGTTATTTATTGTTGTTAATATTGTCTCCGGCATGTTGTGGCCGTTGAGGTTATTATAAGCATGTGTTAATAATTGTAGGAGTAGTTGTTGGGTTTAAAACGTCGCCGATGACTTGTTTAAATTAGGTTGTTTTTCCGGCCAAGTGTAGCCGAGTTGTTGTATGTATGCGATGTTGCGCCACATGAATTTTATGATCCTACTATGCATGCTTGTGTTATTGATTATTTGGACGGCGCGACTCGGGATCTCGCATTGGGGTCCGGGTCGGGTCGTCACAATTACCATTACTATTATATATATTATTATATACAATACAATCTTATCACCATTACCATTATTGAAAAGAAAAGAAAATTTCATCCAAAATGAAAGCTTTTATTCTAATAGAAACGTTAACATTTAGACAGTTTTAAGTCTAACTTTGAGACTATTTAGATAGAAAAATTATTTTTGGAACTTTTTAGACATTGATAATTTTCTAGTATGATTTATTGATATTTTCCCCTAATCCTTATTATGATCAAATGCACATCAATATACGTGCATTTAGTAGTAACTGAGTTGTTACTTGACTTAGTCTCAGTTTTACGATATCGACTGACAAGTAATTTTCAAATGAATAGGTCAAGCATGAAGATGTCAGAGGAAATGGAAATGTATGAAGATGTCAGAGGAAATGGAAATGTATTAATTAAGTTGAAGATGCACAAGCTACTACTCTAAGGAACCACCTTTCCAACCAATTCCAAAGGTATCCCAACCATAAATCATAGTCCTGGATAGATCTTTGCGACTTAATGATTTGGTTTTGAGATTTAACATATTTTTCTTATGATTGGGAAGAAAAATAATGAAATACAAAGAGAGAAAGATGGAACGAGACTAAATAAAAAAAAAATTCACAAAATCGCAAAAAATGAATCGAGTAAAAAGACCAACTTACTAATAACATGCATGAACTTATTCAAACTTAACTCAGTCATTTTGTCTCGATCACTTTGGGTAAGCTACATGAATTTTATTTTGCGATTCATTTCGGTCCAAAACAAGGTCATCACAATACACCACCTTCTTATATAAATTTAATTAAAAAAGGAAAAGAAGAGAAGAATATTATGTGGTGGAAATTGCTTGTCCCTGTGCCCCATAATCTAAGTAAGTGATTGGTGTCGGAGATCTTGACTGATGATGCAGCGTATGCGTATCTCAATTGTCAGACAGAGACACAGAAAAAAGGAGACATCCATGCATGTCCATGCATGTCCGTGAACTGTAGGTTTCCTCATGACTTTGATCTGGTCTCACTCTCACCACTTTCCACTTTCCACAGTCCACATAAATGGTTTCTTTGACCGGATACAGCAAACATTCCTCCCTTCCATATTCCTAATTTCCAACTCTGGTCTCACTCTCATCATACAAATATTTAATATCACCGGATAAGGTAAAAAAAACAGAAAATCAAAATTAATGTATTACATCAATTGTCACGTTAGTTGATATCGCATTTGGTGTAAAAAATTACTTGGTACCCTCTTGGATTCAAATCTTCAATCTCAATCTCGGTCTCACTTCATGTCCTATTTGTTATATAATTTTAAATTTATTTAAATTTCAAATTTATAATTTAAATGTAATAAATAGTTTTATTTGTTATTATATTAAAACATAATTGTTTATGAAATGCAATATGTTGTACGACGAAATAGAGATCAACTTGCCTTATCAAATCACAGGGCAGTTGAAATTCAAACGAGAATGATGCCTTTTCACAAAAGACACATGCCTCTTCAAATAGGCAAGGTTGCCTTTCCAAATGATCCATACTCCAGTATATAAGATGTTTGAATTATCAAACACAGACACTTAACAAAAAATTGTAATTCGAGCATATTCCCTAAATAAAGAATGCTAATTCTAGGTTTGATTTGAAATATCACATTTCGAATCAAACACAATTCATTGTATCATAAGAGAGATTTTTCTGTAAAAGCCCTTGTAATTCGCAGTTTCATAATTGAGGTTGAAAACATCTCTTAAAAGATAACAAATTAATTTTTGTGCCTTGAAATCTATCAAGATATTCAAATCTACCCAACACTATTGTGTTTAAGTCTTACACGTGTGCTTGTAAAAGTAAGATTGAGTAAAATTACAAAAATACGTGTAAGACTAAGATTTAAAAGCTTGGGCTGAGATGAGATATAAGATTTGAAATGGTTTTTATATACCTATTAGATTTCGTGCACGTGTCTATGACACGATATCAGTATGGATATGATCAATGTATGAAGGGAGTGTGAAGCGAACATGATGTGAAGAAATTAATAAAGGACAATATCCCAAAAATTAAAGAAATTGTGTAACTTATCTAAAAAGAGTATAATTAAGCATTCAAAAGCACACTCTCTCTCTCTACCAACCATACACATGTTAATTAAAATAATGTTAAATATGAAAATCTCAGCAAACAAAAACCATAAAATAAATTGAATAAGACAGAGTGAACTAGCAAAATACTATTTCGAAACCGAAATTACAAAGATTTCAAACCAATAAGGGAAACTTAGCAAAAAAAATTAAAAAAAGAAAGAAATTAAAATACAAATATTTAAAATTACAAAAATTACGAACAAACTTTTTTTAAAAAAATCAAATCTAAATTGAACAAAAATTAAATTGAGATTCAGTTGATTACGATAACAATCAATTAAGAAACTATAAACTAAATATTTGTAAACAATAAATCTAGGCCGGACAAAAAAAAAACAGGCTGGAAAAAAATTAAATTGATTCTTTAAAAAAAATCTAGGTGGGATATTAGTAAAAAAAATAAAATCATGACCTCTGAATAGTCCTAATCAATTGCATATGTGCGAAAAAGATAATTGTAAAACCGTAAAATAATAACTGTAAAATCGTAATATAGGAGATAAATAACTGATGTTCGTATGCTTGAAAACTCAAATAAATCACAACCGTAGGATGTTAGTAAAAAAATAAATCCTGACCTCTTGTGATTTAAAAAAAATGTTACCGTTGAGGGGTACATTGTTTCAAGTGATAGTTGAGGGATTGATGTTTTTTACGGGGTGACTGTTTAGAAGATTAATCGTAGGGTGTGACTTTGTAATGTAAAAATAAAATATAGCGAGAAGAGAAAAGGGTGATTGTTTATAATATTAATTCTATGGGGTAACTTGTAATAGGGAAAGAAAAAATAGGAAGTTAAAAATGGATAACTACTCACACATATGAATGTGGGGATGAATCTCAATCGCTAAATTTTTTAAGATAATTTAATTTCAACCTCTTAATAGCCTTATTTAATTGCACATGTGCGAACCTAGCTGTTTTATAATATAATACTGTCAATAATTGTGAAACTTTTTTAGAATATGTTGGACATTATACACATTAAACCAATATAAATAATCAAGTCAATTGTTTTTATTAAAAAACTAATCAAGTAGTTTACAACAAACTAAAATAATTTATAAAGCGTACTCATTCTAGGACAAAGAGTCCCGTTAAATTTTTTAAGGAAAATGCATTAGTAATAAAATGACATTTTATGTCTTAAAATTTGAAAGTAGATTGTTTAAATGAAACATCACAAAATGAAATAGTGGACTCTTTGTCCGAAACGGACAACGTATTACATTAATTAAGTACTCCCTCCGTCCCAAAATTATTGTCCTGCTTTCTTTTTTCGTCTGTTCCAAAATAATTGTCTTGTTTGAAATTTTTCTTTTTAGCACAACACTTTTACCACTTTACCCTTATTATTTCATTATACTTTAATTATGGGCCGCATATACATTTTACAGTAACTACACATGAACCTAGATCTTTATACCCGTACATATGACACTGTGCCAATAGATGTGATTTCGTTAATTGAAATGATAGTGCCTAAATAAAATGTGCGATTTAAAAAAATGTTACAATTGAGGGGTAAATTGCTTCCAATGATAGTTGAAGATTGATGTTTTATAAGGAATGACTGTTCAGAAAATTAATCGTAGGTTGTGATTTTGTAATGTGAAGATAAAATGTAGGGAGAAGAAAAAATGGTGATTGCTCATAAGATTAATTGTAGGGATTGACTTGTAATAATGAGAAAAAAAATAAGGAGTTAAAAATAGATAACTACTCACAAATGTAAATGTGAGTGAATCTCAACCGTTAAATGTTTTAAGAGAATTTAATCTCAACTTCTGAATAACCCTAGTCAATTACCTAGCTGCATTATAATATAAATAGCATTACTCATATTTAAATTAAATTGCCCCGTGTGTTTCAAAATGATTACCTTGGAGTATTATATTTTAGGATGTATTAAAATAAGTATTATTCAGTTTCATTCAAAGATTAATAAATTGATGCGTCAGGCTAATCACACACCAAAATATACTCTTTATATCTCAAGTTTAAAAATTACAAAAATATCATTGTGTAAAATAACAAAAGACACCCTTCTACTAAATGCACCTCAACAATTTCTTTCTACACCCCACTACTTAATTATAATAATGTCATTATATAAAATGTGAATATATTCTACTTACACCCAAAATATTCTTACACTCTCAAAATTTTATACATGTTGAATATCTTCCCTACATTTTCACTTTTCTTTACTTTCTCTCCCTACCAATTCAAACTCAAACCCTAAACATCACATTGTTGAAAAAATATCACATATGAAGCCTAAAAAAATTATGTGGACAAATAATATAAGTATTCTTTCCACTTTCCACGATTAAAATTTAATTTTTTACATATTTTTTCAAAATTTTTGAACTGTTGTTCGTCTATTTGTGCGGCTCTGCTGTGTTGCACATTCCTCCTACTGTGCACCACATGCCGCCGCATAGTCCTCCTGTTGTGCACCACATGACTGCGGCACAATCCTTCTGCCGTGCACCACATGTCTGCCACACACACCTATTTCTGTGCACCAATCCATGGCCGCACACACTTCCTTTTGTGCATCAAAACAGGGCCGCACAACTCATTTTCAAATCTAACCTAATACCAAATTTGGGTCAAACACTAATACAAAATATAGTGCCCTCCCACCCCTTCGAAGAATTCTCAACCAACTCATGCACCATTAGCCTAATTTGGGTTTATGTTTAATTTTTATTTTCTATACTATGGAATCACATTCTCCTACTGTGCACCAAATGTTTAATATTTTCAAAATCATGTATTTGTTGGGTTGATGAGGGTGATTGGGTGTTAATTGAGTGAATGGAGGTTGGTTGGTGAATTAAATGGGAGGGGTGTAAATAGAATTGATGTAGAATAGGATGAGGAGGTAGGAAATTTAAAAGGGTAAAATAGGTAGGAAATTTAAAAGGGTAAATTTAAGGAACTAAAAGTGACATATTTAAAGGTGAAAGTGACACAATTAAGACCAATAAGTGGGGTTTTCATTTATAAAATATGAGAGGTGACGTTGTAGTTTTCAAAAGTTAAGGGTGGCGTTACAATTTTTGAATCTTTGACTTTTCTAACATGGATAGTTCAATTCTATAAATTAAGAATCGTAAGACCGTCTTACAAGAGAATTATTTTTTATCTTAGAGTTATCCAACGTTTGATAGAACCACTGATAAAATTAATTTATCTCGCTAGTTAAACGGTATTTGGTAGCGAATAATAATTTTAGTATTATATTACTTTTTCGAAAATACCCTTAGATTGTGAGTTATGATAAAATATTACTTCAATTTATCTTACTTATTGTGTTATCCCCATTCTATTACCGTACCGTTCTAAATTTTACCAGTGAAAATGTGGGATCACGCAATTATTGTTCGCATTCTTTCTTGCAATATCAATATTTTTCATCTATAAAAATATTAACTATATTTTTATTTGAAACTAACAGGTTATAAATAATTAGGCAAAAACATGTGAAAGATGATCTTACGAATCTTAATCCGTAAAATGAATATATCTACGTTAAATGGGCCAAAATTAAGAGATATCAATGTAATTCCTCTTTTTTTGAAATTTATAGCGCGACCTCTCGCGTTTATATATGAAGAGAATTACTTTTTAGCATTGAATGTGTCACTTTTTAGTATTAAAAGTGTCACTTTGCATTTAATAAAAACTAGTTTTACACCCGTACGTTGAACACGCGACATATATATTTTTCAATCAAATTATACATAAGTAACATGAAGTGGAGAAACAAAATTGAAAGAATAAATTAAAGAGAACTATATATATATATATATATATATATATATATATATAACTTTAACGATAATAAAATAAACAAATAATTGTAACGTAAGGATTGTGAGTTTGATGTACATAAAATGAACAAATTATTATAACGAAACGATTAATAAAAAGAAAAATTAATAATAGAGAATACACTAAATAAATAAAATCTTTTATAAATTTTAGAATATTTTTTTAAATACAATATTTGTCATTAAATATGTGCGATTATTAATACTATCACTATCATTAAATATGTGTGATTACAACTACTATCATTTTCACATAACAAAATGAACGTAATCTATATTAATCAATTTTAATATAATTTTTTTAATCTTTTAGTTAGTGTGTTATAAAAATTAAACACATAATTAAAACGTAAAGATAAAAATATATGTGAATTTAATTATTTCTTATTACATGAATGAAAAATCTATATATTTTTTAGAATACATCTTTACACGAATATCTATTTGTTGGATGATAAAAATTTCCCTACAAATTCAAAGGACGATGAACCAAAGAAAACCGACTCAAAAATACTTTAATTAATAGTGTCACTCAAATGAGGTGACACTGATAATATGTGTACTTAATTTTTACAATTATATCTACAAATATTTAAGCTCAATTCAATAAACAATAAAATAGACATTTAGACTATGATTGTTCTCAATTCATTGTACCTTTTACAGAGTATGATATACTCGCCCATATACATTGTCACACCTATTGTATATATCAAGGAGCGAAAATAGAATTCGGTAATGATGATGTTGTCACCTCTCACCAGGACCATGTTGATCTTTAAAATTCTACCCATCCAACACGCCATAACTGATGCTATTACTTTTGCTGGTGAAATTACTTGGTTATAGGCAACAAAAGTGGTTACATAACATTTATGTTCAAGGATGAAACACATTTCTGGCAGAATAAACAATGTTTGTTGAGTATCAAATTAGACATGACAGACTTTAAGGATCCATAGTTGTTCATTAAATTATATAGTACTATGTACGTGTTCTTTAGCTCATATGGATATAATTTATCTTGACAAAGCTCACAAGTAATTAATATCAATATAGGAAGAGCTTATAGTATAATGAGTTTTTAGATTGTTATTCTTGGTTCCCTTACATATTGGAATAAAGAGAAAACACATTTTCTTAGATTGATGATATTTAATTTCTTAACCGCTTCTTATATTATTATTGTTTACTTATCAATACTTATATATGCGTGCATATGTTAATATAATCGTTATTTTGTACGTAGTTATAATGGTTATCTAGCAATCTTTAGATAAGCAAATTACATAGGCAAATGATATTACGAGCTGTAGTGTTAGAGTCGTTAGATGATTAAGTTGGTATGATTTGGAATGTTCATGTCATTACTTAAAAAATAGTATATTAGATCTAACATTGTAGAGATCTTAGGAGATTTGATCTAACGGCACAAACGCTAAAGCTTGTAATAATACCACAAGCTCTAACTCGTAATATCATACATCTTGTCATTATATGTATCCTCTTATTTTTTGCAAGTATATTTTGGCGGGATCTTGCTATATTTGGATGTGCTAATCACATTATATATATATATACACACACACACACACACACACACTAGATTTTGTGTCCGTGCCTATGGCACGATGTAAATATTGAACTTGATTGATGCATAGAGCAAGCAGTATGCGAATGAATCAATATGCGTTCGAAATTTTGTAGAGGTTGAATCAATGTACATTGCACAACGAAAAGAGAACAAAACACAAAAACTAAACAAAAAACACTTATAAAATGTATGTAATCTAATCAATGTATGTTGGGATATTAAAATGTAGATAATCTAAGCAGTTAAATGAGTACGAACACAAATTAATGAATGAAATACAATCAAACACCGAGAGATTAGCTATTAATAAGTCAAATGCTAATGGAGCAAAATCTCACAAAGTTACACAATCTACTAAACACAAAATTCAGCACAAACCGTACGATTGTAATTGTAATACAAAAACTCAAGTACAATGTTTTCTTTCCAGGAGACAAAAATCCTTCAGTTGCAACACCACCAGCAAACGCACACCAATAATGGTTCTTCGTCAAGAAGAATAACTTCTACAATGTTTCCAAGTAAAACTAAAGTTTTCTGCCCAAGAAATAAAAATCCTTCTGTAGCAACAGTGCTAGCAGCCTTGCTCATAGTGGTCCCAAAATTTGCTATGTGGATTGGAGCTTGGGATGAATCAGTCATGCTCCATTTGCAGAACAATGGGAGAAGCGGCTGGATCAATATGTTGTTCCTAAAACCAATCAAAAGTAATATGTGGATGTATCAATGCAAGGTACACACATACACACATTTGAATAGATACAATCTCATAAAGTGTAGAACACACCAAGATCTTAAAGAAAAACATTCAAGTAATGTTTGCCAAAAAAAAAAGAATATAAACTTCAAATGGGACCCACTATAAAAGTAGAAAAAGAATTATAAAAAGTTTAGTTGTGTTAAGGTTCCTAAGTCAAAGTAAAGTAATTGTATGGTATTGAGTGTAAATAAGAACAATTTTATAGAGAAAAAAAAGAGGGAGTCATTTAGCTCCCTAATATAAAATACATTTAGTAAGCCCCTTCAAGGTACTAACAATCTAATTTGTATAGACTTGGCTTCTAATGCATGCAAATTCAACTTAATAGCAGCCTCATTTCCATGAAAGATGAAGCAAATTCAAAATGATAACTCCGCAAATAAAAGGAAGATCCAGTGAACAAAATGAAGCTTAGCTCCCTAATATAAAACCGGACTTAATAGCAGCCCTCTTCCATGAAAGATAAAGCAATTTAAAAAGAATAATGATAACAATAATTACTGCACAAATAAAAGAATATAGATTAGTCAAAAAATATTACAACCCACGATTCCAATCGATTTAGAATTTCAATACGCAAAAATAGCAATTACATGTAAGGAAACGAAAACAATGCAACCAAATGATTACCTAAAGAACCACCAAAGACAAATTTTGACGATAATAGCTCGAATACAAAGATTAGCTCCCTCATATAAAATTTAATGCAATGTAAATCAAACTATAGCACTCCTTTGTCCATGAAAAATAAAGCAATTTCAAATTAATCGGTAACCAAACATGACAACTTGATTTAGAAATTCAACAAAAAGTAGAGAGATGGGAGCAGACCATTTCGGAAGAAGGTGAAATGTTGAAGAGAAAGAAGGCGCAGACAAAGGCAACTACTAAGAGGGTCTGACCAATCAAACACCATATTATTTCATGAGGGTCAGCGCATCTGATTGGAGAGGACAACTACAATAGAAAATTGCACCTCATTTAGTAAGTGTCCTAATACAACTAAACATCAAAATCTCAAGACCAAACATCAAATAGGTTGACTACAAACATAATACATTGAGCATAACTCCTTAAGGAAATGTATAGAACCGAATCGAGATGAGTTTCTGTAAGTTCAGTTTGCAACGAAATAAGGCTAGAGGGTGAATAGTTTTTAAAAACTTTATGGTTATTTTGAAAACCTATAAAGGTTGCAGCGGAAAAGATAAGTTTTTCAGCAGCTGATGTAAAATATAGCATCTGCTGAATGTAAAATAGTTTGGGTAGCAACTGCTGAATAAAAAAAATGGTTTGATTTGATTTTCTTTTGATCACTTAAGTATATGGACTGAATTGAAGTACAATATATAAGATCAACTATGTAAATAATTCAGGAATGTAACTATTAAACACTTAAGTAGATAGAAGTTGTTTAAGTGTATGAACTGTAAAAACAACAGATAAAAGAACAAAATATTTGAAGTGGTTCACAGTGTTAAAACTGCTACGTCCACTACCAAGTTGGTCAAACTTAGATTTTGAAGTGCACTAAATATATTGAAATTCTAAGTGATCACTAGCGGATCTATGTACAACAAAAACCAGTGTTTGAGGAATATGATTAAGCAACAATCATACTCGTGCAACAATCAAGTATTCTTTTAAGATTTGGAAGAAGTATGGAAGAATACAATGCATGTAAGTCTTTGATCTTAAGAATAACTCTGAAGTGAAATCTATTGTCCAAAGATGTTGAAAAAAAAAAAAAAAAGATTAATCCAACACCAAACTAACAATTGAAAATGAAAACATTAATTATAAGCACCATAAATACTTATCAAAACAAAAAATCAAACACCATACATAAAAACTTATTCACAACAAATTAAAAAAACCATTATTTCCAAGTTTCAAAACTCAATAATATCCAAATATACTAACTATAGTACTAAACAATACAACTTATTAAGAAAATCATCCCACCAAAAAATTCCAAACATATTAATCCCAACCACCAAATTGATAAATATCCACATACACTAATCTAAAGCATCAAACCAAACATTGTAAAAAATATTAAAACCTCTCGAATTCAAATGTAGTAACAACGGGTGCATATATTTACTAATCAGTTTTCAATTTTAATGCATTGACATGAAGAACAGAGGGATTCCAAAAATTGAATGAGACAAATGGATTTCAAATACGGAAGAAGGGGTCGGATTAGAAATCGTTGTTCGTAGATTGAATTATCCACATGAAACCAAAAATATTCATAGATTTTAGAGAGAGATGAGCTTATAAATTGTCAGTAAACTATAGTTGAAAAAAGAAGAAGATATCATGAAAACGGAGCATCAACAAATAACTCTTACATGGATAATCAATAGAGTAGTAGGTTGCTTTTCTTACTTCATTTTGCTGAAAAACTTGAGATGGAAGGAGGGGTCACAAAGGAGAGTCCGGAAAGGATGTAGAAGGCCTGACGACCATAAAGCTTGCAGAAGTTAGGCCTCGATTCAAGCGACAACTTCAATTCCGGCATCGGCGGCTTGAGGGGATATTGAAAGAGGAGGGGAAATGAGTCATAAAGAAAGGGTTGGAGAGAAAAGAAAGAAAGGGTTGGAGAGAGAAGAGGGAGGTCGGTTTGGGGAAATAACCGCTATACACGCTTGGGATATTGAGATTTAATCCTGACCAGTAGTTGCCTTTGGTAAAAACAAATCTTGATCAGTAATTAGTTTTTTTAGATTTCAAGGAGTGAGTATGAGCTGTATATATATATATATATATATATATATATATATATATGTGTGTGTGTGTGTGTGTGTGTGTGTGTGTGTGTGTGTGTGTTTGCCCTTCATAGTGTCACTTTTGACCTTTAAATATGTAATGCTTGCCTTTAAATGTATCACTTAGCGTTTTTCAAAGTCCGTTACCTTCTGTCAGTTTCTCAAGGTAAATGAGGCTAACGGAGCTGACAGATGATGAAATTGCAAGGTTTGAAAAGAAGAAGATTTCACCAGTAAATGTTAGAAAAGTAGGACACCAGAGCAAAATGGGAAATATTTTGCCAGTGCATTAATGAATATTTTTGTTAACTGCTTTGGTACCCCCTTGTTCCAAATCGTGCGTTCGTGTCCACCCTCATTTCAAACTTTGCTTCCAAGGTCCCATTGGGCCCAAACTTTGCATTTAAGACATAAATCAACTTAAAACTTTAATTAACTTCATTTTAATGCAAAATATCACATTGTGAATCAAACGTGAGACATTTAAGGGAAAAATGACACATTTTAAGAGAAAAAGTGACACTTATTAAGTTAAAAAATGTAATAATTTTTATTAAAATGTAAAGTGACACTTTTATGGTCAAAAGTAATTTTTAATGCTAAAAAGTGACACATTTATAATGCTTAAAAGTGACATTTTAAAACCAATGATGGCGGTTGTTATTTATAATGTATAGTAACACTTCTAGGGTCAAAAATTACACATTTTATACTTAAAAAAGTGATACTTTTAATGATATAAAGTGATACTTTCATCGTTTCACGCCAAAAGTGATGGATTTCATTTATAATATAAAGTGACTATTTTCAAAGCAAAAGTGACATATCTAAAGCTAAAAGTAACACATTTAATACCAAAAAGTAACAATTCTAAGAAAGAAAGTTATAATTTTCATTAAAGATACAAAGTGACACTTCTATGACCAAAAGTGACACATTTAATGCTAAGAAATGACACTTTTAATACTAAAAAGTTACATTTTTAATATTAAAAAGTGACTCTTTATTTATAAAATATGAGGGGTGACGCTGTAATTTCTAAAAGCCGAGCAGTTGCACTAAGATTTAATAATCTTGACCTATTTAGCATTGATAAATCTGTCTAACGGATTAAAATCCGTAAGATTGTCTTACAATAGAACATACTCAAATAATTAAAAGATCATACAAAAACTTTAAATGTTTGAAACCTACTTTAGCTTAATAAAAAGATCATACAGATCGAGCTCTAAAGTTGAAAGACACTTTACCTTCCAAGGGACTTACTAGGGACACTACAATGAGTAGGGGGAAATTATACAAATAATTATCGTATTATTCGTAGGTAATCGATTTGACCAACCATATTACAATATTTCAAATATGACCAATGTACTCAGTAATTGGATGTGATGTAATCTTGCTGTCAATTCCTCATCCAATTTTGTAACGAACATGTTGACGTGGATTAACGAAGGATTGTACGAATGATATTTTTATTCTTTCAATTGCACCCCTTCCTTTCCCAAACATTTTTCCTTCAATTCCACCTTTCTTAATTTCTTGAAAGACAAAAATATCTTTCGTACAATCCCTCCGTTTAACAACGTCAACAAGTTTGTTTCAAAATTGGATGGTGTGTTGACAGCAAGAGCCACATTGCACCCATTGATCACATTTGAGATATTGTAATGTGGTTGGTTAAATTGATTACCTACGAATAATATAATGATTATTTGGATAATTATCCCCCAATGAGTAGCATCATGGGTCAAATTGAAAAATAATACTACCCCTGTTTTCAAAATATTGTGTACTTTGACTTGGTACATCGTTTAGGAAAAATTAATTGATTGTATTATAAATGTTGGTGAAATGTTTAGTTTCCTTTAATACCCTTGAGTATGTGGTCATAATTAAAATAGAGTAAAAATGTAAAAGTAAAGTGATAAAAAGTGTTTTTTTAAAACGAAATTTTTTGAAAGAAGACAATTATTTAAAAATGGACAAAAAATGAAACAGAGGGAGTAGTAGATTGCATGTAATGTCCTAAGCCAAGTCTATTTAGTTAATTATTTATTAGTGTATTAATTTTTATTATTATTACTAAATAAAGTTAAACGATCCTAGTCATAATAGGATTAGCATTAGATAGCCTAGTTGGATACTATAATTTATATTTATTAAATATATTTGATATTGAGATTTTTTAATAATAAAGATACAAAATCTCAGCCCCAATATCCTCCGTCAACTTCTTTCTACTCCCCTCTTCTTTCTTTCTTGACAGCAAGTAGCCCACAAGACAAACAACAAAGGCAATGAAACAATTTGGAAAAATTGTGGTACGTCCTTTTCCAAATATATAATTGCGTTTCAGTCCTGTATTTTTATTTTTAATTGTAAAAGATTATTTTTAAGAGCGAAATGATTGCATTATCTTTAATAAACGTGTAACAGATGAATACTTGGCAGCCGCATAAATCGCGGTGCATCGATGTATTCTTGATGCACTTAATAGTTTCACGAACTTTAACCTCACAATTTTTGTATCACAGATTCACAGTTTACGAAAAAAGAAATAAAATGCCGTAGTTATTCATTTTTGTATCGCAATTCAAATATTTATATATCACGGTGTAACTACTTTATATGAATATTTATTACGCTTATTATAAATTTGGAATCGCGGTTAAATTGTTTATATATCGCGGTGCAACTATTTTCTATAATTTTTTTATTACGCTTATAATAAATTTTGAATCGCAGTGAATATATGTTTGTATCACTGAGTAAAACCTATATTTTAAATTTAATTTGTATCACGATATATAAAAACTATGAACCTAATACAAAAATGAACATATGTGTACCGCAATTTATAAATATGCGAACCGTGTTGCAAAAATATGTGCACCGCGATATATCTTTTTTAAAAAAATTACCATGAATAAATAAAATTGATAATTTGCACTGCGGTATATTAATCTGGTAACCACGATACATTCCGTAGTTTTTCATAGCCACTTCTTGCTCATTAAGGGTATCGTAGTCTTTTTATGTTTAAAAATAAATTAAATCAGTTAAAAAATAGTATTTTAGTGGTTATAAACGTTTAAAATTGGATCAACCCGAATTTCACCAAAAAAATTTCTTGCATACCGTTACAAGCAGCAACTAGCGTTTTTTGTTTCTTCTACAAGAAAGTGACCCAGCCCAACCCATCATGAGTTGGGTTAGCCTTTCAGCTCACCAATTTTTACCTCAATTAATAAAAAGTAAAAATAGAAAACCCAAAAAAATCCAACTATTCATTGAAAAAAATTATATTTCTACGGTTATATTATAAATAATATTTTTTAACAACTTTCTCTAATATTAATAGTGTAAAAGGAGAAATAAAATATATTTAAAAATATTTTAGTATTACTCTTTTTGTTTGTTCATGTAACCCTTTTTTCGTAAGTATTGCGGTTAATTTACCCTATTCTAGCATATGTTATTGCTTTAAGTATCACTTTTTAATAAATTTATAATCATTTACTTATATGTCAGATATCAAAAATAATCTCACACTTTGAGTTAAAAAGATTTAAGTTCATAGTTTCAAACTTGTAGCTTGTGTTATTTGCAACTTGTAAATTGCGGGTCAACCACACCAACCCACCGCAGGCTCAACCCACCTCCTGGTGGATATTTTTCCAACCCACCTTTTTTAGATGGTAGGGCGTGCTAGCCCAACCTGTTTTAACAGCTCTAATTTTTTCATTAGTACATAGTAGGGAGGGTAATATAGGAACACGAAGTAGCTTTTTTTTCTCTATCTGAGATAAAATAACAAGGGAGGTGAGGAATTATTTATCCAGGGGTTATTCAAGTATACATACAATTTTACCCAACACACAAAAGCCAAACCAAACGTTGAATACGATAAAATAATGTTATCTTCCTATTTATATGGTTACCAAACGACTCCTAAATACAATATCTCTATTCTTAAAATGTTGTCTGTTTAATTTTTTATTTCTTCAAATTGATGGGTTTTATAAAATGAAAATTTTAAGTATATTTCTTTTTCAAACTCATAAAACACGTTGAGTATTATGAAATACCGTGTTTTAAGACTTTAAAAAATTATATTGTTAAATTTTCATTTAAAAACCAATTAGTCCTAAAATAATTAATTAAACAGAACAATATTTCCTAGGTTTTATCCGTGTGTGTATATATATATATATATATACTACTTACTGTTAGTTTTCCAAAAAAAATCTTTTACTTCTTGCAGTATCCCAGGTTAGAAAGTTTGCTCGCTATCCATGCATGTCTACTCGCCAATTAAGTAATTGAGGCAACTACAACATACTGTATTTATAAGTTCGTATTAATTTTTTTTTATTTGCATCAAGCTGTAGAAAGCAATTATAAATTTGATGGATGCAAGTTTAATTGCTAGTAATTATTGCTAATTACGTGCAAGTTAGAAGTAGCCCGGTTAAAAATATCTATCAAAGTGAGAGTAAGTCTTCTGTAAGACGGTCTTACGGATCTTGATTAGTAAGCCAGAGTCTCACTCTCTTATACTCAACCCACCAGTACGCTATGGGTTGGATAAAGATGATCCATCTTAAAAAAATAACTGTAAGACCGTCTTACTTAACTTTTTGTCGCATGAAATTCCGGAGGCGCATGCAAGTTTTGCACTTAGTTTTGTGCATGTGGCTTTCCGTCAACGCCGCAAGGAAGAACATCGTAGGTTGTCTTGTTAAACTATACACACAACAAGAGAGTTGTACATTGTCTTTTTGATGTGGCCTAAGATTCATTTTACGTGCTTACCATAAACCCAGAAATTATCTCAAACAAATCCATATTATTTTGTCTTCATTGATGAATCCTAAAATGTTTCCTTATCGCTGTTCTCCAAAGTCCAAACCATATTATTCTGTTCTCTCTCTCTCTCTCTCTCTCTATCATTAACAAGCTGATCATTGTTTTCTTCCAAGTCTAACTATGCAGACAGATCATTGGGATGATTAGGGAGTAATGCATTATATTTTTCTACTAAGACGAACACGTTGGAATTAGTTGGGTTGGGACGGGTAATGAGTCGAAACGGATTAAAACCCATTAGAACTCAAATATTAAATGGATCGAAATGAGTTGATCAATTAACATGCCCTTCTAGAACAAATCTCTCTCCCATTCACTGAACATAAGCTTATTTGTCAAACTGTTAGGCGACGTAAACACCTATATGACTATATCCCTCACAATTTTTGGACACATTGTGATCGTAAAGTTGTCGCTAGAGAATGCACAAAACAAGACCTTGGAGCTGCATAAAGTCCATTGATTAATAATTGATTAATGGCTGATTTTGCTAAGTAGCTCTTGTCTTTGACAAAGTATATCATATAAATATGCTTCTTACAAAGTACAAAGTGTTTAATTAGTTTGGGATCAGTCAAGATGTTAATTACTAAAACTATTAGGCCCTATCCACTAACTTAGTTATGTGAATTTGACAATATTCCTTTCACAAACAAATGCATATATATATATATTGTTAGGGATAGTGACCTTAAAGTAATTTTGAATTGTTTTTTGAATTATTAATAAATAGGATATTTTTTACAAACATTTGTGCTTATTGTATGCTTTTTGTTGAATATCATAGAAAATCTCTAGTTTATTTGTTATAACCATAATATTAGTATATGAGTGTTATATACAAGAGGATTAAGATTGTGAATAATTAACTTAAAATTAAATCTGTGATGATATTAATTAAAATATAGGATCTTCAATTAAAACATCACTAATGCAACCTAAAACATTTTTTAATGTGACCGTCTTATCCGGACCGTCGATGTAAAAACATCTAAGTGGTGGCATTTATATATGATTTGATCATATAGGATTTGGATCGTTTTAATTTGTAATTTTCCTATAAACTCCATTATAGAAATGGAGAAAAACAAATTAAATCATTAGATGATCATATATAGATGAATCTTAATCCTGAGTGGTTATAGAATCCTATTTATTTCGACGTGTTTCTTGTTTTACTCGTTTAAGTTTTTGTCTTTTGACGACATTCCCAGTACTAGCATTTTAGATTTGCATTTGTATTAAATGGCTAAGAATATAAATTTACAAATACGGAATATATTCCTTCTTACGAGAAATAGAAAGACGATTATCTCATTTGTTAATTCTGGAACTGAATGATTTGAGATCTCTAATTTATAATCTGATGATAAATCAACCATTCGCTAGTGAATTAATGATAAATGAGGATAAGATGTAATTGAAGAGGTTAACATATATTACCTAGTTTCAATTACGATTGTCTATGGAAGATTAATCTATATGTAATTATTAAATCAATGGATTGCTCGATTTCGTAGAGTAATATATTCTATAATTATAAGAGTACAATTCCAAATTTATAGTGAAGTAATATCGAAATTAATAAGTCGAATAAATTAATTAAAGAGTTTAATTATTTATTCAATTTGTTGAAGTTTATAATTACAGGTCTATGGTTCCCGATTCGTCTTCCTTATTTAAATGTATTGAAAATAATATATATTTTCCTAAGTGCTTGTGGAAAATAGTTTTCTATAAGATTTGAGCTTATATATAATTACCTATTAATTCCATGAATATTTGATATTTACAGCTTTGACTGTATTGAGAATTAAATAAATATAAGATATTTGTGATATTTATATAATTACTAATTAATAATTATATTGAATAATCATTAATTAACTATTAAAAATATTTTTTTTTAAAGATTGACTTTCAACCGGGACCTTTTGTTCGGAACAAAGGGAGTACATCCTAAAAGGGATCAAGAGAAACAAAAGAGTGCAGCCACTGCCGTCCTCCTTTTATGGCGTGAGACAACTTTGGTTGGTTTGATTTTTCTCCAAGTGATTGTAACTAAGGTTTTGGGGTTAATTTTTTCTTTTAAAAGTCGAGTTGAATAATCGTCTATATAAAAGAAGGAACATATTAATATTATTTGAGTATTCACACACTATTGTTAATTGGAAGAAATGAAACGGAAGATCGTGGTGTTTTTGAGTTTTGAAAATTCGATTGTTACGAACGAAGTAAAAAGAAATTATCGTAAGAGGTATTTTTCTTTTTCCTTCCTTTAGTTAAATAAATTTAATACGCATAATTTTAATGTTTTTATATAGTTGTATTGATTTTTAAAATCCATCACTTCCGCTTCCGCTCGATTTAATTGAAAAAACGGATCTTATTCCACCCAGATTTGATATGAAACCCTAATAATTTTCAACGTATATTTGGGAGTATAATCTTGAAATGAACGATGAGTAAGAGTGATTATGTGGTGTGTTAACATGCATGACTTTAAAGATAAGGAGAGGTTTATAGTTGGTAGGATTCTTTGTTTGTCATGCAAAACCTGTGACCATTTTGGGACAAGAGACAAAAAGTGAACTTAATACAGTGAACCAAAACACTCCATTATTGACTTTTTTTCTTTAGAAATATTTTAACTAAAACTATACAAGAACATTGAACTAAACACTAATAAGTCTAACAATCATAGTGACCAAAGGTTTAAATTAGTATGTAGTGACATGTAATTATATGATTGGTTCTCTTCCAAAGAAAAAACAGTTTTGTATTTTAATTGTGCAGCCTATGATCGTTCGAAAAAACTAGCCAAAATGAAAAGATAGGTAACTCTTTTTTTAATTAGTTTTCTACTAACTAAAAAGAAAAAAAATCTCTCTACAACTACACCATATCTAGAGTTTTTGTAAGTCATGTTGACAACAAATAAGACTAGAAAGAGTAAATAACATTTTTAAAACTAACGAGGTTGTTTTGAAAACAAAACAAAGTTGTAGCGGAAATAGATGGTTTGTCAGTAGGCTGATGATGTCAGCCAACTCATGAGAAGTTGAGAATTCTTTTGTCACCTAATTGGTGTTAGTCAGTTAGATCAAAAAGACTTTTGTTGAAAACAATTTGATCGCTTTTAAGCTGAAGAATTTATAGATACTAACAGATAAGTGACTGAGGCTAGGATTGACTCATACTTGATGAGCTCAAGATTTTCACGAATTTTTCAAGAATTTCCTTTTATTTGTGTTATTTTTTAGTTAATTATATCTTGAAAATATAATTATTTTGCATATTTGTGCTTAATGTAGGTTTACATGCATAATCCAGCATTTTTATGGTGTTTAGCATGAAGTTTGAGATAATTCTGGGTTTTAAAGTTGAGTTGCAAGTCATTCAGTCAAAGTCCGTTAAGTCCGTCAAATATTCCAAGTCAAAACAGGGCTAACGGAAGCTAACGGGGCTAACAAAGGACTATATTGCAAGAGCTGGGCAAGGAAGGGTTGCGCTGTCCACCATCAGAACGCCAGGGGCACTAATGCACAATTCCAAATCCAGGGGAGGCTGATGCTAATTGATGAATCACATGCCATGTTGCGTTGTCGAGTGATGAAGCCGGCCACGTCTCCCACTTTCCATCTATAAAAAACGGCTGACCCACGTGCACTTTGTGGAGCTCCATCTGGCCCGGCCCATATCCAACCCACATGCCTTCCTTTTCACCCGCCTACACTCACAACCTCACTCATTTCCACTTGGGTCAGCCCGCATGCCCTTAACTTATGCAGCCCACTTCCAGCTCCTCCCAGCCGTGCCCCATTGTTCTTTTCTTTCCTAATTCAGCCATAAATTCCAGGCATTCTTCCTATTTTTCCCCTGCCTTCGACATCTCCTTGCCCTTCATTAATAAACTCCTAGCCGGCCTCATGGAAGAGACAAGTCCCCATTTTCGGGACATTGCTCCCAAAATGGGGTGCCAGCCCCATTTTCCACCATTTTCTCTCCAAATTCTTGAAGCTTGATCACCTTTGAAGATTTAGAACATCAAATCAAGGGCCAATGAAGTATTTACAAAAGATTTCAACCCTGGATTTCTTCATCATTCAGTTTAATTCTTTCGACCTCTATTTTATGATAGTTGATATATTTTCTTGGGCTGAATATTTTATAATTGTTGAATTGGTTTGTGCTTAAATTTATCAATGGAATGTAATTATTTTTCTATGTCCAATGTAGTGATTTAATTTAATTTCTCTCTTTATTTAGTACACATTCATACTTGGTTATTATTTTATGGGTTCAATGCTTTTAATTAATTGACCATTAATTAAATGATTTTAGAAATGCATAGGATCCGCGATAGCTACTTTTGTATTTCGGACCAATCAATTTAATAGTTGGTGTTTTTGTGACACACGACGATAGCCATTGTGAGACTTGTTTCGATACGCGATCAAATCACCTTAGTCATTCACGAGGTCGGGAAGGTTAGGGTTGACTATAAGATGTGAGAGCCCATAGTTAACCAATTTTGTTTGTCTCGGCTACCGATATGATTTGTAGAAAAATAGAGAGAATTTATTTTTGCAAAGTATTATCTATGTGCATGGTTATTATTGTGTGTGTTCTTCATGCTTTTGAATGGTGTAGTGAACCATTAGATGATCACTAGAATTATGGGATAAGATGCGAGAGTCTGTCCTATTAATTCCAAAAACACAATAATTGTTTGCTTTACGTGAGACCGAGAGGAGATCGTGCGTAGATAGTCATTGGGTCTTATTTTGACTAGCCGATATTTTCTCCTATGTTATAAGATGTGAGAGCCCGTAACTAGGAGTTGTAGCTAGATTTGCTATACGTTGCGAGAACCAGTAGTGAATAATGTGTGCACCCGACTACCAAGACTTGAGTCAAAGAAAAGTAAAAAGAAGATTAATTTAAACACCGGCTAGACTATAAATATTGTACTCTTATATTTTTATCTTGATTTGATGTTGCCAAACCATTTGCACGTTAGTTTAGATTTTAATTGCTTTATAAGGTTCTTTATATTTTTAGTTTCTAATTCATTTTCTTTTCACTCAAATATAATTAGTTAGCATAATATTGGTACTTAGTCGGAGTGAAAATTATGTACATTTTCTGTGGGATCGATAACTCGTACTTATGTACACTTTATTACTTGATACGGCCGGGTATCCTTGACCGAGTTGTGTTTTTGCGCACATCAAATTTTTGGCACCATTGCTGGGGAATGGTTTTATTAAGTTTTGCTCCTATATGCTAATATTGATACTAAGCAAAGCTATTTGTATTTTGAGTATGTTTTTTTAATTAGTTTATTTGTTTTTGTATTTATATGTTTTGTATGCTTGAGTCGCTTTTTGAAGCCCTCCCGAGTTTGTGAGTTTGTAGGGAGGTGTGCATAGTGTCCCCACACAAAAATATTTTCTTTTCTTTTTTATTTCATATATTGAGTTTCTATTTTTTTCTTTTGAGCTTTATTTGATGCAAGAATTTAGCGCTTCATAGTAGGTTGTTGCTCGAGAAGATTCATGGAGTGGATATTTTCGGCTCAGACTTCATAAGAAATCATCTTTGAGAGAGTTTTCTTTCCTTTCCTTCTCCTTGTACTTTAAGTTTAGGAGTATGGTTTGGTTGGTACATTTCAAAAATTCTAAAAATCTTGAGCTTGAAATGCCTCAAATTCTTTATACTTTGATCACTCGCCTCTCCATCTTGGCGCTCTTTGAGTTGTGCTTAGCATTATTTTCTAAGAGTCAATTTTGAGATTACTATATATATAGTTGAGGATATGTTTGTGATACATGTACTAGCATCACCTCATTCATGATGGATAATGCCAAAGTATTTGTTGAAATATTTTTATGCTTTGCTCTAGTGATGGTTGTGCATGTCTAAGAGTACAATATTATGAGTTTAGATGTCAAGAGTTATGTTTTGATGATTAAAAGCTTGATTTGTGCATGTGTGTATGACAAGAGCATGATATAGTCCATCTTTGGACCGTTTGTGCCTTTATATATCCTATCCATATTTTTCACATTAATCCATAGTGTCCTCGTTGAGCTCATTTATAGAATGGCGTGTGTCAAGAGCACACAATGACCCCCATTCGACTTCATTTCTTATACCCGCATTATCCTATCCCATAAACTTATACATTTTTGCTATTGCCCTTCAAGAGAGCTTGATTTGGAATGAATTATCATTTTTGTATTCTTGCAGGAAAGTGTTACTTCATGGAAGTCTTGTGCTTTTATTGTTGTTGATGTTGGGGATTTGAAAATTGTTGTTGAATGGTGGTTGAAAAAAAAGGAAAAGAAGAAAAGAAAATAGCCCCTTTGGAAAGCAAAGAAAAGAACAGAAAAATCAAGGGTGGCCACAAAAGAAAAAAAAATGTCATTGTTCTTAATTTTCTCAATGAGATATAAGGGTGGAGCTTAATTGTTGTGGTAGATAAGACACTTTTTTCAACCCAAAGTTTAAAGTTTGAGGGGTTGTTGAAGTCAGTTTGTGGTTATTTGAAGAGTTATGCTTTCATGAAGCTAGTCATCATGTGAAGACTTCAAATTCTCTGCTCTGTTGACTTGTTATCATATCCTTCATTTGTAACCCAAACATTGGCCTAACATTAGAAGCTTGAAAAGTCCTATTGATATTGTTATACCATGTGTTGTTGCCTTGCCTTGTGAAAAAAAAATTAGTTAATGACTCTTTCGGTTGGTCGTTCAATCTTAGTTAGAATGTAAGTCCAGTTGACAACTGATAAGGCTAGAGGGGGGGTGAATAGCCTTTTAAAACTTTGAGGATAGATTTGAAAGACTTTTAAAAGTTGCAGCGGAAATGAGTAATTTTGTGAGTCTGCTGATATGATGTCAGCTGGCTAATGTTTTAAAGAGGCTAACGTTGTAGGTTGAGCCGAAAATAGTGGCCAGCTGGCTGACACACTTAATTGCTTTTGAAAAATAGATCACAAGATACAAGGAAAGTGCTGAAGAACAATTTATCAAAACAAATAAGTAAACAATTTATGTAAAGAACTGGCTGACACTTAAGTAGATAAAGACTTCTTAAGTGTTAGAGCAGTTTGTAAGAACTGATGAAATAACTGACAAAGGAGTTGAAATGGTTCATAGTAAGAACTGTTACGTCCACTACCAATTTGGTCAAACTTGTATTTTTGAAGTGCACTAATATTATTAAAAATCTAAATGATCTCTAATGGATCAGTGTACAACAAAGACTGGTGTTTATGGAGTATAATTGAAAAACAATCACACTCGTGAAACAATCAAACTGATTCCTTAAAGAATATGAAAAAAGTAAGGAATAGCAAGACATTGATTGTCAAAACAATAACTAGAAAAGAAATAACAATGAATACTATCTAGCTAAAGTTTTAAGGGTGAGGCACTTCAAGTGAGTAATCTGCTATTGAGAGTATGAATGCTTCAGTTGTTTTCTTTAAGAGGTTCCTGTGGGTATTTATAGATGAACTTGAAGTGCAGTCCGTTAGAAACACTTTTGAATTTGAAATGTGCCACAAATTCGGAAGTATCTTCTTGCAAGATCATATGGATCCTGTGTGAGAGATAAAGCGCAGTGAGATCTATCATAGCACAAAACAGGTAGGTGTAAGTACTATGAAATGTTTAAGCAAAGAAGGTAAGGAAGCTGACACTTTAAAAACGAGGGTCATTTGCTTCTAAGTAGCTGACAGAATTATATAGCAAGCTGACCAGTTATACTAACCAAACAAATTAAAAGTTCTAACTAAATAAAAGTATAATGATTTTAAGCAAATTTAATTTAGGCAAGATTCAACATAGAGCTTTGCTACTTTTGGGTGGAAATATGTTTTATGGTTTGAGTGATTGTTTGAGGATTGTATGCTAGCATATGAATCAATTCATACCTCTATTATGCATGTTTATAATCTTAGGTTGATTTCTTGGATGGTAATGCTTGTGGGATCTTAATTGAGTGTTGCCTTCACTTCATATTGTTCTCGAGCTTTTCCATAATTCATTCTCTTTTCTCTGGACGATCAAAGCTTAAGTTTGGGGGTGTGATGAGCCCAAGATTTCCACGAATTTTCCCAAGAATTTCCTTTTATTTTGTGTTATTTTTGAGTTAACTATGCCTTGAAAATATTATTATTTTGCTTATTTGTGCTTAATATAGGTTTCCATGCATAATCGAGCATTTTTATGGTGTTTAGCATGAAGTTCAAGGCAATTCTAGGCTTTAAAGTTGAGTTGCAAGTCATTCGGTCAAAGTCCGCTAAGTCCGTCAAGTATTCCAAGGCAAAACAGGGCTAACGGGGCTAACAAAGGACTACATTGCAAAAGCCGGGCAATAAAGGGCTGCGCTATCCACCATCAGAACGCTAGGGGCACCGGTGCACAATTCCAAATCCAGGGGAGGCTGGTGCTAATTGATAAATCACCATGCCCTATTGCGTTGTCGAGTGATGAAGCCAGTCACGTCTCCCACTTTCCATCCACAAAAAGCGACTGACCCACGTGCACTTGGTGGAGCTCCATTTGGCCCGGCCCACATCCAACCCACCTGCCTTCCTTTTCACTTGCCTACACTCACAACCTCACTCATTTCCACTTGGGTCAGCCCGCATGCCCTTAAGTTGGGCAGCCCACTTCTAGCTCCTCCCAACCATGCCCCATTGTTATTTTATTCCCTAATTCAGCCCTAAATTCCATGCATTCTTCCTTTTTTCCCCTGCATTGGACATCTCCTTGCCCTTCATTAATATACTCCCAGCCGGCCTTATGGAAGAGACAAGTCCCCATTTTCGGGACATTGCTCCCAAAATGGGACACCAACCCCATTTTCCATCATTTTCTCTCCAAATTCTTGAAGCTTGATTACCTTTGAAGGTTTGAAGCATCAAATCAAGGGCCAATGATGCATCTACAAAAATTTCAACCCCGGATTTGTTCATCATTTGGTTTAATTCTTTCGACCTCTATTTTATGATAGTTGTTGTATTTTATTGGGTTGAATATTTTATAATTGTTGAATTGGTTTGTGCTTAAATTTATCAATGGAATGCAATCATTTTTTTTATGTCCAATGTAGTGATTTAATTTAATCTCTCTCTTTATTTAGTACACATTCATTTTTGGTTATTATTTTGTGGGTTTAATGTTTTTAATTAATTGACCATTAATTAAATTATTTTAGAAATGCCTAGGATCCGCGAGAGCTACCTTTGTATTTCAGACCAATCAATTTAATAGTTGGTGTTTTTGTAACACACGCCGATAGCTATTATGAAACTTGTTTCGACACGCGATCGAACCACCTTAGCCATTCGCGAGGTCGGGGAGGTTAGGGTTGACTATAAGATGCGAGAGCCCGTAGTTAACCAATTTTGTTTGTCTCGGCTACCGATATGATTTGTAGAAAAATAGAGAGAATTTCTTTTTACGAAGTATTACCCATGTGCTTGGTTATTATTGTGTTCTTCATGCTTTTGATGACGTAGCGAACCATTAGATGATCACTAGAATTATGGGATAAGATGCGAGGGTCCGTCCTATTAATTATGAAAATCACAATAATTGTTTGTGTTACGTGAGACCGAGAGGAGATCGTATGTAGATAGTCATTGGGTGTTTGTTTTGACTAGCGACTATTTTCTCCTATATTATAAGATGTGAGAGCCCGTAGCTAGGAGTTGTAGCTAGATTTGTTATAAGTTGCGAGAGTCCATAATGAATAATGTTGTGTGCCCGACTACCAAGACTTGAGTTAAATAACCCTTAGCACTACTGCAATTAGATATAATTTTAAAAATACTAGGATCAACAGCAGATATAATAGCATACATGGCTTTAGAGTTATAGTTAGCAAGCAACAACTCATCATTGGACCATTCAATTTCAGACTTAGGTTCATTATTACCTTCATCGCACATGTTCAAAGGTGTAGACCAACCGACGAGTATGGCACGCCATGCACGTTCATCAATTGATTTGATGTATACACACATTTGAACTTTCCAACTAGAATAGTTGGTACCATAAAAAATGAGAATCTTGTGATAGCCATTATTTTGCCCGTTCATCATAGCTATAATCAGAAAGGACTTTCTCTTTGTACGTCAAGAGTTGGCTCTAATACAAATAGAAAGAATGATTAAAGCAAGGATAAAACAGAATAAAAAATAAAACGAAAATAAACTGTTTTATATATGATTTGGTCAATGAAGCTTACAATAAAGAATTCATTGAAAACTTCAATGAGATATCAATGTTGCGAAATTAAATAAAAACAAAACAGGAAGAACAAAAACTGAACACAAGAGATACCTTTTCATCAATAAGTAAATCAACTTATTGATCGAGCCTCATGGCTAAAAATATTCCACTAATAAAATATATGTTTAAGCTTGATGCAACTCGAAAGACTAAAAAATGGAATTTATGAAAGCTTTATAAAAAGAATATATGGCTTTGAATAATACTAACACCTCGAACTACCTAGACTGATGTACGCTAAAAAACTTTTAACAAAACAGTAGGAGGTGTAAACAGAAAAACAATGCTGATGACAGAATGAATGAAGGCTTCAATATAGCTTCATTCAACAGATCATTTAGGATTAGAAAACATAATCCTAATAGAATAATGATTTGATATCTTTCTCTCTTATGAATCTGTGTATTGTATATACTCAGTAACGTCTCTTAACTTTACCGCCTTGTATCCACTTATTTATACTTGCATCCTTGACCTATAATCCTTGTAGAATAAGAAAACAACTTACCATAAAGATTAGTATGTAAGTGCAATAAAGAAGCACTTAAATCTTATCAAATATAGACTTACCAAATATGAAGGATTCCTTACCTAAAATAATTAGGTCAACCATGTCTCCATAGAGCAAGACAAACAACACATAACCTTGTGTTACAAGAACACATAATCCTACTAAAATAATGATTCATATGAACCCTAAAAACCAATTAAAGTATAATCTACAAAATAACCTTTTTATAAAATGTGTAACAATAATAATTAATCAAAGTAAATACCAAGAAAGGCCAAACAAAAAGAATTAATTAATATAAACCAATTAGAAAACACAAAAACTCAATTAATTAAATATCCAACGGAAAAGATATATTTCACATTGATGAGGAAAGTGATATTGGTTTTGGGTTTTGGTTTGAGGCAACGTTTAACGTAGGCTTGATTGAATTTGTTAGGAGTTGGTTCACGCCTCAAAGGCGATTTTTGGGGCGTGTTAGTCATAAGTGAATCCTAAAGCATTTGATTAAGGTTGGGTTTTGGTTTTATGGACCCGTGTGGTTCTAAATAGTTCTTGCGTTCAAGTGATACTTAGACTTTATGATATTCGATTAAGGTTAAACCTTGGGAGCTTAACTAATTTCGTAAGACGGTTAATCGAACTATGAGAGTTCGGAGAATCTTATATTTTTATCTTGATTTGATGTTGTCAAACCACTTGCGCGTTGAATTTAATTGCTTTCTTAGGTTGTTTATATTTTTAGTTGTTAATTCATTTTCTTTTCGCTGAAATATAATTAGTTAGCCTAATTTTGGTACTTAGTCGGAGTGAAAATTACGTACATTCTCTGTGAGATTGATAACTCGTACTTATGTACACTTTATTACTTGATACGGCCAGATATTCTTGCCCGAATTACGTTTTTGCGCACATCAACACTTAAGTAGATTGAGACTTTTTTAAGTGTTAGAGCAATCACACATAAACAGACAAGTAAAGAACACAACATATAAAGTGGTTCACAGTATAACTGCTAGGTCCACTACCAAATTGGTCAGACTTGGATTTTGAAGTGCACTAATATTATTAATAATCTAAGGCCATCACTAATAGATCAGTGTACAACAAAGACCAGTGTTTATGGAGTATGATTGAGAATCAATCACACTCGTGGGGTACAATCAATGAATTCTCAATAACTAGAGCATGGGAGGAATTACTACACAATGATATGATTGTCAAATAGATACTAGAAAAAAGAATAAGTAATAAAGGTTATCTAGTAAATGTTATGGCTGAGGAGGCACTTTAAAATTGAATGTTTGAGAGATATTGAATTCTTCAGTGTCTCTTCATCTTGCTTCAATGTCTCATCATCTTGCTTCAATGTCTTTAAATAGAGGACTCTTGATCTTCAATCCATTAGAAGCAGATTTAAAATTTGAAGGCTCCAATGATTTTGATTGTAATCTTCAACTAGATATCTAAAGGATGTGAGAAGCATAGCAGCTGCAGGAAATTCATTGGATTGACCAACAGCCGAGGGGTCAACAGCAGCAGTAGCATCAGTCTTTGGAGAAGGAGTCTTGGCAGCATCTTGGACCAAAATTTTAAAATTGTATCTTAAAAGGTTAAGAGTATAGTGAGTTTAGTTTTGTGATGAACCAAACCCTCTAACTAGTTCATTTTGAGCTGGCTGCTTGTCAGCTTGAGCGTTGATGTCAACTGATGGACACTATGTCAGCAAATGAGGCAACAACAACTCTTATGCCTTGAATACTCGATCTTCTCCTCAGCTCAATGTTTTTAGATGCATACGCATCTTCCCTTATTCTCAGCTTCTTCTCCTCCTACATGGCTTTAAGCATATCAGCTACGGGAAATTCATTGGATGGACCAACAACCAAGGGGTCAATAGCAGCAGCAACATCGGTCTTTGAAGAAGGAGTCTTGGCAGCATCTTGAAACAGATTGAAGTTTTGAAGCTCCTATTCTTCAGGCAGCTTCGAAAATAAGGTGGACATAGGATCCTGGGGATCAGGTGACTGATCGTCAGAGGATTCATCAATAAAGATAATCTTATGTCATGTTGATTTGGAGATGGCTTGACTGACTATGGCCTTCTGTTGCTTCATTTTCTTATAGGCCATTCGTAATGTAGGTGTAGACACCCCAATTTCGTACCCCTGGTATATGACATGTTAAAACTTAACAAATGTCAAGTTACATGGTTTAAAAATGCAAAAGGAAAAGTAGGATGCGCAAAATAATGAAATGCAGGGCGCCAAAGTGTCAAAAATAACCCCAAAAAGAGGCCCAGGTGCCACCCACATGCAAAGTGGGCACAGCGCCCAGACCCCCCATGGGTGGCACCCAATAGTGTTTTGTGCACTGTAGCATTTTGCCTCCGGTACACTCTCTCAAGCGCGCGGTACAAGCCGATGAAGCACAGAAAGAAAATCCTAAATGCCAACGTAGTCGCCACTCCCAGCTATAAATAAGAGTGCCCGGCTTCAGTGAATTCATTCACGAAAGACTCCGCACACAGTTCACTTCATCGCACACAGTTAAAAAGTCGCGTTCAGTTTACACAGTGAGCGAGAGAGAGAAAGAACCACTCTTTCTATAAGCCTCGAAGCTCTGTCAAATCTCCTCCAAACTTAAATCCAACAGGTCAAAGTGAATCTTAGCCTTCCAGTTAGGATTCCACCATATTTCCCCGGTCCAAAAATCTCAAAAAGAACAGTTACTCTGCCCGAATCCAGAGGCCAAATCCGCCAGAAGCAAGCAGTTGCTCTGCCCGATTTTCGCCAACAGCAAGCAAACAACAGCAAAAACACAAGCAGTTGCTCCGCCCGTTTCACGGTGCCAGAAAGCATCTTTCGGAAGCAGTTACTCTGTCAGAATCTCCACAACAACAAAAGACTCCCTCTCCTGGAAGGACATAGCGAGCACAACCTACGCTCTTAAAGGTAAGCCTTTAAAAGGTTATATAAAAAAGTGTTATTTTCAAGTCGGCCCGATGTAAAAATATAAGAAGTTATGCTGCCCGGATTTCTATAAAAAAATAGCACTAAAAAGAGCCATTATTATGGCAAAATATTTGTAATTACTGGAAGGAAGCGGCTGCAAGTTTGTAAATAATGCAGATACGGATATATTTGTTTAAATATTTTATTTCATTTGCTGAATAAATATAATGAAAGCATATTTTAGCCAAAAACTATTTTTGAGACTGAACGGGTGAGTTAGGTGTCTAACACCTTCCCACCTCGTAACTTAGCCTCTGAACCTTTTTTTTTTTTTTTACAAACTTTGGTTATTTTTGGTTTTTCTTTATTTCTCCTTAAAATAAAGATGGCGACTCTGTTACAACATTTTGGATTACAACATCCTTTGGATTACAGTGAGGCTTTTCCGTTTTCAACAAACAAGGGACGATGAGAATGAAAAGGGTGATCCTTTCTATATCTTGTTTTCTTTTCCGTTTTCCCTAAACAAGGGAGGATGAGCGACGGAAAACCCAAAGCACTGAGAATGAATCCGAAGGGTGATCCACTTTCTATATCTTGTTTTCCCCTAAACAAGGGAGGATGAGCTACGGAAAACCCAAAGCACTCATATTAATCCAGAATGTACATCAGTCCACAGTGAGGCAGGGTGTGTTCCGACGCACCTTCTCAACATCCTTTTTTTGCACTTTTCCGTTTTCCCCTAAACAAGGGAAGATGGGAATGAAAAGGGTGATGTGTTTTATGTATCTTGTTTTCCCCTAAACAAAGGAGGATGAGTTATGGAAAAATCCAAAGCAGTCATAATGGACTAAAGCACACTCAGTGACCGAGGCGTATTCAACGCACTTTCGACAACACTCTTTTTGCATTTTTAATTTCGTCTTCCCCTAAACAAGGGAGGATGGAATGAAAAGAGTGATGTCCTTCCGCAACTCGCGTTCCCCTAAAAAAGGGAGCACGGGGTCCAGGAGCGTTCCGGGGCACTCACAGTAGGGGAGAGTATAACATCACTAGTTGAAGAGCTTGCATTGCCCATGGAAATGTTCTCTGAAGGCCCTTCATCTCCCTCAACACCTTCTTCAACTAGGAGTTCATAAGTGTTAGTTTCTTTGGTAGAAAGGGAAGATGAGAATAATTGAGTATGAATTCCCACACTTTGAGTTTTAGAACCGGCTAAGGGGTGATGAGCTTGAGTATCAGGCTAAGTCGGAGGTGGGACAGATTGTTGAGGCTCAGTTTGATTAATAGCAATTTCACAAATAAGGCCCCAGCTAATCGAGTGAGATTTGCAGAGGTGTCAGTTCGTGGGAAAGCTACAGGAGTATCAACAGAAGCAACAATATGAGCATAAGTTGGTATATCAACAAAAATGTCAGCAGGTGTATCAGTAGTTGGTAGAGATGCAAAAGTATAGTAGAGGTTGGTATATCAATAGGAATGTCAACAGTTATGTCAGTAGGAGCAACAGTTAAAGGAGCATGTGGTATTGCAACTAAGTACTAGTTGACTGAAGAGATGTCGATACTCTTCCTAGCTATGATGCCATTCTGTGTTGAAGTTCTAGATGACTAAGCTTTCCATTAATCATGACATCATGCATATACTTAGCTGCCAATCATTGTATTCTTGCTAACTTTTCTGGGTCAGTAGTGAAAGGGCCATTCAAAACATTATCTTAAGGAAGAGCAATTCTTCCTTTAAGGTAGGGGTCATCATGAGGTATAGAGTAAAGCTATCAAAATTAGGCCTGGCCCAGCCCACCCAATTTTTTATGGGTCTGGGCTTCAAGTTTGATTGGCTCAAAAAAATCCAGGCCCTTTCGGCCCGGTCCGGCCCAATCACAAGGTTTAAAAGTGAAACATGATTAAAAAAAGAAAAATTAGAAAACTAAAACCTAAAACCTAAAAAGTAAAAAAAAATATCGCTATCTGACTAGTGACTCCCGTCCACTTCCAGAGACTCCTCACTCCAGTCATGTACTCTACTCTTCAATCTCTCTCTTCTTCTCGCCCAGTCGCCTCCACCTGTCAAAACCCTAATCCTTTGATCTACTGATGAGTCTGCCTCCTAAGTCCTCACTAGTCACTCCTCTGTCCTTAGTCCTCAATCCTCACTCGTCTCTAGCACTCCAAATCTCCAGTTCTCCACAACGGTAGCACAGCCACATGCCTACAATCGAAGTCATGACGTGGCAACCTCCCCATTTGCAGTCTCTGCCGTCATCGCCTATCATCTGAATATATTATTATCTATGTTCTCATTGAAATTGTTGTGATCTGGTTTCTGTACATGGAACACGCATAACTGCTTCTTCAAAGATTCCAATAGTTGCATTCTTATCCTACTAAATAATATAAATGGCAATCATATAGAGCCAATGTGTAGACACCCCAATTTCGTACCCCTGGTATGTGACATAACATAAAATATCAAGACCTGTTAAAACATTAACAAATGTCAAGTTACAGGGTCAAAAACGCAAAAGGACAAAGCAGGATGCGCAAAAGAGTGAAATGCAGGGTTCAAAGCGTCAAAAATGAAAATGGTGAATAGTGCTGGTGCCACCCACATGAAGTTTGGGAGTGGCGCCCAGTTTTGATGGAGATGGCGCCTAGTTTCTTCAGAAATCACTATTCTTTCGCCGTAAAGTCCAAATCTGTTCGCGGCTGGTACAATCGATCAATGTATGGACCAAAGTGCACAATTTGAAAACTTGGAATAGTGCTAGCGCCACCCACATGAAGTTTGGGAGTGGCGCCCAGTTTCCTCAAATAGTGCTGTTCATATCCGTAAAATACAATTTGCTCAGCGTTGTGTACAATCTTATTGATACGCGAAGAAGGAATTTTAATTCCATCGGTGTCCTCACTCCAGCCTATAAATAGAAGCTTCAGGATCGACCTTCAGCACACCAATTCATCCGCAAAACTCTCCGCGTCCTCGTTACGCTGAAGAAATAGAGAGCGAAGTGAGATAGTGAGCGATCTCTCCTCAAAGCCTCGAAACCCTGCCAAACCTCCTCCAAGAAGGGCCCATGATGAAAAATGAAGAAGAAACGAAGGAAGTCCAAGTTGGAGACCTTGCGGTCGCAAGGTGTTTCAGACCTTGCCCCCGCAAGGTGGACAGTAACATGAAGAATCAGAAGCCCGGAGTACTGGAGACCTTGCGGACGCAAGGTACCCCAGACCTTGCGACCGTAAGGTGGTCAGAATGCGATAAGTTCGTATTTTCACAAGAGATTCGATTGGATTACAACTCCATGGTATAAATAGGAACCGGTTACCAAAGCCTAGGATATAGAAAAATGGCTGGAAACAGTTTTGTATAGCTTTAAAGTAGATTTTAGGTTGTATAACATTTTTAGATTGTGTAATTACAAGTATTGAAGATCAGATCATGTCTCTGTTCATCTCCATGTGCTGTTCATTGTCTATGATGAACTAAATCATCCATAATCTAGGAGGTGGGAGGTAACTTGTATCGAATTTATGTTTTAATTCATATTTATGTTCATTCAATTCTTGTTGATTGTGATGTTTATCAATCCCTCTATTATTTCGCTTTGAACAAATGAATGTAATCGCAAATAATAAAGGCCTAGAGGTGCGGATAACTGCATGACCAATGTGCATAAGTCGTACACAGGCTCACCATCACAATAAATTGGACCTATCGATGCACGAGAGTGATAAGTTAGGACCAGGTTCATACATGATTTAGGTGACAGATAAATCATATGTTCTTGTGCTTAGGATATAGAATGGATGAATGTTGCGGGGATGGAGGCTGAACCAATAGTTCAATAGATTATATCTATCTTTTGTGAACGAACCCAAGAAATTGAATGATAATTATCATGAATTAAACATAAAGGAGATACAAGTGAAACCCGAATCCTAGATTGCCACCTACCATAAGATCTTCATAACCTGTAATTACTGCTAATTAGTTAAACTCCTAAATAAATAATAGTAGATTAGAATAAAATTATAAAAACCCCCCTTAGATTAATAATTTGCTATCAATAGTAGTGCCAGCTAGCCTTTGAAAAAATAAAAGCCTATCTTACCAATCCCCCTGTGCTAGCTCCACCCCATACACATAAATCTCTCCTCTTATATTTAACCGTCACAGACACGTCAGTAGGGGCTATGCTCGCCCAAGAGAAAGAAAATTCCTACATTGAAAATGTCATATACTTCATAAGTAGGAAGTTGCAAGGAAGCGAGCTAAACTATTCAGCGCTAGAAAAAAGCTGCACCGGCCTAGTCTGGGCCACGCAAAGGCTCAAGACCTATCTGCAAGGACGGTCCATCAAGCTCATATCCAGAATGGACCCTATCAAGTACATCTTCGGCAAGCCATCACTTTCCAGCCGACTGGCCAAGTGGTCCTTTCTTCTCAACGAGTTTGACATAACTTATGTCACACTCAAATCTATCAAAGGCAGCGTAATTGCAGACCACTTAGCCGATCTACCCTTAAAAGCCGAAGATGCGACCGAGCCTGACTTCTCAGACGAAAGTGTCCTAGAAATCACTGATCATGACACCAGCTGGCAGATGTTCTTTGACGGAGCCGCGAATAAAAGAGGCTTTGGCATAGGAATCTTGCTAATTGATCCAGCTGATTCTCATACTCCGCTGGCCATAAGGTTGAAGTTCGAATGCTCAAATAATACAGCTGAATATGAAGCATGTATTGCTGGCTTAGAAGAAGCTCTCAAAAGGGGAGCTGAATATCTCGAAGTATATGGAGATTCTGCCCTAATTATAAATCAAGTAGAAGGGAGATGGAAAACCCAAGATCCCCGGTTGCAGCTCTATCATGCCAAACTAACAGCACTTGCCGCCCGATTTGACTCTATCTCGTTCCACTATCTGCCACGAGATAGAAGTCAATTCGCCGATGTCCTAGCCACTCTGGCATCGCTAGTCCAAATTCCCGCATAAACTAATGTTCAGCCATTCGTAATCGGGAAGAAGGTCACTCCGGCATATTGCTTCAAAATTAATGCACGAGCGGATCACGAGCCCCGGCGATATCCTAAATCTGCTTCAAAAAGGTATTTATCCTCCGGCCTAGACAAAAGAGGGAGAGTCTCCCTGCGAAGGTGGCCTCACAATTTGTACTCAGCGGTGGCAACCTGTATAAGAGGCACTATCAAGGCCTTAATTTATTATGCGTCGATCAGGCTAAAGCTGAGCAAATCATGGATCAACTTCATGGTGGTACCTGCGGGCCCCACATGAATGGTCATATGTTGTCCAAGAAAATTATCCGATAAGGGTACTATTGAGTACGCTTGAAATCGATTGTATTCTGTGGGTGCGACATTGCGACAAATGCCAGCGTTTTGCAAATCTGCAGCACGTGCCCCCGCACGTCCTATATAACTCCACAGCCCCCTGGCCCTTCTCAACATGGGGAATCGACGTCATAGGCCAAATTCACCCGAAGGGATCCAATGGCCAAGAATATGTCTTAGTAGCCGTCGATTACTTTACAAAATGGGTGGAAGCCTCTTCCTATAAAATCGTAAATGCCCGAAAGGTGTCCGAGTTCATCCGGACTAACATTATATATCGCTACAGAGTACCTTTCGAGATAATCTCCGACAACGGCTCGCATTTTGAAGGGGACGTGAATCGTCTACTCGACGAATTCAAGATCCAAAGGCATAAATCTTCCCCTTATCGACCACAAGCCAATGGTGCCGTTGAAGCAGCCAACAAAACACTTGGAAATATTATCCGAAAAATGGCTGACACAAAATTACCGTTAGCCCTCTGGGGCTATCGCACCTCAGTCCGCACATCCACTAGGCCTACCCCTTATTCTCTAGCATATGGCATGGAGGCAGTGCTGCCAATAGAAGTTGAAATTCCATCATTAAGAGTAATGATGGAATCTGGCATATCAGAAGTTGACTGGGTCAAAGGGCGATTTGAAGAATTAGCCCTAATTGATGAACGACGCCTACTAACCCTGGAGCATACCCGAGCGTATCAAAGACGCATAGCTCGGGCCTTCAATAAAAAAGTCAAAGGCCGCGACATCTAAGTCGGGGATCTCGTGCTTCGAGAAAAACCCCATAGTTATGTTGATACTAAGGGAAAATGGAAATCTCCATAGATGGGACCGTATATTGTCAAGGAGATCCGGTAAGGAGGTGTCGTACTTCTCACGAACCAAGAAGGAGAAGATCTTGTTCAGCCCTTCAACCTCGACAAGCTCAAAAGGTATTATGCTTGAGCCAATTTGTCTGGCAGGTGCTTCCCTCTCCAACTCGCTAGGCTGAAAACCCGAAAGGGCGGCCTAGGCACAAATTAGCGCATAAAAAAAACAATAAAAGAAGAAATAAGGGCTCGCTAGGTTGAAAACCCGAAAGGGCGGCCTAGGCAAAAATTAGAGCATATAAAAAAAATCAAATCAGGAGAAAAATGAGAGGGAAGACACTATTTGAATCCTCGGCATTCTACCTCCAGTCATCAGCGTACAAGGGGCTCGACTGACAGGAAAGAGAAAAACCACAACAGAAAGCTCGCAATAAAACACTAAAATAAAAAAAATACAGTCCTAAGGTGCAACATAGGAATAATTGCTAAAGAAATTTAGGTTGTACATTATTTGCCTGTACATATCTATTATTGCCTTTATCCCCCCTTGTTCCCCCGGAAACTATCCCTTCTTTTGCAGTTCAAGCCCCAAGGTGGTCCATCAGTATCTGCAGCATCCGCCCAGCCAGGTCCATATACTCCTTCTGCAAGGCACAGAAAAGGCTCAGTCTCATCAGAATGGGAAGCACCAGAAGTGTCCTCGTCCTATTCATTATCCCCATTGCCGTTGTCCTGAAACAGCCAGACGACTTGGGTCCCGACCATTCACTACTGCCCTGTCTGATTGCGAAGAAAAACACAGGGGCTATGAAAATAGCCTTATGCCAAGTGTAGCCCTGCAGCAATTATATACCAAAGCACAGGAGAAGGCGGCTGCCTCCTTCTCCCCGAATATCTCCAGAAAAGCCCTCTCGAGCCCGAAGGTGTATTCTTTTGAGATCCGTTTCAGAGATGCAGCGTGCCATTACCCTTAGAAATTGGTATAGTTTTATTTTCTGCATGTATCTTGAGTCTGCATTTTATTTTCTTGCATCATATAGAATTATATTGTATTGCATAATAAATGTTTGTACAGATTCTAGTGCAAATAAAAAAATAATAAAAAATAAAAAAATAGAAAGAAAAACTAATGTGTGCAGGTAGTAGGAGCTAATAATCGCAAGATGCTCGGCCCCTATCAAAACCAGCTCCCATCACTCGAGGGCTTGTACCGCCGCCAAGTCTGTAACCTCTACCTCTCACACGAGGGCGAGCCGACCCGCCAGCTTCATCGTTGTCATCATCACGGCGTCTGGTCTGCCGTATAGCATCATTACCTCGGCAAGAAAAGTCATCCATGACGAAGCTCCGCAGCAGCCTCTTATATGTGGACACCTTAACCTGAAAGAAAAGAGGGAGTTGCAACAAAAAAGGAAATGCATCAGTCCAAGAGAAAAGTGATATAAAAAAATGAAATGAATGATGATGATGCTAAAAAAATAAAGAGAGATATAAAAAAATGAATGATGAAAAAAAAGAAATGAGTGATGATGTATACCATGCGAGCGTGATCAGGAACACGGTACTCCTCGGGAATATCCGCATCGGGTAAGACCTCCTCTATAAGTCTTCCGTCTCGATGATATCGGAAGGTAGAAAAGGCGTCATCGGGCATAGAGAACTCCGACTGTGCATCAAGAGCTGGGTGAGAGGACCCTGGTCTATCACATGCATCGGATACACGCCTGACAACCGTAGGGGCAGGACGAGCAGGATGGAACATCGTTCTCAAGAACTCCTCATATGCCATGACTGGATAATCGCTGGGCGGCATGACAAATTTTGACAAGTAAAGATACCTGTTCGGAAGAAGATCTGGAACGATCACCCAAGGGGGAGGTGCAGGAGGCACTACCGGAGGTGTAGAGTACAGGACATGTTGGCGATTAACTCACTCGCCCATATATAAAGAATCATTCATGATCGACACCATGAGAATCCAGCAGCGGCTCAGTGTCAGGATGACCTCATATGGCCCTACTAAATTCTGCCAAGGAACCAAATGTACAGAGCCCGAGGTCGAGCTATCTATCTTGTCACGCAATCCAAGATGTCCCATGAAATGGCCGCCTCTATCTTTCTTCTTCCGGTTGGCATTTACAAACTTAGCCAAATAGGGTGGTCTGTGAACGCTACTGCGTAGAGGGCCTGGTGTAAAGCCAAAAACAGAATAAGCCCACACCTGGAAAAAAAAGAAAAAAAAAGAGAAAAAAAGTCAGCAATAAAAAGAAAAATGATAAAAAAAATATATAAAAAATAATAATAATGATGACAAAAAAAATTAAAAGTGGGAATAAAAGAGATGTACCTCCCAAGCAGGAGCAAAGCCAGTCATAACCGGTGATTCATTCCGGCTCGCCCTGTCCATGGAGGCATAAAGTTCAGCCAGGCCCGCCTGCCCCTAGTCATATTCAATCACGCGGTTCAGTTCCCGAAGGCAGCCTAGGAGGGAAACTCTTAAAGAAGTGGAGGAATTGGCAAAGAGCGACATCCCCAGAAAGAAAAATAGAAAGGCTCTGGCGACGCGAGCTACAACGATGCTTTCCCCGGCATGGACTCTCCCAGCATTCGCCAAAAGCCATCTCTTAACGCTGCCAATCTTGATTTCATCCGCGGTTTTATATTCGGGCACGAAGCCCAGAAGATCCTCCACCACGTCATGATGTTGACGGAGAGTATAATCCGGCTCAAGAGTCCGCCCGACGCTGGTAGAGATGCCCGTGATGGCGGCAAAGTCGCATGGGGTCATAATGGCCTCTCCCCAGCTGAAGTGGAAAGTGTGGGTCGTGTCCCACCAATAGTTCCGCAATATATCGAATATGGCCATATAGCTACGGAAGGGACGGAATGCCCACATGAATACCCCGAGGCCAGTATCCTCCACCAGAACCCGTGCCGGCTCAGGCATCAGATGGAAAATGTTCATCACCATATCACAACTTGCCCGAACCCGAGTCAAAGTAACACGCTTCTGAAGAAAAAAAGAGAGAAAAAAAAGGGGGAAGTAAAGATTAGATTCTCATAAACCTTTTTTTTTTTTTTGTGTAATCAGTACATTAGGCATTTTAAAATAAATAAATAAATACATATAAATACATAATAATATAAAATGTGTGTTAATATGCATATAAATGTATGCCTTTCATTCATGCATTTTGCATTTTATTATGTATTTAAGAATTTTCATTTGCATTCTTGTATAAATAAAATGTATATCAATCGTTACTGTAAAAAAAAAGAAAAATAAAAAAAAGATCTCTTTGCTTATAAATAATAAAATAATAATAATATCTTTGCTAAAAAAAGCAAAAAAAAATAATAATAAAAATGCATCTTTGTGCATCTAAGTATGTATTTTGGTATCTTAGGCATTATAAAAATGTGTGTTTTGCATTTTAAAATTATACTGCATTTTGCATTTCGCATGCATAATAAAATAGATGTACCCATGCATCATGTTAGTAAAGTATCCTATAAATTTTTAGGCATTGCATTTGCATCAAATAGATGTTATATGCATCCATCATTTGCATTTGTAGTCCAATAAGCTGCATTATGGTATGAGCGAAAAAGAGAATAAAATGCCACCAATCATGAAAAGAAAATATTCTCATGGCATTTATTATGTCCCTGCAGCATATGCATGCATTAAAAGTGAATTCTGGTGCATAAAATATATCTGTTTTGTCTTGAATATATCCGAAAATGCGTCCAAAAATATGCCAAGAAAAATTTGTATTATGTTCCGAAAAGTCCGTCTCATAGGCATATAGCATATAAAAATATTTTTAGACCTAGGACATGCATCATATATCCTCATTTGCATTAATAGTATAAATCATGTATAGTAAGGTCAAATAGTGACTACTAGTTCAATTACGCATCGTAAAAATAAATTACATAAATTTCATGTATCATTACCAAAATTGCATCATTTTAGCTCATAAATTGCATGCATAAGCATTATAAAGAGATATATATATATACTCCAAAAGTCCAAAGAAGTACATGAATTGAGCAGATCTAAAAAAATAACCAAATGGGTTGGTAAAAGAGTATACTTACATCAGGATTCTGAAGATTCGAGATATGTTTGTGCCAATCGCGGACCAAATTGCCCCAGTCATCCGTTGAGTAGAAATACTCAACGTGATTTCGGGTCAAAGGATGAAGTTCCCTCCTCTCTTCACCTGAATCTGGGTGCATTGGCGCTTTTCCCTTCCTAGATCTCGAAGAGGAAGCCATCTATTTGGAAAAACAAGCACTTTGGCGAAAGAAAACTAAGAAAAGGAGAAGAAATGGAAGAAATAGGAAAAAAGCTCGCTCCGTCGGCTATGGAGGAAAGCTGAAGCAGAGGAAGAAAGAAATGAAGGCTTCTGCCTTCATTCCCGTAAGTAAAGAAAGGAGGAAAAGTGAAACTTCCACTTTTCCCCCTCCAAACAACTCAAGTTTAGCACTTAAGTCCTCGAAATTCCAAGATTGCAAAGTGACCCCTAGGACTTAACGGAAAGTTAACAAAAGTAATTTTGTTAACTATATTTGGCGACCATCCATCCAGAGCAAGGAAAAGTCGTATCTCCAGCAGGTCAGTCGCAGGATAAACAGAAAAATCAGTGGCAAAGGTAAGTACTTTGTGAAAATAAAGAGCGAAAAGAAAGAAAAAAATAAAAAGAAAAAAAAGGGAAAAGAAGTCCCCATGTTGAAGAAGCAAGAGTTGCAGAAGTATCAAAATCAGTTGAATCCACAGCAGCAACCGAAGCATGAAAAGGTAAGAAAGGTAAGGTATTCTTATCCTACCTTCAAAAAAAATAAGAGAAAAATATTTTTCAAGTTTTGTTATTGAAAAAAAAAAGAGGAATATTGAAAAACAAAAAAAAGAGGAATATTGAAAAACAAAAAAAAAGAAGAATATTGAAAAACAAAAAAAAGAGGAATATTGAAAAAAGAAAAAAAAAGAAAGGAAGGGAAAGAGAAAAATCTTTTTTGCCGTATCTAGCGACAGATTTTGATCGGTTGAATAAAGTTTTAGAAAAATTTGAAGAAAGCTTTTTTTTGTCGTACTTGGCGACGGATTTTGATCAGTTGAGTACAGTTTTCGGAAAATTTGAAAATTTTCTTATTGTGTTTGGCGACAAGGTATTGACCGGTTGAGCACAATTTTTGAAAATTTCTCTTAACATATTTCGATAACAGGTATTGACCAGTTGAAATATGGTTTTCGAAAAACTTAAAAATCTTCATACCGTATTTGACGGCAGGTTTTGACCGGTTGAATACGGCTTTTTAAAAACATGAAAATCTTTTTCCCGTTGTGTTCTTGGACGGGTTTTTGACCCGAAGGACATGACATCCTCGTTGGTTGTTCGACTTGCTTGAGCCGAACTACGTTTGGTCTGATTTCCTTTATTAATGAATACGTAGGCAGCCTACACTAGTAGGTCCGACCATCAGAGCATTTAATTTGCATATATGCTTAAAAACTACGATAACCTGCTATAACCGACTAAAAATGTCTAGGATATGGAGGATTGGTTTGCATTATAAACTGTTGCATTATAACTGCTACCTGTTGTATCTCTCCCTCGTATTAATTGCACGAAATTGGAGAGTCTATTTCTTATCAACGATGTTCGTCTATTCAGTAAGCTGCGGGTTACCCGTAGACTCCATCGTTGAGGGGCTCTGTAGACACCCCAATTTCGTACCTCTGGTATGTAACATGACATGAAATATCAAGACCTGTTAAAACTTAACAAAATGTCAAGTTACAGGGTTGAAAATGCAAAAGGACAAAGCAGGATGCACAGAACAGTGAAATGTAGGGGTTAAAGCGCCAAAAATGAAACTACTTTGCCGAAAGTGGCGCCACCCATGCTCCAAATGGGGGTGGCGCCAAGATCATCAATGGGTGGCGCCATGAGTGGATCTACTCCCAAGCAAGGTCGAATGTAATGTGCAAAATTTTGCTTTACGCATAACCGAGTGAAGCACGGAAGAAGGAAATTTAATCTCGGATGAGTCCTCACTCCAGGCTATAAATAGAGCCTTCGGGGTTCACTTTCAGATCAACTTTTCTTCCCCGAAGAATTCTCCGCGTCGTTGTTACGTTGGAGAAATAGAGAGCGAAGTGAGATAGTGAGATCTTTCTCCCAAGCCTCAAAACCCTGCCAAAACTCCTCCAAACTTAAAACCCACCGGTTAAAGTGAGCCTTAGCCTCCCAACTAGGTTTCCACCCTACTTCCCCGGTCCAAAAATCACGGAAAGAGCAGTTGCTCTGCCTGATTTAAAAGGCCAAATCAGTCAGAAATAATCCGTTGTTTGCCCGATTTCCGCCTTCCTCAAGCAACCAAAACAACCAAAACAACCAAAATAAGTCGTTACTCTGCCCGGATCCCGAGGCAAAAAGTAACCTTTCGAAAGAAGTCATTCTGCCCGAATCCCCACAACATTTCATCAAAAAAGACTCCCTCTCCCTGAAGGATAGAGCGAGCACACCCTAGTCCGCTAGTAGGTAATTTTTAAAATTTTTATTTGTAAAAGTGCTATTTTCCATCCGGCCTAATATAAAAATGTAAGCCGTTGTTCTCTTCGGATTTAGTTAGGAAATAGCACTAAAAAGAGCCATTATTATGGTCAAATATTTTTAAGTATATTTGTAACTATTTGTAAAGAGACGACTGCGAGTCCGTAAATAATGTAGCCGTGGATGTATTTGTTTTTATTTCCTGTCTTTTAATGCTTTGCTTATTTGCAAAATAAATATAACAAAAAGCATACTTTAGCCAAAAACTATTTTTGAGACCGAAAGGGCGAGTTGGGTGCCTAGCACCTTCCCAACTCGTAACTTAGCCTCCGAACCCGTTTTCATAATCTCTGGTTTTCTTTTTTTGGTTTTGCTTTATTTATTCCTCAAAATAAAGATGGCGACTCTATAAAACATTTTGGATCCAGTAGGGCCTCGCAACATCTTTTCTTGCACTTTTCCATTTTCTCCTAAAAAAGGGAGAATGTGAATGAAAAGGTGATGTATTCCTATATCCTGGTATCTCCTAAACAAGGGATAACTTGATGCAGGAAACCCAAAGCACCCATAGTGATCCGAAATAGGCCATAAGGCTATTTTCATAAAATCCATAGTGGGGGCGTCGCAACATCCTTTTTTGCACTTTTCTGTTTTCCCCTAAAAAATGGAGAATGAGAATGAAAGGGTGATGTATTCTCATATCTTGGTATCCCCTAAACAAGGGATAACTTGATACGGGAAACCCAAAGTTCCCATATTGGACCAAAAATCCACTAAAGGCAACCGAGGCGTATTCAAACGCGTTATCTTAGACAGCACTCCTCTCGCACTTTTAATTTCATCTTCCCCTAAACAAGGGAGGGTGGAATGAGAGCAGTGGTGTCCCGCATCCGCACGTACGCGCACCCCTATCCAAGGGCGCGCGGGGCACAGGCGCACAGTCCCGAGAACCCACAATAACTCAATTAAGACTATGTATATATTTGATACACTCATAGAAGGAGAGAAGGAAAATTAAATGGTATTAACACTGCACTGCAACTAAGATAATGTAATTATAATGCATGGGATGGACATAGAACGTAATAATTATGTGCGTGTGTGTGTGTCTATATATATATAATACTCTTTATTTATTGAATTAGGGATTTGAAGGGATTTATATAATGCAAGGGATATAATTGTCTAATAAAAGTTATTTGATTTGAGACTAGTAAGATTAGTATAGATATATAAGCAATGAAGGTAGTAAATAGACTGTAACAGAGGTCAATTTGGGTATTTTCATTTCAAATACGCATGGCAATGACCAATGTTTAATAGAAGTTTCATTTACGTAATTATATGTTAATTGTCGCACTCCTGATTGTCCCATTGGCTGTGTTAAAGACATATTCCATGATTCCTTCTCCATCAACCAGACATGGTCTTCATTCCTTCCTTCCCCCGTTTTGAACGACATTCGCTCCTAGTGCATCTCATTAAGCGCTGATGATGATCACCCCTGCTGGATTCTTCATCCCAAGGGTCTCTTCTCTATCTCTCTTCGGCAATCTCATTTGTTTCTCCCCCGGGCCTTCTTTGATGCCTTCTAAATTCATTTGGCATAAGCTCTTGCCAAGGCATATCAGTATTTTTCATTGGCGGCTTTTTCGTAAGAGGCTCCCTCTAGATGAGGGTCTATGGCACAAAGGTTTTCTCCTAGCCTCCAAATGCTCTTGCTGCCCCTCGGGTTTCGTTGAAACTTTTGATCATGTGTTTCTCCATAGCATCATTGCCTCTACAGTTTGGCGTCATTTCCATAATTTGATGGGTTTCCCCTATTAGCCCTATCTGATGCAACAATTTTGTCTTGTCTGGTGGTTACATGGAAACTCTCTCTTATTCTCCATCCTTCCTTCCTTAATTCTTTGGCATCTGTGGAAGTTGCGCAACTCTTCGGCCTTCAACAACTCCAGACTTCCCCCTTCTGTGATCATAAATAATATTTCTTCTGATTTGAAGAATATTTTCAGTTCAGCCGGCTATCACATTTCCGACCTTGCCTGTTCTCGGCCCTATCTCAGGCGTAACAAAGGTGTTCTCATTCAGGCTGTGGTTTGGAATCCCCCGCCCGCTGGTTGTTTTAAGTTGAATGTTGACGGTGCTAGTAGGGGTAATCCTGGTCTCAGTGGCGGGGGAGGTATCATCAGGGACTCTTCTGGTAGCCTCATTTTTGCCTTCTCTCACTTTTTTGGTCATTGCTCTAACATGGTTGCTGAACTTCGTTCCCTCCATCATGGTATTCTCTGGCTCTTTAATTACGGGTTTTCTGAGGTCTCTATTGAGACTAACTCGAGAGTTATTTTTGACTGTCTCTGCTCCGGTCATTCCCCCCCTTGGGAACATACCTATATTTTTCGCGACATCTTTCGTCTCAAGGAAGCTGGGCGGTTCTCCTTCAATCACTGCTACAGGGAAGCTAATAAGGTTGTGGATAGTTTGGCTAATTTGGTGTGTGACTGCACATCTGATTCTAATTTTTCCTCCATTTCTAACATCAACCATTTGATCCGTGGTCTCATTCATCTGGATGCTTCTCAAACCCCTTATCTTCGTACTTCTTAGTTCCTTGCTTTGTATTTTCTCTTTCGAGGTCAGGCTCATCCGTCCTCCCATTTACAAGGGCAAGGCTGGTTGTCCCCCTCAAGTTTGTACCTATTTTTCTTCTCTAATAAAATCTCACAGGGTGCCGTCCCTGTTCCTTTAAAAAAAAAAGTGAAGTGGCAGTGGCATAGTAGTAGAGGGTGGTGGTTAAAAAAATGTTTCTGAGGTACAAATGGGTCCCCAAGCCTATTTATGGCATGCCCATTTATGCTCACGTTATCAAATGAACACTTACTTGTTAGTCCATTTCAACCCGTCACCCACATGAGCACTTTCATACTCGGTCAATCTGCATGTTTGCCACCTCTACATAGGAGTATCTGGGAAAATAAGTTTATCAATGAAACAATCACACTGCCATTATGGGTTACCTGATGCGATACACTAATTTATTACCAATACTTGGGTTGGTTTCTTATGAGATTAAATTACTGACCAAAAAATGAGGCATTATATATTTTGAGGTATAATATTACGAGATAAGCGTTTGGTTGTATTATAAGCTTAGTGTTAGTGGCGTTAGATCAAATCTACCTAGATTTCTACAACGTCAGATCAAATATGTTATTTTCTAAGTAATGACGTGGGCATTCCAAATCATAACCAATTTAATCATCCAACGACTCTTACACTAAAGCTTGTAATAATACCATAAGCTCTAGCTCGCAAGATGATTTACCTTATATCTTGGGGAACACTACTTCACATTTCACATTTTACCTAAAACACTTCATCATAGGAATAAGATCATGGTCTAAGTATATATCAAATCTATATATATATATATATATATATATATATATATATATATATATTTAAAGTTGGTGAGGAGCACTATGGTTGTGCCACCTCACCACCTTTAGATAAATCTTCATTCTAAATCATCCATGTGGAAGTTTCAAAAACCTTTGGTTTTCTAGCCATTAGCTAATAATAATACCTAATAACAATCAATATGTTAAGGGTATTAGTATTAGTATATATAACTTCTTCTATTGTCAATAGTAGAAGGCTTATATTTAAAAAAATTTACAACTAACATTACTTCTAACCAATGTGGGATAAAACTCTTCAAGGTTAGATATTACTTCTAATGACTCACTTTTAACATCATACTTTAAGCTTTGATATCTTATTCATCCAAAACTTGATTTGGACAAATAAATATATCATTTCGATGTTCTTGCCGAGTAGAACACATTTACACAATTACTTTTGTCAACAAACAAATGACACGTAAAGAAATTTGTGCCTCAAGTTGCACAATTTCTTTTACTAAAAACACTAATTTTTTAATAAGTATTATACTTTAACTCTTGATATCTTATTCATCCAAAACTCAATTTGGACAAATAAATATATCATTTCGATGCTCTCACCAAGTAGAACACATTTGCACAATTACATTTACCAACAAACAAATGACACGTAAAGAAATTCGTGCCTCAAGTTGCACAATTTCTCTCACTAAAAACACTAATTTTTTTAACAAGTATTATACTTTAAGTCTTGATATCTTATTATCAAAAACTCAATTTGGACAAATAAATATATCATTTTGATGCTCTCACCGAGTAGAATACATTTGCGCAATTACCTTCGTTAACAAACAAACGATACGTAAAGAAATTTGTGCCTCAAGTTACACAATTTCTTTCACAAAAAACACTAATTTTTCAACAATAGAAGAGATGTATCCCACATTGGTTAGAAATTGATGTTGGTTTTAAAAATTCTATTATTAAGTACCAATAGAAGAAATGCATCATGCATCATACATTGGTTGGAAAGTGATGTTGATTTTCAAAGTCACTAGAAAACCAAAAGTTTTTAAAGCTTCCACATGGATGCTTTAGAATGAAGATTTATCCAAAGGTGGTGAGGTGGCACAACCATAGTGCTCCTCACCAATTATATATATATATATGATAAAATATTTTTACAATTATTACCAATAGAAGATGTATATCTCACATTGGCTAGAAAATGATGTTGAGTTTAAATTATTTTATATTATAACACATTGTTTAAAAAGAAAATGTTAGATTTTAAAGTCTTTAAAAGACTAAAGACTTTCACTTTTACAAGAGATGTATCTCACATGGTTACAAAATATTCTACTATTATTACCAATAGAAGAGATGTATCACACATTGGTTAGAAATTGATGTTTGTATTAAAAATATTATTATTAATTACTAATTGAAAAGATGTATCATACATTTGTTATAAAGTGATGTTGATTTTTAAAGTTTTTGTTAAAAACTTCTACCATTATTACCAATAGAAAATGTATATCTCACATTGGTTAAAAATGATGTTGATTTTAAATTATTTTAGATTATATAAAAGACTTACTATTATTAGCAATATAAGATATATATATACTTTTGGTTTTTTAACCATTAACTAATAATAATACATAATAATAATCATAATGATAATGGGTATTAGTATTAGTATATATAACTTCTTCTATTGTCAATAGTAGAAGACTTATATTTAAAAAATTTACAACTAACATTACTTCTAACCAATGTGGGATAAAACTCTTCAAGGTTAGATATTCCTTCTAATGACTCACTTTTAACATCATACTTTTAAGCTTTGATATTTTATTCATCCAAAACTTGATTTGGACAAATAAATATATCATTTCGATGTTCTTGACGAGTAGAACACATTTGCACAATTACTTTTGTCAACAAACAAATGACACGTAAAGAAATTTGTGCCTCAAGTTGCATAATTTCTTTCACTAAAAACACTAATTTTTAATAAGTATTATACTTTAACTCTTGATATCTTATTCATCCAAAACTCGATTTGGACAAATAAATATATGATTTCGATGCTCTCACCGAGTAGAATACATTTGCGCAATTACATTCGCCAACAAACAAATGACACGTAAAGAAATTCGTGTCTCAAGTTGCATAATTTCTCTCACTAAAAACACTAATTATTTTAACAAGTATTATACTTTAAGTCTTGATATCTTATTACCCAAAACTTCGATTTGGACAAATAAATATATCATTTTGATGCTCTCACCGAGTAGAACAAATTTGCGCAATTACCTTCGTCAACAAACAAATGACACGTAAAGAATTTCGTGCCTCAAGTTGCACAATTTCTTTCACTAAAAACACTATTTTTTCAAAAATAGAAGAGATGTATTCCACATTGGTTAGAAATTGATGTTGGTTAAAAAAAAATTCTATTATTAAGTATCAATAGAAGAAATGCATCATACATTGGTTGAAAAGTGATGTTGATTTTCAAAGTCACTTGAAAACCAAAAGTTTTTAAAGCTTCCACATGGATGCAAGTATTTCACATTGGTTACAAAGTATTCTACTATTATTATCAATAGAAAAGATGTATCACACATTGGCTATAAATTAATGTTGGTTTTAAAATACTATTATTACCAATAGAATAGATGTATCATACATTTGGTAGAGGGTAATGTTTGTTTTTAAAGTCTTTAAATAGAAGACTTCTACCATTATTATCAATAGAATATGTATATCTCACATTGGTTAGAAAGTGATGTTGATTTTAATTTTAGATAAAAAAAAAATTTTTTACTATTATTACTAATAGAAGATATCTTACATTTGCTAAAAAATGATGTTAGTTTTAAAAGTCTTTAGATAAAAGACTTTTACTTTTATCGTCAATGTAATAGAAGAGATGTATCCCACATTATTTAGGAAGAGATGTTGGTTATAAATTTTTTAAAATAAAAGACTTTTTCTATTATTACCAAATGAGGATATGTATTACACATTGGTTAGAGAGTGATGTTGATTTTAAAAGTTTACAATTATTAGCAATAGAAGAGAAATATTTCACATTTGTTATAAAGTGATATTGGTTTAAAAAGTTTTTAGATGATGTATCTCACATTGGTTACAAAGAAATGTATCTCATATTATTTAGAAATGAGTATTGGTTATAAAAGTCATTAGATAAAGACATTTTTTGTTATTACCAATAGAAAATATGTATCCACATTGTTTAGAAATGAATATTGTTTAAAAAGTCTTTTATCCACTACTATTATTACTAATAGAAAATATGTATACCACGTGGTTAGAATGTGGTGTTGGTTTTAAAGTCTTTAAATAAAAGACTTAAACTTTCATTACCAATAAAAATATAAAATATGTATCTCACATTGTTTAAAACTGAATTATGATTTTAAAAGTTTTTAACAAAATGACTTCTAATATTATTATCAAGTTAAATGTTAATTTTAAAAGTCTTTAGATAAAAAAAAATTACTATTATTATTAATACAAAATATGTATCTCACGTTAGCTAGAAACTTATATTAATTTTAAAAGTATTTAGATAAAAAAAATCGTTTAATATTAGTAACAATATAAAAAAATTATAACAATAGAAGAGATTAACAATCTAATTATAATGTCTAAAAGTTATATTATTATTACAAAAATATATATATCTCACATTATACCCGTGCATAGCACGGGCTAAATAACTAGTTTTGAAGGAAAATAACCATATTCTTGTTCTATCGAGAGGGCTTCAAGTGCACTAGGCATTATTTACATGTGAGAGAAGGCATCATATAAATTGTCTTAGTTGAAACAAAGGGAAAATAAAGGTTGCCCTCATATTATTAAATTTTATGTCATATATATGTGTTTAAATAATGGATTCCACTACATATTAGAACATAATTATGACAACGTTGTGCGACAACCATATTGAGTAACTTATGCATTTAGACACGGGCCATAACATTAGCATTTGTTCTCCTTGTAAGATTTAGAGACTCTATATATATTTTTTTTGGGCTTTCACTATGTCGAATCCCACCAGCTTCTTTGTATCTCTTGGGTCCCATTAGTTTTTCTTTATATCTCCCTTTTTTTTTTCAATCATTACAAAATGAAAATTGAAAAATCGATCTCAAAATCAACATGTTAAACAAACCCTACAATTTTGCCTATTTGGTGGCTTATTGTGTCCTTGCTTTGTCCCTTTTGGTGTGTCCTACCAAGTGACTCTTCTTATTCTTATTTTGTTCACGAATAGTCTCCACCTAATTTTACATTGCAGATTAAAAAGAGGGTAAATGTATAATTTTACCCCCAAGAAATCTAATCCTTCCGTTCCGTATAAAGAGTCCCGTTTGAAAGTCAATTTTTTTAAGAAAAAAAATATTTCAAAAATGCCCTCATATACATTGCATCTAAAATTCGTAACAGGGGAACACGTGAGTCTCAAAAGCGAACTGTCGTCGAAGCTGGACTTTGGAAATGTGATGATATAAAAAGTACAATGAAATTGTAGATAATCACCGACGACCAAATACTCGAAGAAGTAGAGTTTGTGTTGTGATTAATCCACCCAACAGCAAACCATTGGAGCTTCCACAGTGATGAACTTCGTCGGAGCTCTCATGTCTAAACCAGACAAATTTCTGCCATGATTTTCCCCTTTTTCAGGAACCTTCGGTTTCCTAAAATGATCAAGATAAGGGTAGAGAGAGACTTTTGTCCCCTCAAACTCTGCAAGGTGCTACTTCTGACAAATGTGGGAGAGAGAAGTTAATAGAAAGAGAAATTGAGAGTTTCTATCTAACCATAACACAATAAAATTGACAAAGAAAAAAGATTGAATTTGTGACGACCGACCCGGATTCCAACACGAAATCCTAAGGTTATGTCGTTGAAGCTAACATAAGAAGAGGACAAGCACTTGTTAAATAGTAGTGCGAGTCGAACAGTCGAGCTAACAAGCTCTAAACATGAACATAAAGTCGTACTAAAATACGAGATTTCAAATATCGAATTAGCGGAAGCAATAAGGAAATGAAGTCCCGAGCTATGAAGCTTGAAACCAAAGCCAAAGAACCCAAGAGATACATTATCTCACAAAGGAGAAAAAACAAAATTCGAGTGCCGCAACATTGCAGACGTTGAACAAACCATCGGCACTCCAGGCCGGCGTTTCAACAAAGGACCAACTTGATATAACAATTACCCACGGCTAAAGCATATCGGGGTTAACCAACAACTATAACATTTTAGAATAAAGAAAATCCCCAAAGCTAATGTGTGCACGGGAGACAACTGAAATAAATACTAAAACCACGAACAATGGCACGATACAACACGTCGCCCCAAGGAAGAATCAATACAAATACCCAAGTACTCTACCCGACCGTAAAGTCTAAATAACTTTACAAAATCGATCTCACAAGAATGATAAGTACAATATACAAATGACGATGCTAAAAAGAGATAGGACTACACGATCTAATCTCGGTCTATCGATCAGCTGTGCTCTGCTACAGTCATGATCTACTCGACCTCAACGCGGTTACCAATTTACTACAACTAGAAAACAAAGTATAGAATGAGTCATAATGACCAAGTACGCCATTACAAGAGATATGTAACATATAATTATGTAACATAAAAATAATCATGATGTCATTTTACAAATGACAGAAAACCCGTGAAGAGGCGTCGTATCGTTTAGATACTCCACGTGATAACCATTTCTTCTTACTTAATAAACCGTCCAAATGAACAAGGGTGTAATTCCCTGTTCAAACACAAATAAAATGAATTAGAACGTAATTCCCATAAAAACATCATATGCAAGTATATATAATTATATACATACTAATCAAACTATTCATATAATCATTAAGTATAGGTGTACATATTTATATATATACACGTTAAGTCTTTCATAGCATCATCAAGTAGAAATATATATATCTAAATATATGCATATCATATCCTTCATAGAATCATTAAGTACAAGTATGTATACTTACAGTTATACACCTCAAGTGTTTCAATAATACACAATCAAGATAAACACGATCAATTAGATCTCATGTTCAACCGACACTTTGTTATCACATAAGTGCCCATAGTAAGTCACATAACGGATAAAGAAGATACCAAATCAATGTCGTTGTATCGCTCTTGCAATCACAACCATTAAATTGTTTCGTGCTGTCAGATGTACGTGATTGATACATCAACATACCGAGGGATACTCGGGCATATTTAGCATAATCCATGCGTTTTATTGGTTACGACAATGGGCTAACTTCCCCACTGAGGCCAAGAGTGGAGGGTGTATGAATTGTCTCCGGTACGGCGATACATAGAAATCACGGATCCCATAATCCGTGAAGACGATGCATCGTCCCACCATCAACATATAAACTCAAGTAATGCTAGCTGGCCTTATATGTAATGCACAAGTTGATTTTTACTTGCCATGAAACCAAATAAGGAATAAACAACTCGTCCAATGTCAAGTAGGAGAATTACTCTACTACATATTCATGATTATGCACATAATTGTAATAATCATTTAAATCACGTTTGAAGCTCATTTCAGTCTCGAAAGCATAAGTGTCAAGTTGTCCACACTAATCAATTCAATTTCCAAAAGCTAGTAATCTAGTCAAATGGATTATAACGCCGTAGGATCTCTCCAAGATCTTCGTAAGGTTCATTTGTTCCTTAACTTGAATCCGTTGAGTCCTTAATACAGTTTCATCCAAATAGGGTATAAATGCTATATGCATTTATAGCCCTTCTATGTTCTTGTTTAAGGCATAGCTAGGTTCTCGTTCCATTTAGGAACCCTAGTTCACGTATCAATAAGTCAAGTAGAAGATGGAAGCCTAAGTTGATTAATATCAAATCAAGCCCTAGTTCAATTCAAGTTCATAATCCCACCTATTAGTGGAATCCAAATTTCATTGCAAGTTAACAACCTAACAGTAGAACATGCATGACGACAAGAAACACTATATGCTTTATAAGTCATATTCATCAAGTATGGAGAATCAATCCTTAATAAGTATCACAATTATGCTTTCATAGGTCATAATATCTAATAAGCATAGATGTTTATTTCTAGCATAAATCCAAGTTAAGTTCTTAACTTAACAAATACTAAATCACATATTGTCCAAGACTACTATGTTAGTCTAGGGTCATTAAATCATTTAGATCTATATATATATATATATATATATATATATATATATATATATATATATATATATATATATATATATAAGCTAGGTAGTCTAAAAGAGGTAAAATCTGCAGAAAAAAAGAAAGTTATATTTGAGTATTATTATATAGGTAGTTAGCATGCATTGGAAACACAAATCTGATTAATTGATTACACAACTCTCAAGATTTATTAAAAATGTGCAAATATGCACATGTTGAGAAAATACCAAGTTTCTATGTAGTAGTATTTAATAGGAATAGCCACCCATGTGAAAATATGCAAATACAAATCTATTTTGGTACATACTTAATTTACTGATTAATTAAAATGAGCAAATAACACTGGAATAAGAACAAATGTGCTATAAAAAATATTTTCATTGAATACATGTGATTATAAAATAAAATATAAGCACAATTAATTATAAAAAGTACGTGTGCTATGAAAATCTTCATATATGACTTGTCTGTATTTGAGACTTTTGTGTCTCTTTCATCATATTCGAAATTATAATATCAAAACAAAATTTATTTTTACACATAACCACAATTCATTATAACTTATTGGTAAATCATAGGAATATATACGATTAAATCATAGTAGTAGATACCAACCACAAACTTTAAATATTTAATAAGTCTATATGTTATACATTGAAGAATATATCTGAATTACTATTTATACTATTTAAGATCCTAAATTTTAATAACAAAAAATATTAATTATTAAACTCTATAAAATTATGAACGAGAAAATGACTTAAACAATTCATAAAATATTGGATTAAATGATATCAATTATATCGATATAATCTGTTCCATTTATCATGTTTTTTCTTTATTTTTTTATTATCTTCATTTTATTTGTGTATGATTTAATTAAGAAAAATATATGCTCGTGCGTTTAACGCACGGGTGTAAACCTAGTTATAAATAATAAATGCATCCTAGAATGATAATTCATCCTACTGTCCAAAATCCATAGTAGTCCATAAATTAAACAAAACTATCCTTAACAAGTTTAAATATTACGAATCACTCTGTGCAACAATTTTGCTAATTGCATTAAAAATTCCTCTCAACACCAAATGTAATGAATCTTACATATTCAGAAAGTAGGCTCTTTAAAATATAACTTAGTATTTTAAATCACTTCATTCAGACTTGTATTCATCAATCTATGATTATATCAAGATCAAACTAATAATCTGTTTTTCTGTTATGGTTATTCTGCCTAGTCAACTTATAAATTCGACCATTTATTCCTCACAACTCCAAATTTCATGAATTTTAAATATTCAAAAACTAGACTCTTAGAAATATAATTTAACACTTTAAAGTACTCTATTTGGACTGGTATTCGTCAGAATATAGTCACCTCAAGTTCAAGTTAAAAACCTGGTTCTCTGTTGTGGCTCATTCTGCTTAGTCAACTTGTAAATTCAACCATGAATTGTTCACAACTCCAAATGATGGGATTATTACCTAGTATACAACTAAACTCTTGAAACTATATTTTTGCATTTTAAAATACTCAAATTGGATTTGTATTCGTCAATTTATGATCACATGAAGATCATGTTAATAACCAGTTCCTCTTGTTCAGACTCACTATCGCAGCCGTGGTTCGTGATTCATTAAAAATACTTTCCAAACTCGAAAAATTATGAAAATTTACAGAGCATTACACAACATACAAATGACCAAAATATAATATTTTTAGGCAATTCCATCAAGTAGATTAGTACCGGTACTTTTCGGAAAACAACCCAAAATTAGGACTGAATCTGTAAGGTTTCTTCATAATTGGTGAAATCCTAAATTAGTTATCTCATTGAAGTTTCCAATTGCAACAAGTACATGAACATTAGTTGTTCCAAATCATGTTTAGAACACTTTTAATGCTATACACAAACCCAATTTATTAAGTCTAAAGGGCAGCCCCAAAATTTCCAAAATTTAACCCTACCATGAAAAATTCTTTAAAGTTAACAATTGCAATGAGTTCCTTCACAAGAATTACTCCTAAGCACAATTAGAACTACATTCATGCTTTACCTAAACCCAAATTAATAACTTAGCAAAGCAGCCCCATAATTTCCAGATTTATAACTTGTTGAAATGAAGATTTCTACTTCACAAGAAGTCTTCTTAAGCATGTATACTACAACTATTAAAAAAGGAGTATGCCATTATATTGAACATACAAATTTTCTGAGATTTGAAGCATACCTTAAGCCTAGAAAAGACTGAGAAAAATGAAAACAAAGCAATGATTAATAGTCTCCTCGTCGATAGGTACGATTGGGTGGTCTCGAATCCAAAATCGGGTGGCCAGATCTCCGGGAAATCAAGAAATACACACTAATCTCACTAAGAATCTCCCACACTTGAGTTCTCTAACCATGGCTAAATATAAGGAGTGGTAGGAGGTGTAAGGATTGGAATATTACAAATATTTCAAGCCACAATGGTTAGGGAGTGAGTGGAAAACAAATGTCAAGCTCTTATATGTCAATTTTTAAGTGAGATTAAGTCCCTAATTGAGGACTTAGTGCTAAAATTTTCACTTAGGCTTAATTCACTCTAATTAAGGTCTTAGGGTTAGGTTTAGTGAAATTCATTAAGGGTCTCCAAGTAAATCCAATAAATAAGGCAAAACTCAAATTTATGGAAATATCGAGAATAAATGATTCAGTCAACTTTAAAAATGCGCATGTATTGAAATACAAGTCAAAAAATTACGCAAGAGGTATGGTTAGAAAGATCTTGAAGTCTAGTTTCTAACGCAACAAACAGATCTCAATTCTGAGTTGTCTACATAAAATATGACCAAATTACTACAAACCTATCAGGACCGAGGGGAATACACAAGTCACACTGAAAATTAAACACGAGCGTGTGCAAACGTTAACACGACCAAACCAAAATAATACCAAGTTAATCCCCAAGGTCACCCTAGTCATCCAGGGCGGGCCAAACCTAGGGTCAAAATAATACTAACCGAGTAATATGACAATAAACACAAAGGTACGAACTCGTACAACAACACGATAACTAAAATCGCGAATCGGGGAATCAAACTTACGACGACAACTACTATGAACATTGTGGGAACATGTAAACTTGTAAACATGGTTATTATGAATGTAAATGTATCAGAGCAAGTACACAAATACCTAGGATCTCTCAAAGGTCGCGAGAAAGAACGAAGTACGTAAACGTTTTACCGAGTCAAGTACTTAAGGATTCGGGGTCTCACATAATTATCGGTGATTATCTACAATTTCACTATTTCCACCACAAGGAGTTCATTGAACCTTTTGAGATGCATAGTATGGGTAAAATTTCGGTAAGTCCGACAGCCTGAAGTTTCTAGTGAAGTTGACTACCAGAAGTAGTTTTCCATGAACTTGGTTGACAGTGGTGAATATATAGTCATTATATATCTTTAATTTTTTATGAATTAAATTGAAAAGATGGGTATATTCGGAAATTCAAAAATACATGGCTTAATTTTTAGGGAAAAATTTGTGTAGGACGGTCTTACGGATCCTAAGTCCGTAAGACGGAGTCCCATTTACGAATTCACAGATCATAATAAATAAACAACATTTTACTAAAAATCACAATAATAAGTTAACAAAGATGGGCTAGGGCTAACACTTAAGATTTGGTGTGGAGGTTTTGGCTTCAAGTCCCCCATGCCATGGAATTAATTTTTATTGCACATTAATGAAAAGTTTTTCATTTTGCTCCGATGCCCCTACACTTTTAAGGTATGTCGGTGAAATTCTTATGTTACACACATCTTGTAGTTTAATCCTCTGTCAGCTCCGTTAGCCTCATTTGCCTTGAGATGCTTCATGGTCCCTAACAGACTTTGATGAAATGCTAAGTGACTGTGGGTTCCCGGGATGTGTGCTCCCGCGCCCCGCGCGCCTTTGGATAGGGGTGCGTGTACGTGCGGATGCGGTGACATCTACTGCTCTCGTTCCACCCTCCCTTTTTTAGGGGAAGACGAAATCAAAAGTGCGAGAGGAGTGCTGTCAGAATAGCGCGTTGGAATGCGCCTCGGTTGCCTTTAGTGGATTTTGATCCAATATGGGAGCTTTGGGTTTTCTATGTCAAGTTATCCCTTTTTTAGGGGATATCAGGATATAGGAATGCATCACCCTTCTATTCTCATTCTCCCTTTTTTAGGGGAAAACGTGAAAGTGCAAGGAAGGAATGTTGCAGCGCCCCCACTATGGATTTTATGAAAATAGCCTTATGGCCTATCTCGGATCACTATGGGTGCTTTGGGTTTTCTACGTCAAGTTATCCCTTTTTTAGGGGATACCAGGACATAGGAATACATCACCTTTCCATTCCCATTCTCCATTTTTTAGGGAAGAACGGAAAAGTGCAAGGAAAGATGTTGCGAGGCCCCACTGGATCCAAAATGTTTTAGAGTCGCCATCTTTATTTTAAGGAATAAATAAAGCAAAACCAAAAAGAAAACCAGAGATAATAAAAGCGGGTCCGGAGGCTAAGTTACGAGTTGGGAAGGTGCTAGGCACCCAACTCGCCCTTTCGGTCTCAAAACAGTTTTTGGCTAAAGTATGCTTTTTGTTATATTTATTTAACAGATAAATAAAGCATTAGCGCCTACAAATACATCCATTTGTCTACATTATTCTGAGACTTGCAACGTCTCTTTACAAATAATTACGATATACTTGAAAATATTTGGTCATAATAACGACTCTATTACATAATATTTCCTAATCTAATCCGGGCAGCACAACGGCTTATATTGACTACATTGGGCCGGATTTTAAATACAACTTTAAATAATAAATGAGCGGAAAAGTAAATGGATAAATAAAATAACGCCCTTAAAGGTTTTTACCTTTTAGAGCGGGGTGTGCTCGCTTTGTCCTTCTCGGGAGAGGGAGACTTTTATTGCTGCTGCTGATGTGATTTTGGCAGAGTGACGGCTTATATATGGTGTTTTTGGCTCACTCACTCGGGCCGAATGACGGCTTAGTTTTTGTGGTTTTGGCCTTTTTGGTTAGGCGGAATAACGGCTTATACTTTGTGTATTTCATCTTATTACTCGGGCAGAGTAACAGCTTACGTTGGGATTTTTGGGCCGAGGAAATAAGGTGGATACCTAACTACTAGGCTAGGGATTACTTCGACCGGTTGGTTTTGTGTTTGGAAGAGGTTTGGCAGGGTTTCGAGGCTTTTTGAGGTGATCGCTCACTATCTCACTTCACTCTCTATTTCTCCAGCGTAACGAGAATGCGGAGAATTTTTTATCGATGAAAGGTGTGCTGAATGAAGAGCCGGGGGCCTGTATTTATAGGCTTATTTGAGGACACGCTGGGAATTTAGTTTTCTTCTTCATGCATCAGCCGCTTGTACACTGCGCAGAGAGATTTGAGCTTTACGGCAAGAGAACAGTGTATCGTTGAAGAAACTGGGCGCAGGAAGCCCAAAACTGGGCGCATCCAAGAAAATTGGGAGCCACGCCCAATTTTGATGTGGGTGGCGCCTAGTTTTCAAAGTTCCCATTTTTTGTGCACTTTGGTCCCTGCAGTTCATCCTTTTGCGCATCCTGCTTTGTCCTTTTGCACTTTTGACCCTGTAACTTAACATTTGTTAATATTTTAACAGTTCTTGATATTTTATGTCATGCCACATGCCTGGGGTACGAAATTGGGGTGTCTACAGAGCCCCTCAGCGATGGAGTCTACGGGTAACCCGCCTGAGTAGACGAACATCGTTGATAAGAATAGACTCTCCAATTTCGTTCAATTACAAAATGAGGAGAAAGATGCAATAGGTAGCAGTTATAATGCAGCAATTTATAATGTGAAACAAACCTCCATATCCTAGACATTTTTAGTCAGTTATAGCTGGTTATCGCAGTTTTTAAGCAGATATGCAAATTAAGTGCTCTGATGGTCGGACCTACTGATGTAGGCTACCTACATATCCCTTAATAAAAGGAATCAGACCAAACGTAGTTCGGCCAAAACCTAAACCATCATTCATGCAACGGTCGTGCCTACCGAAATAGGCTGCTTACGTATCCTTATACAAGGAATCGAGAGGCGTAGTTCATTCGGGGACTAAATCTTTGCGGTGCAAGTGCGGCAATACTAAATGAGCAAGTGCATGCAAAGCTTTATCAAATGAGTCTTTGCAAAGGTAAATAACGTGTTGTGTTCGGTCGCGTCTACCGAGATAGACTGCCTACGTATCCTTAGCCAAGGAATCAGACCAATCGTAGCTCGCTTGTGGCTGTGCGGCATGAATTGTTTCCTAGGAACTCAGCCTCTACTGGAGAACAAGACCTTTCCCTATAAATCCGAGGCTGCGTACCCCTTAAAGGAAAGTTTCCCACACAGCCAATGAATGGAATACATTGCCTCCTCAGGAACTCAGCCTTCAACAGAAAACAAGACCTTTCCCTATTAATCTGGGGCTGCGTACCCCTTAAAGGAAAGTTTCCAAACATTAATCAAATGCACTGCTAAAAAGGAAAATACCTTCCTTTCCTTTACCTTTGTCGTGTTCATGCAACAAATTATTGATGTTGTTGCTTTGCTGCTGCTTGCTGCTTTACGATGTTCTTCGTTGTACTTTCTTTGGGGATTTTCTCTTTTCATCACTTTTTTGGAAAATCTCTTCCCCGTCTCCGCTATGTTTTCGGCTTTAGGCGGAAAATTTTTCTTGATGCTGCTGCATTTTACTTTACTGCTCTTTCTAACCTTGGTCAGAAATTTCCTTTTTCTTGCTACAACATTTCTTGGTACCAGTTGAAATCATCTTTTCTTTGCTGTTGTTTTCTTTTCGCTCCATTTTCTTGCTTCAGCCGAAAATTTCTTCTTCTGCCGCCGCATTTTTTTCTTGTTGCATGCATTCATAAATTTTTCCTTTCTTTTCTCGTACATGCATTTTCCCCTCTCCCAATTTTTTTTTGTTTTTTGTTTTTTGATTTTTTTTTATTCTGCATGCCTGCCACTTTTCTTTATTTGCATGCTTATTACCTCTTTTTTTCTCTTTTTTTTTCTTTATTCTGCATGCTCACCATTTTTCTTTATTTGCATGCTTATTATCTCTTTTTTTTCCTTTTTTTTTTCCGCCTGGATATACTTCTGATCTGCTAGATTTTGGCACTGTTTGGCCCCTTTGAAGCATTCCTGACTTTATTAATGATGCTTATGCATGTCCTATTTATGCCTAAATGATGCAATTAAGTAATGATGCATGCAATTTATTTTTACGATGCATGATTAAACTAGTGGTCACTATTTGATCCTACCATGCATGATTTATACTATAAATGCAAATGGGGCTATATGTTGTATGCTTATGCTGCAGGAACATAGTGAATGCCATAAAAATATTTATTTTTCTGATTAGTGGCATTTTATTTTCTTTTTTTAGCGCACCCCTAATGCTGCTTATTGGATAATAAATGCAAATGCTGGATGCATGTACTACTTTATTTAATGCAAATGTGATGTCTAAAAATTATGAGATGTTTATTAACATGATGCATGAGTATTATTTATTCTATCGTGCATGCAATAATGCAAAATACAATACATATTTTTAAGATGCAAAATGTATTTTTATAATGCCTAAAATGCAAAAATGTTTATCTATATGCAAAACAATACAATTTTTTTTTGTTTTTTTGTTGTTGTTTTTTTTTTTTTTTTTTGAAAAAAGAACATGTACAAACATTTACAATGCAATCTAGTTTTATATGATGCAAAATAAATAAAATAAAAAACAACACATGCAGACTCAAAACGCACAAAGCAAAGCAAAGCTATACCGACCTAATAGGTAATGGCATGCTGTTTCTCCAAAATGGATTTTAAAGGAATATACCTTCGGGATTGAACAGGCTTCCCTTTCTCTCTCTCTCTCTTTTTTTTTTTCATGATGTGCGGGGAAAGAAAAAGGCAGTCACTTCCTGCTGTTCTTGGCCATATATTTGTTGCAGGGCTACACTTGGCATAAGGCTATTTTCATAACCCCTGCATTTTTCTTCACAATCAGACAGAGCAGCAGTGAATGGGCGGAATCCAAGTCGTCCAGCTGTTTCAGGACTATGGCAACGCAGATGATAAATAGGACGAGGACACTTCTGGTGCTTCTCATTCTGATGAGACTGAGTCTTTTCTGCGTGCCTGCGAGAGAAGAATGGGCTCGGCCGGCGGCCGCAGTCGATGGATGCTCCGGGGCTTAAGCTGCAAATGAAGGATAGTTTTGGGGGAAACAAAGGGGGTAGAGGCAATAGTAGATATGTACAGGCAATTAATGCATAATCTAAATTTCTTTAGCAATTATTCCTAAGTTGCACCTTAGGACCCGTAATAATATATTTTAGTGTTTTAACGTGAGCTTCCTGTCGTGTTTTTTTTTTCTTCTGTCAGTCGAGCCCATTTGCCTGCTGAAGATCTGGAGGTAGGATGCTGAGGTTTCAAAGAGTGCCTTCCCTCTCCTTATTCTCCTGATATATATATTTTATTTGGCTCTAACTTTTGCCTATGCTGCCCTTTCGGGTTTTCAACCTAGCGAGCCTTTATTATTATTTTTTATTTTTTTTTACTTGCTCTAACTTTTGCCTAGGCCGCCCTTTCGGGTTTTCAGCCTAGCGGGCTGAAGAGGGAAGCACTTGCCAGATAGGGTGACTCAAGCATAATACCTTTGAAGCTCGTTGAGATTGGAGGGCTGAACAAAGTCTTCTTTTTCCTGGCTTGCGAGGAATATGGCACCTCCTGATCGGATCTCTTTGACAATATACGGCACATCGTGGAAGAGAGTGGTAGCAGCCTCTTGATAAGTAGCCCCAGCATTTTTTAGCCCAGACAGCATGACATGATAGCAGTAGGTTTTTCAAAGGGGGTGGTGAATGAAGTCTTTTCTTGGTCTTCTACTGCCATTTTGATTTGAGTATAGCCCAAAGATGCGGCGACGAGGATTCGACTTTCGGCGACACCTACCACAATATCAATATTGGGTAGAGGGAAATTATCTTTGGGCGACACCTTGCTGAGGTCGCGGAAGTTTACGCAGATCTAGACTTTCCTGTTGGACTTGGGAATGGTCACTATTTGGACAGCCAGATCGGGTATTTTTCTCTTTTACTTTTCTTTTTTTACTACTTTTTTTTATTGTGTTTTTTTTACCCGAATGAAGTTGACGTGCGGCTGTTTCATGCTTTCTTTTTAAACTTGTAGTGATCATTCTGGCTTGATGCGGCGGAGCTTTTGTCTGATTGGCTGAGCATCCGGACATGTGGGGATCCGGTGTTTGGCTATGGCTGGGTCTATCCCCGACACATCTTCATAGGACTAGGTAAACATGTCCACGAACTTTTTGAGGAGATCCATGAGTGTTATCCTTTTAGAGCCTTGTAGGTAGTTGCCGATTTTGACTCCTTTTGATTTCATTGTCCAGCCCCAGATTGATAGTGGGTCAGTCTTCAGTTGCTGTTGATGAATGATGTCCCTGGTGCTCTACCGACTTTACAAGCTCAAGCAAATAATAATTTTTTTTTATCTTTTTGGGTCCTATTAAATGACTCATCATTATAATTATTTAATGCGTCTTTTAATGTAGGTGCAACTAAGAAATAAGCAAAGACATTTAGATTATTATTAAAAGCAAATCGTACAGGGTTTATTACATTATTGAGGACTTGGGGTTTGAGATCCTCAACTTTAGGGAGCGGATCGGTAGATGACCAATCCGTAAAGCTAGGGAAAGGAATATGGGTAATATATCCGGAGCGGTCCACCAGGTCTGCGGGAGTCAAGAGCGGGCCGGTCGTATTATACCAGTTCTACAGAGGCTTGAGAAGCTCGAACTCAACAGGGAGCTTTCCATAATCAATGCTTCCGTCTATCATACCCAAAAAGTTGTTTCCTCCAAACATTATTTTAGAAACTCATTTATTGATCAGCATATTTTACAACACCTTTATTTATGGTTAGTTAGACTAACTTGCCCTCTTTAGACCTCCTTGGCTTTATCTGCTTCAGAAAAATTTATGTCTGCCACTGTAATTACCTTGTTTTCAATGAGATCCTGAATTGCATCTCTGAGTATATAGCACTTGTCGGTAAGATGACCACTGCATCGATGATATTCACAATACTGGGCATGGTTCCAGGAAATAGGTATCGGTTTGGGTGGTCGGTAATTATCCATGGGCTTCAGTATCCCATGGGCCCACAGTGTTTGGAATATTTCAGATTTTGGGACGGGTAGGTCATCATAATGCCTTTCTTTTCGGTTTTTTGGCTTGAGTAAATGGCCAGATGGGGTTTTGGTCAAGCAACTTAGTGGGGTTTTCTTTCTTGGATAATATTGTACTGGAATGGGGTTGTCTGGACCTTGGCCCAATAGGGATTCTTTTTCTGGTATACAAATGATTTCTTTTAGAGTCCATGGAGTCATTTGTTGAGGATAGGTATTTGAGGGATCAAGAGGAGGGTAATTCCTTTGGCTGTAATAGCAGGAATTCAGGTGAGAGGGATCAGAGCTGATTTCTGGAGAATATGGGTCAGAATTATGGGCGCTTGAAATCATGTTACCTTGGGCCAGGAGGTCATCGTTTGGTTAGTGGCTGACACTGGGTAGCTTTCTGGAGGCTTGGAAAAGGATATTTTCTGCGGTATCAGAGGAATTGATTTATGGAGAATGGGAAGTATTAGGGTCGTATTTTGGGATTTTGGTTTTTTGGGAAAAAGAGGCGAGAGTTTCTGAAAAACCTGTCAGGAGATTAATTACCACCCGATTTGTTATTCTTTCTGCATGAGCATCCAATTCCTTTCTTAGCCAAGCTTCAAGCCTAGGAGGAGGTGCATACACATGAGTTTATGCATCTGTACCTGTAGCGGACTGTTCATTCTCTGCTGCCATACTGCCTGGATTTGTACTTTCTGAACTGTTTCTGCCCTTGATCTGATCTGTATCAATTGGCCAGTATTGTCCCTACCTTTTCAAATTCGGGCCAGGTTTCTGAGGAAGATGGGTTTGGAGGTATCAGAAGGCTGGCTGAAGGCTTTCTGGGCTTGGAGTACAGCGTGCCTTTATTAGTATATTTTATTATTATTATTTATTTTTGTTCCCTACAATTGACCGGATAAGCACCTGCTTTATTTTGACAGTCTCAGGACTTACCTGGAACAGTGGATTCTTTCTCCAGAGTATAGGACCAACGTATTCCACCTGTCTTTCGACTCCCCGAGATCGGACTGATCTCAGGCGAAGGGCCTATACTCTTTTCGGGATCCACCATTCGAAATGGTCTAGGTCGAGCATTAGAAAATAATAAATCAGCCCCAATGTATATATTTTTTTTTTGACTTGCGCATTTTTTTTGACTTGCACATATTTTTTTTTGACTTGCGCACATTTTTTTTTGACTGGGGCTGACCCACAATTTAAAATGCAAAAACCGGTCGGTCTTTGAAGTGTCCTGAAAATCTATATGCAGTCTAACGTTGGCTTATGCAGGGGGTAGGCTGGCCATGGTGTAGGGTAGCAGTTCGGAATATATTTATATGCATGTGCGCGTGTGTGCGGTATCTAAAAAGCAAAAAAAGTTTTTTTTTTATATGTGAAAGTAGAAAATAAAAAGATATGACCTGTCTTGTTGTTATTTATAGATTTTCTCGGCTTTTTAGTTTGAGCGTGAGCAAGCAAGCATACCATCAAGAAATAGAAAGAAAAGTGGGGAATCTATATATTCCTATTAATTACAAAATGTGTCCTATGTCCCCAAAATAAAATGACAGAATGAATGCATATATGTATATTTTGCGGAATGAAAATAAAGCAGAATAAAATAATAAATATATGGCCGAAAATGAAGCGATATTGAAATAAAGCCCAGGCCCTTTTGTTGTGCTACCCGGAAATTATTGCACATAAAATATTGCATATATATATATATATATATTTATTTATTTATTTTTTGCAATTTTTTTTTGAAAAAAATAAAATACGAATATTTTCAAGTATCCGTAACAGTGTTTGAAATGAAACTGCTGCAAGATGGAGGATCATATCCACAAATATAGACACGGATGTTAAAGGAACACAATATTCAACTATTTAAATTAATATAACAAGCATACTTTAGTCATAAACAAAAGAAAAAAAAGTTTTGGTTACTGAGTCTAGCCCTCCATTTTTATTTATTAAAATAAAAACGATCTCCCCAGCAGAGTCACCACTGTGGGTTCCCGGGATGTGTGCTCCCGCGCCCCGCGCGCCCTTGGATAGGGGTGCCAGACGTGCGTGGATGCGGTGACATCCATCGCCTCGCTCCACCCTCCCTTTTTGGGAAGACGAAATCAAAAGTGCGAGAGGAGTCTTTGTCGAATAGCGCGTTGGAATGCGCCTCGGTTGCCTTTAGTGGATTTTGATTCAATATGGGAGCTTTGAGTTTTCCATGTCAAGTTATCCCTTTTTTAGGGGATACAGGATATAGGAATGCATTACCCTTCTATTCCCATTCTCTCTTTTTTAGGGGAAAACATGAAAGTGCAAGGAAGGAATGTTGCAGCGCCCTCACTATGGATTTTATGAAAATAGCCTTATGGCCTATCTCGGATCACTATGGGTGCTTTGGGTTTTCTACGTCAAGTTATCCCTTTTTTAGGGGATACCAGGACATAGGAATACATCACCTTTCCATTCTCATTCTCCCTTTTTTAGGGGAGAACGGAAAGTGCAAGGAAAGATGTTGCGAGGCCCCACTGGATCCAAAATGTTTTAGAGTCGCCATCTTTATTTTAAGGAATAAATAAAGCAAAACCAAAAAGAAAACCAAGAGATAATAAAAGCGGTCCGGAGGCTAAGTTACGAGTTGGGAAGGTGCTAGGCACCCAACTCGCCCTTTCGGTCTCAAAACAGTTTTTGGCTAAAGTATGCTTTTTGTTATATTTATTTAACGATAAATAAAGCATTAATCGCCTACAAATACATCCATTTGTCTACATTATTTACGCATTTGCAAGCTGTCTCTTTACAAATAATTACGATATACTTGAAAATATTTGGCCATAATAACGGCTCTATTACATAATATTTCCTAATCTAATCCGGCAAAGACAACGGCTTATATTGACTACATTGGGCCGGATTTTAAATACAACTTTAAATAATAAATGAGCGGAAAAGTAAATGGATAAATAAAATAACGCCCTTAAAGGTTTTTACCTTTTAGAGCGGGGTGTGCTCGCTCTGTCCTTCTCGGGAGAGGGAGACTTTTATTGCTGCTGCTGATGTGATTTTGGCAGAGTGACGGCTTATATATGGTGTTTTTGGCTCACTCACTCGGGCAGAATGACGGCTTAGTTTTTGTGGTTTTGGCCTTTTTGGTTAGGCGGAATAACGGCTTATATTTTGTGTATTTCAGCTTATTACTCGGGAAGAGTAACAGCTTACTTTGGGATTTTTGGGCCGAGGAAATAAGGTGGATACCTAACTACTAGGCTAGGGATTACTTCTACCGGTTGGTTTTGTGTTTGGAAGAGGCTTGGCAGGGTTTCGAGGCTTTTTGAGGTGATCGCTCACTATCTCACTTCGCTCTCTATTTCTCCAGCGTAACGAGAATGGGGAGAATTTTTTATCGATGAAAGGTGTGCTAAATGAAGAGCCGGGGGCCTGTATTTATAGGCTGATTTGAGGACACACTGGGAATTTAGTTTCCTTCTTCATGCATCAGCCGCTTGTACACTGCGCAGAGAGATTTGAGCTTTACGGCAAGAGAACAGTGTATCATTGAAGAAACTGGGCGCAGGAAGCCCAAAACTGGGCACATCCAAGAAAATTGGGAGCCACGCCCAATTTTGATGTGGGTGGCGCCTAGTTTTCAAAGTTCTCATTTTTTGTGCACTTTGGTCCCTGCAGTTCATCCTTTTGCGCATCCTGCTTTGTCCTTTTGCACTTTTGACCCTGTAACTTGACATTTGTTAATGTTTTAACATGTCTTGATATTTTATGTCATGCCACATGCCTAGGTACGAAATTGGGGTGCCTACAGTGACACATCTAAAGCCAAACGTGACACATTTAAAAGTCAAAAGTGACATATTTTAATGTTAAAAGTGACACATTTTAGGTTAAAAATGACACTATAAAGAGAAATTTATTATATTCTCATTAAAATACAAAATGACAATCTTAATAGTAAAAAGTGACACTCTTAATACTAAAAAGTGACACATTTATTTAATACTAAAAATGTCACTTTAAAATTAACGGTGACTGTCAAAAGTGACACATTTAATACTAAAACGTGACACTTTCAATGCTAAAAAGTGACACTTTTAAGGTTAATAACGACGATTTTTATTTATAAGGCAAAATGACACTTTTAGGGTCAAAATTAACACATTTAATAATACAAAAGTGACACTTTTAATGCTATAAACTATAAAGTGACACTTTAATCTCAAACGTAATGGTTTTTATTTATAAAAAAATGAGATACATTTCAAAGAAAAAGTAGCACATTCAAGGCTAAAAGTGACACATTGAAACCTAAAAAGTAACACTTTTTTAGGGAAAAAATTATAATTTTCATTAAAAATGCAAAGTGACACTTCTAAGGCCAAAAGTGACACTGCTAATAGTAAAAAGTGACACTCTGCATATATAAACATGTGAAGTGGCGCTGTAATTTTCAAAAACTAAGGGGTTGCATTGATTTTCTGAAATTTGCCCCATTTAACCTAGATAGATCCGTTTAACGGATAAAGATCCGTAAAACCGTCTTACATGAGACCATTTATAAATTTTAAAGGACTCTTTAAGTGAAATATCCTAAAGTATAATGATGAAATCTTTACCCGAAATGAAGAGAGTATAAATTTATATATATTCTTAAATAATACTATATTCGTTCCAAGATAAGTGTCGCCTTTAAAACTTTATTGTTCTAAAATGAATTAAATTTCTAATGAAATTGCTCATTTCTTAACTTTCATGTGTCATAAACCTCTCGCAAGACTTTAATGTTATACTGTTATATTAATTTAAAAGTTAACTTTCTTAATTTTTTATGGAAAAAAAATCATATTGAGACACAATTGAAAGTTTTGAACATGCTTCGGCACGCGCCTTAAAGGGATTATTTTATATTATCTTCACCAGTGATAGGTAATTAATACAACAATCTAACTCATATATTTTCCGAAACCGATTCATCAAATCACACCATATTAACAAAATCATAGAATAAAAACAAGTGCGTTTTGAATGACAGATTAGCATAACCGACCGACTTTTACGCATCAAACGCCACGACACCCACAAAAAGGAATCCAATAAAATCCAAGGGCGCTGAGTACCTCAAGCACAAACCGCGTGCTTAGGGATAAGAGTCGTACCAACCCGGTTAACCTCTTGTCAATTCCGCGTTCTAAAAAGAAACAATGAGTTAATTTGATGGGATCAGAATACCACCAATTAAACGCGTCACATTTAAGCTAAAACAAAGTATGTTTGACCATTGACATGAAAATTACCAAAAGATCCCTACAAATTCTTTGTGATTCCACTATTCTCCACCCATGAGTGGGAAAAAATTCCCAAATAAAAAGCTTATGTATGATTTACTTAAAAAAACATATAAAAACACATCCATGTTTAATGAAATAACTTAAAAAACTCAGTTGATATGTAATAAACATTCTAGTGACCAAAAATTTAAGTATTTTTCGGATCTTAAAAAAGTGTATAAATATTTTTTAAAATCAATTTTAATTAATGGTCAATCAAAAGATTTGAAATGAAAACTCAAATGAGCATAAAAAATCATAATTTTTCTTTTAAAACTTCATGATAAATGCGATATGAGATAAGGAAGCAATGTACAAACCGTTTTGCGTGTTTAATATTAGAATTAAATTTTCATCCAACGGTAATATTCAAAATCTTACAAATATTGATAAAAATTGTATTCTTAATATTATATGTAACATAATTTAAGGGCAAAAACTTGGGTAAATCAGTCTTAAATGTATCTATAATACAATAGAGCTCATACTCACACATGTGTAATTGACTAAAGCTATCTAGAGGTTGAGATTAAATTATCTTAAAAAAAATTAATGATTGTGATTCATTTTCACATTCACATGTGTGAGAGTAGTTATCCATTTTTAACTCTCAATTACAAAGTCACCCCCTACAATTAATATTATGATCAATCATCTTTTAGTTTTTACAAAGCCACTTCCTACAATTAATATTATGAGCGGTTATGGGTCAGTTGCATATAACTCAATTATGTGTCGAGTTTAAAATTACATTTTTTATTTAGACATTGTTATTTCAATTGACGAAATCATATATATTAGCACCGTGCCTATGACACGGTTAAGAAAATCTAGTTTTATATAAAACATATCATCTTCATTCGATTTATCGTATGTTAGATGAGTTAAATTGTCAAAAAACTGAAATCTCATTTTACGAATTAAAATTAAGATCCATAAAATGGTGTTTTAGAGACATGCTCTAATTTAAGAAGGAGGGCGTAAAAAATTAAATTTGTAATGGGATTGTATCAAAATACTGGTATAAATGAATGCATGTACGTACTGTGTGTATTGTGTGTGCGTGCGTTCACCTACAAAAGCAATCAGTCAGGTCATCCGGAATTTCAATTTGCATTCCAAGTTTCGACAGCAACGAGGAGGAGGAAGAGTGAGTGAAGAAAGAGAGAGACCAAAACAGAGAAACGTCGACGCCGAAACTAAAGGCACGACTCTCTCTCACTCTACGTGCTCTTTGAAGCCTTATATATATATATATGTATATATATGTATATACATATATCTAATAGGCCCAGCACACACACACAGTCACACAAATTTACATGTCTTTTTTTGTTTTTGTTTTTCTCACTCCTCCGACATTCTCTCTCTAAAACCCTCTGCAAGCAAGCAAACCACTCACGAGCACAAATCAACACACAGTCACACACACACAATTGGGCACTTCTTAGGGTTCGGTATCTGTATATCTGATGCGCTCGATGGCTTCGATGAATGTGTGTGTTTACTTTAGAGATGCGGAATTGTTTGTGTTTCAATCTCTGCTTTTCTCTGTTTAGGTTTATCTAGGTTTCTTGTTGGGGGCCGCGGTTCGGCTCGGCTTCGCGGAGAGACTGAGCTTTGATGGCGGCGTCGTCTTCGACTTCGACCAAGGTTTGCTTTAATTCCAACTGTAATGAAGTGGTGGAACTGACTAGGAAAGGCTGGCGTCGCCGCACCGGCGAGTATGCTGACCTCTGCGAACGATGCGCGTAAGTTTTTTTTTTCCAACTAATTTTGACTTGTTTTGATTCAATTCGGTCGTTTTTGTTCTTTTATGGCCCAGTTTTTTGTGTATCAAGAAGGTTTTTTTTTCTTTTCTTGCTGTATGTATCGGTTTTTGTCTTTAGGTGAGTTCAAGGAGTTGGCTTTGTTTTTTCTTGAATTTACTTTGATAATTTTTCGTAATTGTGCTTAAATTTTGTTTGTTATTCAGTGAGTTATAAAACAAATCGGGGTTTGATGTATTGGGGATGTCATGCAGTTGGTTGTGAGAACAAATTTCGCTGAATGTCTGTATTTGAGCGGTAATTTAGAATTATTTTACCCTCCAGGTGGTGTTTCGATAAAGATTTTGAATTTGCATTGACTATTTTTGAAAAATTTCAACTTTACATCGCCTGCGGTTAATTTTTTTTCCTTTCTTTCAGCAAAAAAGGTTTTCAACTTTATGTCTCCTTTTCTTTTTTGGGTGTGTTACGGGTCTGGTTATTGTTTCATTTTAAAAGTTTTTATCATAGCCCATGCAAAATTAACTGATATGGTGAACATAATTAGCTGCTGATTTATCCATGATCTAAATCTTCATCCTAAAGCAGCAGAAATCAACACGGAATAGAAAAATAGCGGTTTGGAGCCTTCACCTTCTCTAAGAAGTTACATGTACTGATGTACCACTCTTCACCACGAACAACATACAACACAGTCTTATTGAGAAACAAGCTCCCGTCTGTAAACATTGAAATGTGTGGTTATGCATGTGCTAGTAGCAAAAATTAACGCATTACATGGGTGGTTTGCATCTGGAATCATATTTCAGAAATGGTTTAACTGGCAATTTAGTTTGGAGGATAGACGGAAGTTTTGGAAATAAACATAATTAAACTCACTCCATACCACTAAAAGATTCCTTGTTTGAAAATTTGATAATCTCAAAATGAACTTCAGCTATGGAGTATCCCAAAAAGGAAGGAATTATTTGAGTGAATAGGGTAGTAACTATTGTGTTTAGGTTAAGTGTTCTCCTTGCATCTGCAACAATCGTCTCGGTCAATCTTTACAGTTATTTGGTCGATTGATTGGATAAAGGTTCTGCACAAACATTAGAGTTTTTTTTTTTTAATAGGTAAGTGTGGTCCCTTGTTGGTATGAGGATTGGAATCAAGGACCTCAAGGTGTTTGCCTGAGTGTCTTTGCCATCTCTCCCACCCCTTGGTTCCAACATTAGAGTTTTAGTATTTCACTTTTAGACTTTTTGGATTGTCACAATTAATTTATCAAGGTGCCATGTTACTGGACCAGCTACGAGTGCGAATCCCCCTAATTTTTTTTAAGATTTGACTCTAAATGTTGTGTAAAGCAGCCACACCCACGCCCATGTGGACACGTGTACTTTAGCTCAAATGAAGAGTCTACGTAACATAGGTTATAAATAAGATGAAGTCCAATGTTTACTAGAATGCTGAGAAGAACAAGAGGAAGAGGAAAGAGAAGGAAAGAATGAAATATTTGAATAATCCAGAAACAGCAGGTTTAAAAAAAGTTATATGGGGTCAAATCCTTTTCACTTCTATTTGGTATAGGTGCTTCTGTTTTTGTGTCTTTATTCTGTTTATTATGTCATGACAATTGTTGATTGAGTTTGGTGTAAGCTGTGTAACTGAGAACTGGATAAAGTTATAACTACATTCATCTTCACAGGATGAATGCTGAATTTAAAAATCGATGCCTGTATAAAAAAAGGTATCTATCATTCATGCGACACACTTGTTTATGAAAAAGTATCATGCGCAACAAAATTCACGACTCTTCGTACATGGTTGATAAAATACAAGTCTGTTCATTTGAAATCGTTCATAAGTGAAAGGAAATATATGCTTCAATCATTTGAGTTCTGTCACTTACTTCTGCCGAGAAAGCTACCACTCGAGTTAGTGCTGTAATAAATATGGTAGCTACAAAATGATAAAAATAAATTGCTTGTATTAACCTGTTTCATGCTCTTTGGATTAGGTGATTTTTATATGTTTTTTGTTCTTAATTTACTTTATATTTTTTTAGGCTAGGCTATAAAGTGGGGGGAGGGGGTGGCCATCCCCTCGTTTGCTCCCCTCAATTCTGCAACCACATGTTTGCAGATGGATTTGATCCTTGTCCACTAGGCCAGTCCTTGATCTCAGAAGCGTGATATAATTATGAGTTTTAAGCTTTTGTAAGGTCACCTGCCTGTATGAATTGGCTTTCTGAAAAGGCTTAGCTCAAAACTGCTGATAGTTGATAACTGATTATGGCTGTTAGAGAATGTGTTCTCATTGTTTTACGAAGAAATGCAATAGTTTATAAATTTACAAGATAAGTAGATTCCTCCGCCAAGTCTGTGTGATAAACTGATAATTACGGGTCATGGCTTCAAAGATAACCAGCACTTCGGGAGACTATCAGGGTGGATGAGTCTGGACTCTTTAACTAAGAAATAGTCAAATAGATCCTAGAGGCTAGAAAAAGGTACAATTGAGTTCAGCGATAGGTTGTATAAAACAATTCTTATGAATGATATGCCTTGTCACCTCAAGCCTTCAGTCGGGCTGATGGTTTTTGACCAATCAATTTAATTTTTCATAAAACTATTCTAGCTACTGGCGTTGTGGTCTTCCAGCCGTCCCTCGTGATGTGTCGGTTTCTCCTACAAAAGTGATGTTTCCTCCTCTTATCTTTGTTGAGCAATTCAAGTTACCCTTTTCTTCTCAAACAGTTGGTTTTTGTGCAGAGTACAACTAAATATAGTCTTGCATTTATTATCATATGACACAATAGTGACTAAATCAATTGATATTGATAGAATATTTTTCCACGATTCACTAAACTAATATGCAGTCAGGATACCATACTTAACTATATTAATAAGTGAGGTTTTATTAGCCACAACTGATACAATGGGTGGGGTAGTCTTTTGCATTACCATATTGTATTTGTTCTTTGGCCAGCTTGAAACATATGCGAAACCTGTGTCATGTTCCCTAAATGTCTATGCGCATAGTAATTTTAGAAATTTCGCTTCATGTTCCATATTGTAGGCCTTAGTTATTTTTTTCCTTTTTTTCTTTGAAAAACTAACTTAGCTTCTCTGTCTTTAGCTCTGTGTTTGATGATGGAAAATTCTGTGAGACTTTCCATGTGAATACTTCTGGTTGGAGGAATTGCGAGTGCTGTAAGAAGGTTTGAAGACGACTTGCTACATCAAAGCTAGTTTTTCATATTTACATGTTTACTTTTGTGTCTTGGACATGATATCCCTGCTCTTAGAATTATCTAGAATAAGTGATTGCTATTGTCAATGATGAGGTATCTTTCCTTGCAGTCAATACATTGTGGATGTATAGTTTCATTCCATATGTTTGTACTCTTGGATGCTGGAGGAATTGAGTGCTTAAATTGTGCCAGGAAAAGTTTCATACTGGTAAGAGTACTCTAATCTAGTAATCCTCTCCCTGTGTGTGTGTGTGGATTCTTGTTTGATCATTGTGTCATCATTCCACCATTGTGCTAGGAAAAACATACAACACCGCCACCTACTTCTAATGAACACAATCATAATCCATGGATTTTTGGGTGGGCTTGTGTTGGGCCTAGTTGACCTAGGTGTCTTTTTGCCACCGGGTGGGCGCATGTTACATGTCAAGCGCTGGGATCAGGTCGTGACAAAATGGTATCCGAGCGGAACCTCGATCGAAAATGTGAGAGCAATGTGCTTTGCGGGACAAAGTGTAACATCACAGGAGGCGCGTTGGGAGCCACCTACTAAACCTGCACGAGTCACCTTTTGAATCTTGTATCGCCCGGGGCTATGATCTTGACGACTGTTCAGCTTGACGAGGATGTCAAGAATTACTAACTAGCACCAATATAACCATAGACTCTTGGGTGGGCTTGTTGAGCCTAGTTGATCCAGGTGCTTGTTGGGCCAGTGGTCAGGGACATGTTACGGGTCGAGCTCTCGGGCTCAAGTCATGGCAGAATGTCTCATTTTTTCTTTTCTAGTATATTTTTTTGACCTGAAAACATAAGCAGATCAGTTGTTTTTAATTTGAAGTTACGCATGTAGGTAAGAAATGTCTGCAGGGTTTTTCTTCCCATACGTCTACCATAATTCTTTATGTGATGTTTTCATTCAGACACCGAATCCAGCATGGCCACCACCGCCTTCTCTCTTGCTCCCTCAAGTGCCTGAAAGACTTAAGGATCTCTCAGTCAAAAATTGGAATTCTATAGCTGGATCAGGTCCTGTACCTTGGCGACAAGCACCCAGTTTATTCCATGCTTCCACTGCTCAGTTGGAATTGCCACCAAGGATGCCATTTGAAGTTGAAATTCCAGGTGGCATTGATAGACTTATATCCGGTGAGCGATTTAATGCCTCTTCCCTGGATAGAAGGAAGAAAGAAGATTTGTCTGAAAGACTGATGAATGGAAGCCTGAAGATTGGTGCATCGGATATACTCGGAAGTGGGACAACTGGTAATTTTCTTTGTTCATATTGACTTACAAGTGAAATAGTCAGAGTTTACTATAATAGATGTTGTTAATCTTTGTTTTGTCTCAGGAATGAAGTATGACGGGCAACCTAAGTCATTTATAAATGCTTATCAGCAGTCTTCCTTTTTGAAGGATGAACCTACTAATCCTCATTTTAGTTTACCTGTAACATCTGGGTTGAAGAATGAAGGAACTGATCAAACCCAGGTTTTTGGAGCTAATGTTCAACGAACAACCCCTCAGACTCCAGTAGGTAAGCAACTGAACAATAATAATGGAACTGACTCCTCCGGTGAAGCTCAAATACGCAATGGAAGGTTTCGAGCAGAACATCGTGGGAAAAATCAGTTATTGCCCCGGTACTGGCCCAGGATTACAGATCAGGAGCTACAACAGATCTCTGGCGAGTATCCTACTGTTCTAATTTGCATCGTACACATTTATGATGGATAGTTTCAGTATCTGGTAAATAGGTCCTCTAATAATCTGGTTTTCTTTGCTAATGAATACTTACTGCTCTGTTTGTTCTGCTTTGACCAACCCAAGCTATCGGCTGGGAAGTCTTTATAGTTTTCCTATTTGCAACAATGAAAACCAGGATGTCAATGGCTCTGATAAATCTGATTTGTGATCGAGCAGCAATAGCTTATTGTTTATCTTAACCATATGTTAGTTCAAACTCTAAAATTACTCCATTGTTCGAGAAAATATTAAGTGCTAGCGATGCTGGGAGGATAGGGCGTTTAGTGCTTCCAAAGAAATGTGCGGAGGTGAGTCTTATGCATCTTTAGCTTACTGTTTAACTCCTTCAGCATGTCTTTTCTTTTTGTTCTCTTGTTAGGATGCCAAGAATGCACTATATATATATTTTATGAAGTATAGAATTAAATGGACATCAGTATGAAAGAAAGTTATGAATGTGGCCTATGTGATAACCTTGCTTTGGACTGAATTGGATGGCAGAAAAGGATTCATGTAGCCGAATCCAAGTGATTGGGACCCCTTGAGTTGAGTAGATTTAGATAGAGCGGGATATGTCTGCTCATATTATATCCATAACATAAGTTACAGTTTGTATATGTACTTACTACGTTACATATAGATGCTCACAAACACACAAGCTAATACATAATTATACACAAGATTGTTACGGTATACCCTAGGTACGTCCAATGATAACTGCATGAACGTTTTTTGTGATTAATTTTGCGTCACCTGTTTTGACGCTATTCGTATATAATACTTTTACTTATCAAAAAAAAAACTGAAATAAGACTACTAATGTGATACAGTGGGCTTGGTGTTCTCCCACTTGTGTCCTTGCACCTTGTCAGTAAAGTCTCATTCTTTGCTGTCAAGGGTTTCAACTGAGGCCAAAAAAAAAAAAAAAAAAAATTGACTGTCACTGACAGTTAGATAGATCCCTTTCACTTCTGTGTGATTTCACATTAATAGGCCCGCTGGCGCAGCTGACTCTGATGTTTGATCAATAACCTTGGATCAATTAGTTTTCCTGCTGTCCTTTCACTTGTTGATAAGGTTCAAATGGCATTATCTTCACTGTCACGTTGAATTTCAAATAGCAGCAAATGTTACGAGCTGAAGTAATGATCAAGCTTTACGAATAAGAGTTCGTAATGATAATAATTCCTGAATAACTTCCTCTTGGATATGAGTTTTTTTGTTACTAGTTGCGCACCTGTTAGTCTGCTGACCTTTTCAGTTGCGATTGTGTTTCTGTTTTACTGTATTTTGAATTGTTAAATAATTTTCTCTATAATCTGCCTTGTTATTTATACAGGCCTACCTTCCGCCAATTTCTCAGCCCGAAGGGCTGCCTCTTATAGTTCAAGATCTGAAAGGGAAGGAATGGGTATTTCAATTCCGGTTCTGGCCCAACAATAACAGCAGAATGTACGTCTTAGAGGGGGTCACACCTTGTATACAGTCAATGCAATTGCAAGCTGGTGACATAGGTATCTGCTTACCATCTGAAACAATTGCTGTTTCACTTTCTATGGTTTCTTGTATGCTTACTTGATTGCCTTGTGAAGATATCTGCGGTTTTCAGTTTAAACTCTTTTGTATACTCTTGTAGCGTGTGGCCTTAAGATGTACATGAAGTAGTTAAACTTAGTGTCATTATTTTAACACACAGGCTTGCTTGACTTTTCCTCAACCTATTTCCAACACGGTTGCTTTGGGTGTTGATTGGGATGTTGGACTATATATTATAACTGTAGAGCTGCTATGCCATTTGTTTATTATGTAATTGCGATATTTGAGAGTATAAATAAGTTCTTTCGGTGCTTTTTGGGCTCTGTGTGTTGTTTGTTCTAGTTAAGTTATTTTGCACTTTTGCCTTTCTTCTAGGTGAGCCACGTTGTGTCAAACTTTGTACTATTGAAATTGTCTTTTAGTTCACTGGGTTGTGACTGATTCATTATCTTGTTCTTTCAGTGACATTTAGTAGGATAGAACCAGAAGGAAAGTTGGTCATGGGGTTCAGGAAGGCATCAACTGCATCTCCATCAGACCAGGTGGTTAGTATTCTGTCAGCTATAATTTAGTGCATATGAGGGGTTACACAAACTCAATAGGCATGAAAGTTCAGGAACATTTTGGCCATTAAGATTGTTAGACTTAATATATTATGTTAAACATATCTATGTGATAAGTTTGAGGAGTTGACAATCATAGGTCCAAAATCAGTGATTCTGTAATACATGCTTTTGCACAGGATATGCTGGAAGTTATTAGTCTATATAAAAATTATAGCACATCTAAGGTCTGAGCTTCTGTCATGCACTTATGCTTTCAGATGTAGAAGCTGAAGTGTCTCTAAACTAGTCTCGGATATTTTCATTATAATCAGGTAAATGAAACCGTCTGCACAAACAATGGAGTTTCTTACCATGGTGATGTAAGCAATAAAAGTGTTGCTGGTGAAGTTGTTTCAAATCAGCATCATTTGAAAGTAAATTCGCCGTCAACTTTATTTTCATCTATCAACCAGGCTGGTTCAGGGGATCTGGCCGGCAGGTCTGATGCCGACAAATCTGCGTACATAGCGAAGGAAGTACTCGGAGCTAAAGTGACATTCCGCAGTAAGAGGAAGAAGAACAGTACCATGGGTTTGAAGAGTAAACGCATAAGGCATGATAATGATGAGATGATTGAGTTGAATATCTCATGGGGACAAGCTCAAGATTTGTTCCGTCCGCCTCCTGATATTGCTCCCAATGTCATGGTAATTGAGGGTGTTGAATTTGAGGAATATGAGGTACTAAGCTCTATGTCAACCCTTATTTGTAATGAACTGTCAGCTAATTATATGGGTATTGGTTGCTGCAACACTTTCAGTAGCTCATAGGTAGGATGTTTATTTAATTTTGCTGTTGGTAAGTCATTAAGAACTTGTAACTTGTCGTTATGGAACTCGAGAGGCACAGTTTGTGTTATGAGCATTTTGCAAATTTACAGTATTTGGTAAGGAGGCACATCAAGAATGGTTTACACTGCTCGTAAAAGTTTACTTCGTAAGATAGTGTTTTCACATGAGTTGGTTACTTAACATAGTATCACAAGGTCTTTGACTCGCTCCTGCTTTTATTATCCCAAAATGAAAGTAGGCATTGGCCTACCCTCACTATACACTAGGTCTTCCTCTTCTTGCAGCCTCCCTGAGTCGCTAGGCAGTAGGCACATAGAGAAGATGCTGTTGCCAGGGGGCTCCAAATCGTCTATCACACTTTCTGTCACATTCACTGTCCCATTGAATCTCGGCCGCACACATTCCTTATTATTTTAGTTAGTCTTCTTTTTATAAGGAAACATGTCTGGCTGAGATTCAATGGGACAGAGGATGTGACAGAGAGCGGGACAGATGATTTGAAGCCTTGCCAGGGGGAGGGAGGTGTTGATTCATGTCTGTCAACATCGACGTGGTTGGTTGTGTTAAAGTTGTTGCTGGCATTGATAGAGTATGTTTGTATTAAAAGTATGTGATTTTTGGGTGTGGACTGAAGTATTTTTGGGGGTTCAATGTTGGTTTTGAGGGTTATTGTGGTAGTGGCAATGGGTTGGATGGATGTCGCTGTGGAAAAATGACAGTGGGATGTGGCTGCTGTCATGATGGCAGTATGTCTAGGTAATGAAGGGCTGTTGAGAGAACAGCATAAAGAGAGTAGGAAATCTTGGGTCTGGTCGACCAATTTGGTTTGGTGGTGGCATGGGTGTATGACTCTTATTCTTATCCAAATTATTTTTCGATTTGAAGTTTCCTCTCCCCCCTCCCTCCCTCCCTCCCTTGCAGCGGGGTTGAGGTCTAACATGCTGGCAGTTTGGGTTTCGGGTGTTGGGAAGGGGTTTACTTCAGTTTAACAATTCAACTGGATGCTATTTAGTAGTTAGAACTTATGCATAAGGTTTTTGTGAATGTTATTGGCTGCAGGTAGCCTTTTTCTTGCTCGGTGTATGTAGTTTTATATCCGTTTGTCTGACATTGTTCTTCACTATATAGCAGGAGGCACCAATCATTGGGAGGCCTACAATATTTGCAACAAATTCTGCTGGGTAAGTCAGTTATGCACAATACTGATGATGCAATATTTGGTAAACATTCAGGGGGGGGGGGAGGATCATTTACTTTTTTGTTTTGGTATTTAGAATAAGGCTTAAATAGCAATTTGGACACCCTACTTTCCAACTTTTTTTGTTAAGCTCACTCTACTTTTTTTTCTTCTCAATTTAATCATTATACTTGGCATTTGGTGATAATCTGGTCACTGAGTGTCATTTCCGTTAGTTAGGGTGGATGGAAATGTTCAAAAATACAAAAATACCCTTATTAATTTATAAAATTAAGGGTATGCAACAGTCTGACGCATGTCTTGATAACATCAACAGCACAGTCTGATGCATATCCCTCACAGCAAAACGACCCAATGGTGGGTGAGCAGCAAAGGTCTCAACAACCATGGGCTTGGTTGGAATCATCTTCACCATACCAGCATCACCATTCTTGAGGAACTTAGGCTTAGGGAATTTTTTTTTCTTGCATAAACCATTTCTGCCACCAAAAGTTGCAAGCATTTCGTACACCATCCACCTCCGTCCGCCACTAAGTCACCACTACATCCATCGCCACCATCCTCTTTTGCTCAACCTTATATTGGGCTATTTATGAGAGTGTGTTTTATTCATTATATTATATCTTACTTTGAGTGTAAATGTAAAACAAGCAACTGTTAAACAGCTCAATGACTTTTTGTCAGCTATATTTATTTAAGCTACTACTGAACTGGCGACATATTTCAGTGATTCAAAAATTAGTTTCATTGTCTGCACAAGATAGCCCCCGGCTTGGTACCTAAACTCTCTTTTTAAGTTGGAGGTTAATATAGGAAAAACATATAGAAAAGGCATGCATTTCTTTTCTCATATTTGCTGTCTCCTTATAGAAATTAGGAAACAAAAGTCAGTAATCTTAAAATAACTACCCATCACTTTTCCATACTCTCTTATATGTAAGCTCCGCCATACATTACTGAAGTCAACTCCTTTCTTATAGCTAGGTTCTTTTTTTTTCTCTCTGTTCAGTCCAATGGTGGTCAAACTACTCACTCATATCCATTATTGCTGCCCTGTGAGAGCAAGCTCCTGTATTCAGTAATTTAACAAACACAGTATTTATCAGCAAAGTATGTCTTCTTAACTATTATGTACGAGGGTATACGGTGTGCCCCAGTCGTTAGTGTTCATAGTTAGTACTTATGAATCACACGTTTCCTTTTGGTGTTTGGAGCTTTTAATGAAATTTTAATATCCATGCCTCATGCCTTCAACTTGTCGACCTGTTGGGAACCTGCCGAATGTTAGGTTTCAAAGTTTGCTGCACTTTTGCAATTTAGGGTACAAGCGCAAGGCACATGACCCAATTTCGTCTAAAAACATATCCTTCGTTCATCTAGATCCTTTTGAAATGAAAGTGGAACTTCCTCTTTGACAAAAAAAGGGGCTTCAGATTATAGATTGCAAAATACAATTAGCCAGTCGGACATCAAAATACAATTAGCCAGTAGTACAATAGAGTTGAGTCGTTCATAAATTCTTGTGCCTTTTCTCATTGTTGCTCTTTCTGTTGGACACACAGTTGCAAAGTAGGGTGTCAAGTTTCAATGTGCAAAAATTAAATCTTCATAGACGGTCCAGTACAAACTTTCTTTTGTGTACTACTGAGATGAAAGAAAGTTTTATTCTGCATCTCTCTCTCTCTCTCCCCTCTGGACACATGGACTAACAGACTACCCCGCTGCCTACTAGTTAGTGTATTTACATAGAATGGCATGAATGAAGCTAATGCTGCATTTCTTTTTTGTCAGTGAAAACAAGCAATGGGCTCAGTGCGAAGACTGTTTCAAATGGAGAAAAGTACCAGCTGATGCTCTCTTCCCTTCAAGATGGACCTGTTCTGAAAATCTGTGGGATCCAGAAAGGTAGAGTATACAAGTACTTCTATATTATTTCTTGGACTTATTGCATTAGTGCATATTCCTCTCTTTTACTTTTGCGGCATTGCTTTTTGGCCTTAGAAGGGCCCTGGTGAGGCAGCTCAGTTTTTGCCCACTTGCTTGATTTCTTCACCATACTGTTTTATGCTATAGTTTCAAAAAAGGAAAAAAGAAAAGAAATAAAGGAAACATTTAAATGAATATAATTTGCGTAATTGGCTCTAAGATTCTTTTGGTGTCTGGGTTCTGTGGTGTCAGATGTGGATGAGCTATAGGTTTGTACTACAGAGCAATGTTATTATATTTTAGCTGCTATGCATCATCTGTCTTATATATCTTTATCAAAGGGTGTGTTTATAGGTTTATATGCATCACTTCAGAGTTGTTTCAGGTTAGCTTAACGGTTTCTAGGGAGTTTAATAAAATAAAGGATTAATATATAATTTGGTCCCTCGATTTAACTTAAACTTTAAGTTTGGTCCCTTTATTCAATTTTTTTGGTCAGATTTCCCCCTCCCACAGTTATCGTTACATTTACCGTCCAAATTCTTTCAATATGACTATATTACCCTTATTAAGAAGTTTCTTATGGGATGACTTTTCAAAAAGTTCAAAAATACAGGGGGTTATAAGGCATTCCGAAAATTAGCTCATCTTCAACCTTTGAAGATGAATACCGACATTGACCTCTTTCATTAACTTGAAACTCTCTCTTTTTTTTTTGATAAGAACTTGAAACTCTCTTTTCATCCTTCAAACCCACATAACCCAGACTACCAAGAAACGCCACCTCCGTCCTCTCCTCTCGCAAGCCCGGCGTAACCAGTGACTCACCACATCCAGTTGCATTTGATCGTCTTAATGTTCCGAAGGGCATTGATCAGGGAAAAAGCCTCGATCAAGTCCTAAGTTGAAATCTCTTAAGTGATTCAGAGAATTGGATTCAAGGGGCAAGCCTTCCCCACCGGAGTTTTTCTGCTCGAATCTTTATTTTTTTATCACTTTCTAACCTCTAATTCTCATTGGCATCAAACCCATCAACAAAGGCAAAAAACCAAAATGATTAAAACCAACTTGACATGAATCTCACTTTCGAAACTCAGATCTAAAATCGAATAAAAAACCCACATATTGAAAACCATGAGCAACCCAAATATGAATCTCTCTATAGAAACCCAGATATGAATCGGAGCTGAAATCTAACAGGAGGGTCATCATCCTCGGCAGCGGCGAGAGGAGGAGAAAGCGGCGGAGGAGGAGGAAGAGGGAGGAGGAAGCCCCTTATAACTACATCTAGCAATGTTGAAGCATTCATTCTTGAAAACTTTTCATCGATTTGACATAATAGCTTCCCATCAAAGAAGAGTTCAACACAGTTGTATTAAACCTAGTGATTTGGTACTGAGCTGCCAATTCAGCAAGCAAGTTGTATGTGTGATGAAGGAGGTTGAAGAGTAGTCCAAAAAAGTGGCCGCTGTCAAAGAATCACAGTTTTAGATTTGGTAGATTTAACCCATATCAAGATTTAGAGTTTTACGTACTATCATTCTTTTTACCTTAGACCATATATTAGTTTATTCTAAGAATTTGGGCTTTAAATTAGAATGGAAATTTTATTGTGGAGAAAAGTGCTCCTCGGCCACCGGAGTTATGTTCTTTTCCTGCACTTTCCTTCTCTAGCCTGGTTCTTGAGAGCCATGAACTTTGGAATTTCCCCCTTTTAACCCCCTGCATTTTGAATTTTTTGAAAAATCAGCACATAAGAACTTCTTAGTTAGGGTAATTTAGTCATATTGGAAAAAATTCGATGGTAAATGTAATGGTAACGGCATGAGGGGGAATCTGACCAAAAAAATCGAATTTAGGGATCAAATGAGTAGGTTTTAAAACCCTAGGACCAATCTTAAAGTTTGGGTTAAATCAAGGGACCAAATTATATATTAATCCTAAAATAAAATCAGCTCTGCTCTTTTAAAACACAAAAATTGTTGAAAATTCGTCCAATATTTAACATTATGTAGTTTTAATAGAATATAAGAACCTAACGACTAGTTTGTGTATTCTGATAATTAGCATTGATAGAGTGTTGGAGTGAATTGTGGGAACATAAGTTCATGCCTTTGGTAGCTGTTTTTATTATGTCTTGTCCGCGAAACCTCGGCATGGAGATTTCTAAGGCTGCCATGTAATTTAAATTCCTGCATGGAACTAATTTCTATGCTTGAAGATTACTAGTCACATCAATATATCTTTCCTCTATATTTACACCTAGGATGAATTTCAAAGAAGCACTTTTCTTATACATGAAAGTGATGCCTTCTTTTCAAAGCTTCTTTGCCACTTGTTGGTTATTCTGTCAGAAATTTGCTTTGCTTAATGCGAGGGTCTTCTTCTCTATGCAAATTATTATATTAACAACTTCCCCGAGGAGGTATGTATCATCTTCCCCACAATTTACGAGTGGCTCTTGATATACATCACCATCTGTACTCAGCATTGTATTAATTCTTCTCATTTTGTTCCATTCAAGGTGCACCATATTAGTTACTCTGTCCATTCATAAGTTTTTCTCCCTCTTACTCAAAATGAGTGTTCATTTTAAAAACCTTTTTGTCCGAAAATGAGTGCCCTTTTTTAATGAATTTCTTAAGTTCAGTTTTGGCAATTACCATGTCCCTAGCGTGTACGTGAAATACTACAATGTGGACATTAAGGCCATTCATGTTCCTGTGCTAGTAAATGGCCTAAAAGTCAACTTCCTTAATTTCTATGAAAAACTAAAATGGGACAATCATTTTGGGATGGAGGGAGTATTTTCTATTTTACTATGTTCCGCTCATTGTTTTGTTTTGGAAAATGTAGATACTATTTATTATGTAATTTCAAACCTGCCATTATTCCAGAAAACTTAAAATAAGAAAACATGTTTAATCCTTATATTTATGAGTATGTGAGAAACTATTTTAATTCTCAAAATATTGACTTTCACATATGGCCTCTTTGAGCAGAACGATGGGAGTAATACTTAATTGTGAAAGAGATGTCTGTTAGTAAAACAAACATAGAAATGCACACGTACATGCTTGAATCTTTATAATTTCCATCCCTACCCTCCAGGCATAGAGCACTCGGTGAGTTGCATTAATATTTTGTATTCGTTTTTCTGCCAGATCTTTGTGTTCCGTGGATGAAGAGTTGACATCAGAAGAGCTTGAAAATCTGTTTCCCAGGAGTTGTTTGGGTATGGATCACTTGGAGTATTTTTTGGCTGTTCATTATTATTATTTTCTTATCCCAAGTTCACTCTGTCAACTAACATTACCTTGGGCAAGGATCACTTCATAGTGGATGCCTACACCTTTTAGAATAACAATTTAAAAAGATTGATGTGCTCACTTTTGAGTATATCATTTGGATGCGTTCATTTCTCTGCTTCTGTTAATGCATCTGAATGATGCTTGTGCAGCTGCTTCAAAGAGGAAAAAGTCTGTCAAACTGGACCCTGACCCACTTGAGACTTTGGAGGGGCTCGATGCACTTGCTCACCTAGCAATCCAGGAGGATGGAGAGGCTGCATCATCATCCCAGGTCACAACAAAGCATCCTCGCCATAGACCTGGCTGCACTTGCATCGTCTGCCTTCAGTCTCCGAGCGGGAAGGGTCCAAAGCACAAACAATCATGCCCGTGTAGTGTCTGTCAAATGGTGAGGCGCCGTTTCCGTACCCTCATGATACGCCGTGCACAAAAGCAATTGGAGAAAGAAGCAGAAACACGCCAAAAGCTACTGCTTTCACAGTTGTCCGAAATACCCGATGATGATGATGTCATCCTTTCTGCTGACAATGGCAATAATAGTCCAAATCATAAAATAGGGTCCAATGAGGGTTCTGACGATGAGCCAAATAAGCAGAAAAGCTCGAGTTCACCTTTTAAAAATCAATTTATTGACCTGAATATCCAGCCGGAGCGGGAGGAAGAGTTGTCACCTGCTTCAGAGTCTATTGAAATGATGAGACTACTCCAAGATACTACAGAGAGATATTTCAGGCAGCAGAGATTATCTGACTGTGTTAATGGAAACTCAGTAGGCAGCCAGACTCACATGGATGGTATAAGAGGGGGGAATTTTAGCAATGGTATCTCTCTTGACAGCAATTGTCAGAATGCTGATACAGCCAGCAAAAGATGAAAGGTACTTTTCTAATCTGTGCCATAGTTATATTAGCAGGACTGGTAGGCTATGTTAAAGGCGAGGAATAGATATTGTTGTACATTCATCTGCCTCGGAATCATGCTTCGTAAGGTATGTACATAAAGAGTGGTAGGGTTTAGATGGAACTTTGATAGACCAAAAGAACGAGAAAAAAGGAAAAGGAAAAAAAAAAAGAACAAAAACCGCTGATCCGTATTGGTATAATGATCATCCTCCCGAGGTCTGTCATCTCCACAGTACATGTTTGAAAGTGGACATCAGAGAGATAAAGAAAGGGATAATTTTTATAGCCCAACTGAAGTTTGTGGTGGTAGGTTGAAGCTATTTTGGTTTAGCTAGTCGGAGCTCACCTGGCTGCCCGTCCTGTAAAAAACATTTGGGATGTAATTAAGCTTGTCTAGGTTTTTCAATTTTTCTTGAATTTTCGCCATTTGTTGAAACTTTCTAGTTTAGATTGAAATCGGCTTTTTGAATTGGTTATCCGCCCTTTCTTTTTCATCTACTAGTGCCACATGTGCACTCGTTAGTTGCTAATATTTCAATTTTTACTGTAACGCGAGTTGTTTTATGCCGTTGAATCTTTAGTTTTAAACAACACCTCTTCTCTGGATCCGGAACCTCTAGAGTTAGGTTGCATTTCATGGTTGAGATTTTAGTCAGCTTTAGTGTTCAAAGTTGCATTTCGTGGTTAAGATTTAGTCTACACCACCAAGTCTGATGATCCACGGTTGGGATCGGTGTCTTCAAGTTTTGAGTCAAAAACGAAGTCCATTTTTCCAAATAATTGGATTAGCAATTTTTGTAGTGTGGCTTAATCTTGATAGTGAAATTCACCAGTAACTAATACGATGGAGCTCGACTGAGGATATATGATATTTGGTGGTTCGGATTGATCCCGGCCGCATGATCCAATGGTAATGGGCCAGCTACGAATTACTCCTTTACAAATAATTCTTTTCAACTGTGGGTCGAGTTCGAATTGTACCTCTCAGCTATATCATTTTTTAAATCACACCTATTTAAGCAATGTCGTTTCAATTGATAGAATACACCGTACGGGCATGAGGATCTAGTTCTATGTATAGCCAATCCCCTTCATACCTTAAAGAGTTCGTTTTATTCTATTTTAGGACGTTAAATAAATAATGCCGTACTTTTCAAACATAATCCCCCCTCCCGCAACAAAAACCTAGGAAACATTATTTTCTTTAAATTGACGTACTAGGCTTTCCAGTTGAATCGAGTTTTTAGTCATTTTAGTAGCAATGAGTGTTCCCAAAGTATCTTGACTTAGGATACAATTTTCCCTAATTCATTTTTTTCCTTCTTGCTTTCTCTTTTTCTTGTTACCTCATATTTTATATATTGAACTACTTGGGTGAGTTGTGTTGGGTAACGAGTCAAAACTCATTAGAACTCGAATATCAAATGGATTGGGTTAAAACTGATCGATCCATCTTAACCTGGATTCCTCCCTCCAAAAAATTCATATATTTATTAAGTAGAAATTATCGGGTCAAAATGGGTAACATGTTTGGCCTGCTTTAACCCTACACCCGACCTCGTTTCGATCAAAAAAATGTTAACGGGTTGAGTTAGGTTGAGTAATTTTCAGGTCGGGTCGGATGTGTTAACGAGTTTTGGGTTATAATTGCCACGCTAACCACCGCAAATTGAGGGTTGGCATGGGTGGTCGAGGCTCTTTTCCTTGAAGCAAGAGGTCCTGCTTCTAACACCCGACATTTTTTATGGAGATTAAACCACACGTTGATTCGATGGTGGTCATGGGGACAAGGGATGACTTCTAACGACCATTGCATGCTTTACAGAGTCACAACTCAACTCACTAATACACGGTGAGTTGAATCAAAATGATCCGTTTTACACATATTGTCATACCTAAGTTTTTCCCTAAGGTAAAATTAACTAAATATTTTAAATTGCAAATCAAATATTAAACAATTATTATTGAGTTATTTTATTGAAAATATTTTTTTTAAAAATTATTTAGTGGACAGTATGCATGAGATAAAAGGGAGTGTATTTAATCAATCGGATTAATATATAATTTGGTCCCTCGATTTACACTAAACTTTTTGTTTGGTCCTGAATTGTTTTTCTCATTTTCATTTGGTTCTTCAAGTCGATTTTTTTCTAGTCAGATCCCCACTTCCTACTGTTCCCATTACAATTTTTGTTCTAAAGTTTTTTTTTAATTGACAAAAATACCCTTATGATGGCAAAAACTAATAATTTGCTTAAACAGGTCGAAATTATGATGGCACTGGAAGAAAAGTTTGAAGTGTCAATTGGAGAAGGAGGAGCTGAAAACATTGCAACTGTTGAAGATGCTGCTGATCTGATGGAGAAAGTCAAGGCAGCTTAAGCTTAAATCTACACTCAAAATTTTAGTTAATACATAGTCGGGGCAGTATTAGAGCATGTGGAGTGGTGGATCTTAATGGGAGCAAATTGAAAGTATAGGAAACAATGGGGTTCTTAGAGGGAGTATGTTGGGAGCTTAGTTGGGCAAAAGATGATTAAGGAACTTATTAAGCTACTTGATCTTAGGAGGAGCTTAGCAAATTTTTGTGGCCAAAAATTCGTTTTCTTCGAAATTTGGCCATTTTTCACAGCAAAAAAGTTTTTTTAAAAATCTTTTTACAAAATACAAATTTTTATCTAGAAATAGAGGGTTAGTTTATTTTGTTTGGACACCAGATTAAATTTTCACAATTGCATTAGTAAAATTATTTATTAATATAAATCTATCGGAGTTTGTGCCATCATTGGAAGAGAATTTTTGTTGGAGTAGCTTAAGGGTATTTTTGTAGTATATTTTGTCAAATTTTTTAGCTAAGCTACCCATAAGCTTTTAACCATTGTACATTCTAGGGAGATTCTTCAACATCATGATGTTCAATTTCAATTGAACCTCTCAGATTTGGAATTTAAATTTGAATAGTCCGTCCAACTGAATTTGATCTCTTATATATGAATCGTACGATTGTTTACAATGAAGAATCATGCTCAGGATTTGATCTCGCTGGTATAGCGTCGATTCTTCTTTCCTCCCTGTGAGCGACCTTATAATTTTCCTCGACGATAGTTTGGACTCCAATCTCTTCCCTAAATGCTTACGAACATTTATGAAGATTGTGGTTCGAATTGTTTGTTTCTCCTCGTCTAGTTTCCTTGGGGGAAACATCAATAATGTCACCGGAGAGAACGACGGCGTAATAGCCAATGATTGCTACGAAAACTTCCTTTTAGTCAGCAGCAGACCTCTTCCACTATTTGACACCATTCGACATTGCTTCTCTGCTTGAAATAATTGACTCATTGTGTACTCGTGTTCAAACATGATCACACTTACTCAAAAACATATATTAACAACTTTCTCGAGGAGGTATGTATCATCTTCCCCATAATTTACTCAATGGTCGATGAACAACTCATTGTGTCGATTGAACGACTCAAGGATCGATTAATTGACTCATGAGTTGATCGCCATTACTCAATGGTTGATTATAGTCGGTTAATCGACTTGTTGAGTCAATTAACTGACTTATAATTGACCATTGAATGATGGCGATCAAGTCATGAGTTGAATAATCGATTCATAATCGACCATTGAGTGATGGTAATAAACTCATGAGTCGATTAACCGGTTCAATAGTTGATGAACAAACTTAATAGTCGATGAACCTAAGATTTCGACCCATTCATCGAGAGATATGAACCTAGAGTTTCGAAGCAAGTTGAGAAAGAGAAACAGAAAAAGATAGAGAGGTGAGAGAGACAAACCTTGAAGGGATGATATAAGGCGGACACGATGGCAGAGGTAGCAATGGAGACAAAAGAACTAAGTGCATGTATTTATGAGGGAGGCATATGGATGATTAGGGGTGGCAAAATGGGTGTTATGGATAAATGGGTGTTAGGCTATTATCCATGGATAACCATGGATAATGCTAAGGGATGATATGCTATTTAGGTTTTGAAGGGCCTTTTGGGAAGTATGTCATTTTTTGGTCAAAGGCCATAAAAAACAATTGGCCTGGTCATATGGTCATACTTGACTATTTCTTTGTAGGGGCACTAGGCGGAGGTGTTCATAATGCCGCCCCTTACATGCCTCCACCACATCTCCTTTACCACTAGATCATGTGTTGGGCATGTGTGTGATAGTAAGGGTATTTTTATCATTTCAACTTAATTTTAGACGATCAATGTAACGGTGAATGCACTTTGGACAACCTGATGAATAGGGAAAAAAAATCTAGGACCAAACAAAAAGTTTAATATAAATCGAGGGACCAAATTATATAATAATTCTAATAAATCACGTTGAATGCACTTTGAAATTGTTAGTTGTGCTAAGTAAGTTATCAACTTATTCAAAAGCTTAATCCGTTAGAGAGAAAACTCAACAATGTATACTATATCTAATATGGTATCAATGGTTTGTCATGGTCTTGAGTTCGAGCCATCCCATTTGCATTTTTTACATATAGTATTGTGAGTGCACATGTTGATAGTACAGAACTACTTGTTTATTACAACACAGAGATTTGTTTGATCCCATTATAACATCATGTTTCAGGAGTGGCTAAATGGGTCGCGTACCGATTAGTGTGGTAATTCAATGAAATGTTATAGGTCTTACATTAGGTTAGTGTATTTTTACATATACTAGGTCTTAGTCCTACCATACTGACGGCACCATTACTCAATCATGGATTAGCATGACAAGTGCAAACTCGAGCAGAATCATCAAACATAATCATCAAGTAGACTCTCAATATCTGATGCACCTCAAATATCTACTGCTCATTTGATGCTGAGTTCAAAAGAGGAAACCAGCAGATCTCTAAGCATTTAAGGTTACGAAGATTCTCATTAGAACTTCATGACAACTAAGAGGTTCTCATCGATGTTTGTGCCTTCATGTTTATCCACCAGACATTTCCTCTTTTATGATTGATCTCGGTCTTCATGACTTATCTCGACAAGATCTCTCACAGAGCACTTCTTACAACATCAGGTATGTACGTCATGTCAAATCAAACAATCTGACCTTCAGACTCAATCTAGACTAAATATCTTCATGCAATCTTTTAACCAATAGTTCAAGCAATGCGTCCGAATGTATTCAAAGATCAGACACTTCAACGGTTAGAAGATTATCCATAATCAATGGATCTATTACTTCCTTAACCTATAAAAGAAGCCTCTTACCGATTCTTACAAGCGTGGATATGCATGTGCTTGCGCAATGCAAATTAGATGCAAGTGTTTGAATGTTGTCAAGACTTCAAACACATTATGAAGAACATATTTGTGTGAGAGAGAGCAAGCAGAAATTCAAACTGCACATAAGTTATGCTTAGTTAAGAACTCATTTCTTGACTTGAGTTCTTTTTTCTTTTAAAAAATTCAATCATTTATATATGTGCATAGACTCCATATCTATTGAAAAAGATTAAACACCAAATAGTGATGTTGAAGACAAGGTGCTTGAAGACGTTCCTAGGAAGCTCCAATGCTGCTATTGAAGTTTTGGTTGATTCCATGTTGGAAACCCATGGCTCAACATCTTATCCCCATCAATCCTCCTTCTCGTCCATTAACAAATACTCTTTGTCGGCAAATGGCTTCTCCTATCCAGTGGGGGAAGACGAAGCTGCTCATTATCTATTACGAATGACAGATTTCTTTTCTTTGTCCACCAACATCTAAGAGGGCGAGGGAAAATCTATGTTTAGAAATGATCTTCCTTCTCCGAACATCCTACTTAAGCTTTCCACTTTTCTTTTCGATGCAACACTCGCTTTCGTTATAGCTTTTTTGAATTCTTGGAATCGAAGAAGGTTGTTTGAAAAGAAAAGAGTATGGTTCACTATCTGCCCCTGTCAAGGTCTATCTCTAATATCTGTAGACTTGTACTACGTTGCAAAGGCCGTTGGCTGTGTGATGTTGAGTTGTCACAGTTGGTCGAGTGCTTAGTTGATCAATTACTAGCTAATTGACCAACCTATAATATTATCTTCTCACATAACTTCAACCAACTCCATTCTCTTTCCCAATCAGGGTTTGTGGAATGACTTGGTTGAAGAGTTTTTGGTATATGTCTTCCCATTCCCTTCTAGCTTCTTTTCCATGTATCTCATAGGGAAGTTTAGGCTAGAGAGTCTAGGTTGATGTACTAAGCATGTTCATTATTTGATTTGATGAACCTCTACAGAATTCTAAATACAAAATAAGTTTTTTACATTCAACCTTTTACTTCTCTTGCATGCTTTTCCATTTCTTATCTTGTGTAAACTCCCTTTTGATGGAATTGCAAGAATGCATCTTATGAAGAAAAGATTTTCAGTTGATATGTAGTTAGATCATCTCATTGAAAGTGACTTTTATCTTCAATGTTATACATATTTGCCTGTACCTTTCCGCTGCCCAATCCTTTTCCAAGCAAATATTATAAGAATGATTTCCAGCAGATCCTCCAAGTCTGCTATTGCATATCTGCTGCCTTGCTTAATAGAATTGCAATGATCTGGAAATCACTTATGCTTGAGAAACAATGTATCCTCGTTCTTACTTTATGTATCAAAAAAAGGATGAAATTTTTAATGAATACATCATAGGCTATTCACCCCCGGTCTATCCTATGTACTAAGTATATCTCAACAGACCAACAATTGGTATTAGAGCAGGTTCTCTTGAACTTCATAATTCCAATTATTTGCCAAGACCAACAATTGGTATTAGAACTACTGTTATATGAACTTCATGTTAGGTCTAACCACTTGAGAGTTGATCCCTAATACTCAGTTAAACGTTGAGACATTCGATTATAATGCGTTTCAAGATCATTTTTCTGGAAAGAACAACACTTCATTTTAAGAAATTCTTCTCTGACATGGATAGTATGTTCTATGGGGCTGCCAATGAATTCAAAATAAATGATATTCATGAATTCTTTGGAGACGGGGACTGCTATTCTTGACTTTCCAGGCATGTTTGGTTCTTTGATCTGGAAGTTCAACGCACCTAGTCTACTTTCCAAGCATGTTTGGTTCTTTGATCTCTTGATCCATGCATAGTCAAATTGATCCATAATACTCAATTAAGATGCATAGTCAAAAGGCCTTCTTTCTTTCAAGATTTTATTGATTAATGGTTATTAGAAGTCGTATACCTCGTTTGAAAAAAAATTCTTTAAATCATAACATGTTTTTCATTTTTCAAAACTCTTGTGTCAAGGTGAATATATGTGACTAGTCTACTTGAAAAAGGAAATTCTTTTCAATATCAGAAGTTAATTATTCAATTGACATTGTGAGAAAAATACTTTAAGATGTATGTAGTTGAAACACTAAGATAAAACATCTTAAAATGTTTTAGTCAAAACCTCTTTGTCAAATTGATTTTATCCAGAGTTGTTTTGTTCAAAATGTTTTTAGCTTTGCTCTTCAAAAGATCTCTTAATACATCTCAACAGATTCGACTATTTCATAATTGATAGATGCTTATCTAGAATGCACTTTCCAAAGATTGCTATCTTGATAGAAGGCTAACGATTATTTCAATCTAACACCTTTTCAAGAAAAGCCTTTCATATCAAATACTTTTGACTTAAGTGTCTTTAGACATTGTTGGTTGTATCAAATATCTGCTTGGACGAGTTTAAGTGTTAAAAACTTCCCATCATGGAATCTGCTGATCCCTACATTCTATGATACTAAGTTTTTGAAGGCTTTGCTCACTGTCCACTTAGAAAAGGGTACTAACCTAATCATTGAAATGAAAAGCAAAATTGATTTCAATATTTCTAGTGATGCAAATGAATTTTCGACTTTCTTCCAAAGGACGCTCATGATAAAATTGCTACTCTTCAACAGAAAGCTTCTGCCAATGAAATACACTATAGTGACCAATGCTCAACTATAACTATTGTTCTTCAACTACTATGAGCATGATAGGCCAAGGGAAGTAAGAAAATAATTTAGGTTTCAACTTTCTACTCTATTTGGATTATATGGATTATATTTAGTTGATATCAATTACTGAATATACTTGTAGGTCATAAATGTATAAATGAATTCTCTGGAGCTACTTGTAGCTCATAAATGTTGCTAATAATCTTTGATGAGCTTTATAACAGATTTATCTACATATAGCCAAAGATGATAGAAACAACATGACTTGCTCTCACAGCAGAATTCACATATCTGTTGTATGATAAATAATTGCTGCGAATTCAATATTCAATCAATTCAACTCTTTATCCTCACGCTTTAAGTCTTCAGAAGGTTATGTTATGATCATATGGTAAATCCTAAAGATCACAACAATAACCTCATATCAAGCATCTTGGTGACAGGTAAGTATCTGCTCTATTATGTGCATGCACCTATACATGCTGATATTCATATATATATATATATATATATATATATATATATATATATTTTCTAGGTAAAATATTTGAATTTAGTTAAGTCTCGAAATGTACTTCATGCTTATTCTATCTTCTTGTTTGACTTGCCTTATTCAAAATGTTTTCTTTGAAAACACAGGTAGCAAAATTTCCATATCGGCTACTCTATAGTGCTTCATAAACTGAGTTATATGTGCTTACTTATAGGAGCAAAATTGTTAATAAGCCTAGTTGTACTCACTAGATTATAAGAGAAGAGGCACAACTTACAAAGATGACTACTTATGAAGTTTCCAAACTGTTCTAGGATTTGTATTAAGATCAAATCTTTTAGAAAGATTCTTTAAAATAAAATCTTTTATTTTTTCAAAATCTTTATGAAATCCTAAAACCAACTTACCTCGAACTTCTCTCGTGCATTTAATAAGGTAAGTAGAAGAACACCTCGGTCATTATCCCACAGTTAATGACTGACCTTTAGTCTGGCCTCCTTGAGTATAAATATAGACTCTTTCTTGCCATCTCTACTTACAAACATACTCAACTACTTACAAAAATCTTGTAGATGTCTTATACCGATTCAAACTTATTTTCAAAATGTTTTTGAGTATTCCTCCTAGATAGAGATTAGATCATCAACTCAACAACAAGGTAAAATTCTTTCTAATTCCTCAAGTTGTTTTGGTTATTTCTATTATTAAAAGCTTTGATTCAAACTTAGCAGTGTTTGTTCTTCACATAAAATCTTTTAACACAAACTGTGAAAAACATTTTCAAAATCTTTTGAAACATAGTTTGTATAACTGCTAAAGTTTGTCAAAAACGTTTTCTCAGAAAATACAAATTGTAAGATTTAAATCTTGTTTTTGAATTGTCTGATACAAAATACTTCTTTTCTGCTTTCCAAATCTAAAATTAAACTTTGGCAATGTTGTGTTTAATTAAAAATCATTCGCGTTACCTTGGTCTACTTTTAGATGTTCCAACATTAAAAATATTTCCATGATCATTCTTCTTGAAAAATAAATCTTATCAATTAATATTTGGTGCCCAAGAAGATGACTTGTAAGATCCTTGGGTTCCCATTGTTCAATGGGTATCAAGTTTCCTTCTTGGTTGCTTCACTCTTGAAGCCCCGACAAGTGATCTTCTGGGATGACTCTTCCTTCTCAATAGAATTGGTGGAGATCCAAAAGTATTGGCCTATGTGTAGACACCCCAATTTCGTACCCATGCTATATGACATGCCATAAAATATCAAGACATGTCAAAAGGACTAACGGATGTCAAGTTATATGGTTTAAAATGCAAAAAATGCAAAAGAAAAGAAGAATGCATAAACAGTGAATTGAAGGGGGGCCAAAGTGCCAAAATCAAAAAAAGAAAAAGGTTGGGCGCCGCACCCACTCCTGCTTTGGGCCGCGCCCACTTTACCCCCTGCATTGTAGCTTTTACCTTTTGCTGCAACCTTTTCAGCATGCGGTACAAGTTGCTCAGGCACGATGGATGATACTTAACAGCGAAGGAATCCCCAATCCTCGCCTATAAATAAAGCCTCTTGGCTTCAGAAATTTACACCCTTTCACCGCGCAGTGAGTGATTGCTCTCCCGAGAGAACGCCGAGAGAAATTTTCCTCTAGCTCCGAAGCTCTGCCAAATCTCCCCAAACATTAACATTAGTCGGCCAAAGTGAAACCTAGTTACCCTTCTAGGATTCCGCCCTATTCCATTGGTCCAAAAATCCCAAAAAGTGCCGTTGCCCTGCCCGAATTCAGACGCCAAATCAGCAAAAAACAAGCAGTTGCTCTGCCCGATTTCCGCCGTTAGCAGTAAATAACAGCAAAAAAACAAGCAGTTGCTCCGCTCGGTTCCCGAGACCAGAAAGTAACTTTCGGAAGCAGTTACTCTGCTTGAATCCTCGCAACAGCAAAAAAAGACTCCCTCTCCCTGAATGATAGAGCGAACGCACCCTAAGCCTGTCAGAAGCTAGTTGGTACGGGATAAACCCCCCACACTTCAAGAGGTATGTTATTTAAAGTTTTATTATATAAAAAGTGCTATTTAGACTAGCAAAATTTAAGCAAAATAAGCAGTTATGCTGCCCGAAGTTTGACAGAAAATAACACTAAAAAGAGCCATTATTATGGTCAAATATGTATAAATGTATTTGTAACTCCCCGAAATGAGGCTGTAGCAAATGTTGTAGTAATATATGTACAGATATATATATATATATATATATATATATATATATATATATATAATAATACTTTATTTCATCTGATAAATAAATATAAAAAAACATATTTTAGCCAAAAAAAACTATTTTGAGACCGAAAGGGCGAGTTGGGTGCCTAACATCTTCCCACCTCGTAAGTTAGCCTCCGAACTCTTTTCAAATCTAGTTATATTTGTTTTTTTTTTGTTTTTCCTTAAAATAAAGATGATGACTCTGTTTTAACATTTTGAGTCCACAATGAGGCCAGACGTATTCTACGCACCTTAGAGTGTTTTAATTTTTGTTCTCCTTTAATGGAAAACGAAGATGCAGAAAAATCGGGGAACTCACAGTGGCGTCTCTGCTGGGGACATTGTTTTTATTTTAAAAGAAAATAAAACGGAGGGCTAGACTCATTTTTCAAAAGAAAAAACAAGTTTTCTTTTGTTTTGGCTAAATATGTTTATTATATTTATTTAACAGTTAAATGTTGCATTTTTATATATCTGTATATACATTTGTAAATAACCGTGAAAACTTGCAGCAACTTCGTTCCGGGAACCATTGCAAATATAAAAAAAGGGATCAAAATAGAATTTTGGGCAAGATAATAAAAAAGGCAGGGGCTTATTTTTGCTTTATTTTACTTTAATTAATTATTATTATTCGGTTTTATTTATTTATACCGCGTAAAATATGTAAATATTCTTTTATTCTGTTATATTATTTGTACATCCATACATGTTTGTATTTTTTTTATTATCAAAAAAAAAATCTTCGTTCCTTTAAGATCAATATGCTTGTTTTTTTTTTCTTTTTTCTTTTATATTTATTTGGCTTCTTGTATGTATATAATTTTCAATTCTTAAAAAAAAATTCGTTTTTCAGATTAAAAAAAATCAAAACAAAACAAAATTCATTTGTAAAAAAAAAAGAGTCACTCTTCCGAAATTAAAAAAAAAATCATCTCTTCTAAGAAAAAGTAAAAAGAAACTCATGTTTTTCCAAGCAAAAGAAAAAAAAGCGTTTTTCAAAAAAAAAAGCGTTTTTCAAAAAAAAAAAGCGTTTTTCATTAAAGAAAAAATATAATAATAATTTTGTTTTTCAAAAAAAAAATGTTCAACAAAAAAAAATAGATCAAAAAGAGCAAACAAAAATTTATTCGTTTTAAAAAAAAAACAATTTTAGTACATTAAGCGGACCAAAACATTAAAAGGAAAATTAGAGGGGCCTATTAGGACTGAATATGATTTAGGAGAATATTTTTCTGTCTTTCATTGCTGTCGAAGAGAAATTATATATACAAGGAAATCCTAAACTTAAGCTCCAAGACTCCTATCAACTATTACCAAAAATAAAAGATTACAACTATCAACTATTGAAGAAAGGAGATACAGATATATATATGGTAATGATACTGATTACAGAAATCACGCTAACACCCCCCTCAAGGTGGAGCATGGAGGTTCGAGATGCCCAGCTTGCCAAGAAGGATGTCGAACTGAGTCTTCCCGAGAGCTTTGGTGAGAATATCAGCTAACTGTTGGGAAGAAGGAACAAAAGCCGTGACAATGTTTTTGCAAAGAAGTTCATCACGAATGAAATGACAATCCGTCTCGATGTGTTTGGTACGTTCATGGAAAACCGGATTGTGAGCAATGTGTAAAGCTGATTGGCTATCACAAAACATGCGCATAGGGGCGGTGTGAGCAATACCGAGAGAGGATAGTAACCCCTTGAGCCATTTCAACTCACAAGTAGCTGCGGCCATGGAACGATACTCGGCTTCAGCTGAAGACCGCGAGACAGTTTGCTGCTTCTTGGTCTTCCAAGAGATTGGGGAATCACCGAGAAACACAAAATATGCAGTCAAAGAGCGACGAGACAACGGGCAACTAGCCCAATCAAGATCACAAGAGTCGTTAATCAGCGTAAAAGCGTAATCGATCGCAATAAGATGCCTTGACCAGATTGGATTTCAAGTAGCAAACCACGCCAGCGACCTCCCAATGGACGATACGAGGTGGTGCATAAAGCGAGAATATGAACGAGAAAAAAGCTCCGGACGAGTAATGGTCAAATAGATAAGGCGACCAACAAGGCGGCGATACTGTGCGGGAGAATCCATGACGGGACTGTCATCAAGGGCCAAGCGATGATTCTGTTCAATAGGGGTGCCAGCGGGTTTAATACCCAAGAGACCCGTCTCAGAAATGATGTCCAATGTATATTTTCGCTGACATAAAAATATACCAGTGGGGTTCCGTGCTACTTCAATACCTAAGAAGAACTTGAGCTTACCGAGATCTTTCATATGAAAGCAGGTTTGCAAATAGGTTTTGAATCGACCAATGGCAACAAAATTATTACCACGAATGACTAAATCATCAACATAAATTAAGATAGTCAAATGGACATCACCTCGTATGAAGGTAAATAAAGAATAATCTGAAGTCGATTGTTGAAAGCCATATTTAGTGAGAGCGAAAGCTAATTTGGCAAACCAACAACGGGAAGCCTGACGTAATCCATAAAGAGACTTGCGGAGACGACAAGCCTTGCCAACTGTATGTGGGCCAAAACCAGGGGGAAATTTCATATAAACTTCTTCGTCAAGATCACCATGGAGAAAAGCATTGTGGACGTCCATTTGATGTAGCTCCCATTTCTTGATCCGCTGCCTGGCGAAAAGGTACGGACGTGATCATTGTTGGGGCAAAAGTTTCTGTAAAGTCCAAGCCCTCGACCTGATGATTGCCGAAAACAACCAACCGAGCCTTGTAACGCTCAATAGAACCATCGGCGTGGTATTTGATTTTATAGACCCATTTGCTCCCAAGAGCTTTCTTTCCCGCGGGCAATGACTCAACTGTCCAAGTACCATTAGATTCCAAAGCGTGAACCTCCTTAGCCATAGCCTCACGCCAATGAGAGTGTCGCATAGCTTTAGCAAAAGTAGATGGTTCGGTACCTGTGGTAACGGCAGCCAAAAACTTGCGATGCGACAAAGAAAACTGACTAGAATTGACAAAATGTGCTATGGGATAGGGCGTACCTGAGGATGCGGAATTGGATGAGTGAACTGGCGAGGGACTAAGCTGGACTGTATGTAAGACGTGGTCCTTCAAGCGAACCGAAGGAAATTTTTCGCGTTGTCCGCGACCAAGAACCGGAGGTGGCGGAGATGGTGTGTCCATATGAGAGCCCGTATGATCAGGGACAGGATCAGGAAGCGGATTAGATTGTGAAGAACTCATATCAGCAATGTCATCATCAATAGTAGCATCAACAATGGGTATTGGCACATGTGCAGGTATCGGGGTGTGAGGAGAAGGAATAGTGTCGGCTGCTATCTCCTGACTAGAGGGAGCCCAATCAAAATTGTCCAAGTCTTGGGCTAGTGGAGTGGAAGATGAACTGTCCGCAGCAGAGGCCTCATTTAAGAATGGAAATTTATGTTCTAAAAATACCACATCACGAGATTCAAAAAACTGTTCTGTCTCCAAATCATAGAGGCTCCAACCCTTCTTGCCATAGGGGTAACCAATAAAAACACATCTCCTACTACGACTAGCGAATTTATCCCTGTCACGATTTAAGCTTTTGGCATAACATAGACACCCGAATACACGGAGATGATCGATAGATGGGGGTTTACCAAATAATATCTCATAGGGTGTTTTACCATTCAACAACGTGGTAGGAGTCCGATTAATTAAGTACCCTGCGGTGAGAATGCATTCACCCCAAAATTGTATGGGCAAGTGTGCCTGGAAACGAAGAGCACGTCCCACATTCAATATGTGTCTATGTTTCCTCTCTACACGCCCATTCTGCTGAGGCGTCCTTACCATAGAGGTCTCATGTAGGATGCCATGCTCGGCGAAATAGGCAGTTAAACAAGTGAACTCCGTTCCATTATCACTACGAACGGTTTTGACTTGTTTATTAAACTGTCTTTCGACGAATGCTAAAAAATTCTTAATAATCGGAGGAGCTTTATCCTTTCCTTTCAACAAAAATACCCAAACAGCCCGAGAGTAATCGTCGACAATGGTGAGGAAAGAAGTAGCCCCACAATAAGTTGCCTCTTTATACACACCCCACAAATCACAATGAATCATTTCGAAAATTGCAGTTGTTTTATTCGTACTAGAAAGAAAAGGTGTACGGGTTTGTTTAGCCCGAAAACATACATCGTAATGTTCAGATTTACTAACATCAACATCATCATTTATTTGGGAAAATTTCTCGACAACTCGCATGGACGGATGTCCTAACCTTTGGTGCCATAAATCTGCAGTACACAAACTGTTTGCTTTGTTCACACGAACTGGAGGATCCTCCCTTGCTACATACAGTCCTTCTTGTCCTTCACCCATTCCAATCAGCATCCTCGAAGTGCGGTCCTCAGATAACACATAATTTGTCGAAGAAAAGTCATAATATATGTCTTATTGCGAACCAATTGAAAAACGATATTAAATTGCAATTGAGATTGGGCACAAAGAGAACGACTTCAAGACATAATTTCCCCAAAACCACCACCTTCTTTCGTTGCATGGATCATTCACCATTCGGCATCCATACCGGGACATGGATCGATATCTCGTAAATCAATAAAAATGAAAGATCACCAGTCATATGATGTGTAGCCCCGGTATAAAAAATCCATGGGTTCTTACCAGACATGCGTGTGTTTGTGTGAGAATTCCAAAGTGACTTTAATGTTGCCCAATCTTTAGTACTAAGATTTTCCATCCCAGCTTTGTCCACATCATCAAGTCCAGCAGTAGTGGAAGTGTTCGGTGTACCTTGCACTTGTGTTGTATTTGCCGAATACAGGACCGGCTCTACCACGACCTCGCCCGGCAATTCCCTTGCCACGCCTCTGTCCCGAACCCCACCATTCGGATAGCCATGAAGTTTGAAACAAGCATCGACTTTGTGCCCGGATTTGTGACACGCTGAGAGCACACAACGGCTTCTTCTTTTGGTCCCCCGAAGTCCGAACCTTGGCGGCAAAAACTCATGGGGTCGTCGGCAACTCCCTTAGTCATTGTCTTGACTTGTTCTTGCTCCATAACCCGAGAATAAACGCGATACATGTTCGGAAGAGGATCGAAGCAATGATGTTCGATCGAACCGTAGAGTAGGATTCATCATCGTCCCAGCCCCATTAGAAATTGATGTGCAGCGTTCTTCTTCGCCGTCGCTCAAGTTTAGCATTCGATTGCATTTACTGACCATGACAAGAACACATGGGCATTCGATCGTGGTCATTTAGATCGTCCCATAGTTTCTTTATCCTAGCGTAGTAGCCCATCACGGTGTCGCCATTTTGTTTGCAATTTGACACCTCCGTCTTTAGTTGATGCACACGCAGCGCACCATTACGAACGGAGAATCGCCGCTTGAATATCATCCCATAACTCTTTCGTCGTGTCTCTGTATGAAATTGTAGAACGAAGAGTTGGTTTGATCGTATTGAAAATCCATGAGACTATCATGGAGTTCACAGTATTCCAATCATCAATTTCATCCGAATCCTCAGAAGGTTCTTCTATGGTTCCATCAATGAAACCCATCTTCTTCTTAGCCCTTAGTGAAGTTCTTATCGCCTTGGCCCATTCTTCATAGTTCGTTCCTTTCAACTGGGTGTGCGTAATCAACAACCTAGGGTGATCATTGTTCGCCAGGACGTACGGCGAGACTGCGACGGTTTTCTTCCCATCTTTTGTCTCACTGCCGCTGGTTGGTTCCGTCATCGTTTCTCAGTCGTCGTGCAGACCGTTTGGCTCTGATACCATATTAGGACTGAATATGATTTAGGAGAATATTTTTCCGTGTCTTTCATTGCTGTCGAAGAGAAATTATATATACAAGGAAATCCTAAACTTAAGCTCCAAGACTCCTATCAACTATTACCAAAAATAAAAGATTACAACTATCAACTATTGAAGAAAGGAGAAACAGATATATATGGTAATGATACTGATTACAGAAATCACGCTAACAGGGCCTAAATGACAAAAGGGGAAAAGGTGAAAGGAGTGAAGTGCAAAAGGAAAGAAGTGATCATGAACAATGTATTTGGGGGCAGCGCCCAAATGCATGTTGGGCAGCCACCACACTCATGTGCGGCACATTCCTCATTTTTAACAATTTTGTCCGATGTTATGCCCATTTTATCCGTTGGGTCGTCCACTTTTACCGTTTGGTGCACCCATTTTTCATGTTACTCCACCTTTCAAAAAAAAAAAAAATCATCAAAAACAAAAAGTTTTCTTTCCTTTAAATCCTGTGTTGTGTTTATACATATCGAGATATTTGTTGTTTTCATTTGGTACCACTAACAATTTTGCAGGGGCTGAAAAATAAAAGAATTGAATATTTATCATTTACTCTCCCTGAAAGAATTGTCTAGAGGTACGTAATCATCACATCCCATTTCAAGGATCGCAAAAAAGGGGGGGGGGGACTTTCTAATAAAAAAATTATGTATAATACTTAGTTATCTTTTCCTTTCAAAAAAATAAAAAATAATCGTTTCTTTTCGTAAAAAAAAATCATAAAAAAAAGATTTCGTTCTCTCCAAGCAAGAAAAAAACTCTAATCTTTCAAATTCAAAAAAAAAAAAAAAAAGATTAGCAAAAATGAAAATTTCTCTTATAGAGAAGAACTACGATGACCTGAGCTTCAAAATGAGGAACGTAGGCAGCCTTCGGGTTCGGTCAAATGCTTTAATTTACTAAAAAAAAGAGAGGTATTTTCTATGTGTTTTCTTGTGTTTCCCAAAGCATGAAAAGACAGGAAATCCCCTCACCATTATTTTCAATTTCCATCTCCAAATGCATCTTCCCTCTTAACCTTTCATAAATGCATCACTACTTGATAAGTACATCGTTCACTCTCGATTTGATTTTTTTTCTTCAGTAAGTCCTACTTCGAGATGGCGGGGTCTACCACTTCTAAAAAAATGCAAAAAAAAGAGAAAACATGAAAAAAAAAAATAGACCGATAGGGAGTGTTAGTCCAAAAGGGCACAATAATCTAGAGGAGGGGGGGTTGAATAGCTTATTAAACACTTAAAACTTTTCGTGATAATTTCTAAAGCAAACACTTGTAATCTATTAAGAAGATTGAAGTAGCGGAAGACTTGTAAAGAAGACAGACTAAGTCTGCTGGTGAAGCACTACCGGTAGATTTAGATGGTTACTCAAGTTTTTTGCTAAAGGAATAATTTAAGGGATATGTATCAGCATAAAACAGTAGGCAACATAGGAAGATTAACACATGTGTTTTGAGATGATTCGCACTATAATGAGTGCTACGTCCACCACAAAGGCAGTCAACCTTGGATTTAAATGTGCACTATATTTTCCACTAGTTCTATTACAGAAATATCCAATGGATCATGTAAAAAATATTTGACTTGTGTTTAGGGGTGGGGGAGTTGAATATCTGATAAAGCAGAATATTCAATGTGCAGAAGAATAATAAGATTACAATAATAAGAAGTAAATGAATAAGAGTTGATGCAGATCTTCTTGTTGTTGTTGATGACTTCGATGATCGGTTAATGATCTCTTGAATGCACTGAGTATAAAGCCTGATGTTGTTGGATAGTTTCAGAGCATTTTTTTCTTCAGTCTTTAATGGCAGTATTTATAGCTGTGCATCCTTGAGACCGTTGGAGAAAACGAAATGAGTAACACCTCTATTAGGTTGAATGCAGTAAATGCCTGGAGCTGCTTTGTTGACTTCTTCTTCAACTGATGTTGAACAGGGAATGGTGAAGAGTTGTTGCAGCAACTAGCAGGTGGGCGGCAATCAGAGTTGCAGACCTGCAATAGTTGGTACAGTATGTATGTATCAGTCTGTACACCTGCTCTGTCACTTTTCAAGAGGCGAAAGTCTTTATGGTTTTTCGGAAAAACTGGAGGGACATGTCTGAGAAGTCAAGCGCTGATTTGAAGATGGGTTAATTCAAATTCAAACTAAATGAAGCAGAATTAAATAATTCATCTAAGCTTGATAAAAGGAAGGGATGGACACGTCATGCTTTCCGGGTGCAGACAAGGTCTGCCACTGGAGGCTGCTTGAAGTCTGCTGATAAAGCCTTCAGCCGAAGTCTTCCGCTGAAACCTGTGAAGTCTAGAAAACTATTCTAAGGTAAAGTTCTATACACAGTTGCCAGGCTAACTGGTATGCAGCCCATTAAGCCACTAAGTATAGAACCTAATGTAATGAATGAACAAATGCAAATCAAGATACAGTGAGAAACAACAATCTCCTCCTATTTGCATCTGGTCATCATTACTTACAAGTGAGGGTTATAAAAACTTTTAGGATAGATAATAGCATGTCAGAAAAAATATTTTTAAGTTTTATAATAGCAGACACGCCTCTATCAAGAAGAAAGCGCTTCAAGTGTACAACTAATTTAAGTGCTTACAACAGAAGAGATGGAGAATCAGCACAAGGATTAGAAATAAACAGTTCAAATAAATTTAAACTGGATGTTTAAATTCTAAGCAGATGTATGAATTTAAATAACAAGAATTTAAACAGTAGACAATTTTTGAAAAGGAATGAACTTATGTATTTCAAATGAGAAGTTTAAATTTGTACAAAGTTTTCAAAAAAAGATAGATACAAAGGTTAGGGATAGAAAGATATAAGCTACCAAGGCCTTTTTCCTTTTCCTTTGGCTGCTCTGTCAGCTGCTTCTCTTTCTTGGTGTAGACGCTCAAGTTCTTCAACTCTTCTGATATATACTTCATCAGCAGAGGTTGGTTGACTGGTGGAGCGAGAACGGTAGTCAAGTTCTTCACGAAGTTTGCTGTTCTCTTCCATCAGAGTTCGGTTCATAGACCTTAGTTGTCTCTCCTCCGTGATGGACAGATCACGTTCGTGCTCAGCATTGATTTGATCATGTACGACGTCAAGAGCTTGATCGTTGAGCTGCAGAACTGGAGGGTGTCTGTGACCCAGGTAAAGGGTTATGCTGTGGAAGAGTTGGTAGAAGAGAGTGGAGCAGAGCCTGACACAATCGTTACGTTGAGCTTCCATGTTTATTTTTAAATCAGTAGACTCGTGCCGCATTTCTCCAAACTTGGTCCATACATCCTTTTGAAATTGGCGAAGGATGGCGGCATTTCGGTTGGCAGCTTTAGACGTTGCTGTTGCTAGCTCGGCAGCAACTGTGGAGATACTGGTAAGTTCTCCCAGTCTGCTGTATATTTTAGACTAATGTTACCCTTTTCCACATGATCTTTGAGGAAATGATTACGAATATCAATGTACTTTGTCTTTGAGTGCATCACTGGATTCTTTGAGACTGAAATTGCAGAAGTGTTGTCACACATTATGGGACAATTTGCAGTCTTGATGTTGTAGTCCACTAGTTGCTGCTTCATCCAAAGTAGTTGAGAGCAACAGCTGTTGGCAGCAATGTATTCTGCCTCTGTGGTTGAGTTTGCAACTGATCCTTGCTTTTTGCATGACCCAAGTTTATTTCCGAGAAATTGACAAGTCCCACTGGTGCTTCTTCTGCTAATTTTGCAGGCTACATAGTCTGCATCTGAGTATCCAGCCATATCAAAGTTGTTCGTTTTTGAATACCAGATACCCAGATTTATAGTTGTTGAAACATATCTAATGATACGTTTAGTAGCAAGCAAATGTGATTCCTTTGGATTTGCCTGAAATCTAGCACAAACACAAACAACAAACATTATATCAGGTCTAGTGGCAGTAAGGTAAAGAAGTGAACCTATGATTCCTCGATACTTGGTCACGTTCTCTTGCTTTCCCTTCTCATCTTTGTCAAGATGACAGTCGGTAGACATTGGAGTCTCGAATCCTTTAGCTGAATCTAGACCAAATTTCTTGATAAGTTCCCTTGCATATTTGGTTTGGCTGATGAAGATCCCGTCTGAATCCTCACCACCTTAAAAGAATTCGTCCTCGAATTCACTATTCCATAAGCGACCACTAGATTTACGCTTTGGCCTTCAAACATAATCGAGGTGACCACCTAGGTGAGCTTCCTATCTCGAGGGTAACTCTCAATTACCAACTCAAACAAATCTCAATGTCGAGTCATGCCTGACTCTCAATAAGGTACTACAACACGAGTGTAGCTTAATAAATCCTGGTCATACGTGGATATCAAGGTTTAATGTCTCTCTTCCAAATGACTAAGACAATCATACCATGCTACAAATATCAAAATCACGTGCAATATTTTCACTGAAACCAACAAACTCCCAAAGCAAAATTTTCTGGGTTCAACACAATACTCCGGTCATAACATTAATCTCTAGGATTCAATACGCCTCACTTGTTAAACATGTAATTAATCATTTAAATAACCATCAACATATGACCTTATACTCATTTACTATGAAAGACATTTATCATATCAAATTATACAATTTCAAAACTACACACATAAGAATTGCATATAGCAAGTTATCTCATTTATAGCACAACCTCATATACAACATGTACCTAATTGCACAGGTATATCAGTACACCATTTTCTATTCCATTCCATTTTGGTAACGGGTTGAGTCAATTCCTATATTTTATTATACCTTTCTAGTTCCCCGACGAAGACCTCTTGATAATCAAGCCAGGGGCCCTCCGAAGTGGCTTCAAAAGCTTTTATCGTATAGGATGTAGGGTGTTCGTGAATCACATAAAAACATCCTTTTTCTCGGTCTCATTAAGACATATCATAAACACATATAAGCATGACATTAACATCATGCAACATAGTATATTAATCTACTACGCAAATATACCAGGTTTAGAATATTCATACTATTAATGATCTATCAAGGATAGATAAAGCACATTATACAACGCTAATACTTTTACTAACGTACTAGACTAATAACAAGGCAAAACAACACCTTTCGGGTCACTAGGTAGCATATACTTACTAATTAGCCTACGAGCAATCCTTATAACTCAAACCGTATACGGGTCAACAACCAATCTAACCAATCATCATGTGATCACCTACCGGCCAATCACCTAGTTTCAACATATCATAAGGAAATTTCTCCTTGATCAAGGTAGTCCCTTCAATACCAGAATACAACCATCGGGAAAGATTAATCAAATCCCCCAACACCAAGCAATGCAAGATCTCATGGTCAAGTACTACAATAACTATATATACTTATATAGCAATCTATGAAATACCACTAGGGGAGGCTTAGCCACTCCGCTCTCAAGACGTAAATCCATGATTATTGGCTCCAAAGAATACCATGACAATCACTTTCGGGACGGACAATCTTAACTTATCCGATCACAAGTAACGAGCAAAGTATAATGGCTCTACCGAAATGCAGCACCCACTCTTGGTATAAATGCGACATAGAAACAACATAGGAGAAATATATTACTCCTAGACAAAAACTTGCACTCACGGAAATCTAGACCAAAATGAACTTAGTACTCCAAGTCCTATACATGTACAAAAGAACATGCCAATAAGGCACTATACACAACACTCGACGGTAAATACTCGACGATAAACCCAACCCAACCTAGGCCATGGAACCTCCCCTGGCTTATAACTAACTTAAGCTCTGATACCAACTGTGACGACCCGACCGGATTTCCAACATGAAATTCAAAGGTTGTGCCGCTGGAACTAAAATAAATAGAGGACGAGTACTAGCTAAACGATGGTGTAAGTCAAACAGTCGAGCTATCAAGCTCTAAACAATAATATGAAGCCGTACTAAAATACGGGTCAACAAAAATCGAATCTGCGCAAGCAATAATGGAGTGAAGCCTCGAGTTGGGAAGCTCGAAACCAATACCAAATGAAACCAAGAGAGACGATTGTCTCACGAGGGGAAAACAAAACTTACGTGCCACAAAATTGCAGACACAAAACAAACCATCAACACTCCAGGTCGGTGTTTCAACAAAAAACCAAGCTGATATCACAATGACCCAACGGCTAAATCATACCGATGTTATTAACAATAGTAATACTAAATTCCCCGTAGCTACTGCTTGCCCGAGAGACAACTGAGCTATCACACATAAAAGAACACACAAAATAGCCACACGAAGACCGAGGTATAACCGAGGTCACAGGAAAGAACTACTCAAGTAAACTCTCGACCGAGTCGTGTAACGACCAACGTCGAGCTATGACTTGTAACTATAACAGATATACGAGTATGAACCACATACTCCTAGGTTATTGGCCTCTAAATAGCCTAACCTCACATATCTAGGCTCTCACAACAAGCTTAACAAGCAATAGTACGGAAGTTCGGTACGCAACACGTGAAAGTCTAACATAAAAAGGTTCGGAGTCTTACGTCCTCACCACCTTAAAAAATTCATCCTCGAATTCACTATTCCATAAGAGATCACAAGATTAACACTTTGGCCTTCAAATACAATCGAGGTGACCACCTAGGTGAGCTTCTTATCTCGAGGGTAACTCTCAATTACCAACTAAAACCAATCTCAACATGAGTGTAACTTAATAAATCAGGGTCAAATGTAGATATCAAGGTTTAATGTCTCTCTTCCAAATGACTATGAAAATCATACCATGCTAAAATATCAAAATCATGTGCAATATTTTCACCGAAACCAACAAACTCCCAAAAGAAAATTTTCTGGGTTCAACACTGTACTCCGGTCACAACATGAATCTCTAGGGTTCAATACGCTCTCACTCGTTAAACATGTAATTAATCATGTAAATAACCATCAACATATGACCTTATACTCATTTACTATGAAGGACATTTATCATATCAAATTACACAATTTCAAAACTACACACATAAGAATTGTATATAGCAAGTTATCTCATTTATAGCACAACCTCATATACAACATGTACCTTATTACACATGTATATCAATATACCATTTTCTTTTCCATCCCATTTTGGTAACGAATTTAGTCAATTCCTATATTTTATTATACCATTCTAGTTCTCCGATGAAGACCTCTTGATAACCAAGCCAGGGGCCCTCTGAAGTGGCTTCAAAAGCTTTCGTTGTATATGATGCAGGGTGTTCATGAATCACATAAAAGCATCCTTTATCTCCATCTCATGAACACATATCATAAACACATATAAGCATGACATTAACATAATACAACATAGTATATTAATCTATTATGCAAGTATACTAGGTATGGAATATTAACACTATTAACGATCTATCAAGGATAGATAAATCACATTGCACAACGCTAATACTTTTACTAACGTATTAGACTAATAACAAGGCAAAACGTCTTTCGAGTCACTAGGTAGTATATACTTACTAACTAGCCTATGACCAATCCTTATAATTCAAACTGTATATGGGTCGACAACCAATCCACCAATCATCACATGATCATCTACTAGCCAATCACCTAGTTTCAAAATATCATAAGGAAATTTCTCCTTGATCGAGGTAGTCCCTTCAATACCAAAATACAACCATCGGGAAAGAGTACTCAAATCCCCCAACACCAAGCAACGCCAGATCTCATGGTCAAGAACTACAATAACTATATATACTTATATAGCAATCTATGAAATACCACTAAGTACTACGTGAGGCTTAGCCACTCCGCTCTCAAGACGTAAATCCATGATTATTGGCTCTAAAGAATACCATGACAATCACTCTCGGGACGGACAATCTTAACCTATCCGATCATAAGTAACGAGCTAAGAACAATGGCTCTACTGAAATACAACACCCACTTTTGGTATAACTGCGACATAGAAACAACATATGAGAAATATATTACTCTTAGACAAAAACTTGTACTCACGGAAATTTACACCAAAATAAACTTAGTACTCCAAGTCTTATACCTTTACAAAAGAACATGCCAATAAGGCACTATACACAACACTCGACGGTAAATACTCGACGATAAACCCAACCCAACCTAGGCCATGGAACCTCCCCTGGCTTATATAACTAACTTAAGCTCTGATACAAACTGTGACGATCCGACCCGAATTTCCAACATGAAATCCCAAGGTCGTGCTACTGGAACTAAAATAAATAAAGGACGAGCACAAGCTAAACGGTGGTACAAGTCAAATAGTTGAGGTATCAAGCTCTAAACATGAACGTGAAGTCATACTAAAATACGGGTCAACAAAAATTGAATCTGCGCAAGCAATAATGGAGTGAAGCCCCGAGTTGGGAAGCTCGAAACCAATACCAAATGAAACTAAGAGAGGCGATTGTCTCACGAGGGGAAAACAAAACTTATGTGCCGTAACACTGCAGACACAAAACAAACCATCTGCACTCCAGGCCGGCGTTTCAACAAAGAACCAAGTTGATATCACAATGACCCAATGACTAAATCATACCGGGGTTAACAACAACAGTAATACTGAATTCCCCGTAGCTACTGCTTACTCGAGAGACAACTGAATAAATACTACTCTCTATGTTTTCAAATTATCGTCCACCTTTCCTTTTTCGTCTGTTTTTAAATAATTGTCCACTTTCAAAACTTTCCTTTTTAGAAAAATACTTTTACCATTTTACCCTTACTTTTTCTACCTACTTTAATTATGACCACATACCCAAGGGCATTAAAGGAAACCACATATTTTACCAATATTTATATTAAAGTCAATTATTTTTTCTTAAACGGTGTGCCAGATCAAAGTAGACAATATTTTGAAAACGGAGGGAGTATAAGATAAAGTATACCAGCTCGACCACAAAGGTCAGCAACAGAAAAACAATCAAACAAGACTAGGAATACTACCCGACTATAAAGTTTATACAACTTTACCTAGCATCGTCCTTAACAGAATAGGATGACAAAAATAACAAATGTAATACAATGCTAGACAGGACTCCGCGAACAACAACTCAGAAAAAATGGCAACTGTGACAAACCCGAACCACACGAGCTCAACTCAGCTATCGATCCAATGCACTGCTACAGTCAGGATCTATTCGGCCTCAACGCGGCTAACAAATAACTGCACACTAGAAAATAAAGCACGTAGTGAGTCATAAAGACCAAGTACGCTACTACAAATAACAATATAACATAATATGAAACAATGTTGTAATTATACATGCCATCGCATTACTACGACGAAAACCCATTAAGACGTGTTGTATGCTCGATACTCTACAAGATAACCTTTCTTTCTCATTTACTAAACCGTCTAAATGAACTAGGGTGAAATTCCTTGCTCATTAACAAACCAAATCAATTAGAATGAACTCTCATAAGAATCATCATAAACAAGTATGCATATCGATATATACACACATCAAGTATCTCATATAATAATCATGTATAAGTATGTATATATACACATTAAGTTCCTGAACGATATATAATCAATACAAACATGGTCAATTAGATCTCATGTTCAACTAACACTTTGTTGCCACATAAGTGTTCATTGTAAACCACATAAGGGATAGGGAAGATACCGAATCAATGTCGTTGTGTTGCTCCTGTAATCACAAGTGTTAAATAATGAACGTACCGAAGATACCCATGATTTGTGTATCAAGAATATTGAGTTGTCTACTCGGGTGCCGAGCTGTCTACTTGGGTGCTGAGCTCTCTACTCAGACGCATAGCACTAGCAAATGTACTCTTTTGGTTGCGCTAGAGGGGGCTACATCCCCACTGTGGTTAGCAGTGGAGGGGTGTGTGCAGTATCTAATATGGCGATACATAGTGATCACGACTTCTATAATTCGTGAAGACGATGCATCGTTCCTATAGACACCCCAAATTCGTACCCCTAATTTATATATATGTACTAAAAAATATAATTTATAATTTTTTAAATGGACTAACAAATGTTAAGTTTCTGTTAAGTTTTCATTAACTTTCAAGGGGTTCAAAGTGTCAAAGGACAAAACAAGAAACAATCAGAGAGCAGAAGGGGGGAAAGTGTCAAAAAGAAAAGAGAAAAGAGAAATAGGTGCTGCCTATTACAATAATGGGTGCTACGCCCCATTTTGTAATAGGGGGCGCCCATTTCTGTTTTGTGCGTTTTTAGTTTCCTTTTTGGTACAATTCCTTCAGCGTAGGGTACAACCACTTCAAGCACAAATGCAAAATATCTTTTCTTCTTTCGAGAGTAAGTTTGCTCCTCCATCTATAAATAGAGGCCTTCTTCAGTGCAAAAAAGAGACGAAAGAACAGAGAGCAGAGAACGCTGAAGAAATTATATGTAGTTAATTTCTAGATAAATCTAAGAGTGTTGTCAAGCTGCTAGAATCCCTCCTAAACACTTATACCCACCGGCCAAAGATAAACCTAGCTAACCGATTACGTTCCCGCCCTATTTAACCGGTTCCAACAAGCCAAAACAAACAATTGTGCTGCCCGACTTCAGACGTTATATCAAGCAAAAACAAGCAGTTGCGTTGCCCGATTTCAGACGCAATATCAAGCCAAAACAAGAAGTTGTGTTGCCCGGATCCTGAGGTGAAAAGCAACAAATACAAGCAGTTACGCCGCCCGAATTTCGACAACACACAAACAAAACAAAAAGACTTCCTTTCTCGGAAGGACATGGAAGCACATGTAGGCCGCCTAGTGGGCTTAAGCCCAGGCATACCGGGTTCAGACACTCACGTTCCAAGAGGTAAGTTATATCCCTGTAGTTATTTATTATAATCTATAACTTAAATATCGATATCTAAGTAAGTTTCCTTTATGTTTATACTTTAATATATAAATAGTTAAAATATAGATAATTAATTAGTTCTTTTTTTGCTTTTACTTTAATGTAGAAATAGTTATAGTTTCTTTATGTTTAAATTAGTTTCCTTTCCGTTCCTACTTTAGTGTAATAATAGTTACATTTTTTTTCTGTTGAATTAGTTTCCTTTCTGTTTCTACTTTAATGTAATGATAGTTACATTTTCTTCCTGTTTAAATTAGTTTCTTTTCCATTCGTTACATTTTCTTCCTGTTTAAATTAGTTTCTTTTCCATTCTTTACATTTTCTTCATGTTTAAATTAGTTTCTTTTCCATTCTTACTTTAATGTAATAATACTTACATTTTCGTCCTGTTTAAATTAGTTTCTTTTTCGTTATTACTTTAAATTTAATAATAGTTATATTTTCCTTCTATTTTAATTAATTTGTTTTCTGTCTTTACTTTAATGTAAACTAATCATAATTTATGGCAGTTTAATTAGTTTTTTTTCTGCACATACTTTAAATATAGAAATAATTATGTTTCTCATTATTTAATAAGTCTCTTTCCTGCTTATGCATGTAAATATAAATAAAGTTTGTATTAGCATAACTATTTTATTCTTAAAATAGCTTACAAGAATGTTGTAATTATTCTCTAAGTTGTATGATTTCAGTTGTAGTTTTGTTTTCTCTTCTTTAGTAAAAGTAAAATAATTTCTCTTTATTTCCTTTTACTATATACTAGTAAGGTTCACGTGTGTTGCACGTGGTGTTAATGATTTTTAAAAAATGATTTGTTAGTTTCTTCATTTTTCTGTTTACTTTTAATTATTGGATGTTTTTTTTGTATTTTAATCATTACATTTTTTGAAACTTATAAATTGTGCTATTGTGCTTTTAGCTTTTTTGATACTTTGTTTTTCGATCATTTATAATGTATACTTTTTGTAATTGTATAACAACTTATCCTACAAATTTGTTTTTTTGTTGGTTATTTTCATTCTCTTTTTTTATTACCAAACACGAATTCATTCACTTTTATGAGTGTGTGAATTGAAAATAATTCAAACTTACTATCTTAGATAAACACATTGTTGTTAGATTGAAAAAATAAATGATGGGCTAGGCTAACCACACACCAACATCTTCTCTCTACACCCCAATTCTATCTACACCCCACATATTTACTCAATTTTTAAAATTTACTCTTTACCCCCCCTAACTTCCTATTTTACCCATCATTTATTTTTCAATCTAACACATCCTATT